>OV121097.1:9508025-10708025 GCA_921293015.1 Phorcus lineatus | reverse complement strand
TTGAAATGAGATGTTGCGATTGGTCCGCGTATGAATAGGTTTTGTCTACACTGAACTGGTGTTATAACTGCAAGTAAACAAGGCTGTTATTTTATCACTTTGTTGAGTAGAAAGACCCTGGTAGAATAAGTCTGAATCCTGAATGTGACATTTAATCCACTTTTTATTCCTTTGATTTTAGTTAGAATGGTTTTGTGACCAGCTACTGATATAGTTACACAGGACCTCTTCTTTGGATGCTGCCAGTTATATTTAAAAATAAGTTAGTTCATTGCCTTGCTATGAGTAAGTAAAGGCAAATCCTGAGAAGTTAAATCTGAGGATTATGGAAGGTGATATAGCAGGATGTTGGGTGAAATACATGAATAGATGATTTTCAAACTATGAAATACACCAACAAATAACAGTGAAGAAACTGTAAAAGTTTCCCGTCTGACCTCAAAAGTATGAAGTGTCATACTTTTCATATGGAACATTGCTTTCTCAGGTACATGTTATGATCTGTATGTATAAAAAAGATGACAGATTCTTAATTATATATGTCTACAACAGACCGTCTATGGGCCCCATTCTTACAAGAGGTATCTCAGAGAACTATTTTCAAAGTAACTTCTTATAGGGGTTTAATAACCCACTTGAGCTTCAGTTAAATACAGTTGAGGTATTGAAACCTCGGTTTGATATATTTTTGTTTTGTTAATGAACCATGAATGCAACGAACTAAAATCAAGATGAAGTCTCATGAAGGAAAATCAACACATTTCATATGAGTAATATTCAATGTGTTAAATAATATGAAAATACTATTCTGTATACAGTATAAACAGAATTTTAATTTGGTTGCACTTTTAGCCTAACTGAAAGCTTACTGTATAGTGAACTTCTGTATGGTATTTGCTCAAACATTGTAGTTTCTTGTCAGTCTGAATTTGGATGCATAGACCATTTCAGCTGCATTAGAAACCGCATTCATAAGTACAGTATATATCATAACTTTTATAGTATGGACTTGACACAATGAATTTAAATATTACTGTCCCAATAAACTATTAGAATTTTTATGAATGTTAAAAAAAAAATTCATATTTATTTAACTGATCTATACACACATTATAATGAATGGATCAACAATAATAGACATTTCATAACAAACAAGTTATGGTAAAAATTCCCCATTAGATTTAAACAAATTTAACATGGTAACAATGGACATATATTACCAGCCGTGAGCATGATACAATATATAAAAGACAACCTTTAATATATCATCAAGAACAAATGTAACATGATCTGAATATT
The DNA here is from genome assembly GCA_921293015.1 of Phorcus lineatus. Lineage (NCBI taxonomy): Eukaryota > Metazoa > Mollusca > Gastropoda > Trochida > Trochidae > Phorcus > Phorcus lineatus. The sequence continues at coordinate 10,706,726 of OV121097.1, read as the reverse complement.
TATATATGATATAGAGTGATAGTCTGTTCTATCAGTGAATAAAGCAACTATCTGGCTACAGTGTTGATAAACTTTGTCACTTTACTAAATCACAATTTGGTAACCAATTGAATCAGTTAGACTGTCTGGTTGGTTAACATACTAGCACCTCCTTGGGCAACCTGTGGGAAATATTCAGGTACTCTACACTATATCACCCCTTGGACATTTCATTACAAAAATGGTGCTCAAATATTCTGTGATGAATCCACATTTAGAGGGAGTTAATCATATTTACACCCCAATGAAAAGTGCCATATACTCAACAAAATAAGTTAAGACCACCCCTATTTTTTAAATTTTGACCTTCTATAATTCATGTAAATTCATCTATTTTACCTGACAGGTTTCAACTTGAGTATATGATCTTGTCTCAATGCGACAGCCTCTTTCTGAAAATGTCACCCAGTTCATGGCTGTTTGTGATAAGCTTTGGTCGTCATAGTATAATAGTGAGAGTCAAAACGACACACGGCGAGTCTTTAGTACAAGTTATGAGAAACATAAGCATCCGTACTAAATCACTAATCAAAGATAACCTGATGATATACTGTAGTCAATAACCAAGGTCAGTTTGTCAATTTTCAAACATTTTGGCAAGTGAATGTCTTGTACACATCTATTACTTGACAAGCTTGTTCCTCACCTAAGAACAAAGTTAATTCATATAATCTGAAAATAGAAGAATCAAACATATTCAGTCAATTTTTGTTCAGGGAAACTTTCACCATATTCACAAGGTAGAATATTAGGCACCCCTTACAACCATGGTGTCAACTTCCAGTCCTGTGGCAGCTTTCCATTATCTCTTTTCTTTGAATATTTCATTTGCAAGCATTTAACAGCAGGTCAACATGGCGCCAAGGTAAACAACAACTTGTGCAAATGACTGTAACTTATTTCAGTATCAACAAGTGATTGGCATCAAGGTTCAAGAAATCTCCATTGTCATTTCCGTCACTGTCCAATTCATTTCATGTACACCCTTGACATTTAGTTTGGTATTGAATTCAGCATTTTTTGGTTCAGCATTACTTTGTGGATATGTTAAAAAGTGCATTACATGAAATTGAGTCCCACCTCCAATTTTCCTGGACCTATAAGGAATTGAAATGCCTTCCTCCATTGGACATTGAATACCTTTGAGTCAATGGAAAGGGCTTCCTCCATAGGAATTGAACAGAAATGGTTCAAACAACAGTTCTTCTTTAATCATGTGCGTAACACATGTAGCAAGATCTGGAGATGATATGTCCTGACTTCATCCTCGTTGACCAATCAAATGAATATGACATGACTTCCTTCATTTGAACTCATCAAGTCCTTAAACTTTTCCTCACCAGCACTAGGAACAAATTATAGCTCTAATCTGAATTGTTTCCAATCGGCACTCAGAATAATGTGTTTGCCACACCAAGTGTCTGATAAATACCGGAAACAAAATCTGGCACCTGTCTTTTAAAGGTTAGATGTTTTCATTCAGCCCTCAGAAGAATGTGGTACCACACAAAGTCTCCTATCGACAGGATCAAATTCTGGCTCCAATCTTTAAAGAAATGAGTTGTTTTCATTCAGCCCTCAGAAGAAACTTGGTACCACACCAAGTCTCTGATACAAAGGATCAAATTCTGGATCTAATATTTTAACGGAAGAGTTGTTTTCATTCGGCACTCAGAATTATGTTGGTACCACACCAAATCTCTTAAAAACACCAGAAACAAAGTCTGACTCCAATCTTTTTAAAGATGATCACATTTCAGAAGAAAGGGCACCACAAAAATCTTCGATATGACTGAAAGTTTTCAAGTAAAACTGTATCCTTTTTATTCTTTGCTCTCAGAAGCATTCCCATTACTGACTCCAACCACTCCTTTCACAGCTATACCAGAGTCTGTTACTAGGAACTCCATCTTTGTTGCCTGTTTGTTCTTGAAAGCTTCTGCAATGGCCTTGGCAACCTCTATATGACTGAGGTTGACCATTGGCTGACCGTTGACCTCTAGGATCACATGACCGACCTTCAGACCTCCCGACTCAAATGCTGAACCTCCAGGCTGAAAGGAGGAAGTACTATTAAAGAGTTGGTCAATTGAGGTAATTCTTGTGAAAAATATTTGAGGGGCATTCCTGTTTTTCTGTATATAGTTGTATGAACATTAACATATTCAATATGAAAAATGTTCCTGAGGGTTTTATTTTGGTTCTTTTAGCTTTGACAATTAATAAATTAGCATACATTTATCAAAAAATGAGGCTGTGCCAAAAGTCTTACTAAAGCATGACAAAGCATTGTTGATCTGCCTCATTGTAATTTGTTTGCAAATATTTTATCAATATATGTATCAATCTTATCTTATTCTGTTACAGGTTCCCTATTCAGATTTTGTGCTGTCTTTCCCAAAGCAAGAAAGTCATACATAGCACAGTCCCTGAATGAAACTTCACACAATTATTTGATGGGCTCTTACATTACAAGACCAACTTTTTTGCCAATCTAACTCATACTTGAAGAGAATGATTATTGACTGATTATTGGGTAAACATTTCCTTGAGGTTGCCAAGTTAGCTTTTTACTAGACATATAAACGCAGCAGATGAAAAAAGTCTTTTCTTTGTGGTATGCGTGTTCAGCCTATTGTAGTGTAGTAATTCACATGCTTCCTTTTCAAAGGTCCAGGTTCAAATCGATCCGAGCTAGTGGTCCAACTACTTTTTGATTGGTGACTTAATTCTGTTGTTACCGTGGCCAATTAGGTCTTCATCCATGTTACACTCAACCTATCAGCTGTTTAAATGTTTTACATCATAACCATATGTGTTGACCTTAAGTTGCAGGAAGTGCTAAATATCAACTTTTACAAAAAAACAACTTTACTGTTTTAATTGTGAGTGCATTGAGCATATGTTCTAAATGACAGAGTGTGCAATATAGTTAACCACATCATTATCATTATAAATCCAAGGTTTTATTGGCTCTGTATCTGTAGTCATGAAATGCCTATGATTTTTTATTTATTGTCGCGTGTAAACCCAAATGCAACTCCTGCAGACTGACCTGTACATTGATGACTCTAGGGAGTGGTTGTCTTGTGTTGGCGCCTCCCTCGATGGCAAGGCCGAGGGTAGGTTTAGTTCTGTAGATGCTCACCAGGTGAAAGGGGATGTCTCCGTACTTCTCACGGTACGTCACCTTCATAGCGTCTTCCTGTAAGATTATCATAAGCGAATTACTCGATGTTGACACATTAAGTACACAGTGTTATTGCCAAACTGTGATGTCAAAGCATTGTTTATAACGGTAATTCACAATGATATATTTGCCCTTTGGCATCATATAAATAATATGAACCTCAAAATGATATCCCTCGAAGGGAACTAGAATATATGACTTTACACTTGAATAGGAATAAACTGGAATATTCCAGCATCCTAAACATCCTTGTCAACAAAGGAAAAATATTTAGAACAATGGCTCCTTCACCACTTTACCATTCCATTGATGTATAAAAATTTGAATATGTATTGCATAAGGTAACACGATAAAATCCTGTACTGAAAATACAATGAGGAATGCAGTTTTACTTATTTCTTGGGGGTAAATATCAAAAGATTTAGTAGATGGCAAATTGGCTCTAGTGTATATAAAATGTTTCTAAAAGGAACAATTTAGCAAAATTATTTTGCATACCATTTAATTTGACCAAATTGTCAAATAAATAAAGAGATTCTGTAAAGAAAAATTATTTGTTTTTGTCATAATGCAAAATTTGGTTTTATTTCCAATCATATTACCAAGTTATTGCATAATTTTTTTTCTCAAAATTGGTTATCACAAAAGTTGTACACCTTGGTAAAAATTTATCTGAACATTTTTGTATGCATATCAATGATATTTCAGGAAACCACTAAGGACCGTCATCATATTTTGTTAAAATCAGTGACCTGTTCAAGTTTCTCAACAATGGCGACTTCAGCACTTGAATACACCTCTGGTCTGGGAATTCGAACTGGATCGATCGAGAGACATCCTTCCATCGAGGAACCTCATGTCTCACCATGTCTCATTTCAGACATGAGATCTTGCATGTCTTTCTCTGGCGTCTCATTATGTGTCTCATTTCAACCATGACAACTATTCTCGAAATTATTGTCTTCAATGTTTGATTCAGTGACGTCTCAAATGGTGTTTGAACAACCAATGAGAAATCTGTATAAACCTCCTAGTTGAGGGTAAAATTTCAAATGAGTAGGTATTGCCCTCCAATTAAAATTTTGTCATTGGGGCCTTAGTTTGTGAACAATTCTTTTCAATGTTTTCATGTCTCAAAAACCCCAGCTGTGTTGGCAGTTTGTGATTTAAATCATAACCAGCTGGACACATTTTTTATGATTATGATTTATGACAATGATTATCAGCCAAATGAATATACAAGGTTCCACAATGAATATACTATACTTGGCATTTTAGAGCAATATGAAATACACTGTTATTCATGGAAATTTGAAATCCTCCATAGAGACCTTTATCCCATGCCATGCAATGTTCTTGTTGCTGTTTGCAAGCAACAGAAAAAAAGCTGTCATCCACAGAAATGCCAAACCGTTTCCAAGAATTATCACATATAGTCCCTAGTGCAGTGTGGAACAGAATGAAGATGTTCTTCCTATTAGAAATATCCCAAGGGTCAACACAAAATATCTTTGACAACGATCGAATCCATATCGCGTATCCCATGCAGTAACTGGAAGGTGATAAAGATGATATTCTTCATGGAAATATCCAAAAAGTTCAACACAGAATATCTTTGACAACCATCCAGCCAGTAAGTGTGTACTCCATGCTGTATAAGGTGGAAATAATTTCACAGAGCCACACAGCGTGCATTCTAATTAAACCAGTACTTTCATGCACTCTAAATATACATTATTTATAAATTCACACAATTCCTTTTCTCTGTGTAGTTATTGGTCATCAGTAGAAATACAGTAATGAAAACAGACCCCCAATATTTCAACTCAGTCCAAAGGTTAATTTAACACAAAAACCTGAGTTTTGCCTTTGTGGACAGTAATTCCATTGAAATGGTTCATTCTTCTTCCATATTCAAAGCCAGTGCCATTGGCGCCATGAAAATACTAAATGCATTTCCAATTTCCAAGCTACTATGCACTTGATAATCACTGCTGAGTATGATATAATATTTAAGATAATCCTCCGCTAGTCTAGCACATCTACCAACTGCCACGCCTTTTCCTACATCAATAATTCATCATAAATCATTGTTGATACACAATATCGACTGTCTGATCTTTCTATGTGTCCCTGGCTTCATAATGAACTCCACAATGGTGAGATGGAATCAATGGCTTAGGTAACTTCACAGATGTCTTGTACGATAGCAGTAACCAAACAGAGTATTACATAACCACTGGTTATTAGTGGATATAGAAGTGACATATCCTATAATTATTTGTTTTTGTAAGTGACAAGGGATATACATTAACCCCTTTGCTTTTACAATATGTCCTTGAATAGCACATTTTTAGTAAGTGGATTATTCATGATCAGTAGTTGCCATGGAGATGGGTGCTCTGGTAAGTTTAAATGATGCGACATTTATTGATAAAGCTTATTGAATGTTACCCAAATGTTTTTTAACCCCCTCCTTCCCATCAATAAAAGTTCCCATGTGAAAGATATTAGAAACACACAAAATAAAAAACACCACAAAATTTCACTTCAAGTATACAAAAGTCAGAAAATGGCCAACCGGTATCCCACTGGTCACCTATATGTTATAATGCATAAAAGTCCAATCCAGTTACTGAGTTAATCGGAACGTCACACCTGTGTCAGTTGATCAATAAACGCCACAGATATCAACAGGTAGTCATTGTCAATCGACTTGACTAAAAGCATCGATGACAGATTCAATCAGTCACTTTGGTTGCAGGGCTTTTTTGGGATGCGAATAATAATACAAATGTATACTTAGACTATGTTTTAGGCTTTGAAAGATTTTTAGCATAATAAAAGGCATTTCTTGATGTTAATTTCTAGGTCCTTCATCTTGCAATGAAGACCTAGACTGTACTAAAGACTTGTAAAATTACTGATGTTCACTGTTAATCTACACAACGTTTACAAATTATTTATGAAAGGACTAATCAACAATAACATGTAATGCCATTGCAAGGATTTTTGCACTCAAAGCCAATGAATGGCTTCACTACTCATTCTAGTTTTATTTTACCAAGAGTGCGGTATAATTTAACCTGTTGTCAAATCTAATCTAATTGATGGGTATTGATTGTCATTCAGAATGGGGTCATTTTTCAAATCAACAAATTAAAATTGAGAATATTACAAAGTCATATTACAATACATTTTCACGTAATAATAACATACTTGTATAAACTGAGGCCACATATATAATTCTGTTTCAACAAAAATAACTCCAACAACCTAAAATTGTAGGAAATTTAATGCACACCAATATTTTGTAAATATGAATTATCATATAATGTGAAAGCTAAAAAGAGTGCATATGTCCCCATTTTAGAGCCAATTTGAGCAAATAAATGTCTGCACTAGCTAGTGCCTTTAAAGAGTTTGTTTTGTAGTCAGACACAAAGTTATTTTAAAAATAGATTTCGAACAAAACTTTTTCTAAGACTACTGGTAAGTGTCAGGTAGATCTGCCTTTATGTATTCAAGCTTTATGAGTTTGTTTTGCTAGCAGCTTAGGTAGTGCATTAGTGCGAGTGAGTTTCTCTGTGATCTTTAGGGTAATGGGATAGAAATTATATACATTTTATACTGAACAATCAGAAATGCTATAAGCTATTGTGAATGCAATTTTATGCAAAAATAATTTATTAAGTTATTTCACAGAATCTTATTTACATAATTACATTTTGCTCTGCTTAGGGACTAAGAATTCATATATGGGATGAAAATTATATTGGCGTCACGATACAAAATCAATACATTTTTACTGCCGATATGATACAGGCTATGTGTCCTAATGTATCGATTTTATTTATTGAACTATATCGATACATTATACTGCAACTTCTTGATTAAATCTCCTCTTGGTATTGTTCAATTGAGACTTTTATCTTCTTGATGTCGACATGTGACTGCATCTCATTCAATAAATCTTATTTCATTTAACAAATAATGTTTATACATCTTATTTATTTAATCTTAAATAAAGTGTTTTTCAGAAATGCACCATGTTGGTTACTCGTTGTTTTTACTTTAACCTGTGAATAGTCTCTTCCACAATTTGAATGAATAATATGTATCGTATTGCCACCTTTATATTGTGATACGATTCGTATCGGGTGTGTGGTGCATCGTGAAAGCCTTAGCAATTTATATATATTTTATATTTCTTGTTGATAAGCCATGCCAAAAGCTTTTGCCATTGCAATTTTAAACCAAATGAATTTATCCACTTGTTTACAGGATCCTTATAACATGATTTAAAAATGTATCTACTAAATCTGATACCGAATACATCAACAAACTTAAGCGAGTGGGAAGAAATTATTATATTTGTATCCATTTTTATGCATGTTTTTGCTAACCTCAAAACATTCAGACACTTTTCATTAAAATGAGAACAAAATTGAAATTTTTACCCTTTTTCTTCAAAACATTTTTATGTGAAATGAATTTATTCAGTTGTTTTAGAGAATCTTACTAACATGAGTTTTAAAATTTGGCCTTGGCAATTTATATCGACTTCACTGAACTTAACATTAAAAAAAAAAATTAAGTTTGGAATAAGCAAGATTTTTCATGGGGTTATGATTTCTAAATATTAGTTATTATGAAACATGCAGGGGCATATTTTTCAGATGTGCATATGTGCATATATAAATTTTGCTTAGCAGTAATCGTGTCAGACTACCGGTATTTTGTCGCCTTTGAGGTCACAAACTAAGATTAGAACTAACAACACCAACACATATAACACTTTTACTTATAGATGTACAATTCTTATTTAGAGAATAACAAGGATTAGATTTATCAAGATATTATGCACAGGGTGTATCTTGGTATGAATTAAACAACAGAAGGCTTCCTAAACACTCTGTTATTTTATCTATCTCCCGTGTTGTTAAACAGTGTCTGGCAAACAATGACATGTCTAACTCAACGATGAAACAGCACAAGTTTGTAAGTCAGAATGATAATGAAAAATAAATTCATTATTCATAACCAAAGAATGCTTAATGGCAAATACTTAAAGAGAATCTAGGTAAAACATCAATTGCAAGCCTCTTAGAAACACTATTAGTTTATATATTCTGTGTTTTGCTAACAGTGTCTAGGAAACAAAGTGTAATAGCTCTGAACTCTTAGGAAAGAGATGATAAACGAAGTATGAATCTAATATTCATATCCAAATGGATCTGAAACATGAGTGCTATTTAAAAGACTGTTAAATCCTTTGGTCCATAAATTGATAAACAACATCTCTTACCTGATTTTTCATCGTTAACATTATTGTTAACGACAGGTAAACCTCCAGGTATACTAACGATCAATACATCTGTGACTATATATATGCGCCACACCCACAAGTGGTATTGGAACTGAGACCAAACGATCAACAAACATCGTTACAACTACTGGGGATAATTCTTTCACCAGTTTCCTGCCTTTGGTGAACTAAAACAACTACCATGAATTCATCTGAGTCAATTTAAAAAAAAATAATATCCAAATTGGATAATTGATGTCTGGAATATTCAGAGGAACAAACATAAGGACCATGTCAAAGACCTTAAAAATCTAGTTACCTAGTATTTTAATTGTACAATGATAAACAAGTCTTCTGATTAATAGGTAATCCCACACACCTTATGTTTCCCTACCTGTATCCTTTCATGTTATTGTTACCTCATCCTCTTACCTTGTTACCTTGTTATTCCATCCATATGTAATTTGGGTATATAATGCTGTATCTCACCATTTCCCCGATTGCTTGAAACCGTTTTAAGAAGCTATACCGAAATGTCGCTATCAGCACAATAAAGAAGTTGATAATCCATAAAATTCCTTGTCTTCCTTATACTGACAACTTGTAGAATACCACTCAAACAGCTCAATGTATTCCTTGTTATGAATGATCAATAAAGAGACAAATTGCATTATGACAATGCTGTGTGACCATCCTATATGGTTGAAGACCACATTCACATTGAGTACACACCTTCAGGAATAGGACAAAACCACCATACATGGTCATAAATCTTATGTCAATGATGCTGCATCACTTTCGAACAATCTCCTCCTTGAAGTTAAACTCCTAGCTCCACTCCCTTATCCTTCCGTAAATCTTAGAAAGACATTTCTATTTTACTAATTCCCCTATTCCTGAAGGAAATAAAATCTGCTAGTAACATTGTCCCTAAGTCAAATGAAAACCTGTGACCATCCATGGTCATAAATCTTATGTCAATGATGCTGCATCACTTTCGAACAATCTCCTCCTTGAAGTTAAACTCCTAGCTCCACTCTCTTATCCTTCCGTAAATCTTAGAAAGACATTTCTATTTTACTAATTCCCCTATTCCTGAAGGAAATAAAATCTGCTAGTAACATTGTCCCTAAGTCAAATGAAAACCTGTGACCATCCATGGTCATAAATCTTATGTCAATGATGCTGCATCACTTTCGAACAATCTCCTCCTTGAAGTTAAACTCCTAGCTCCACTCCCTTATCCTTCCTTAAATCTTAGAAAGACAATGTTACTAGCAGATTTTGGGTTTTGAATTTAAAAGATTTTTGCAGTGATACATTTCATGAAGAGCAAGGACAGATAAAGAGGGGCTTCTCCATTTAGTTGTTTGAAAGTAAGAGCTGAGTCTTAAATTAGATTCTTTGACGGACAGGTAAGCAGTGTAAATATCAAAGAAAGGGTGAGACGAGCTGTTTTTGAACATATAAAAACAAGACATGCAGCAGAGTTAAACACCTTAATGTTCTGAAAACATTGATTTTCATGTTTATTGCTAAGCAACCTCTGATGCTTAGTAAGCTTATTGCATTGATTAACGTGACACAGAGTATGTTTTATGATTTTTCATACGGCTTATATAAGAACAAAAATACCATGTGTTCTGAATTACAGTCAAATCTCCTCCCTAAACTTACATCCTAGTCTCTTAATTCCCAAATCACGATATTCTTCTTCTTTACAAAGATAATTTGAAAACAGTATTGTTGTTAAAGAGCGACTCCGTGAGTTGTTTGAGTCATATATGCATGGTGTCATTTGATCGGGAAGTATCGACTGTTACCAAAAAGACACATTTTAAAGCTTATTGTTTTTTTAGGTAGAATGTCTCAATAATGCTCGAAACCCAGACAGTGTAATAATAATACAGTCAAATAGTTAAATGTAATTTTGGAGACGTATCTAAAACAGCCAGGAGGGCAGTTAGGAGTTGATAGTGTCATAAATAAGTCTTTGGGACATGAAAAGTTAAGATGTTTTGATTTTAGGTTTGTATCAAAGGTAAATTATATGTTATGAACATCACCGAGTGGCTCTTTAAAATGTCTAAATTTTGCGTTCTGTTTTCATGTACATTAGTTAAATAACCTACTTCACATGACAAAGTCATGTGTTTCTTTGTGTCCTCTCTAAACAAGTTTTCAAAATTACGTTCGAGTCATTGGCTTGCACAATTGTCTGGTTTTCGGTCATAAATCACAACTTAAACCTGTTTCTCGTAATTATACGGATTTGACAAGCCTTAGGATACTGATTATCAGAACTAACCACTACTTACCGATGAAATAACACCATTTATAGAATTTGACATAATTGACTTCATTACCTCATACTCTTGTGCCCCTTTGATTTTGTATCAATATCTCATCTAGCAATACCGTGACTAAAAAACTCACTTTTGACTTCCTTGGTGCTGGCTGGGGTGAGGGGGTGACATATCCGTCACTATGGTGACCGTTGCTAGGCGTAGTTGTTTTTATTTCAACTGGGGCAGCAGAAGATATTGTCACTCTGTAATGTTAGAAAAAATAATGTTTCAATTTGTTTTTCAAAATACATAAAACACTATTTTACCTTTCAGTTGTATGCTTAATGTTTTTCCTATATGCTTCTTTCATCATATTGCAGATAATGTGGATCCATATTCCACATTTAAAAAAAAATACCTTTAGGTTTTCATTGAAACATCAGCCAAAAAGAGATTGATTCAATTCATTGAATATTGTTGTTAATGACTTTTTTTAAAAAGCTACTAAAAAATTAAATGCAAGGCTAAAATTATGCTTTCTACCGTTTCTCTCATAACAGGACTTAGATAGTCAAAATCACAATTCATTCAGAAACAAATACAAAATATTTATTCTGAATAATGAAATACATTTAAAAACATAAAAATCAACCTTTATCAAGAAAGAATTACAATAAATTTGTTATCATAAATGTAATAATTCAATCATGGTCAAACTCATAACCTCATTTCTTCCATGAGAATTACACATTATTACAACTCATATCAAAACTAAATTTCAAATGTTTGTGCAACTAAGAATGGGAATAGGACATAATTTTGTCATTCATACAAGTGATCATAGAATTAGAAAAAAACTTTTTCTTAATTGTGGAAGATAATTCTATATTTGTGCTTGTAAATTAATTGCAATAAAAAGTAAAATGAAGTAAAGTAAGTAAAAAAAGTAAAACTAAGTAAAATTACAAAAATATGTTTACTGCACAGTAGTAAATCACAAACAACATCTCTCAAACCTTTTACGAATCTCCAATCCATGTTGGCTTTAATGATAGAACAATTATATATAAGTTGTAAAATATATATTTCCCTCCACGGTGTCACAAATTTATGAATAAATTGGAAATCTGAATGTGGTAGGCCATGCATACTTATATATATGGGAGCTTTTATAGATACACCCAAGTCATTCGAAACTCTTTTAGGAAATAACTCTGATAAAAAAGTTATAGCCAAAGGCTTTCATTAACACTATGAGCTTTGTGAAGATATACTCAGGGCTAAGTTATAAAATACTATTTTAGAAAAAACCTCAAGATAAAATTGTAGAAAAAGGCATCCCTTAACACTCTGCTAGTTTTCCAAAGATAGACCCAGGGCTCAGTTGCACAACTCTCTTTCACAAAAAATAAGATACAATTATATACTAAGGCTACCCTTAGCAGTATAAGAGCTTTGTAGATATAGACTGAGGGCTCAGTTGCACAACACTCTTTCACAAAAATATGATACAATCATATGCTGAGGTGAACCATAGCACTATAAAAACATGTAGGGATAGACCCAGGGCTCAGTTGCACAAAAGCTTTGATTAAAAAATTACAGGCTAAGGCTTCCCTTAGCAGTATCAGAGCTTTGTAAATAAAGATTCAGGGCTCAGTTGGATAATACTCGTTTTAAAAAATCTTATAAATAACAAAATTATATGCCAAGAATTCCGTTCTCCAAATAAACATTGATCTTCAGAGTTAAATAACTTTTTTTTCATATCCTTGGAGGAAACATTAAAACTATTGACACTATATAAATTTTGATTGATTTTTTCAATCAAAGAAACAGGTTTGTTAGGAAATGACCCAGTTTTGGTTACTGACTAAGAAATTCTGCTACATCAGCATATTTGTATCCACAGAGCTCCTTCAATACCCAAATATCTATCAAGCCAAAAGACTTATATGTGACGGTTGGTTATAAATGACTACTGTAAAATCATTATATTTCGCGGGGGTTTAATTTTCTCGCTTTTTGCGCAAAGCCATAATGCGCGAAGAATAAAACATTGCGTAATATTATGGTTATGAACGTGAAGAAAAACAATAACAGACAAATAAATTGATTGACACATTTTATTAACAGGAATGGTTGCTTCGTTCATTAATGACGATTCACTAATTAGAGCTCTCACAAGTATGTTCGTAAATGTTTTCTATGTTTTTGTCCTGAAGAAGATTTCTAACACTCTAGGTTCGAAGGGCTTTGTAGACATCAAATAGGCCATGGCCATCATCTGGTAGGCCAAGCTTGTCACGTGTCAAGGTCACATGCGGGTCAATGACTTTTTCAACAAAACGTAACATGAAATCCTCGTTGCTCCATGAGAACCAACAGGTAATTACTACTAGTATCACTGTAATCTTTTCAGCACGGTGCATGTAGTTTTGCTCATCAAAATTTTGCTATTGCTTAGTTGATATGCGCGAAAATTAAACCCCGCGAATCAGTCATTTTTATGTTTGTGCAAAATAACACCCCGTGAAAATAAATTATTTTACGGTATGTTGTGCATGTATTTTTTAGCCAATGAAATGTTGTGACCCAAGGCACTCAGAATGAAGCAAATATCGCAAACTCAAAGCTAATCTAGGTTAATATCTTAGTTCTGCAATTGTGAGATAAAAGTCATATCATTGGCTAGCTATGTACGTAGCTATGCAAGACAACTGGCATGATAAATAGCAGGGTATTGAAAGAGCTCTGTGGATTCAAATACGCTTATGATGCAGGATGTGGGTGTTGAGTATTTTCAGAACCAACGATTAAACATCTTACCCATCAAAGTAATGTCCATTTTGCTGTGTGTTTATCTCCACTCCGCTATCGTCACTGGGGTTATCTTCACTCTGTGGGATATGTTCTCAATAGAATTCATTCTTAATTGTTAAATAGGAGTGTGTTAATGTTCAATCTTATTATCAGGATTCTGTATTCTAAGCAGAAAGTGCTCCAATTGTAACAGAGGTAATGTGGGAAGAAACTGCTTCAGTAACCTCTGTAGGAAGAGAATGATTCTTCATTTTAGGAATATGAATCATGGTTGCTGCAAATTTAAAAATAAAATATTCATTTAGAAAAGATTTTATAAATAATTTTATAATGAATAATATCACAATATTATTGCGATATAGAAAAACATATCACAAAAAGGAAATACATTGGTACTTTTCGTATCTTAATTTTTCCATACTCTCTTTACTAAATAACAGCAATTAGATTGACTTTGCCATTTCACACTTTGTTTACAATTTTCAGTGATATCATGTTTTTTGGTTATGATTTCCGCAATTATAAACAGAATTTTTTAATTTTAAAACCTCTGATATATTGGATATTTTCAGAGGAGTGTAGGTATGTATTGTGTTGTTTCTGTATTGCAATATACCGATACACCGATAATACCGTGCATCCTAAATGATAATGAATGTAACCATACCTTATGCCTGAAGGAAGGGAGGTAAATCTTGGAGGTATTGGTCTGGTGGACCTGTGCAGTGATGACTTGAGGGTCATGTGATGTGGACGGCAGCGGTTCCATGAACATCGACTTCATCGAGGGTCGAGGTGATTTTGACCTTGACCTTGATCTGTGCAACTTCTTGGATGTTTGAAGGAAATTGCTATCATTTGATGGAGATCTTCGATCGGAGTTTGATCGACTTCGAAAACTGAAATTTTCATTCTGAAACTGAAAATGATAATTTTGGGATAGATGGTTTTTAATTAATTTTTTCAACAACAGATATCATCTTAAAAACACACCTTTACATATTCAGGGTATGTAGATGTTGATACTTTTAGAAAAGCATCTCTTATTGCCTAACTCTCACAGACACCCTTTGAAATAAAGGGTTAAACCAGCGTTCGAAATACCTGCCTGCCCGACCGCCCGGGACAGGTTGTTTTCAACTCAGACTGCTAAATTTTCAATTACCTCTGTCCGACTGTCGGGTAAAAGTTAAGCCTTATGAATTTTATTAAAGTTTAGTGGGCAGGCAGGTTTCGGCAAGTTTTTGAGATAGCCAGCCCTGTGGTCTGGCTTAAATTCTTGGGAGTTTCATACCCTGGTTAAACGTGTTCACTAGATTTCTTTTCAAATAACAATCGTGCCACATTTGTAATTTGTTTATATTTTGAAATAATGGTGACTAATTTCATTGACTAAATTTCGAAAAAAGGGTCATTTCTTATATCATTCTAATAAATATAACATCGGAGTAAATTAAGTCCACAAAATTATTCAAGGAATCAAAGCAAAAAAGAACTGCCCCATTTCTGATATCATATTTAACACCGATATGGCTAGAATCCAGATACATAGAGCAATTTTTTCTTTTATCAATAATCCAAATATTCATCATATCAGATGTTGCAGATTGTTTGAAAGCAAATTTTTATGAGACAAACCTCTGGACTGATCTGTCCGTTTTCTCCCTGAAGGTTCTCAAGGGCTGTTCTCAATGGTTCAGGGTCTCCTCTGTGTGGGGACTGGAAGATTGAACGTTATTATAAATATGATGAAACATAAGTGGTCTTGAATATTTTTTTCATATGTTCACAAATGAATTTTTCAAAGCTATGACTGTTTTTGAGGGAGTTTCTGTATTTAGATGTGACGTCATGAAACAATTATTAATGACGGCATTGTAACAGATTGTCACAATGGAAGTGGGATATTCAAATGGGTATCTTCCAGAATTCAGAAGACAGAATTCCCAAAAAGAGAAAGCTTAAACCAAACATTTTTCATGGTTGACATTAAAAATAAGAAGTACCAAATGACATTTAACAAAATGGAACAAATTTATGTACAACTTGTTCTAATAATAAAAAAAATTATGAGATATAAATGGCATAACACTGGTAATAGATAAATCATTACACTCAAACCTGTGCCATATGCCATGAAATTCTTAACAATTTGTTCATAACGCTAGCCATTGCTTTGGTTTTACAAAGAGGCACACTTCCTTAGTAAAAAATCACATTAAAAATTCATTCAAAAAGTTCACAAAAAGGGTTTGATGTAAGCTTGAAAAACATCAACATCAAAGTTGCATTCTTTAATTTTTCATGATGTTGAATAATGATCGAACTGTTGCTAAAGTTTTGTGTAGTTTATCTAATAAGAAGATTTGAATTGATCATAATTTGAAATAAGTAGTTTTAAAAACTCGAAAGACACTGTCCTGTTTGACATTTATTTAAGTCTTGCAAAATTGTGACTAATCCTTGCTCTTGCATGGCTAGTGTTAAGGTTAAAACAAATTTCAAAGTTCAAATGCCACACTTCTTCGGATGATTATCTTCATGGAATAGGATGTATACTGACCGAGTCCCTGTCTGCTGGTTCGGGGAGTGAGTGCAGAATCATTGGTTCCATTGTGGTCACGGACTGGCGTCGCTGAGATTTCTGGAAAACACAATTTATGTTAGACATGGAAGTCACCAAGATAGTGAACAAATGTAAAATTATTGTAATCTGTGTCATGCAATAATACAAATTCTTGTACTTTCTTTGGTCAAGTCCAGATTGGTGAGTTGGTAAGCTTCTCATAGGTCAGTGCTGGTGGTGTTGCCTGAATCTAAGGTATCTGGGTTTGAACAACAAGTGCAAAAATTTGTTCTATTGCAGATAATTGGATCCAGAATATACTGATGTTACAATTTACTTTTTTATTGAAATAACTTCTGTCAGTCATACAACTGAAACAAAAGAAGTATTGAACTTATTCAATGAGTATAGATTTGTTAGAGCATGATAAACAACTTTGCAAACTAAAATCTGAAATTTTCTCATTGAGTTGTCATCCAGAACAATTTTACCTCTGACGAAAAGAGAGTTCTGCGATATCTGTCTTCAATGTAAGCTTCTGTACTCTCAAATGAAAGTAACGAGAAAGTATCAAGTCCAACATCATCACTGTCCTGAAATTATTCAAAACAATCTAACTCTTTTGTAATTATCATTAACAACATTGTTGTACATTGCTGGGAGGGTGAAATATGCGACTACCATTTAAACAGTGGATCAATGTGAAACATTCAAAGCACATTGTTAAACAGTTTTGGAACAATGTTAAAAGACTTTAGGCACATTTTAAGAATGAATTTGTACCATGTTAATTGTGTAATGCAAATTGGTAAATAGTTTGGAATGAACTGAAACATGGGATGAACATCATAAAAACATGTTTACACATGCAAAGAACACTGTTTTAAAGTATACATTTTAACAATGTGAAATATGGTAAGTACATTGTTAAACACTATTGTAACAATTAAAAACATGCACAACACATAGTGAAAGAGTAATGGAACAATGTGAAATATGATGTATACGTTGTTAAACACTATTGTAACAATAAGAAACATATTGTTAAAGAGTAAAGGAAAAAATTGAATTATAAAAAAAGGAATTGCGAAAGCAAATCAAACCAATAAACAGAAAACCAAGAAATACTACATTGCTATGAGAAAATCTTGAAGCACTGTACAAACAAAGTGAAATATAATGAAATGAAAGACATACTGAAAGGATGTAACACATTGTGAGAAATCTCTCACCAATTAATATTTATATAAGAATGTTGAACAAAGTTTTTTATTATACTTGTGATTGTGATTTAATTAACAATATAAGTATATAGTAACTAGTGAGGAAATCAAATTCAAGGAAATAATGGTAAAGACTTATGAATACCCGTATCATCTGCGCTTCCTTCTTCCGAACTAGACCATCGAACCGTCCAAGATCGCGAGGGTTTATGAGTGGTCTGATTTCCGTTAGTAACGTAAACTGCAAAAATGTGATGATCCTTAAACCATGTTTTTACGGAAAAAATCATTTTTTACACAATACCTTCATTTCAAATATAGCAAGAGATAAGTTTCTATTCTTTATCCTTTTTTATAGACTTATGAAGACTTGTGGCAGTATATGTGAAATAAGCTAAAAAATTAGCCAGTCTGAGTGTGAATTGCTCAACATTAATTAGAATTATTTATTTCATGTAACTATTAATAATATTACTATATTATCATCACATTACCTTTGCCTGTGTATTAAACAGCTCAAACAAGGCAAACACCAGTCCATCGGTCTGAATGCTTCCCTTGTGGTATTCACTCAGGTAATATCTCAGAGTTGTCTGCTCTTTGTTGTTGAGTAGGATCCGTGAATGTTGTTCTATCACATCAAAGCGAGGCCAGGTGGGCGAATTCCTCACCAACTGAGATCCCGCACCTTTTGAGAATCCGATCTGAAAATAATGAAGGTTTCCAAATTCATTATATTCTTATTTGTCAATGTAATTTTTTTCTGGCAGAATATTATAGAATTTCTGCTATCTCTACCAAAAAGATAGAGATTAACATCATTGGTTGAATGAAAATACTTCTATATAATGAATTACATAGTTTCTGTTTTGTCGACCTCAAAATAAAAATACATTACAAAGAAATAAACAAGAATTCATCAGTTTAGGACAATTGGCCTATCAGGATATTACAAGAAAGCAAGTGAGAGTTTATGCCCGGTCAAAATGATAAAATAATATAAAAATCACAAATAGTTTTTAAAGCACTATGGTAATAACCATCAAAATAAGGAAACTAATGTAAACTTTATTAGAACATTATATATTAACATTGTGTGAAGTCAAACTTTTTTCATTCATTCATTACACATTATATTGCACATATATAAAATATATTTCCCAAGGACAATTAACATTGTCTTAATTCAAACATATTTTTATTCATTCATTACAAAAAATTACATTTAAACTGACAAAATAACTTTTAAAAGGCTGGCTATGAAAATTGTCAAATGATAAAACAGAAGCTACTTACTGTGGAATAGTCATTCTTGTATTTGTCCAAACCAGCTCTCTCTAAACTTCCCATACTTGTGGATAATCTAAAAAATTATTTCACAGCTTGAACAGCAGAAAAAAATTCTTTTCATTACGAACGAGCGTTTTTTATTACCATAACGATTTGCTCTGCTGTAAGTATTTAAATAATCAAGACATAAAAATATTAATAATTTTTCAAACAAAATGGATTTTAAAATTTTTTTCATGTACTCCTGGCTTAAAATTTTCTTTCTATATATATAGATATATCATACAAAAGATTATTAAAAGAATAACAAAGCCGATTTCCGATAATGATGTTTTAGGAGGAAATTATTGTTGTGATTCTTTTAATAATCTTTAGAATATATGCTGACTGTACACTTGAAGAAACCGAATTTCAATATATATATGTAAGACTCGAATCCATGGCAGGCCTCAAATCTGTGGCGGATTTCCAAATCTATGGCAGATTTTCAAATGACAGACATTTGTACATTTTTTTGTATTTTTCTGACTGAAATGATTAACCAAACCTTACGCTAGACAAACTTACCCTAAAATTCGTTGACAGGAATCCAAGGGTTACAAAAGATAGTCTTTCAATATCTTAGGGCTAAAAAAGACAGACTCACCGAGGGCTAAACAGATCCTACAAAATAAACACTATATGATGTGGCATGAAGCCGCAACTATCTTTCTTAAGGTATTGTTTAATGTATTTTCGTAATTGGGATATTGACTTATTATTTGGTCGGTATCCGTTTGCAATATCCCTCTATGACTTCCCTAATTTTTTCGCTAGCGACGCAATTAAATGGGCTTTGCGACGGGAACAGTCATGAACGGGAACTATTATGACGTCATCACACAATGACGTCACGTAGCATGACGTCATGAAACAGTCAAACAATCAAACCTGCCACAGATAAGGAAACCCGCCATAGATTAGAGACACGCCACAGATCTGAGTCCTACATATATATAAAAATTACATATGTGTGTGTGTGTGTATATATATATATATATATGCTTTTATTTAGTTGGACTAGAAGAAGACATTAGAGGTTTGGAGGTGGACACGCACGAATAATGAGAAGAGCCTCTTGAAAAAAGCTGTTCTAATAAGTTATCATTTATGAATGCTTCATTTGATTGTCAGAATAAGATACCTATGTGTTGCCTTTTCTTGTTGAAATAACTGAATGTATATTTTAGTCCAAATAAACTTTGTACTACAAACGTCTTGAAGAAGTATGGCTTCCTCCCGAAAGAAAATGTTGAAATCATTTATTTTCTTAATTTCACATGATTTTGAATTCGCAATTAAAAAGAGATCTTGAATTTAAAAACGTTATTAACAGTAATTATCTTCCTATTGGCATTAAGTTACCTCATCTATATCAACAATTAGTCCAGCCAAAAAGTTCTCTATTGTGGTGAAACTTTTTATCAAACTACCTTCCACTAAGTGATGGTGCTCGGGAAGTCACTTCGTCTCTGGACATCCACTGAGTCTTGTCGATGGTCGTCTTCCCGAAAGGAAGTTTGCCGACATCTTTGACAGTGATCATCATGTGACGTCCAGTCTTTAGGATGTTGACCGCTTCTGCATGACTGATGTCCAGAAAACTCTGACCATTCACATCGAGAATCTGGTCTCCCACCTATGAAGATTGAGAACAGAAACTCTGTCATCTGAAACTTCTCAATATAACAATAAGGAGATTGATATTCAGATGATGTCTCTATTCTTGTAAATTCTGTAGCTTTTCATCAGTTGAATCAAATTCCACAGCTTTTCAAATCGTTTATTGATTTAATATCTCCAAATTCACATTATCTAATCAATTGAAATCAATACCAAATTTAAAATCAATTTTTGATCACCTATTTTCAAGATCATACTCAGATTTCATATGTATTTTCAGATTCAATTGGTCATGTACTTGCAGCACCTATTTGCATTAAGTCACAGACCGTTGTCCGAAAGCCAAGCAAGTTTTATAATACACTGTTTAGTAAAAAAGGGACCCTTAAAGGTGCTCAAGTATTGAAAGAAATGACCATGGGCCTCAGAGGCCCGGGGATGCACTTACTGACTGTGGACTTTAAAATTAACATAATATTTTTAATTTTCTTCTTCAAGAAGAGTAAAGCCACATTGGTTGTTTTAGAAGATTACATAGAGTTATATTATTTTATTCAAGATTTAACAAGTTTTACAGACCTCCAAAGTGGACATCGGGCTTAGGTAAGTCAAAGGTACAAATTGATGAGTCAGTCACTTTACACTGAGAATCATACCTTTATTCCAGCATTCTCAGAGACGGAGAAGGGATCTATTCCAGACACGTAGACTCCAAGACCAAACTCTCGCCCCCCTCGGATCATTAGACCAAGACACTCCCCTTTCTCTACCACCACGTTCACCTGGAATAATAATGATAATAATGATAATACAGACAACAATGTTATGTCTTCATACAGGTAGGGCTTCCAACCGTCCACAAAGTTGGACCTTAGTAGTAGAGGAGTCATGCTAAACTTGAGGCCCAATATTCTTTTCTTTATTCGAGAGGTTTTGTAATTAAGGTTCAGCTAATATATCATACAGAGGGCGGGTTAGCGCAAAGGTTAGCGCATTCAGTTTCGGATCAAAAGGGCCCACCAGGGGCTCAGCAACTTTGTCTGCAGTAGAGAACAGTTCTACACGCAGTCAGGTTTGGGTGCAATGCTACACTGAAATTCAGGGCAGTACCACCCGTGGTTCGCTAGTTCCAGCCAATGCTCGCAGGTTTCACCGCAATGCATAGCCACAATGGTGTTGTGGGCTTTCTCCCTGCAAAAAGACTAGCAGCCGCGATATAAGTGAAATAATCTTGAAAGCGGCGTTAAACACCAACTCACCTCACCTCACATATCATGTACACTTATATATGTGGACTTATATATGGTCATATACGGTATATATACAAATATAAATATATAAACAGTTCAAACAGTTTCCAGCTCTCAGGTCTTATATAGAAAAAAACATTTGTTGAAGAAAATCAAGATGATTTACTAGTACTTTCGACCATAAGGTCTCATCAGGTGAATGACGTTGAGTCGGTTTTAAATATATATAAAGACCCCATGATGATCACTGAATAGTGTGAAACCAGTCGGGGATTCAATCATTTCCAGGTTTTTGTTTTTTGGCTCCTGATAATTATTTGGACTCAGGGATATTTACTTCTCAAAATAAAAATACAGGAGTAAAATTACAACATGAAAAAAACTAGGAGTATTTCAAGGTTTGTAGTTTTCAGATCCTAAATCCAAGTAAGCATCTTTTCAATGTTTGTCGTTATTTTCCACTCGTTTAATCAGTAATTAGATGCGTGATTTCTCTTTGACAGTGATCCTTGATTTCTTCTTCGTCTATCAAGTTGAGTAATGAGATTTTTGCGTATGGCATAAACTAATATTTATTGAGGAAAAAACATTTTTTTAAAAAGAACAACAACATAGCCTTCTACCCCTTTAATTCTTGATAACATGAGATACAAACTTAAAAAGCCTAATGTAAGAAATGTTTAAATTTTCATCAACATTTCATTTTCATCTTGTATGAAAGTGTATAACCAAGTATATTTTTTACAAAAGAAATATTGATGACTTAAATTTAGCTTTAATAGATTTTAACCATAAACTTTCCAGGAAGCTACATTGCTTTCGGAAATGGCGGATGATGTTGAATGATGCCTTTGAGATATTTATAAATTGAATAAGGCTGCAACATTTCCCCCATTTATAAATAATTGTTAATAACAAAACAAATATTTTGGAACTGATTTGTAAATGCCATACTTCCTGGTTCAATTATTAAGTAAATAAACAACTCGAAATACAAGAAAATAATTTCTTCACAGAAAATAACTAAAAAGGAGACTGTGATTAAGTCAAGAAGGAGGTGATTGTTATACTTTGTCAATCTGTATCAACAGCTGTGTGTTACAGTTTATTGACTTATATTGAGATACACAGATGGTACATAGATGCTTATACACTATTTTATATTGGTCATTGTTAAGGAGTTTCCTCAATTTTATATGAATATTTTTGAGCCTACATTTTTTTAATATTATAATATAATATATCAATAGCCTACAACATTTTGCTAGCAGTTCCAAGTCTAAATATGATTTCCATTTTCCAATTTTTTTGAATGGCAATTACTAAAGATTCAAACACAATATCACTGCTGATTGAAATTGTGTTTATTTCCATAAAGGGGCCAGCCGCCAATTATAAAAGTACATACATCAGAACAATTAAGGATAACTACTAAAGCGGTATAACATGGTACTATTGGCTAGTTACATTTGAAAAAATTTGAAAGTTTTTTGAGTGCTAGAAATCTATATTTAGCTAAATTGTTGAATATAA
Organism: Phorcus lineatus; assembly: GCA_921293015.1. Lineage (NCBI taxonomy): Eukaryota > Metazoa > Mollusca > Gastropoda > Trochida > Trochidae > Phorcus > Phorcus lineatus. Next base: position 10,683,554 of record OV121097.1, on the reverse strand, counting down.
CAGGGGGCTCTTGTTGTAGGCCCCTACATTTGGAACCGTGTCCATTTTCTGGAACCCTCACAATACCCAGGCAGCATGACGGTAATGCCCCAGTGCCGTTTTCATGCCGGGAGGTACCGTTAGTGCCGGGAGGGGATTACCAGCACTGTCCCAGCACTGTGCCGGTATCTCGATCACTGCCTGTAGCTGTGTGACCCCACGGAGCCTGGCTAAAATATTATTATTGGAGATGTTGAAATTTGGCCCAAATTGCTGAATTGCTACCTGGCTAACTTGTTTAAGTAATTGCCGACTGTTTATGACTGATGTGTCAAAAAAGATAATCAACACGATCATGTTAAGTCATTAATGCCAAAATATACCGTATTGACCAAGTATCATTTTAAATAAATTTTCTGTGTATAGGCTGAACAACAACTACATGACCTCTTGTGTAAAGTTAGCTAACCTATGGACGTGAAGAAGCCTTATTCTTATAACTGAAGTGCAACAAATTTATGGATAGAATTCACGACCCCACCCGACCCAACACCCCCTTCATACTGGATCCGCCATTGCTGACCCAGTAGACAGTCTACATTCTGTAGAAGCCTCTTTAGTAGAAGCAAGTGTGTTGATCAGGCAACCTTTGCGGATCTAATCTTTGATTAAATCCAGAGTCGAATTGATCAATTATTAAAAGTTAATTACTCGATACAGGTCAAATGCGTTAAAGGTGAACGGCAGCTTAGCAATGTTGATGTCAATTTCTGGAGCAATTTTTGTATACATGGAAATGATCTCCATTTAACACTGAAACAAACTTCTAATCATCATTGAGGTCATGTGCAATGTTTTGAATCTTATTTACCCTTGACATGTTTATCAAGTTAGGCAAAGATTTACTGAAGAAAATAGGAAATTAATGGATTAACAACTTCTTTATTGCAAAAAGATGCGACGTTTCGGTGTAGATACTAACACCGTTATCAAGCAAGTGATACTGAATGTTACAACACTGTGATTATATACATATGTTGTGGCATATTTACACAAAATGGGTTGATGTATAAAAATGTTTTTGCAAAGATTTACTGTGATCTACAGGCCTATTATTGATTATAAATCAATGAAATTGCTTATACATATTCTCCATAATTTTTATATTTTTAAATTTTATACCTTTATCATAATTAGATGTTAATCAATATCTTCAATAAATGTACATTGTCACCTTAGACAATCACAAATCCTAAGAGTAAATCTTTATACGCTTCAATACGTATTCATCCTGTTTTGTTCATCATATTTAGGGAAAGGAAATCCAAATTTTTATCCTATAGACAAGGTTTGCAGTGATTGTAAATATATGTTCTTGGCATGAAAGCATTTTGCCAAAATGTTTCTTTGCGGATACAAATTGTTTTCAATGCTATGCATGCTATTTGCTGAAATTGACATATCAGCTGATTCACAGCTTGACAGGGTTTCCCTTACAGGCAGTATAGATTTGTTGCTTGCATTGAGAGGATGTGAGTCTCTCCTGCTTTTAGATTTATTTTACAGATAATTACAGTTTTATAGAATAAATTATAAGATAGATTTTGACTCAAATGCTTTTTATAGCTTTTACAGAACAGGCGTGTAACTTTTGGGTAATCTTTTACATATTTTTGTAAATATGGTGTTTGTATAAATTTGGTATCTTCAAAATGCAGTTTTTGTTTTATTTTCTGTTTTTCATCACTCTATAGACATAAGGATCGAGATCAATTTTAAAAGCATTGCAACCCAAAGAGAACAAGAGAGTTTTTCTTTATTTTGTATCTACATGTACAGTATGTTCATTCACCCTTAGGTTATTTGCTAATGCCAAGAGCATGATCAGCTAACTGCCACAACAGACAAGACATTCAACTGCTAGGACAAATGGTGGGGTCAATCTCAGGAAACACAAAGAATCCACAAGACAAAGACATTGTACTTTCATTTCAACGGATCCCATGAAGTCAGTGTCATCTTATATCTTATATAGTATGTACATAAAATTCTTCATTGAACATTAATTTCTAAACTTTGCATTGTTCTAACATTCAATATTAAATTTCAAACAGTAACCCTTTCCACTTTCATATCACTTGCGTCATCAAATGAAATTTAACCCTCTTATTCAATTAAATGTGGACAAAAGTGAACAACTGACTTCATTGTAGAGAGGCAGAAGGAAAAAAAGCAAAGATATCACTAACTCATGGGAGTTTGGGTCTTACTTAAAGTCATAGGGTCACTTTTGTGCCAGGCAAATAGTTCATCACTCACAACAATCTTTCCCCTGACATTTGCAACAGAACTTTGCCTGCATTCTAAACCTCAATATTGAAATTCAAAACACTCTACCCTTCGCTGTTGTCGAACAGGGCTTACCACATCATTTCGCAAAAGCCATGATGAAAAACACATGAAATTTCCCAGTTGAATTATGCAATGAAAATAACCAATGCCTACCTGAGTGTTTCAAATACAGAAAAAGATAAAAAAGTGATAAACTCAATGAAGAAAGTGTCTGTTATAAGTATCGGTGATACAATTACCGGTAGTCTAGATTTCCGGTTTATCCCACTCGCAAATTGGGTGTACTTTATTTGTTTGCCCCTGAGCTGAAACAACTAGGGCCGATAAACAGCGTCACCCTAGACTGTAAAACGGGCATAAAATGAAAATCATTGCTGGCGAGAAAGGAAAGTTGCTGTAAGTGATCAGGTTTTTCCTTGTGAAGAGCAATTAGTTGATTTTTATTGCCTCGCAAAAGTGATCCTATGACTTTGAAAAGGGTCACACAGTATATTAAAGTTGCAGTACACACATACCTTTCGCTCGTCACTTCCCTTCAGGAGCATGAGACCACTCCTACTTCTGACACTCCCCCCGTCCAGGTGGGACCCCACCTGTTCCAACTCTGGGGGTGGGGACACGCCCCTCCCTCGAGGATCCACCCATGTGTAGGCCTGATGTACCACATGGGTTCCAGGGATACGCCCCACTCGACACACTGTTAGCTCCAGACGTTTAGCTGCACGGATAATCTGCATTAAAGAAATGAATCAAAATTTATTAAATTTCTTGTTGAACCAATGAAATAAAGTTATTCACATGTTGCTTCTGTAAATTTTTTATTCAAAATATTTCAAAACTTTCAGCAACTGAGATGCAAGCATAATTTTGACTCTCATGTGATTCCAGATGTGATCTCAGATCATCTTTTACGGAAAGTCTATTGTAACAAATTGCCAATAATTTTCTTGTCTCACCCACAAAAAATCAACTAAAAATACACCATTTGGAAAAGTCAAGTCACAGAATATTTTGTGTTTTTCTTTCAATTAAACAAAAAATTAAAATATAAAGGGAATACGTTTGTTGCTAGTTTCCCTACATCTATATCTGATCAGTTCATAAGCCTAAATGAAATAGAAAGACAAATAAATCACCTTTGCAGCCTCTGCGTGAGAAATCTTTTCGAAAGAGATGTCATTAGCCTCAGTGATGAGGTCGCCAGCCTCAAGACCTTGACCTTCAGCGGGGCCATCCTCATCAACTGCAGACACATAGATACCTAGCCCATACTCCACCCCTCCCCGTATTGTGAACCCAAAACCTTCACTCCCGTCTGCTGGGGGGCCAATGTTGACCTTCAACACTTCGCCCTTGATGGCAGACTTTGAAAGGGGAGTTAATCCATTGACTTTTGAGATTGCATGCCTTGTTCGTTCCCGGACACTGCCTCTCAGACTAGCTGACCGACTATGCTGTTTTTTATATACTGCGATATCGGCGGCATGAGGCCTGTATAAAACTGGCCTTGGGAGAGTGCTGTAGCGCTTACCTCCCTTTGTAAGAAGGTCAAATGCTTGAAGGTCAGCACGGGGGATAACTCTCTTCACAAGGGGGAATAACTGTCGCTTTGTGGGAGTGTTGAGGATCTTTCGTAAAGAGTTTACAAACTCAAAAACATCTCTCTGATTGTTATACTGATTCAGGGCCTCTATGAATGAACTCACTTCCTGGGGGTCAAGATGGACGTTGAGAGATTCATGGAGTCTTCTTACATTGATGGACATTGTCCGATATTTGGGAATTGTCTCCCCTTGTTGCAATTGGGTTGCCATGATGATATCCTCAGTCAGTTCATATCACTTTGGGTAACATATTACTAGAAAATGATTCTGAAAATGAAAATGATTAAATCATAAAAAATATTTTCACATATATATATGTACACATATTCAAATATTTTGGATACATATAAACAAAAAATAAGTTTAGAACTGAAAAGAAAGATGAAATATAAAAAATCAAGTGGAATAACCAATGAGAAATGTTGCTCATTACAGAAAAAATAAGGACTATGTATTTTCTCATCTTGCTTTGATTTTCTTCTGAAAACTCCATTATAAATTATATGTTGATTCAACGGAAACTGAAACACAACTTCAATTTACAAATCTATGACCTCATAATCTTCAATTTATTGATTAATAATTCATATACATAAAACAACTCCTGCTCACTTGGTAAAATACAAATTTTGATATAAAATTATTTTTTATTTGAATATCATTGTAATGAGATATTATCATGATAATTGTTGCACCTCTGTTTTCTTTGCACATTAAGTTGTTATTTATGTATTTATCAATGTTTGGGTGAACTGCCCATGCATGCATATGTATTCATTGTGTCATGAAATGAAATCAACAAGTTTCCTTGTCAGTCACTTTCCTGCTCCCATGTCACATGACTTTCTTGCCAAGCTGATCACAGATTCATCCTAAAAATATTATTGATGAAACAGTAAAATAGATATTGGAATTTTATATTTTAAAGTTGATATTTTGCATTTACAACAACACATACATCGTAACAAACATGTCCCCTACTATAAATGAATTTTCCTCAATTTTATTATTTTAATTTTAATTTGTTTTCAGTTAAGCTTGTTATGTTGATAATGGTTTCAGTTATTTCGACATTTAAACGATATGTCGCCAGTAAACAATTTTGGAAACTAATATATATATTTTTTTTAATCATATACAGATACTCTTAAGCTTTTCAATATATAAAAGAAACTTATCGTACTATTACTGTTTGACCAATAAACGAATAATGCAGTTGTATTCTTGAATGAAAGAGAAAAAGCTGAAACTTGATTACAGGTGAGTGTTTACCTGACAAGGGGAGTTACCATGACGACAATCACCTCCCCTTCCTTTCAATAATTCATCTCACCTGCCAAATTAGACTGGGACAAACACATTAGATTGTTTTCTTCAAGGTAATATTTTTTGACTAAGCTATCTATTAGGATTTAAAAGTCTTTGACTCTTGAAAAAATTACCAAGTTAATTTTTTTAAGGTATTAAGTTTATTGTTTTTCTTTTAATAAATATAAAATGATTTTATTCAGGTAAATTTGGTTTTAAAGAATGGTCTAAAACAAATGAAATGATCAATGTGATCAAAAATGTTCTCTTTATTTTACTGTTCTATACAGAAGAAATAATTACAATCTTTACAATATTATCAACATAGAAGCAGCTTTTTATTGTTTTTTAAATAGCAAAATAAATTTCAAACCTGTTACAATATTTTCTGAAAAATTATATTTTTTTTGTTTGTTTTCATTAAAACTCAAGGTCATTTGATTTGATACCTTAATTAACCAATGGCTCGAAGGACTAATACAGAAAAGGGTGAATCTCTAAATTTAAATTTCTAAAAGATCTAACTGTCGAAACAATAGAGAATATAAACAGTTCTATGATCAGATCTCAGTGACATTGCTGTTATATTGATGTCTTCTTAATTTACAAACATAATTTGACATATTTGACAAGCAATATTTAAAGACAGTTAAAGAGCCACTCAGTGAGTTGTTGGAGTCATCTATGCCAAACTTAATCAATGGTGTCATTTGATCACGAAGTATTGACTGTTACCATAGACTGTGACAATATACAATTACGATCGAAAAACGGACAGTGGTGCGCGTCAAATAGTCAAACGTAATTTTGGAGACTTATCTAAAACAGCCAGGAGGGCAGTTAGGAGTTGATAGCGTTTGTTAGGTTATATAACTAGTATCAATATATATTGGACGTTATGTCTATACGTTTGTGCATTTATAAGGCTGTTTTTAGATTTTCATGGAAAACTAGTATTTGTCATATATGTTATGTCTCGCTCAATGGTTTAAAGAGCTCACATACAGCTAACCCTGTAATCAATCACACGAGACAAGTTCCTGGGAAGCTTATATTCGCTGAAAAAATTACATTTCTTGAATTGGTAAAAGGACTGTGGTTTGACCCAGTTCCAGTCAACAAGCATGCTGTTTATACCTATTTAACTCCTCGTAGGAGAGCATAAACTGAAGCGTCATAAAATCACTGGGGCAGAGCTACATTACCATATTGTTACGTTGTAACATTACACTCCCCGTCTGATGACAAACCTTTGGCATCACAAATTATAAAATACTTTAAGGGGACAAAACTTAAAGTCCATGAAGTAGAACTTAAACTCAAGATATTAAACTTTAAAGTCAACACTTGGGATTAGAACAATGTCACTGGTCGGGTCCCTCAGTCACCAGTAACACCATCTCGGACACCGGCCTTGTCAGCTGTGTCACTTTACCATCCTTCGAGACACGTAGGAGAGCTTTACGGACCTTGTCATCCGCACCTGGAAACACAGTCATGACCCGAGCCATGGGCCAATGGTTTCTGTGTTCAGTCTTATCCCGTAAGAGAACTACATCGCCCTCACAAATGTTAGGTTTGTCAGTGGTCCATTTCTGGCGAGTCTGTAAGGTGACAAGATACTCGTTTCGCCAGCGTCTCCAAAACATTTCAGCCAAGACCTGTACTTGCTTCCATTGGGATCGATACAGATCTTTGAGGTCATATTGCGTTGTAGAACATGATACATGATCTGTCTTCTGAGTCAACAAGGTGGCTGGACTGAGCACTATGGGTTCCTCAGGGTCTGAGGAGACAGATACGAGAGGCCGTGCATTGATGATTGCACTGACCTCTGCCATGAGAGTCACAAGGATGTCATGAGTCAGGTGCTTCAGATTAGTGTCCCTCATCATGGAGTCAAGGATACGACGAGTGGTCCCGATCATCCTTTCCCACACTCCTCCCATGTGGGAAGAGTGGGGAGCATTGAACAGCCACTTGGATCCTGTAGTGTACAAGTGTTTTGCTACCATTCCATCCTCAACACTGATTGCAGTTATCTGAAGGTCATCTGTTGCACCAATGAAATTGGTACCCCGATCTGATCTGAAGATCTGTACTTTACCTCTGATGGATTCAAGACGTTTTAAGGCATTTATGAAGGCAGACGAAGTCATATCTTCCACCACTTCAATGTGCACAGCTCTTGATGTGAGACAAGTGAACATGATGGCCCATCTCTTGCTCTGTGCTGATCCACCTCTCGTTCGTCGAGTCACAATAGTCCACGGCCCAAACGTATCCACGCCAACGTTGGTGAATGGGGGGCTTGGTTCAATACGATCAACAGGTAGATCCGCCATTTTCGGAGTCTCCTGTCTACCTCGGAGTTTACGACACATCACACACTTATGGATGACTGAGGATATCAACCGTTTGGCTCCCGTGATCCAAAGTCCTGCAGATCGAACAGCACCCTCAGTGAAATGTCGACCTTGATGAGCTACCCTTTCATGATGGTGTCGAACAAGAAGAATAGCTGCATGACTCTTTCCTGAAACTATGACGGGGTTCTTGAAGCCCATCTCCTGGTTAGCGTGTTTCAGTCTGCCGCCAACCCGCAAAATGTTCTCAGTATCGAGGTAGGGATCAAGATTGAGGATCTTGCTATCCAAAGGAAGAGATTTGTTTTCCATGCATGCCTTGATTTCTCTAGTGTATGTCTCATGCTGTATCTGACGAAGAAGGAAGGTTTCAACCTCCTTGTAGGAATCTACACCGTTTTCCACTGGTGATGGAGATGTAAGTCTTTTGGCAAACTGTTTCAGCCTTGCAAAGGCCAGGACTATCCTATTCCAAGATGAGAATCGTTGCAAACGATGTTCACCAAGTAGTGCAGAAGACTTTACTTCTGTCACAAGTGTCACTTTCTCTGTACGGATTTCTTGATCAGTGTCTGGGTCAGACAGTGGATACTCACAAGTGTCCTGTGATGCATTTTCCGTGAGAAACTTGGTGGGGCCAAGTAACCAGGGATTAGCCTTTGTTGGTGAAGTGTGAGACGACCGTGTCCCATGGTCGGCTGGATTCAAGTCTGTGGGAACGTAGTTCCATTGCTCTGGTTTCGATGACTTATGGATTCTCTCCACTCTGTTTGCTACATATATGTAGAACCGTCTTTTTTTATTGTGGATATACCCCAAGACCACTCGGCTGTCTGTATGAAAGTGGAAGCAGTCAAGTGGAATGTCCAGCTGCTCTGACACTAGTTCAGCTATCTCCACAGCCAGTACGGCAGCACATAACTCCAGTCGTGGAATCGTGTGCCCGTGAGTCGGAGCAATCTTTGCTTTTCCTAGGATGAATCCCAGTTTTGCTGAGTCTGATCTTCTCATGTAAGCCACAGCAGCGATTGCTTTTTCTGAAGCGTCAGAAAATACATGAACATCCTTTGTTCCACTGTTGTTAATCCCTGACAGATACATCCGAGGTACTCTGAGTGTTTCTAACTGTCCTAAACGATCTTTCCATGCTTCCCATTCAGGCTCACGTTCTGGAGGTAGAGGTTCATCCCAGTCCTTTGTTCCTGAGATCAGTTCCCGAAGCAGGATTTTTCCTTGGATGGTTATGGGGGCTGCGAATCCGAGAGGATCATAAACACTGTTTACTGTGGATAGGATACCTCGTTTGGTGTAAGGTTTCTCTGTTGTGGACACAATGAACATAAACGAGTCAGTGCAGAGGTCCCATCCAACACCAAGACTTCTCTGAATAGGAAGTGACTGAAAGCCCAAGTCTAAGTCCTTCAGATCCTTTGCACGATCGTCCTGAGGAAAGGATTCCATCACCTGTGAACTATTAGAAGCAATTTTGCACAACCGGAGGTTCCCATGATCCTTCAGAGCATTCTGTGTTCTTTGCAAGAGATCAACTGCTTCATTCTCTGTAGGTACAGACTGTAGACCATCGTCGACATAGAAGTTGTTGTCAACAAAATGCTTCATATCACTACCATATGCTGCTTCTCCTGACTGAGCAGCTTTTCTGAGACCGTATGTTGCGACTGCTGGTGATGATGTATTCCCAAATACATGGACACACATTCTGTAGTCAATCAAGTCTTTACTTGGATCATTATCACGATACCACAGGAAGCGGAGAAAGTCCCGGTGACCTTCAGTGACTCGAAAGCAGAAGAACATCTGTTGGATATCAGCAGTGATTGCAACAGGTTCTTCTCTAAATCTGAGGAGTATCCCTAGGAGACTATTGCATGAGTCGGGTCCTTGCAGGAGCACACTGTTGAGGGACAATCCTTCATGCTGTGCTGAGGAGTCAAACACTACCCTCACTTGACCAGGCTTTTGAGGGTGGTACACGCCAAATATAGGCAAGTACCAGCATTCCTGATCTTTCCGTAGTGGAGGAGCAACTTCTGCGTGTTTGTTGTCTAGAGCTTTCTTCATGAAGTCTGTGAAGTGTTCTCTTTTCACCGGATCCCGTTTCAAGGTTTGATCCAAGGTATGGGCTCTCTTCATGGCCTGTGAACGGTTGTTTGAGAGATCTGGTCTAGGCTCTCGAAAAGGTAATGGGGAAGTCCAATTGCCTTCAGAGTTCTGATACATTTCAGAGTCCATGATATGAAGAAAGGTTTTGTCTTCAGGAGACATTCCAATCTTGTTGTCATCCTTTGTAACCGTGAACAGTTCCTTTCCTAGGCAGTCACTCTGAGATCTTTCCTTCACAGTAAAGTTGTTTGGACAGGGTGAGAATAATGATGTCCGTCCATCATGTAGTAGGTAAGTCTTGTTCACATGTACACTGTTTGGAGGATGTACTTTCCCTAAACACATTTCACCAATAACCACCCAGCCCAGTGGAAGTCTTTGAGCATAGGGAGACGAAGGGGGTCCAATTCGTTGGTCAAGCACATGGTGTGCCTCAATAAGGTCTCTGCCAATTAACAGTAAGATCTCCGCATCTTCCTGCAAAGGAGGTATGAGTCCTGCAATGTCAGATAGGTGTGGGTGATAGCTAACAACATCTGGTGTTGGTATTTCCTCTCTGAAATCTGGTAGATTCGAACATTCAATCAGTGTTGGAAGCTGGAATCTAGCTAATCCATCCAGGGATTCTACAACAAATCCACTGGCTCTTCTACCGGACATGTTGGTCTGGCCTGAGCATGATGACAGCACATAAGGAATGTTGTTCCCATGAATACCCATCACATCAAAGAATTCACTCTTGACCAGCGTTGTGTTACTTTGATCGTCAATGATGGCATAAACTTTCATGTTCTTCTCTGGTTGTTCACTTGGATAGATGTTCACCAAAACAGTTTTGGCACATGATTTCCCAATAAAGGTGCCATTACAGACTTGTGTGCACTTAGTCTGTACGGGTTGTTCTGGTGGTTGTTTTCTTTCAGAGTCTCTAGACTCCCCGCCATGGTTCTGGGCACCCTGACTGTCCTGTCTATTAGTAGTCCAAGTGTTACTATGCAAGGCAGAGAGGTGGCGAGTATTTCCACACTCACTACACTTCACAACAGTTTTACAATCAGAAGCCTGATGAGTTGTTGAAGCACAACATCTGAAACACATCCTCCACTTCATCAGCAGCTCTATTCTCTCACCATAAGGCTTAGCACGGAATGTTTTACAGTCCTTCAGAGAATGACGAGTCTTGTGAAGAGGACATCGTTCTGGATCGTGATCCTGTTGTCCACTCGATACATCATCATTGCTGGCTGTAACCTCAGTTTTTCTGTTCAACACATAGTTCCTTGATGAAGGATACTTCTGTCCAGTTTCTTTTCTTGGGGCAACATGACTTTGACCTTGGCCTTGACCCTCATACAAAAAGCTAGGATCATTTTTTATTTTACTAATGTCACTAATGAAGTCCACGAAAACGTGAAATGGAGGATATGGAACACTGTTCTGTCTTTTGTACCTTACAGCATGTGTCGTCCATTTCTCCTGGATGCCATAAGGGAGTTTACTTACTATCGGGGAAACACCTGACGATGTGTCAAAATAAGCAAGTAGGGCACTGTACATATCCTGTTGTTTGATGGCTTCTATTTCGGAAAGCAGATCTGATAATTCATAGAGTTTCTTGTTGTCTCTCTGTGATAACTTTGGAAAGCTTGAAAGCCTGGTTTTCAATGATGCCTCTACAAGTTCAGGACTACCATATCTTTCGTTGAGGCGATCCCAGATTTGCTGTAATCCTCTGACTGGGTTGTGAACATTGGCCTGTCTCAATCTCTGAGCATGTCGCGCAGACTCGGGACCCAGCCATTTCACCAATAAGTCCATCTCTTCAGTAGAACTTACACCAAGTTCCACCATAACACTCTGAAAGCTTGCTTTCCATATGCAGTAGGACTCTGGAAGGTCGTCATATTTGTTGAGGCGTGATAAAACAAGTTCTTTCTTTAACAGAAACTTTGACAGTTCAGTTGTGATGTGATTTTCACCTTGGTTCAAGGGAGCACCTCTGTTGTTGAGTGTAGAAGGTAGTTGTCGGTCATGCAAAGCCTGCATGTTGATGGCCTTATTCTGATAATCACCTGTTCCTAAGTTGATATCATCCTTTTTCGGCTCTGTTTCAGTGGGTTTTGGATCAAGCCCTTTAACATACTGCTTTGTTAGTTCTTCAGAGGAGATTTGAGGAAGATCTTTGAGGTTAGATAACTTTGGTACATTTGTGTCCTCTAATTCAGCGGCTAAAGCCATACACTCTGCCTGAGCGGCAGCTGCTTCCTTCTGTATCTTCAATAGTCCAAGAGCTGTCTCCATATCCGCTTTACTTCGAGCAGTCTGGGCTACTAGCTGTTGCTGACGTTCCTCCATGAGGGCACAACTTTTTTTCATCTCGGCTTCCTTTTCTGCAAACTGAAGAGCTGCTCTTGCGGCCTCTGCCTTAGCACGTTTTCTGGCCAAAATTGAACTATGTGATGATGACGTTTTCCCACTTAACCTGTCACTGTTCTTTGATGAAACACATGATTTACGAGCTGACAACTCCAACTGCTTCTGTACTCTGTTCTGTATCATGACTGAAATTGTCTCCACTTGTTGTCGCAGCTGAGCAACTTTCTGATGATTGGATTCAATTTCATGTTTGAATTCTGGAAGATTACTTCTACACAAAAAGTCATTATAGCCAGAAGCTGTATTAACAAATCTGTCAAAAACAATTGCAAGTTTCTTTTCATATTCATGAAGTTCTCTTATACCATCACCACAAGTGTCGCATGCTGACAAAAAGTCTTTAACAGCCTCAAATGAGTTCTCAAGTTGTAACTGATGATCCTTTAATTGTGACAATTTTAACTCTTTGCCTTTCTCAGTTAGCTTTCTTTCTCTTTTAGAACTTTCCCCTTCTGTGTTTTCTTTGTTTTCATGATTTTCACCAATTTCGCTAAAATAGTCAGGTTTAGTAACTGTCTCTTGATCACTTTCTCTTTCTGACATTTTGTTGTTAATTATTGTGACCTTGTAGGCGTGCCATAAACCTCGACAAAATCAGCGAGCGACAGTGTCCATTTTATGATTTTGACCTTATTGGCGTGCCATAAAACATTAATTACTCGGCGAGGGAAAGTTTACGTTGCTAACTGATTACAAAACAATAAGTAGTGACACAAAGTTCATTTGGCAATTGTCCGATATGAGAATAATGCGGTTGTAAACAAACCAGTCCATAATGAAGCTGTAGAACTTCGCTGTTCAGTCCGTGTTTGTATCGGCGATACACTAACTTTTGCGGTCAAGTTTGAGTCCTTTTACTGTTATGTCTCGCTCAATGGTTTAAAGAGCTCACATACAGCTAACCCTGTAATCAATCACACGAGACAAGTTCCTGGGAAGCTTATATTCGCTGAAAAAATTACATTTCTTGAATTGGTAAAAGGACTGTGGTTTGACCCAGTTCCAGTCAACAAGCATGCTGTTTATACCTATTTAACTCCTCGTAGGAGAGCATAAACTGAAGCGTCATAAAATCACTGGGGCAGAGCTACATTACCATATTGTTACGTTGTAACATTACAATATATATGTCTTTTGGACATGAAAAGTTAAGATGTTTTGATTTTATATCACCACATATGACATTTATGTTCGTATCAAAGGTAAATAATATTCTATGAAAATCACGGAGTGGCTCTTTAAATGTTTGAGTCTATCCCAGAAATGCCTCTGGCCTCCGGTGCCTATCTGTACCAAACCACCTGTAAAAACTTGAATCCATTTGTTGCTAAAGTTTCAAACCAAAGGCATTTATAAAATACGATTGCAAACAAACTATCGAATCACTACTTGAAATAAAAACAAACACAGTAGATACAGAACGCGTTTTATATTTTTCACTTTTCACCCAGAAATGTTACTCCATTTTATATTCATTATAGGTTACAATAAACCGTTGGGTTTTTAACTTGCTTAGTTATTGACAATCGTTAATCAATTCAATGCACTTGTGTTAAGGAATTAGAGAGTGTAAATTCGAACCATATTTAGTATTATTTACCTGCATGGATTACAGGTATCACCAAAACTGACGGTTCCATGAAAAAATCATCAACTTCATCTTTCATGTCCATTTCCTGGAGTATAGCAGTATCCTTTACACAATCATATATCCAATCAATGCTTTCAAGTACAAATTCACAATTTCCCTGAAATCCGCAAGAACACTTCTAAGCAAAACCACGCCCACTTTTGACGTTTGCAAAGTTTTCGGAATCACAACAAATTTGTGCAAATCCTAAGAATTATCCCTTTCGACGTATCCTAAGCATCAAAAGGCTGGTAACATACATACATATTGATGGCTCTCAAGGATGAATATTTAATCAACGCAATCTGCCAAGTTTACTGCACGCACATATGTTGGAGATCGATCGAAAAGTCCCGCGCTGATGATTAGATCACGTGACGTGTAACAGGTGTCCGTCTTGGAAATCGTTTGGTCCGTCGAGAAATCTAATTATTTTATGTGCGCTTCTTTCTGTTAAAAAATCACATTGGAGCATGAAGGTCTATTAATTTACATTAGATGTATTTATTTTCTCATGGATTTACGATTTCACTAAACATTTATGTCGTGTTCAAATTGTGTAAAAAAATTTCATCAGCTTTGTTTTTTTTCTATGTTTTTCTTAAACCACTGGATCGATTCGTTCAGCGTGAATTTGGACATATTTTACGTTCGCCTCTTCCTGTTAAAAAAGTAGGACATGAGGCTCTTTTAATTTATATAGTGTACATCTCTTTCAATGTTTTTGCGAGAAAGTAAAACTTTTGTGTCGTTTTTAAAAGGTGTATATAAATTTTTCTCTCGAAATCTGTTATCACATATTTTTGCAGTTTTTTAAACCTTCAAGATTGTCTCATCTATCGAGTAGTACCTACTATTGCTGAAAAGAGTTGTTCAAACGCCAGTCGGTTCAGTAAAGTGATACGATTCTGACCGAAAACCGGACAAAGTCACGCGTCAATTAGTCAAAAGTAATTTTAGAAACCTTTCTAAAGCAGATATAAAATGAAAATTGAGCTAATAGATATTTAAAAGTTAGTTAACTTGGAATCGGATAAATTGTATGTGTGATTGTGGTTTCGGTTTATAGGGGAGACCGGGGAACATTGGGACAAAAAAACAATATTTTCCTTTTTGTTATTAATCTATGAAGTCAAACAGCATGAAACTTTGTAGATTTCAAGCAACCTTTATTGTCAAAATATGAAAACAATAGACAATTAAATATATTAACAAACATTTGTATAAATTAGAAATAAAAAAGTAAAAAATGCTGTCCAAAACTGACCCACCCTGGGGTACATTGGGACACGAACCAGGGAACATTAGGACAATAAACTTATCTGTCGAAAGTTATGATACATGATACATTACTTCCAACAAATATCATGACAGTGACATCAAAAATGGAATATTGCTTGTTGAAGTATCAGGTAAATTTTTAATTATTGTTCTTGGTCCGAGGTTCTATGTGTCCATCTTTGATGCTTGTATCTGGTGGTGCCATGTGTCCATCTTGGGTTCTTTAGATGGTCAAATGTGTGCATCTTGGGTGCTTGTATCTGGTTGTCTAATATGTCTATATGGGGGGAGAGGGGGTGGGGGGATGGGGGGAGGTGGTTTAGTGGTTCAATGTGTGCATCTTGGGTGCTTGTATCTGGTTGTCTAATATGTCTATATGGGGGGAAAGGGGGTGGGGGGGGGGGGGGGTGGGGGGGAGGTGGTTTAATGGTTCAATGTGTGCATCTCGGATGCTTGTATCTGGTCGTTCCATGTGTCCATATTTGGTGCTTTAAATGGTTCAATGTGTGCATCTGGGGTGCTTGTATCTGGTGGCCCCATGTGTCCATATTCGGCTTTTTTTAATGGTTCTATGTGTGCATGTTTGTATCTGGTGGTCCTTTGTGTCGGATGTCTTGGTGCTTCTGGTGGCATCATGGGTACTTGCAGCTCGAGGTTCAAGTTGCAGTTGTTTCTGGTCTAATTGTAAGAAAATAAGACAGAAGTTCCTCTTCACCTGACATATTCCAGTATATATGGGTATATCTGTCATTATATTTAAAGAAATTTTAGTATTTTATAAAGACAAAACAAAGAGTGCGCTTCAGATAGATTTATTACAATTGGGCCATCGGGAAGATGACAAAATGTACCGGTGCACAATGAGTCACTGTCCCAATCTACCCCGTTAGCACTGTCGCAAACTGCCCCGATGGCCAATAAAAGGGTCACACGTTTCCATATTGGCAAATTGAAATAGCATGTAGAGTAATTAGTTGTTAGAACTTAGCATAATGACAGAACTCTCCAGAACAATAGGTATCAACTAGGTTCCGTACATCGTCTTTACATCAGATCATAATTACTAGGATGTTAAAATTTTACTCCAACTATAGAAATTTGAAGTGATTGAACTACACCACATTTTCAGCCATCAACAACATTTGTCACATGGTGTGTGATGTCACTTCATGTGATATTGACAGTTTCTGTCTCCTTCTTTTGAATCAATAGATATCTACCCTATGTCCCAAACTGCCCCGGTCTACCCATCACGAAGTATGTTTCATACATCAAACTCACTCACTTCGCCATAAAATTAAGTATCTGTGTCTACGGTTCTGTAATCTCAGATTTCCCCCCCGTGCCATATTCTTCCATGAGCCCATCGGGACTAATTTTGTCAGCAGACATTGTTACTGTTATTAATCTAGTTCAAAACTAGGTGTTATATGTGACGGTACGAAAGGCCAACAATATAGATTTACAGACTTAAAGAACTGAGTACGTGGATCATGGAGCATCTTCAACTGGAGTGTAATGGTATGACGCCATCAAATTACCCAGAGATAGAAATCACGCAAAGGATGATAAACTTTTCTGAATTTTCACAATATGAACAAGGCTGAAAACGGTTTTAAGAATTTATGGTGTTTAACATGTTTTTTTTATATAGTTTAATAGTTATTATTGATTTCATTTTTACCAGATACTGACCAATGTCATAAAATTATGTCTAAAATTTAGAGATTGCCGTGACATTTGAAATAACATTCATGATCTCCTGAAAACCAAAATTTGCGATTCTGGACGAATACAGAAAACGGAGTCAAAACGGAACGAGGTGGACTAGTCAAATCAGACTGTTACGCAAAAAAGGGCCAATGTTTAACATATCTTGTTTCTATGTATGCTTTCTTTTGAACTGAATTCTTCGGAATGAAAGAACACGATATTGTCATTGAACAAATACAGATGAACAGACCGTTTGATCAAAGGAGGAGAAAACTGAAGGCCTCTGATATAATGAACCAACGATCTGTTACTAAGACAAATAGGAAAAAATTATTGATAATGTTATTCATTGGAAATTTACTTATAGTGATAACCCTCGATAACCTATTTAAATGTGTTAAAATCAAACGGGAGTGATTTTTAAATTTTTATTAAATTTTTCAATGGTTATGATAGGAAATACGTTGACGTAATGGTTTTTTATGTTACCTTTCGTGTTCAAACATGTTATGTATAGATATCATTCATCGGAGTATAAATTTGAGAAAAAGATTGTTTTATCTCTTTGCTCACAATTAAGTTAATATTTCATCAATAAATCATCATTTTCATTATTACCATCTTTCATTCTCAACCATTCTAAAGATAAATTTCAATCCCAACTTCCCTGTTTGATGACTGCCTGGTTAGAATTACATACACCCAAATCAAGCTTGCGATTATGAGTTACATTAACTCCTTGGTTTTTTTCTTTAAGCCATCAAGACCCAAATGATTCCTAAAATCTGTACGTAATAGCGATTGAGTTGTTCAATGAACTATGAATAAAATGCAATGCGTTTACATGTACATTTAAAAGTAGTATGTCTCGCCCGACCGGTAGGACTCGTCACTCACTGGACTATGCCATGTTTAGATGGATCTATGTTGTTACAGAGGAATTCTTTGGTTTTGTAAGAGAAGCTAAATGTTCTTTGGGATAGACTGAAGAGAAGGGAAAGAAGGGAAGAACTACTCTCTAGGGTGCAGTGGTTAGCGCGTTCGGCTTCGTATCAAGAGGTCTAGGGTTCGGATCCCGCCAGGGGCTCGGCAACTTTGTCTGCAGTAGAGAACTGTTCTACACGCAGTGAGATTTGCGTGCAATGCTACACTGAATTTCAGCTCAGTACCTCCCATGGTTTGCAGGTTTCACCGCAATGCATAGCCACTCCCTGAAATAATACTAGCTGCCGCGATATAAGTGAAATACTCTCAAAAGCGGCGTCAAACCCCAAATCATCTAACCATCTCACCGCATAAGTGCGTATGAGGTCAGGGTGCTATTAGGAGTATTCTGGCGGGTGGGACAGGGATAAAGGTTATGCCCACGAGGGCATATGGAGTGAGTACGACATTGGCATGATGTACGTGGGCGAAGGTATCGAAGGCAATCAGTGATTTTTACCGTCGGGACGGGAAGTTGGAGGATGTCATGTCTTGCGTTGTCTATGGGTTTCCACCCTCTCACCCCGTGATGATACATAATCTATATAATCTTTTATTCCTCCACAGAGAAGAGTACAAGGAAAAGGTAGGCAAACCATTAAACATCTATTTAAGTACTTCGTAACAAACTTTCACCAAATCTTAATGAATGTCCTACGGTTGATTACCAGTCGCTGGAACACAGTTTTGTACATCATTGCCATGTATCGCATAAGGGTTTACAAAGAAGAGAACTAAATTAAGTCATCTTTGACCAAGGGGAAGTCAGCTGATGTGTGTTGCGTTGTCTGTCGGTGCCCACCCCTCGCTCCCCGTGTTGATATAGCAGGTATATGTATTTGTACCAAAGAGACCACACACTGCGAGTATCGTGTAGGTATCATCTCCCATCTGTCTGACCAGTTTCTCGTGCTGTGGCAAAACATTGATAACATTAGAACCAGTTGTCCAAAACGTAGTTTACTATTGCCCCATATTCCTCCTGATTTACAGTGTTGTGGTGCTCCAGTATTCCATTGTTGCCAATATGTCGCTTATTTTCATATCTACACGGTTCCAGTATTTTTCTACTATTTCTTGCATCTTCGACGAATGTAACACGCGTAAAATGAAATTAGGATAATGCAATAAGAACAACCTATTAAGAATTGAAAATCATGATTAAAAGTTATGGAACAATGTTGTAAAGCAATTTTATCCAAAAATTATCTAATTCCAGAATGTCATTTCCGCTATTGTTCTTAGTTTATTCGTACCGTTTGTGTGTTCCTGTGTGTGCCTTGAGGTCTCTTGAAGGCATTCATTTCTTCCACGTTACTTAAACTGTTACCTTTTTGACCCAAGCAAAAGTCTTGAAAGTTCCATAAAGAATACATTCCAGTCAGACTTCATTACGAATTGCTTTACAGCAATTGTTGCCATTTTCAAGGTATCAAAAGAGTAAAATTAGCGCTTTTAACGTTACTTAAACTCAAACTGTTAGCTTTTTGACACAAGCAAAGATCTTTGAAAGTTTCTTAAAGGATACATTCTCAAGCATACACCTGTCAGATTTCATTACGAGTTGCTTGTAAAGCAGTTGCTAACATTCCAGCGTATTAAACGAGTTAGCGTTTTTAATTTTCACTGTGATATTTTTTATGGTGTTTTGGACAGTAAATTAGAGAGACAAATGTATGGAGCAAAATGTACGACAAGAATGGTTTCATTTTCTCAAAATAACTTACAGTTGCAGAAGGTAACGGTTTTTAAGTTCATAAAAAGGGCACTATATAGGTAGAAAGGTCTAGATTAGCAAAACGTAATTTTGGAAACCTATGTAAATGTATTTTCTATTTTTATAAGGAAAAGTTCAGAACGTACTGGGAAAAGATTATATGCATAGACATTGCAAAAACATACACTTCATTATGTTTCTTTACTAGATATCGTCGTTGAAGATGTTCGAGTTTCTGTGTTTCGTAATTCTGCATTAGAAAAGATGGCATATTGATAACGTCATAGATAAACCCTCTCATGACCACGTGACCGCGCAGGGAAGTGGTGGGGGGGGGGGGGGGGGGGGGGGGTTGGTTGTCGTTAAGCTTAAATAGGCAAACACTCAACCTAGTTTTCTTTGTAATTTTGCCAAAATTCAATAAGCAGTATTACTTAAAACCAACGTTCAATTGGCTCAAGGTTACCATGACACCAAGTTATAAAGACAAAGCACTGGAGTGAGCCCATCGCCTGCCATTTTCCATTAAGGTGTAATTAATTACCTTTTTCAGTCCAGGATATGTTCAAGTTATTGTCTGGATAGAATTAATCTTTAGGCATGTTGTCTCCTAATCTGTTTTCGTAGCATCTTCTTCACCAAAATCCCATTCAACAGAATTTGCCTTGTTTTTGAGTTCTGTGTCTTGCGAATTAAAAAAGTCATATATACACCATGAGAGAGAGAGAGAGAGAGAGAGAGAGAGAGAGAGAGAGAGAGAGAGAGAGAGAGAGAGAGAGAGAGAGAGAGAGAGAGACAGAGAGACAGACAGACAGACAGACAGACATAGAAAGATGTCAAGTATCAAGCGAAAAAGGAAGGGAAATGAATTCGCGTAGCTTAACCAAATATGTTACGTTCGTTTGATAAAAGCCTTTTTTTAGTTAAAAAGTATTTCCTTTTAACTGATATCATATGTTTACGTTTTCGCGTGATCACCCTGTTTACCTAGAAACACGTTTTTGTCCCTTTATGACTGAAACATTTTCCTCAAATTTTAATCTTCAGTGATGCATTTAATAAACTTATGACCTTTAACGAAGGTTTGTTTTGCACTAGTGCCAACAAATAGTTACATGTTAAAAGTGATTTTTAACTTGTGCACTTGTGACAAAGATGACATTGATTATGTTTTATTAAAGGTAATGACATTAAAGTATACATCATTGGCATGATAGTGAACACAGACCTATCTTAACCTCACAGAAAGGGGAGATAACTCGCCAATTCATCTGATTTGCCAACTGCTATAAGAATGATTCAGGGCTATCGATTCCCACCTAGACACGTTAGCGAATCCAGACAGCCAGACACTGATATAGTTTATAGAAGTAGCAAAATATAAGGTGGGGTGACCTGACAGTCTACAGGCACGAGTAATTACCAATAGATCTTTGATAAAGGGATTCTGTAGTCGACTGAGGGAGTCTGACTATGGTCAAACCTCCTCTTATATAAATATCAATAAAATGATGTTATATAGTTTGTTTACGTTTCATCCGTTGTGAGTTAGGATCATTGTAGAAAATTGTTGTATGTCACAAAATCAAGATTGATTTCAATAACAGTTTTACATTACAGTGTGCAAGTGAATCAGAGTTAACAAGCTTGATTCAATTATTTTACCTACTCATCTATTTTAGTAAATGGAAAGTTCAAAGTCAAGTTTGGTTAAGTTTGAAAATCACTTATAGCATGCATTTCATGGTAAACAATATTCTAATGATTCAAAAAATTGATTATTCTATTTCAACTTGCTTCAAAACAGACACGTCTGTAGAAAAAGCCGTGGGTATTGTAAATAAATTGATTTATTTATAAATCATTCTGAAAATGGACATAAACGTTTAGTTTTTTACCTAAAATTTTGGGTATCATTGAATGTCATATTGTTTATCTTGTCATATTGTTTATCTTGTCATCTTGTCTATCTCGTCTTTCTTGTCTATCTTGTCGATCTTGTCTATCTTGCCAATGCACGAACAGAGACCCAAAGTGCTAAGTATCATTGAATACTATCTTGTCTATCTTGTCGATCTTGTCTATCTTGCCAATACACGAACAGAGACCCAAAATGTTTAGTATCATTGAATGCTATCTTGTCTGTCTTGTCATCTTGTCTATCTTGTCTATCTTGTCTATCTTGTCTGTCTTGCCAATGCATGAACAGAGACCCAAAGTGTTTAGTATCATTGAAAGCTATCTTGTCTATCTTGTCATCTGGTCTATCTTGTCATCTTCGCTGTCTTTTCTATCTTGTCTGTCTTTTCTATCCTGCCAATGCACGAACAGAGACCCAAATTGTTTAGTATCATTGAATGCTATCTCATCTATCCTGTCTGTCTTGTCTATCTTGTCTGTCTCGCAAAAATATAAACAATGACCCAAAGTGTTTAGTATAATTGAATGCTATCTTGTCTGTCTTGTCTGTCTTGTCTATCTTGTCTGTCTTGCCAAAATATAAACAATGACCCAAAGTGTTTAGTATCATTGAATGCTATCTTGTCTATCTTATCTGTCTTGTCTGTCTTGACAAAATATATTCAGAGACCCAAAGTGTTTAGTATAATTGAATGCTATCTTGTCATCTTGTCCATCTTGTCTATCTATTCATTTTGTTGATCTTGTCTGTCTTGTCTATCTTGCCAATGCACGAACAGAGACCCAAAATGTTTAGTATCATTGAATGCTATCTTGTCTATCTTGTCTGTCTTGTCTGTCTTGCCAAAACATAAACAGAGACCCAAAGTGTTAAGTATCATTGAATACTATCTTGTCTATCTTGTCTATCTTGCCAATGCACGAACAGAGACCCAAAATCTTTAGTATCATTGAATACTATCTTGTCTATCTTGTCATTTTGTCTATCTTGTCTATTTTGTCTGTCTTGTCTGTCTTGTGTGTTTTGCCAAAATATAAACAGAGGCCCAAAGTGTTTAGTATCATTGAATGCTATCTTGACTATCTTGTTATCTTGTCATTTTGTCATCTTGTCTATCGTGTCTATCTTGTCATTTTGTTTATCTTGTCTGTCTTGTCTTTCTTGTTTGTCTTGTCTATCTTGTCTGTCTTGTCTATATTGTCTGTCAAGTCTATCTTGTCTCTCTTGTCAAAATATAAACAATGACCCAAAGTGTTTAGTATCATTGAATGCTATCTTGTCTGTCTTGTCTGTCTTGTCTATCTTGTCTGTCTTGCCAAAATATAAACAATGACCCAAAGTGTTTTGTATCATTGAATGCTATCTTGTTATCTTGTCAATCGTGTCTATCTTGTCAATCGTGTCTATCTTGTCATTTTGTCTATCTTGTCTGTCTTGTCTTTCTTGTCTGTCATGTCTATCTTGTCTGTCTTGTCTATCTTGTCTGTCTTGTCTATCTTGTCTGTCTTGCAATAAACAATGACCCAAAGTGTTTAGTATCATTGAATGCTATCTTGTCTGTCTTGTCTGTCTTGTCTATCTTGTCTGTCTTGGCAAAATATAAACAGAGACCCAAAGTGTTTAGTATCATTGAATGCTATCTTGTCTATCCTGTCTGTCTTGTCTGTCTTGTCTATCTTGTCTGTCTTGCCAAAATATAAACAATGACCCAAAGTGTTTAGTATCATTGAATGCTATCTTGTCATTTTGTCTATCTTGTCTGTCTTGTCTATCTTGCCAATGCACGAACAGAGACCCAAAATCTTTAGTATCATTGAATACTATCTTGTCTATCTTGGCATTTTGTCTATCTTGTCTATTTTGTCTGTCTTGTCCGTTTTGCCAAAACATAAACAGAGACCCAAATTGTTTAGTATCAATGAATGTTTTCTTGTCTATCTTGTCATCTTGTCTATCTAGTCTATCTTGTCTATCTTATATATCTTGCCAATGCACGAACAGAGACCCAAAATGTTTAGTATCATTGAATGCTATCTTGTCTATCTTGTCATCTGGTCTATCTTGTCATCTTGGCTGTCTTGTCGATCTTGTCTGTCTTGTCTATCCTACCAATGCACGAACAGAGACCCAAATTGTTTAGTATCATTGAATGCTATCTTGTATATCTTGTCATCATGTCTATCTTGTCTGTCTTGTCTATCTTGTCTGTCTTTCCAATGCACGAACAGAGACCCAAAATGTTTAGTATCATTAAATGCTATCTTGTCTATCTTGTCTGTCTTGTCTGTCTGCCAATGAGTACGAGTGATGTACGAGTGATGTCATACCACCTAAAAGTCTGGTATGACAGCACATGACATGGTCTCGCAGCACAGCCCGGTCATGAGAGTGCGCTGTGTTGGATCTTTGCTGTGAACCAGATGGCCCGTACTGCATGTTACATCTCATGCTTGAAGTATTTGAACAGCAGGAGACCTGTACAATCTATACGTTCACGGTGAAGGGGAATAAGGCAGTCGTCCTAAGTTTAACTTGTATCTATTGTCGTGTTAATTTCACATATATTCAAGAGAGGTGTTTTATTTCCATGAAACATGTTGAAGCTACTGTAAAAACTGTACAAATAATTATCTAAAAGGTAGTAGAAATCTATATGTTTGAAGACAAAGGAATTGAGTGACACAATTGTTTTAAGTCGTCTTAAGTTTATCTTATAATTGCTGTCTTGTTGATCTAAATGCTTTCAAGATGCAGTTCTGTTTAAAAAGACACGTTAAAGCCACTGTAAGAGTGGAAAATAATTATCTTAATGGTAGTTCATACGCTTCAAAACACAGATTTTAGTGGAGACCCAAGGGTATTCCAAGTTAAAAAAAAGAATATCACAAAAAAGTGCAGCACTTCATTAAACACTTTCGACGATACCGTGTAATGTGAGTATAAAGATACCGTGTAATGTGAGTATAAAGATACCGTGTAATGTGAGTATAAAGATACCGTGTAATGTGAGTATAATGTGTTCCCGAAGACAAGGTGTACCCTAATAGCTTCATCGGTATTACTTTCAAAAGATAGATATGCAATACTCAAAACTTCTGTGCGATAATCATCAAGTTGGTGGATAGCACATATAATTAAGAGGATGCTTTTTAACCTCCAGTATATATATATATAATATACACACATGTATACCTATAAACGAAAAATCCACAAACGCTATATATTTTACAAAAAGGAGAATTGATTTCTCACGTGAAGGAAAGTTATATATAAGAAAGAGTAAACATCGGATGGTTCTGACTGGATCAATCTTTAATACAATACGATGAATTCATTTCGACCAGTGTATCGGTCTTTTCAAGTATGTTTGTATGTATATATATATATATATATGTGTGTGTGTGTGTGGGTGTGTGTGTGTGTGTGTATGATAAAATGACATCACAATCGCTACAAAATCTGTTGCTAGTGTATTGCTAGATTCTAGTATGTAGATGTTCAGATATCATTTTATTTTCCTGACCAGCTCATTGATCTCAGAAGTAGTAAATGATGTGTTGTGACAGTTGTGAATGAATGGTAGAAAATGTTTCTACAAATACAATGAATTTGGTATACTTGTCAAGGATGTTTTGACATTAAATGAAGTTCAATCTCATGCTACAATGCGCTGGGTTTATCATCACAATATGACACCATATGTAATCCCTTCATTTCTAGCCTACATATTCCTCCAACCTCATTGTCCTTATAACACCATGATACCTTATATACTACATTCATATACTATCTAAATTTGCAATCAACCATACAAACACACAGTTTCGTCTTACCAGGACAATAACAGTCACCATGCAATAATACAATACCGCATGGTAATCAAATATGTTTATCAACAGACGTAAGGACTCCTGCTATGCTAAAATCATTACTTCAAGAATAGATTTGGTGGTATAGAAGCATTTCTATTCCTCAAGACATATTGTAATTAAATCAAGGTAGTGTAAGTAAACACAGACACTCCTGTCACCACTGACGTACACGACCCGCAGGGAGTCTAACTTGAACACAACAAAGGTAGATTTAGAAATTAAAGTTAATCTTAACTTACAACGTGAAGCATTGTAGTATACGTGGAGACATCTTGACGTAGAGAAGGTGGAGATTATTCAATTCCTGGATCATACATACAAAGGAACATTAGTCAACAATGCCCTGTGCATCACATGGAATCTTAATGGATATGTATTGAAAGTTAATGGTTGAATCTTTTGAATGGTTGATACAGTTAATATACTGGACAACATATTTATCATTAATACTCTACTAGAGTGTACACGTATACATAGATCTAATGTGCTTAATATCTCTCTCTCTCTCTCTCTCTCTCTCTCTCTCTCTCTCTCTCTCTCTCTCTCTCTCTCTCTCTCTCTCTCTCTCTCTCTCTCTCTCTCTCTCTCTCTATATATATATATATATATATATATATATATATATAATTTACATATTCTGGATAGCAACTTCTTCTTTACTGTTGTTCACAACTATACTTTACTTGAATATATTTGGATATACTTAAAAAGGTGGAACTTCTAATTACCTTTCAAGAATCTAACCATTTATATCCAGTACCTATGGTTTACATGTAGTTGGTCTGCCACTGTCAAAATACAAGTTCTTTAAAAGATACATTTATAGGTCTCAAAACATATCACGATTCGTTTATTATTATTATTCCGTTGGATAATAATTATTAGTTTAATAATCCCCGGGGGTATAATTTATAAGGCGACGGAATGTAGTGATTAACTTCGAACGACCGAAATCAAGTGGACTAGCTTGCCGGAGATTGACGCTTTACAAACATAAGTATTTGTGTATACTTATGGTGTGGCTTAAAATAAGCAGGTAAATATAAATACTCGTTAAACATAAGTATACAATTGCATTTTGAAAAGGAAACTCATTTTGCATATAATAACTAGACGAAAATCGGCGCTACATTTCTGAAGATGTACAGGTATTGTAATGGAAGAAAGGTTAAAATGCTTTTGACGTCAATGGTTTACGCAATAAGAGGACATCATCTATTCACAGACACTGTACAAGGGAATCGTGTATATATAAAGGTTCTCTTCACATTTTATATCAAAGGAATTCGAATCTTGCTTTTATTTCCTGGTTCTTCCATTGGTGACTTCTTTGAAGAACATATTAAACGAGTTGACAATGAAGAATGATGAAGGCGTTTTATGTATATAAGTTTATCCTTAGAAGGAGATATTTCGACATTACACAAACGAATCACTTAGTAGAATCACGAAGTATTTATCGAAACGTCGAAGTTGTAAAGAATTGCTTTCATCAATCATAAATGATAAAAGAAGATTAATAACACATATGTAAACTTAACTCTTTTTAAGAAAAAGTTCAATTATAAAATGGTAATTAATATATTGATATATCTAATGTTTTGTTTTAATCGAAAACGCAATATACACGTGTCATCATTTAACTGCATTGTGATAGAGATGACGAGCATTTAATCGATCATCAACTTTTTTATTTGCAATTTAGCGTTAAAGCATTTGGTGCTTGTACATTTTTCTACGATTCATAATCTATCCCTTAACGTCATCAAACGTTTGCAAAGTTTTTAAAATGTATCTGACAGAGTGCAGTTCGTATTATTAAGTTTATTAAATATATCAGAAAAAGAAACAGTGTTTGATAAACAGAAGTTGATTGAATGGTGATAAGATTTTTCAGAGATTTTCATAACGTCAGCTCTTAAATTACATTTTGATGATACTTTTGAGAGAACAAATGTGCTTTAATCACAGATGTTTTTGGATTTAAGGATTTGAAGCTGTTTTTAGGATATCTGTCACTATGAACATGAAGAAACAAATCATCAATAACATTCTCGTTTTTGCAAAGCTTACAGAAAGCCTCTCAACTCGAGTGCAATTCTTACATAGTGTGTTTTATCACAATGCCAGGATAAGAACAGCGTGTGTTCAAACTGAACAGAAGTTAATTGAAATATGATACAATATTTCAGATATTTTCATGATGCCTGCTTAGATTTTTCATTTTTCTAAATGAAAGAAGACTTGTGTGTTCTAGCCACAAATGATGTGGGTTGAAAGACTTAATGTTTTAAATAAATATCCAAAATTGTATTTTGGCAGTTTTTTGGTATGAACAATGAACTATTATGAACAGCAGCAATGAATTTACAAACATTTTGATATGAATAGATGAATGTACAATGAAGCAATGATACATACTTCGTTCAAGTGAGGGAAGCTAAGGTGGATATCAAGGCACGTAATTAATAAAAGACACTGCAGCTAGTTTATAACTTATTTCTTAGAATTGAATACTAGCTTATGCAAAATATATTTCTTCAGAGTATAAACATTTCATTAACCAACCCAGTAATCGACAGTCGTAGACTAAGGTACCGTGTACCAATGGAAAACTACACGCTGCTATATTAGTGTGAACACCTTTTAATCATTCGATTTAGAAAAAAGGAATCGCGTATGCTAACCGAATTTGACACGTTCATCTCAGGTAACCTTGTATTGATACAACAATATATATATATATATATATATATATATATATATATATATATATATATATATATATATATATATATATATATATATATATTATTACTGAAATGTATTTTACTTTTCGTCAGAGCTCTTCATTCTTGACTCTCAGTTACAATTGAGGTTGTTCGTGCTATGAACCATATAATAGTTAAAGTTAGGTCTGGCTTCATTTTCTGTAACTTCATTCATTTCACATTGGAAATATTTAGTATCTATTTTGGTATACTTTCTTCTATACAATTTAATGGAAGATGACTTATGAAAACCACATAACTGATATAAACATATTTCTACATTAGAAATGTGAGAAGAGATAACCCAACAACTTTTAAAGGGGCAGTGGCACACTTTTTTGAAAATCTTATTATTTCAAATTTCCTCCAGTAAACATGCCATGTTTATGCCAATCAAGTCGTCAGTTTACACAAACGTAACTATCAAGTATCAAACAATATCCGCTGGGGACAATTTTTGTGTGAACACCTTTTGATGATTTGAGGTAGGGAAATGAATTTGTATTGCTTAAATGAACATAGTACGTTCGTATTAGAACTGCATCTTTTGATTAAAAACAGTGTCTTGCATTGGCACAATTTCCTTTCGTGTTCATGAGATCATATTGTGTATCCAAAAAACCTGCTACTGTACCTTTAAATTGATTATATATACAGATAGACAGTTTAAGCCCGTTACATAGAATTATATGTATATTTTAAAACACTGAAACAATAAAGACTCTAACTCGTTTCTGTAACATGCATATGTTTTCCTTAATTAATGTCTATATGGATGCCTACGTTGTTTGACCATTGTATATCAAAAGTTAAACAGCTATTTTCTGTCACTTAATTGACAAGATAAAAAGTGCATAGCAATTGCAAAACCATGTTTTCAATTAGAGGAACGTACCATGTTGAGGTAATCTTTGCGAATTCATTTCCCTAAATCTGATGTTTAAAACGTGTTCACACAATAATGGACACCAGTGGTTTTTGCTTGATATTTGATTATTTCCTCTATGACAACGACTAATCAGGTTGAGTTATGAGTTGTTTTGTTCTCTGATGATAATTAATACATTTGACATAACCTAATGTTTCTTGGAGAAAATTTGAAGATACAATTACTTTTAAAAAAACGTGCCAATGCTCAGTAAAGACAATTTAAACATTAGAAATCGATCTAGGTCTATTGGATGTAGGCATTGGTAGGTAATATATGTAGGTAATATACCACTGTCATAATCAACAAAATGGCAATCATTTTCAAAATATAGATAAGATCATCAACTATTATCTTTAATCATTTCTGCGTATTGAATTTTTTTCTTGAGGAAATTTAAACCTTCAAAATCTTCTCAAGCGAGATTACAATAGCACTTCGTCACGTCAAATAAACATCATATTAGCATATCAAACAGGAAACCTTTTTTAGACTAATTCGATTAACCCACTTGTCCGTTATAAACCAGCATTAATGTCACATGTCGTTAGATCATAAAAGCATACATATATGTAATATACAATACATACATACATACATACATACATGTAATATACAATACATACATACATACATACAATGTATTCGGTAAAACGTCGTGTACAGTATAAATAAACGTGTCCTTCAGAATAATAATCATATCAGAAAGAAAAATGATAAAAAGTAAATCGTAAAATCCACGTGTCCAACCCGTGTGAACTGAGAATAGCGTTTCCCTTACTTTATTTTTTTCCATTTCATAAAAAATCGTAGCACTTCCGTAATCCCACTGGGGCGTGTATCGCTTAGAAATAGCTTTAGAAAGACATATATACATATAAACCCTACCCTACTACTATATAAAAGTATTAGGTTAGGGTCTATAGGTATGTTAGGTATATATGTCTTTCTAAAGCTATTTCTAAGCGATACACGCCCCTGTACGTGAACCAACGTGTCCACGTTTCAAACCAGTTTGAAGTTACAGTGCCAGTTTATCATTTGATATAAACATATTAGACATTATTATTCGGTAAATTCAGTCACATACAGTGTGAACCAGTAAGGCGTTTAAAGACTTGTTTTTGGCCATGTAACATATTAAAAACAAAACAAACCCTCGTTCAATTGACGTGTCCAGTACAAAAATAACATGACTTAATAATAACGTTTTGTTATGTCATACATGTATACATATTCTATACAGAAGATATAAGAATAGCTAAACCCACATGTTTAGTAAGAATGGGTATCGCTCTTCATTTCTGCATCGCAATATATCGCGATACCGAAAAGCGTATTGCAAAACGTATGTCAATATAATTTGTATTTTTCATATTTCAGTATTTCCATGCTCACTTGACTAAAAACCAACGATTAATGAACAGTGATCAAATGTTCAACTGGTCGTCGGTTTGTTCAGAGAGATAATTCAGCGACTAGTTTTGGACTTTTGACATGTCCGTGCTATTTTCTCTTTCCGACTTCACACTTTTTATACAACTTTCAGTAAAATTACATCTTTTTGGTTACGTATATCTGCAATTTTACACGGAAATGGTTAATTTTAAAACCTCAGTTGTATTGCATATTTTCAGAAGAGTGTATCGGTACGTATCGTGTTGTTTCTGTAATGCAATATACCGATAAATCGATTATATCGCGTACCCTTAATGTTTAGTATTTCATTTCGTTTCGTCATATGATATATGAGGCAGGAAAGATTTTTGGAAATCCATGTGTTCAAGAACCATTACCAATTCGTTACGTCACAACCAGCAGGAAACATTTCTCGATATAAGTCAGTAATTCCCACCCACGTGCCTTATAAACCAGCGTGAAGTGTCAATGGTATTTATTGACATAATGTTTGATAATAAATATGATATCATATTCTTATGATAAGTCAATAATACATATACCACGTATCAAATCAGTACGAAGTTACATTAGCAAATCGCACAAAAGTATATTAAAAGAGAATATTTCGTAAATATTATACCACACATCTAGAAATTACACATATACGATCACGAAAATGCCATTTATATAAAACTGAACACGATTGTGTTAATCATGTAGTGATTAATATATAAAATTGTAAATAGAAATTTGAAATTAGGGGAATGGTTGCTTTAAACATGTCAAAGAGAAATTTACGTTGTGGATATCATCTACGTGTTGTTGACATAGCATGCATGTTTTAGGCGTGCCACAGATCCAATGCCAAACCAAAAAGAAGAAACGAAACGTCGTATATAGATAATAACGATAATATTCAATTAATTAATTATGAATGAATTAAATTAATTCCAATCAAGCATCAACTACGATCATCATTTATTCTTTGCAGGGTCGCTTCATGCTATTTCTATATATATTTGGAGTAAATTTCAACATATCAGGTACTCATAACTTACAAACATTTAACCACTTTAAAGGCACTAGTGCACGATATTAAGGTTTAAATTGGCTATTTTAAGGTTTAAGAAGACTTATGCATTCACTTAACCTTTCTATCGATGCAATGAAATACTTAAAATTCTTTACAATTGACCTGCTGTCAACAATGAAAAATTTTAGACAGCCGCTGTTGGCTTGGACATATACAAAATCTAAGTTTAGCTGTGCACAAAACGGATATCTCAAAGACAGTTAAACGCGGCTGAACTATTATTATGTGCAGCTATTCAATTTTCCTAAACTCTGAACTGAGACCAAAGAATAAATTATGTTTTATGAAAGCAATGTTGTAAATAAACCGATTTAATAACACAGCATTAGCATTGCTATTAGATTGACCAAAGCGGCTGCCGTTTCCGCTTTTTTGGTTATGAGCAAAATCTAAATATTTCCGATATCGTAGTTCATGCGGATTTATTGTAGCGTAACATTAAATACTTCCGGTCTTTAAAAATCAACTTTACTACCTGAATACGTAAATATTCGTTAAATAACTTACGAGGTAGATTACCTGAGTGAGGATCTTGAATAATATCGAGAGATATGCAGAATCTGTGCATTCGTTGTGATAACGAAATATTGGTGTGCACTAGTGCGTTTAATTATCGAAGTAAATAAACATTGTACACTTAGTTAAATCCACATGCCCATCAGTCTCAGCCAGCATGCAGTTAGAGTAAGATTGTGTATTGCGTCATGAACTCCCTGCACGATTCCTCATCGGGATGTGTGTATAGACGCCCTGTAGCGCGCTGTGCAGAGCTCAGCTCGCAGCTAAACATAGCGCCCAGGACTTCCCCCTTGCTCCGTACACAGACACAGACAGTTTCGGATACTGCAGCGAGTGAAAGGTAAGGCTTGTTGATATATCAATATAGATAAAAACTAGAAGTCCGTGTCACATATCTCGTGACATGCATTTGTGAGCGACAGTCGTGAATGTTAGGTTAATAAGAAAATGGATTAGCTGTTTCTGTGAAATAACGTCTTGTATTGAAGAAAAGAAATTTGAAGTAGGATATTTGAATCCATCGATAAGGGCGTGCTAGACTAAGTTCAGGTGACTTGAAACCTTAAATCGACAACAAGAGCTGTGCATAGTGTATTAATAGAACGCGGCGCAAACAGTATGGCGAGGTGTTGAGGCGACCCCCGGATTCCCGTCATCTTAGCTCCACATGTGAGTTCACCTTTAACCTTTCCTTTAAAAACAATCTTTGATTTGATAGATATGTTTTTATGACATTTGATTTGTTAAAGTGACATATATCTCGATCTACGCCTCGGAGTCATCTAATTAAATCACGGTTTTCGGGATGTGTCAGTTTGTCTTGCTTAACCGCCATTAACAAATTTCACTCTTTTAAAAATATCTCCTTTGGCTATCCAGAAATCGATAATAAACTGCGTGTGTTTTGTGAAACTTCCGGGTGTAGATTATGGCGGGAGATAGCGCAAGACTTTTGGCGCAGTCTCTGTTCTTGAGACATTGGCTTTTGACAATTATGAATTTGATGTTTATATAGTTTACACCCATTTGTCACCGTGACTTAACAATTTGATATTCCAAGCAATCGCCTTCGCCATATTGTTCACAGATGTACTCCAAATATGTGATATCAGAGACATTGTCAAGTTACCATGGCAACGAAGAAATATTTATTTGTACAGGGCGGCGGTTTGTAAGGCGAGGAAAACAGTTGGGTTCTCGCTGTATAGGGTTGTAAGTCGGGATTGAGGGAAGACGCTTCCCTGTCAGGTCCTCTAGGGGGGTTTTGTGGTGACCCCGCCACGCGTACCTGCATGACCCCTGACCTACATATCACTTCCTGTTAGGTCATGCCATTCGTGCGACGAGGCTCACACGAAACACAACACTTATTTTCCTTGTTTGTGTTTAATAACTGATAATTATTTTTAGCTTTAAGGTCGTAGGAAAATTCAACGTTATATTTTAATACCTTTTGAGAATGTTGAAGATATTATTTATAGAAGACGTTGAACAGAGTTTAAGATGCGAAGGATATGAGGTCTCTAGTAAGAAGTTTTGTATCGAATCTTTTTATATACGGTAATGAGATGAGAACATTTTGTGAATTAAAATGAAATGATGAAGACGTTTCTCAGTAATGATTTGAAACAAATTCTTAAGGTTTGTCTTCAATATAGATTCTTGTTTTACGTTCCAGAAGCATGAGCGAATTTCATCTAAATCATGTTGTTCAAAAGAAATCATTTGTTGTTTTGAACCAGTAGGAAAGGATTCAAGAGAAACAACAACAAACCTTCTATTGCATACGTTTATATAAAAAAGATAATTTTCTATTCGATCATCATTGTAGCTTATTTTGACAAGAAAACAATCAAACGTACAAGTAAGTACACTATACCCTGTAAATTCACCTATAAGTCATATGTATATGACTCTAAACGATTGTTAAGCCATCACTATTTTGACACCTCACTAACAGGGTTTGAGAGACGAAGTAGAAAATCGCATGAACTAAGCTATTACAACACACGCTCGGGGCGAAACTATCGCTGAGTATCATTTGCTAAACAGATCGTATCTCGACGTGATGTCTGGAAAAAAAATGAAAGTAGTACGGTTCGTGAAGACTGCGTAATGATCTGTCACCCCCACAGGTGTTCAGGTGTTCTAGTGTTCCAATCAACTGGTTATGAATATTTAACTGACCAAATTAATATTGAATCAATTAGGCGTTAATCGGCAATGGGTAAACAGATTCTGTCTCTATCGATCATGTTTAACGGTCTCAGCATTCATCTTGTGTACGGACCATTGTTCCTGACCTACTTACTAAACCAATGTTGATACATTTATTTGAGTATACGGTGCTTATAGACTGTACCGTGGTCTCTTTAAAATTATTCTACCACGTTCAAACTGCATTTTCTTAGTAGTTTATATATAGCAACTAGATGTACATGTCACTATTGTTATTGTGATCATTAGTAACATTATTATTTTACATCTTATACACCTATAATAAGAACTGTGAAAGATGATAATAAACCAAGCCTGCCCAGCAACAAATTAATATATTACTTCTAAAGAGGCATTTTAGAACTTGTTTGGATGGAGAGTGACATGTCAAGTGATTACAATGTAACTTGTATGGATAGAGAGTGACATGTCAAGTGATTACAATGTAACTTGTATGGATAGAGAGTGACATGTCAAGCGATTACAATGTGACTTGTATGGATTGAGAGTGAGATGTCAAGTGATTACAATGTAACTTGTATGGATGGAGAGTGAGATGTCAAGTGATTACAATGTAACTTGTATGGATGGAGAGTGAGATGTCAAGTGATTACAATGTAACTTGTATGGATGGAGAGTGAGATGTCAAGTGATTACAATGTAACTTGTATGGATGGAGAGTGACATGTCAAGTGATTAAAAAGTCCTCACTGCAATCTATGCGATACACAACTTGTAAATGCATAACTTGTTCGTTATTTCTTTGAATAAAATATGTAGTTGCAATGGCATTGTGACAAGTTTTTGCTTTTCAGACCACTAAAATCCTAAAGCTTAACTAAATGAACTTTTTAATGACGTGCAAATGGATTCACTACGTCTTTACTCCAAAGTATTCGATAAAGAGGTTGTAAGTACATAAAACTTGTCCGTGGGTGTGAGAATCAGTAACTAGTCACATTGCTAATGCATTCAGTTCCCCCTATTAACATCAAATCAAATGCTTTTTAGTTTTACAAACACTAATTATATGAATGCACAATACAGATTGTTATTTCGACGAGAAAACTTTAAATGTTGGCGTTTAATGATCAAATTGATACCATTACGATTGATTTCGAAGCCCTAATCATCAGCAACTCACCTTGTAAATATTAATTTCGATTTATTCGTTTTTATAAGAAAATGTTTGGGAGCCTGCTAACAGATTCCTCTTTTGACAAATGAGTCCGATATTAAACCAGAAGATGGTGAATATGAATAAGAAATATTATATTCCTACAATTCTATTTAACACTGACCTGTATATTCTCAGAAAACATGATTTTCTCTGGCTTCTTGGCGATCTATACTGTTCGTCAGAACAGAATTTTCTTGATTGATAAAGTAAACTATGATATCTAATGAATTAATGGTACATAATTGGTATATTATTTTACAAACTTAATGCAAGTCTTTATATTGATAGGCTCAGAATATATCGACGTATGTTCGTTGCCCACAGAGGCGCCCGCATTCACTATTCACACACCGAATTGTCGATAACGTATTTGTACTTCCAAATGCCTTTCTATAAGACACAAAAAGTTCTATTTCCCGTGAGTTTCATTCCGATTTTATGAGAATTAATATGGCATATCCGTTGATTTATGTTTGTTAAACGTCAAAGACATTGGAGAATTTGTTGACATTATTAAAGCATGTTTTTTAATGCTTGAATTCAAATGGTCTTTGTGTACACGTATTGCGATTTAGTACTCGATATGCTTGAATTCGTAAATGATGATAAACCTTTGAGTGCTTGATATTTGATTGAGAGCAGCGTGTCCTTTAAATCAGATACAAGTACAAGTGATGACGTATTTAGATCTTTCAATTGTTTCATAAATAACCATTTACATTTACACTTTTCATAAGTAGCTTGATGAGAATTCATTGGTTCACAATAATTATAGTGTGGTTTAGTGAGTGTCCATAGTATTTGTGCTCATCGATTCCACCAGTTGATAACCATAGATTAAGTCTATGGAAGCCCGCAAATTCTATGGATTTTTTTGCCTATCGTGTTATATACGAGATGATTTTTTTTCGCGATATAATTGATTTTGAGTTCATGTTTCTTTTTTATTTAACAAATGTTATCCTTTATTACTCTGTGTTAACTTCTACACTTTAAACTGATTAATTTTGATTTTTGTATTGATTTTTGACGATCTAGTTATGGCTGCTGTACTGTAGTTTCACTTTCAATCATCGCCATTGATGTTTATAAACTGATATGTACGTAGTATTGATGTGATAATGTAATTGAGTGGAAAATAGTTACTGGACTTCTATTCAAGCATTTGCACTTTTATTGATTTAATTATTCGCCACCCTTGAAATGGGTGTCGGTATTGACAACTTTTCTATTTATCTTGTCTCTTGATGAAGAGTGTAACATGTTAAAAGTTACCATGTTTGGCTTTCGCTGCCGTTTCATCGATTATATTTTTCGCATTATGGTAATAGATGTTGACCTTTGGAACATGCCTATCAATCCAATTACCTTAAGAAGAATGTGGTACCCTAGGGAATTACATGTACGTTAAAGTTTTTAATTCATTGACACCTTTGGTTTCTTCTCACGTAATCGATGTTAAACTATTGACTTATTGATAACGCTCGTCATGTGATAAATGTTTTTTGCGCTGTCCACTCAATTCGTTAAAGTTTGTGTGCTTTGATTAATGCATAAATGGTAATGCTTGTTGAACTATTCAACTTCTCCTTCTCTTGTATTTCATTATAGCTAAATATGCAAGAACGTTGGGTTTGTTTTTATGCACAACGTAATGTATCGATAGCTGATTAAATTCAGCAACAGTGGGCGGAGTCAATCACCAAATTGGTGACCCTACTGCTTGGGTGTCAATCTTAGAGTGTAATCTATACTGTGACAAATGATTTAAAGGCGTTAAA
Organism: Phorcus lineatus; assembly: GCA_921293015.1. Classification (NCBI taxonomy): domain Eukaryota; kingdom Metazoa; phylum Mollusca; class Gastropoda; order Trochida; family Trochidae; genus Phorcus; species Phorcus lineatus. The sequence continues at coordinate 10,646,377 of OV121097.1, read as the reverse complement.
ACTAAAATGGTTGCATTTATTTTTTTTTATCATCCGAATGAATGATTCGAATGAACCATGAATAATCGGAAAAAAGTAACGAATATTATCTTCTGAAGGAAATATATCAAGCATTAACAATTATCAAATTTGGAAAATTAAATATAAATATAATAGATAAAGCATCAAAAACTTATTATAGTGCCTTTAAAAGTAGTTGTAATATCTACGTCCCCTTAAGGAATTACGCACTCAAGAGACGTATACCATTACAACTTCTCATAGCCTTGTTTGCGTTCGCAGTATCGATACTCGAGTTGTTTATCCTACTTATAAAAGTCATGATGACATTTGATGGGAATACGCCTCTATCCTAATAGAACGCAATAGCACAGTAGGCAGAGTGCTTTGTATTCAACCAATAGTTCAAAGTTCAAATCAGAAATTGATTTCCTGTTGCCTGGCGGAGTTTACCCAGATAAAGGTATCATTTATCACAACGTACCTAATAACAAGTTCATTAAATGATACGATAATACATTTTGAAAATTTTGGGATGTTGACTCCGTTACACCCCTTTAGTTTTTTTATATATAGTAATAGGTGTTTTAGGTTTTTTAGAGAGGTTTATTTTCGACAATACATGTCCTTGTGATCCCTAAAATTTTATGAAACACAAAGAAGTTGAATTATTTCCTCTAAAGATGTTATAGAAATTAATATCAATGAATGGCGTATCTTTTTTTTTATATCAAATGAGTCATTTATATATATATATATATATATATATATATATATATATATATATATATATATATATACATTTCAACATTTTATCATGTTTATGTAGGTTAATTTCGATCAAGAAACACTGTAACAGTATCTTAATACATACATACATATACATACATATATATGGAAATTTTCATATTTATATAAGCTTTTATTTCATTTTCAAATGGGAAGCATTTATGTATTCATTTGAAAATTTCCATATATATGTATGTATGTATTAAGATACTGTTACAGTGCTTCTTGATCGAAATTAACCTACATAAACATGATTAAATGTAACGGTAATTCAGCCAATTTTTTAAGGCGTGATATAAGCAATGCTAACTGCGCAGTTAATTTGAAATTAAAATCTAAATTGTCAATTTGTGAATATGGACAGAATTTATTTCTATTAAATGAAATACATACGCAATTAGTTTCACATTGACAGACATATGATTTTTGTATAGGATTATTTATTAACAAATGATATAAACCTACATCAATATGACATGCATACCGACCAAAATAAGTTACGGACCACAATGTTTTCAATATTAAATCGTCATAAGGATCATAATGTGATCAATTTTTATGTTAACATTGAAAATCGAGGTGGTCCTAAAATTATTTTGTTGAGTATATTTACATTAATAATCACTATCTTAACTCAATTAAATTTATGACATATGAAGAATTTGATTAATTAAAGTAAAGTATTTAAACATATTATAATTTTGGTATGATTTGGTTATCTTTAGGCGGTGATGTTTCATTACTTCCTTGTCGGACAAACCAGTGAACTACGTTTTCCTAATATGGCTGTCTGGAATTGAATTTCTCTCAGTAATAAGATACATGGTTCCTTAGTCACGCCTCGGAAGTGATATATAGTCATAATAGTGGAGGTAGTTAATGATGCCAATAAACAACACCCATATCATTGTAAAATGACAATCAATGAAATAAACACCACAGCTCTTTAACCTTGTGGATGATTGTATTTCTGTCTCAAGGTCATGCTATATATAAGGTACGATACTGATTTCACAGACGTTGGTCGTTGAAATCTCAATACTGATTTTGTTTGTAGTTATGATTAATGAAAGGAAAACTGCATAGAGCTGAGAATTGATTGTAGTTTTTGTTGAGGTCATTCAATAAATAAGGTTCGTAACATGTTAGGAAATTGTTGTTGTATAGTTCCAACACGTTTGTCTCCGGAAAAAATATCCATTGAAATAAACACCAATATCCTCAACCTGGACTGTGTTTCCATGTCAAGTTCAATGAGGGAAATATTTTTACTTGTAAGACAGGCAATTGAAGTTTAAATTTCAATATTGTGTCTCCGGTAAATATCAATATCGATTAATCAAGACTTCAAACCAAAGGTCATGCAATTGCGAAGGCTTGTTGCCTGTTACTACGAGCAATTGTTAATGTACTTCCTACGAAAATATGAATTACTCAATGATATCATGTTTATAGAACAAGGAGAAAGCTTGAGATCTTACGATGGGTAAATTAAAGTTTCATCATACACTCTTCATTAATGAAACTAATCTGATCTTAAGAATGGACTTTAGTAACGTATCCAGGCCTTTCAATAGAGAGGGGTTGTGCTTGATAGATAGGCAGTTCTCGAAGTAGCCTCAACAGTGGTGTCTCTAGTTAAATAATTATTAAGGGAATATCAAAACTTTAAATCCAAGAAGGGTCGATATTTTCGTTAAAAAGGTCATGATTAGAGAAACATCGATACTCTTTAGGGTAAATGTCATTTAAACACATTCACCTCCGGAAACATTATAATCCAGTGAATGATCATCAAAATTTTAAGACTATATTTCCATATCAAGGCCATGAATTAAGACTAGTATCGATAGTACTTGACAGCCGACTGCCGGTGTTGTTTCAACGCCACTATCTCAGTAAAGAAACCAATACCTCAGTTTAAGTGGTGATTAATGGAATGAAAACCAAACCTTGGCTTCACAATATGTCGTATTTCCGTAGGAAGGAAAGATTATAGAGACTTGTACAAACGATAATTACATTCGAGGTAAAATGAAGACGATAGCTACAAGAAGGTAATTAGAATGTTAATCCAGTTACCGCTAGGTGACGTGAGGCGACCTTCATGTCGAACAGGTGTATTCAGAAAAATCCACAGATTAATGCTGAATATAATAGGTTAAAGACGTCAAATCAATACATGGACAGTAAGATAAACATATAGTTTGACACGATTTTAGGAAAGGAAGGAAATGTCATCGTCGACTTCATAATTAGTATAACCCTTTAATAACGGATCGGTGTTACAGTGATGATAAACCAAGCGTGCGTTCGTCCGTCTGTCCGAAGACAGTGCATGTGATAATGTTACCGTTTTCATAACACTATTTATCATTTATGTTTTGCTCTAGATATAACTTCCTAGAGATCTGATGTTTAAATCGATTGTTTTTTACAATGCCATGCCGTCAATTACATTTCAGCACAATGGTTTACATAATCATTTAATGACATCACATGTCATGACGTAATACACAGTATGATGCCCAAATGATATGACTCTAATGTCAGTGCTGTGTCCAGAAATGTACGTTTTCATTGACACGTAGTTTCCAATTTTTGATGTAAAATGACTGTAATGATTTGGTAAATTGTAGTACCTCTGAGAATTAGTTTTTTTAAGAGACACCTTTAAAAGTTTCAATATCAACCTATGAAGATTTAGTTTCAGTGAGCAGGCCATGTGGACTGTGTGGGACGGAGTACTACATTGTACGTTTAGAAACAGCAGGAAGAAGTGTCCAGTTACTAAATAAGTGTTTACAAACATTAATGACTTTCCACAGAGTGAAACAATTCAACATTTAAAGCTGGTATATCCTATTTATCTTATAGAATGAAACTTACTTAATGTTGCATGAATGTGTATGAGTCGGTTATTATCGGAGGAAGCGTATAGTGTATATATATTTCTTTGTTTGGCGTAAATGTTTTCTGTATTTCATGTATTTTGTGTATATGATCAATTGTTTTTAGTTCGATTTACATATGCAATCAATAATAAAGATCGTTCTTGAAACACGACCATTCTACTTCTTCCCCTCTAAATATATCATCTAGTAACTCCACGCGGCACCAAACCGTGTAGAAGACATACAAGCTAAATACATATATTCAAGTTTTCGTTTCAACCTTTGGATTTGTTTTGGTAGTGATTGTAATCTGTAAGAGGAGATTTTGCACATGTTTACTTACATCAAGATGGTCTAGTGTTGTCCGATTGTCTCTCCCGTTTAACTAAATACAGATGTCCAAATGCTGAAGTTTTTCCATGGGGAGTGATAATGTTGTTGTTCTCTTCACGGAATGTTGTTATTGTTCTGGAGGGTATACCATGTCCTTCTACGTGATCATATCAGAATGGTTTCTGGCTGTTTTCACCCAGAGCTAGACTTTATTTAGGCTCCTTTTTTGGCATTGTGTTCTCTAAGATATTTTTTACCTATATTCAGACTTATATCAGTCTCCATTGTTGTTGACTTTCCACAAACACAATGATTGCTTTACCTACATTTACAATCATTTCAGCCTCCATATTGGGCCTTGTAGTTGTATTTGCTCTTGGTATTTCTTGATTTTAATCTGAATCCGTTTTGGCATTGTTTTTCCTCCAAAATGGTTGTCTGAACTACGTCTAGCCTTACTCAAGGTTCTTTTTGGGCTTTTAATCTTGGGAAAATAGTTGCATACACATCGTCTCTATTCAGTGTTAGTGCAATGTACAGGTTATGTTTAGGTTATGGTTTCTCTACATGCTTCTAGTTTATAATCAATCTCCTATTAGACTTACTTAAGAGTCATTCTCTTTGATTGCATCCGATCAGGCTTTTACATTTTCAGACCGAGAAACGCTCGTATTAGAACAGAGGTTGTATAGGAATTCATGGCGGAGATACCTCTCGGACCTGAGAACGGACCTGAGTATGAAAAGAGGGATGGACACTAAGAAGTATTCTATTATTGACGTTTTGAATTACAACAATTTATGATTATAACCGATATAATGATTGGTTTAACCGTCAGGAATAAAAGGCAGTATCATGGCGTGAAGGGTCAGTGGAAAGGCATCGTAAATAACCAGGTCTGTGACAAGGGGACATCTTGTCTTCGATATGAACAGGGTATTGACACCCCATTGAAACGAACAACCATTGTCAATGACTATTATATTACTCCCTGTAGAATAGTCTACAGGTGTCCGACTCGGCAACAGCAATGTCTGTCATGCAATGAGATTGTCTTCAGGAATTAAAGGAACAGTTTAACGATCATTTCAATGGTGACTCCTATGTTTTAGTACTGTCTTTTGAAAAGGGTCCGTTAGGAACGTATTACTATGACATTTTCTTATATATTGACAGGCGTTGATGAAACTACACACAGGAAAGCATATCATTTTGCCATAAATTCGCCGGTCTCCATAACTTGGATCTCGTGTTATATTACAGTTTGTCCTTAATAATTCCCTAAGTAATTAGAGATGATGTGAATAGAACTTAATAAAGCAAGAGTTAACTTGACAATATTTATCAGCGTTTGAAATAAATCTTCTCTGACTTTTATGCCTTAAATATGAGTTCAGCTACCCAAAGATTGTCCAGGTATTTTTTTTTATCTAAAGGGGCACAGAGTATGCTGTTGGGGTCAAATGAGTCAAAAACTGACAGAGACGCCTGTCAATGACTCAAACGTAATTTCGAAAATTATCGATAGCAGACTTAACTACAGATATCGTACGGTATTGTTAAGCATATCACATAAATAGTATACAAGCAAATGGGACGTAGAATTTCGACTTAGTAACATTTATGTTGCCTTTTGTCGATAGTTATTGAAAATATAAGTAATAAGTAAATATCATAATTTTGGCATTCAAGTGAAAATGCAATAATTTCAACTTGAACTTTACGCAGGACACACGGTGTGATGGTTACTAATTAAGCGACATAAACAATTTTGAAACATACTCCGTGTCACTTTAAATGAATAATCTGCAGGTTTGTGTGACCTAATGGATATTGAGCTTCCAATGTAAGAATGACCAACATTTCACCTGCATAGTTTGCCATAGTACGAAAGGAAGGTATCTGAAAGTGTTTGAAGTCAGCCAGGTGTGAATAAGCACGTTCACCTGTCAAATTTGTAGGTCATACCCGCCGGTCAGGTGAGTGACATATTAATTGACACCAGGTATGTGACCACTTGGTAATTTGCTTAAAAGTGTGCCAGTTGAAGTAATAGTATAGTAGTAGGATCTTAGTAATAATAGGATAGTACATTGATGCCCATATTGTGTTTATGACACGAGTGCGTACGTTGTTGAATTTCCTGAGTGAGATGATACACCAGTTATTGGCAAGGAGTGTCAAAGACATTGTAGGAACATAGAATGTTATTTCGTCAGTGATAATAAAGATGGGGTCATGGATAAGTAAGTTTATAAGTAAACCTTAACAGATCATCGAGAGTGTTGTGTGTAGGGCCTCTTTTGTTACCATTTCAAACCATTTTCCTGTCCTTTTTGGTTTTGGCGTTCGCCACGAATGAACAATATAATTTGTAATTTTAATATTGAAACTTCAAACTTTGATAAATCTCTCTTTTTCAAATGGAGAACAACAAATATGAACCTTAATTTGGAAAATGATAAGTATTCTAGACAGAAGAGCAGCAATCTTAAAGAGCCACTCCGCGATTTTCATAACATATTATTTATCTTTGATACGAACCTGAATGCCATATTTGGCGATATAAAATCAAAACATCTTAACTTTAATATGTCGAAAAGACTCTTTAAACGAAGCATTGGCAATCATAGTGTCGATCGATGGAAATGCCTCGTGGACAACTAGGCTTTAAATGTTCAAAATCATGTTCAAAGTATTCCAAAAGTCCTGAAATTAGTCTGTGACTTGGTTTACGAAAACATTGCTCACCTCACTACTGACATGTGTAGTTAAAGACAGAGGCAACGATTGAAGATAAATATTTAACGGGCTTCAATTGCTAATAGCCCAATTAAGTCCCTTAACACGTAAAGGGATGTAACCCGACCTCAAAGTCCCCTGCAGACCACGTCAACACTGAGATGGCATGTTTGGAGACTTTAAGGTCAGTAACAGAGTAAACCTTTCCCTAGGGCGAAATAATCTCCTCCTTTTCACGGAAATCTCTACCATACCTCTTACGAGTCAATTTCAAAAATCGATGGATAATTTCAATCTGCTGTCATCTTGACATCGCTGACCCAAAATAGCATTGGAAGGGGTCCAACCCTGCAACTCAAGATGAAAATGTCACAATGATTTTTTTTTGCAAATTCTTGCACGTAAATCATGATCTCGCATGGCGATTTGGTGACAGTCAACTTCTCTTTATGGAAATATTTGCTGCTGTGGATTGATTGACATGTAATGCCCGCATTTGGCTAAACCCTAAACGCTTTAAAAAAATATGTCACTTTTTTGTCGTTTTATTCTTTACCTTGTAGTTACATGACAAGCATACAATACATATACACTTCGGTTTATCATAGAAAATGGTTGTTCAAGTTTGATGTGATCATGAATTATCAAGATTGGCGTTGTGTTCATAAAAAGACCTGTAAAACCATCCACTCTTAACCTATGTATCAGTGTATTAAGTTAAGTCTGTCGTTTTCAAAACCAAAGACATACATTTCGCCACGGTCCAAACATAACGTTGATGCACAGTTGTTCTTGTATAATGCTAAAATAATATTCCGAAGCCTATATTCTTCAACTGTTCATAAATGTGCCTGTATATTAGCGTCAAGTGTCTCGTTTAAAACGTCCCGAGCACAGTTTCATAGCTTCGACCTTTCTTTCAGTTTAAAATAAATGTACGTTTGTTATAACATACCTACCCAATTGGTGTGAGCTCGAAAGGGAAATCTATGTTTATATCTTACTACAAATGAACAGTTCGAAACCTCTTTAAAACTACTCCGATTATTGCTTCAAGAACTTCTACTGCGCTGCAGGGGCATGCCAGCTCCTCAAAGACTAACATACTGCAACACTGGAATGGTTCTCGTATTCTTCAAAGCTCTATCATGGAATATCTGGAGATACAATGGTGCTTTGTCCTTAGAAGCGTATTAGTTTCAGTTTTATAAGTGCCGAGGCCCACAATTTTTTTTCAGATGACCTTGCACCATTTTCAATTACGTTAAGAGACGGGCGGGATACATCACAGTGGGTGTGTTATTGTTATTGGCGTTACATACTTTGTATAAATGTGTACCAGAAAACACTCGTTGGGAATGTATTTATATATGTCCAATAAGTGTTTTTCTGAATGTCGTTATTTGCGGAATGTAATTTGAAAGCATTTTCAATTTGTATTTCAAGTGAAAGATCTAGGGATTAATTGTCTTTGATAATATGTTATCAAAACATGAATATGTTTGAATTATCGTAGCATAATTGGTTTACTTTGAAATATGAGATCTGTCGCGTGGTGTGACTTGGTAAAAGTATGTCGAAGCTACGGTCAGACCAGAAGTTGATTTAAAGTTTCTAGGCAAATGTTAATAACGGTGCATAAAAATGAACAGAATCGGAGTCAGTAATCGTTGTCATTAGTGCATAAAATACATTGGGCACACTTGATTTGGATGTAATCGCCTTTAACCTGCAATTTGCTACAGAACATGATAAGTTGAAATGTTATCAAAGAATGTCTACTATTAGTTTATTAACGATCATGCATACCACAGAACTAAGAGTTGAAATGTGAAATATTTTAAGTATTTCATTGTAGATTCAATAAGCGCTATTTCGATAACGATTCCTCGAGCGTTCTATTCACCTACGACTTATACCTATTAAATGTCGTGCATACATCGATGCTTGTCATTCGAATGACATTTAGCAGGTGTGATATAAATCGTTGCAATGTTAATGTGGTTGTTTACAATACACGCTCTAGACATTACATCACAGAGCAGACATTGAAGTAATAGTAATAATTCCAAATCTGTTTGAGGTTCTGTAACCCTTTTTGGGACATGCCTATGCACAATCAATATGAAAGTTTAAGATGTTTATATAAATTATCTAAACCATTTCGGTAGGTTTATAAGGTTTATCTGGCCACATGCAATATGGTATTATGATTACGTTAAGTGACCTTTATTCTCAATTGATTCCTCTTGTGTAAAATCAAGCTCTTGATTTCTAAGCTAACACAACCATATACATAAACTATTTCTACTAATTACATTGTAGATTAATAATATCGATACTTGATTTAAGTTTTGGCATCTATGTGAAAAATGTATTATTGGAGGGGGGAGGTGCTGCAACACTATCGTGGCTATGTATTGTGATGAAATCTGCGAGCGTCGGCTCGAACTAGCGTACAGAGGGTGGTATTACGCTGAAATTATATGTAGCATTGCACCCAAACCTAAATTTATTTAGAACAATTCTCTACTACAGAGTTGCCGAGTTCTTGGCGGGATTCGAACCCCGGATCTCTTGATCCGTAGCCGAACGCACTATCCCGCCCCAAAGAACTCACTAAGATTTTTTGATTCGAATACGATGTCCAAACAAATACGGTTAATTCCTTGTGGAAAGAGATTAATCCCACTTAGAATCAGAATAGCGACTCTGAAGTTACCAGTCGGATAGTCTGAAGTCAATGTATGTATCAATACATTGTAAACTGATTTCGGGAAAACAGAGCAACTTTAGTCACGAATTGATACCCTTAGAATCGGACAAAAGAACCAATCAAAATCGAGTATTCAGCACTTTCATGGTAGAATATTTCATAAATATATACTTTTGGTTTGTTAATACACACACTTTATTTTAAGCACTATTAAATTAGCAGTATCCATTATGGTCGGGCAGTGAATGATTTTTAATTAGATGGATACATGTATATGGAAGGATAATTTCATATATAAGTCTCATAACGTTTCAGTAATGAAAATAACGTGACATCGAAAAACATTATCCCGCATGTTTCCTTCCTGAAATATATTATCAGGCAATATGCCCTCTTGTATCATTTATCCTATTTATATGATATTTCAAGATATTTTACATAAGAGGCCTATACGGTGTGCAGAAAATGAGAAATGCCCATTAAAGATTCAGGTCATTATGTATAATTAAAACATCTGGCACAAGGCCGTTACACGATATATAGCCATCAACGATGTTGTAGTTCACCCAGTTCTCTATTATCCATTTATGGACACACATGTTGTAACGAAGACTTCTATTACAAAGAAATGCTCTTCCTGTCAACATATATCACTATCAATTGTATTCTTGATCTCCCGGCAATACACCAATACAATCTGTCCGTAAAAAAAACAGCTCTAAAAAGATACGATTCTGATCTCTACTAATTGAAAGTGTTAAGAAATTGGGAACAAAATATCATTAACAGGAATTTATGAACCTCATACTCCAAGAAAATCATAACCAGGAAGACATATTTGGTAATTCTTATGAACCTCGACATAACGCGTTATATATAACTCTCAAAGTTTTGATATCATCATTCAAGATTAATACTATATGATTTATTACATTTATTATATGCTTATTGCAATATCATAAACAGGAAATAATGACCCGTAAAGTTTCCCAATCCGCCATTTCATCAAGCCAGATTGTCCTTTCAGCTTTGCCATTTGCGTTGAAGAGGCTATTTCGGTCATATAAAGCTATAACCTTTGAAAAGAAGAATGTCTAGCCAACAGTGGTACACGGTTTTCACTATCTGGTTTTGTAATGCCAAAATCGGTGTTTAAAACAAAATGTATTTCAAATGGCCAATGATCATGGTGGCCTACCATACAAACTCAGTTGCAAGAATTAAAGGGAGTCGTATTATATCTCGGGGAAAAAATATTTAAGCAGCAAATCAGGTTTTAAATAGTCCCCAAGCAGAGTTGCCCTTACCATTTACCCATTACGCCTTGTGTGTATGTCGGCATATTTCCTTGTTCTCATTCGCCTATGCAAGACCCCGGGGAGGAACTTGGCTACGGATCGATGTACGGACATCTGTGGCAGGTTGTGATACTTGAGTTGACTGGCGATGGTCGAAAACATGCAAGACATTCCATAAATGCAAGTTGCTTAGACTTAACCATGTCTCCTTTTTCCTGAAATACTTTTAAGACGTAGGAGATTGATTTTGTCTATAACATATCTAAACACTATTGCACACCCTTAGTGAATGTTCTTTTAATGGAGTGTCTTAAGTGGTATGCATTGCCAAATGAGAACCCGGACTGTATTAAAGTCTCCTATCTTATACACAGTTATTGAAAAGGACAACATGTATTATTGGATAATGCGTTTTCTAAATGTCAACAACCAAAGGCCGGTAACCATTTTAGCAGCGTTCATTGGCTCAAGATCACACATATGTGATGAGTTGTTCAGGGTATTTAACGTGATATTTGAAAAATAACTGGCACAGGTGAAACTGGTATATTATGAAACATTTACTAGCTACGGTCTGTAGAGTTTTAGAATTATTACTCGCCCGTGTAAGATACTGCAGTTTAATATTTATACGGCGATATTAAACTAGTGAAATACCGCTGCATAATCTCGGAACTGTTTTGTTCAGTACACTTTCGGCAATCATGCTTGATTACTGAGGTCAAGTAATAAACATAATACTAAACTTCCTTAAATTTAATACTATTTTTTATTAAACTTGTTAATGATTTGGTATCAAACTCTCGCTTTCGCTCGTTTAATACTTAATCATTAACTCGTTTAATAAAAATAGTATTAAATGGAAGGTCATTTAGTGTCCTCTATTTACTCACTTAGTGATCTACGGGTAAAATATGCTCCATCATGGCTTATCTCAACCCTTTTTTTATGAGATTATTGAATGTTCTAGACATATTCTCATTTTGAAATTATTCTACATATTGCAAAATGCATACTTGTTTCACTGTGCAATATAAAAATCACAAAATAAGATGCTTCTAAATACTAGGAGGAAAACGTGAAGTATTTTTCACATTGGTACATGTTTAGATTCTAAATGACTTAACTGCACGCTGTACCTTATAAACGACAGCTAAAGATTTTAAATATTAGTCCCATATGTCCGTTTGCGATATACGAACAGTCATAATTAGGTCGCAAGGAATTTACCACCTGGCAGTTCTTTGTTGAAATTATATCCAATATATTGATGCGACTGGATTAACAACCTTGATTATATACAACTATAAACCACAACTTTCTTCATTAAACCGACCACAAGGGCTAAAGCGACAACACGCTCGTAACAGATGGTTATACACTGTAATGGCGATTCATTAATGAACAGTGTCCAAGGTGTGTTTACGTGCATTCCAATGTCCAGCAAAGCGACCTGGTCTCTTTGGACATTTGTCATGTGACCTGTATTGACAGTGTTCAGTCAAAAGGTCAACGTTTTAACGGACAGACGAACAGACCAATAGCTGTCAAGACCTACGCCCCTAACTGCAAATAATTGCCGTATCGAACAAGAGGCGCGTGGCTCGGACATAGAGATTATTACCCGAGGAAGTGTGTCATATGACTTTTACGAAACGAGTGTGAATTTTTGTATTACCCGAGCGAGAGCGAGGGTTATACACAAATTCGCACGAGTTTCGTAAAAGTCATATGACACACTTCCGAGGGTTATAATTTCTTTATTACCGATTCTATTTCATTTTAAACACACGGAATGCGGCCTGCTTCCTTTCCGGCGGCCCGCTACAGTGACGTCACGAACAATGGTTTTATGACGTCACAGACGACGTAAGACGGTAACTCGCTCTGTAACAATCGTTGCTAGGCAAAAGTGATATGTGCACATGTGCTCATATTGAAAATATGTCACCGCTTATAATTAACCATATGGGTAATAAAGATCAATTATTGAATGATGTGATGTTCAAATAGACAAGTGACTCGAGTCTCTTTCTTCATATCATATCAGTGTCAGTTTGTGCTGATAGTATATGTTGTATAACTGATATCTACAGTTTGTTAGCAAGTATTTCATATGTTTCGAAATGAAGGCCTTGACAAAATACTTCAATTTAAAAAAACTGTTTTCGGCAATTGTTTTACTATAACACATATCTGCTTCAGGAGAATACCCTTAACGACAATCATGAACAATACTTGCATGTAAGATTGAACAAATAAAGTCAATTGTAAGACGTTCATTCCCAAATACATTGTCTGTTTTGAGACCAAGACCCTTTCCAAAAAAGGCTACACATCAAACAAACCCGTAACCGAATACTATTTTATCTATAAAAAACCTAAATATTTTCCTTTGATTCTGTAATTCTGGGTAAATAAGTCGTACACAAGCAAACAATCCGTACTTAATTATCTATCAAACACTATCATGTCACCGTGACCTTCTAAACCAACGTATTTGTTGTGTACCTGTAATTAACAGGTAGGTGAGATAGATGATTCGATTACTCATAGTTTATCATTGTTGGTTGTACGTGTCAAAGGTTTAGCAAATACCTATCGAGGTGGATATTTCAGATTGTATTCAAGATGCAAAAAGTACCTTCGATCTAAATATGCATTTTATGCTATGCCACACTTAATCATTGTTACAGTCTTCGAATATCAGATGTGTAGGTTTTTATCAAATCAAGGGTGTTTAATATTTTTGATTTCATGTTATTCATGTGATAATAATTAACTTCTTCTGCATATGTCTTTTTACATGTTAAAATGTGTAAATATGTGTAAATTGTTATTACATGTAATAAAACCAACCAGTTGCAGTTAATTGTTAATTTCCCTTAGTATGTCCATGATATCTAGATTTCACGACAAATTGCCAAGACAATATTACACTATATTCTATATCCTTCTAAAAATGTCAATTCCATATCCTTCTAAAGTTGTCAATTCTATATCCTTCTAAAGATGTCAATTCTATATCCTTCTAAAGATGTCAATTCTATATCCTTCTAAAGATGACAATTCTATATCCTTCTAAAGATGTCAATTTTATATCCTTCTAAAGATGACAATTCTATATCCTTCTAAAGATGTCAATTTTATATCCATCTAAAGATGCCAATTCTATATCCTTCTAAAGATGTCAATTCTATATCCTTCTAAAGATGACAATTCTATACCCTTCTAAAGATGTCAATTTTATATCCTCCTAAAGATGCCAATTCTATATCCTTCTAAAGATGCCAATTCTATATCCTTCTAAAGATGTCAATTCAATATCCTTCTAAAGATGCCAATTCTTCCCTTGTGATCAAGCTCGTTTGAATGATAAAGAATTGAATTTTCCTTGTCTCCATGGTAACGATTTTGTTTTGACTTCTAAGAAGTACGGTTATTCGCAGATAATAAAGGATGTGCATGTAATGATTGATTTTATGCCATTGTAGGCCTCAATGTATGATTTTGATATTCTATGAAAATGATGTATAGAAATAATAAAAATTTAGAGAAACTGTCAAACGACGACACATTTGAACAAATGATCTGTATCTTACGTCTTCTCCAACTCTAGCTTATTTTGCTGGAAACTTAAAGCGAGGAAAAATCCCTCTGTGAGCCTTCATGCTTCGAATTGTATTCAAAATTATATCAGCAATCTGCTTATCGTCATAATTTTATGTCAACTATTGAGATTTCACCACCAAGTGTCTTCAAGTGATATCAACAAGAGGCCTGGGCCTAGATTTTTGAAGCTCTCTTAATGCTACGATAGTCGTAAGCCAATGCTAGTGTATGGTACTTACGACTATCTTAGTGCTAAGAGAGCTTCGAAAATCTAGGCCCAGGGTTGCGACCTGTCATATCAGAAGAAATATTGCACTTAAGTATCTTATACGGTATTTTAAGTATATAATATTAAAACTTCACAAACGAGAATGACTTCTTAAATATCTTTCAAAAATGGTCGTTTTCTCCCTTAAAATGATAAGAGAATGCTAGAATTCAGGGCCTAGCTTTTCGAAGCTCTCTTAGTGCTAAGATAGTCGTAATTACCGTACATTAACATAGGCTTAAGCCAATCTAAGCACTAAGAGAGGTTCGAAAATATGGGTCCAGATCTTCTAACGACATCATTTAGAATGATGTCAACATGATGTCATATCTATCGTCAGCTAATATTGAGTACACATCGTCACGTGTCAACCTAAACACGCATACAGTTATACCAAAACGCATCATTGTAAACAATCTATTTAGAACCATGGACATTATATGCGATCTGAGAGAAAGCTTTTTGTTATCATATGTTTTTTTCTAATTGCCTTTTGCATTACCTTTGAATTTTTCGATAACAATATAATGATATAATATTTTGGAAAAAACTTGGAGAATGGATTTTTTAAAAACAGAAACTAATAAAACTTTAACTAGGAAAAACGTTATTTTAGGTTACTGCGAAAAGAGAAACTATGCCCTTAATTTAATAATAATACTCTGTCCTTATAAGTGATGCTCTGTCCTTATAATTGATGCTCTATCTTTATAAGTGATGCTCTATCCTTATAAGTGATGATCTGTCCTTAAAAGTGATGCTCTGTCCTTATAAGTGATGCACTATCCTTATAAGTGATGCTCTATCCTTATAAGTGATGATCTGTCCTTATAAGTGATGGTCTGTCCTTATAATTGATGCTCTATCCTTTTAAGTGATGCACTATCCTTATAAATGATATTCTGTCCTTATAAGTGATGCACTATCCTTATAAGTGATGCTCTATCCTTATAAGTGATGCACTATCCTTATAAGTGATGATCTGTCCTTATAAGTGATGCTCTGTCCTTATAATTGATGCTCTATCCTTTTAAGTGATGCACTATCCTTATAAATGATATTCTGTCCTTATAAGTGATGCACTATCCTTATAAGTGATGCTCTATCCTTATAAGTGATGCACTATCCTTATAAGTGATGCTCTATCCTTATAAGTGATGCTCTGTCCTTATAAGTGATGCCTTATCCTTATAAGTGATGCTCTATCCTTATAAGTGATGCACTATCCTTATAAGTGATGCTCTATCCTTATAAGTGATGCACTATCCTTATAAGTGATGCTCTATCCTTATAAGTGATGCTCTGTCCTTATAAGTGATGCCTTATCCTTATAAGTGATGCTCTATCCTTATAAGTGATGCTCTATCCTTATAAGTGATGCTCTATCCTTATAAGTGATGCTCTATCCTTATAAGTGATGCTCTGTCCTTATAAGTGATGCTCTGTCCTTATAAGTGATGCACTAGCCTTATAATTGATGCTCTGTCCTTATAAGTGATGCACTCTCCTTATAAGTGATGCACTACCCTTATAAGTGATGCCTTATCCTTATAAGTGATGCTCTATCCTTATAAGTGATGCTCTGTCCTTATAATTGATGCTCTATCCTTATAAGTGATGCACTATCCGTATAAGTGATACTCTGTCCTTATAAGTGATGCACTCTCCTTATAAGTGATGCACTATCCTTATAAGTGATGCCTTATCCTTATAAGTGATGCTCTATCCTTATAAGTGATGCTCTGTCCTTATAATTGATGCTCTATCCTTATAAGTGATGCACTATCCTTATAAGTGATGCTCTATCTTTATAACTGATGCACTATCCGTATAAGTGATGCACTATCCTTATAAGTGATGCTCTATCTTTATAAGTGATGCCTTATCCTTATAAGTGATGCTCTATCCTTATAAGTGATGCACTCTCCTTATAAGTGATGCACTATCCTTATAAGTGATGCTCTGTCCTTATAAGTGATGCACTATCCTTATAAGTGATGCACTATCCTTATAAGTGATGCTCTATCTTTATAACTGATGCACTATCCGTATAAGTGATGCACTATCCTTATAAGTGATGCTCTATCTTTATAAGTGATGCCTTATCCTTATAAGTGATGCTCTATCCTTATAAGTGATGCACTATCCTTATAAGTGATGCACTATCCTTATAAGTGATGCACTATCCTTATAAGTGATGCTCTATCTTTATAACTGATGCACTATCCGTATAAGTGATGCACTATCCTTATAAGTGATGCGATATCCTTATAAGTGATGCTCTGTCCTTATAATTGATGCTCTGTCCTTATAAGTGATGTACTATCCTTATAAGTGATGCTCTATCTTTATGAGTGATTCACTATCCTTATAAGTGATGCTCTATCTTTATAAGTGATGCTCTATCCTTATAAGTGATGCACTATCCTTATAAGTGATGCTCTGTCCTTATAAGTGATGCAATATCCTTATAAGTGATGCTCTGTCCTTATAAGTGATGCACTATGCTTATAAGTGATGCTCTATCCTTATAAGTGATGCACTATCCTTTTAAGTGATGCTCTATCCTTATAAGTGATGCTCTATCCTTATAAGTGATGCACTGTCCTTAGATATCCTTATAAGTAATATCAATGAAATTATCCAGTCATTATAGCTAGTTAAAAACGCACTATAGTGACCTTGATAATCTATTTATCAATCATAATATTTTTCTTTATCTTCATTTTTTTCATTGATTTTCGTCAACAAAGTACTAATTATTTTGGCCTGGTGTCTTGTCGACACGTTTGATTGATGAGAAGAGAGAAATAGACATGAAATAGTGTCATGACACGAAACCATGGACCATCGATATAACTGCTCCAAGTTATAAAAACGAAATCCTCTTTAAGGGCGTCTAATGCGGAAAAGAGCCGCACAGATTATTCATTAAAGTTCAAAGTATGTTTGATTAATAGTCATTACACAACGTAAGTCATATAATGCCGACATACAAAAAGGTAGTTAGGCTTTTGAACATTGAAGAAAACAAACATCGTCACTGTATTTTAAATTGAAAGTTATTGTTTATAATGAAATGCATTACACTCTTATGGAATGGACACACCCTTCCTTCATTAATGCACTCAGTTTACCATACGAAGTTCTAAAATATACAACTCCCATTTGAGACTTGAAGAAATCGTTTTTCGACAAAAAAGTTTCGTGATTTAAGAAATCACACCTTCATTAAAAGATGATGGTATGCGATTAATACGTAGTATATGAAAAACTCACTTTAGATTATTTAACTCGTATAAAGACATAGTCTTTCAAGTTAGTGTTATTTCTTTCTTCACAGATCATACAAATAATAAATACATGTTACCACTTGTAGAGGGAGTTCAGGAATTTCTTAATTTATCAAATTCCATACAAACAAAATCCATGTAAATGTGCCGGAATGTAGCGGCAATTGCTCGAATAAATAAGGCCATTGTGAAAACTTCGTTTACTTTTGTCACATTGCCACATCTGCAAGAAACCGAGTCACAATTAATCGTTCCCTCATGCAAACACTTATAAAAAGATATATCATCTTTTCAAAACATTGGGTAAAAGGATTTAGTAAACAAAGATATTGATTATACTTGTTACAAACATTTTACACTCAGAACAAACATTACAAACCCATCATTCTGTATAAACACTCTAGAAACTAACACTCAAGTGAATTTGCATATAATATCAGAATTATTTATTACTAACGAACAAAGAGAAATACAAATCACGAAAAAAGAAAGAATTAATTAATTATGAGATTGATATTCGAATTACTTCCAGATTTTGTTTCTTTGTCAATTACATAGACTCTTATGGCCAACTTGATTAATGTGGTCAGTCATCTGAAAGTTTCATTAAATAGTCTCTTTAACCCTTGTTACTTTATTGCTTTATTGATTATATTATTACTGCATGTCTTAAGAATAAATGATGTATGGATGGTATTACATCAGCCCATTTCTTATACCATGCCGTATTTTCTCTTTTAAAGGCACTGTGGCGCAGTTTTAAAAGATAAATACCCGGATCTCACTAACAGGCATTTCAATATTACTGATAGACACTCTCTTTAAATCAATACAGTTTTATTACATTTATGAAATCGTTTTTCGTACAAAGGAAATAAAATAATGTTATCAATGGTGAAGCTATCTGTCTTTTCAGCTGTTAAGTTCGTTGATTTACCCTATTTTCCTCAAAGAGTGGCTCAATGCGTTTAATAAAATATATAATTTTTAAACAAAGAATGGAGCAGGTACGAAATGTACAATTTCATATAGTTATAGGGGGTTTATACTGAATGAAGCAACCTGAATATCCAAGCAAATGTTAACAAAAATGGAAATGTTTTGCGTAATCAAAACATGAATAAAACATGGCCTATTTACGCTTACAACAAAAAATACGGTACATAAAACGTTACGACATCGTTGAATTTCTTATAGGGGCTATCGATCAACTTTGGGCATTAATTAGTGTCTCACATAACTTCAGTGCAATTAAGCATGGCTGTAATTAAACACCCGGCTACTTCCTGGGTTTCAGGTCTATTGCTGGCACATCCGGCGGACTTTTTGCAACAGGCGTATGCGCAGTTGTAAAAAGTTGTTTATTACTTGCAAATTCTTAGCTGAAATTATTTCATACAATTTATTGTGTCGTTGACTTGTCTTATTCTGAGACTTATTATTTCTGACAGAATTGACATATATATGAACTGTAGAATGTTACGTAGATGTAGATAAGCTAATCGGTGAATATTTTATTACTCACAAATTTGGCAAATTTTGACGGTTACACAGAAAAAAGCATTCAAATTTTGTCTTAACTCAACGGGGAGGATATTTTATTATTCTAAAAAAATGTGGATGGTATTAATCTATATCTTTATTACTTGTCAATGTGTATCCCGATGTTTAGGGGTAAATCCTTAGATTTGAAATCTCGTTATAAGTTTTTATTACAATTATTATAACCTGTATTAATGTCAAGAATACTATTTTTTGATAAAGGTAAATATGAGTGAAACAAATAACCGTAAAACATTTTATGTGTCGAATTCTTATCTGCATTTTGCTTAAATCTATTTACCACAATCTAAGCAATCAAATGACGTTTTTATCAATTTTTACTTCAACGTGCCTATTTATACAACGTGTCACTTTCTATACCAACTAATGCGTTCACGTGACTCTGAGTTCAGACTTCTGACTTTTAAAAGTACTATTCATATCCCCAGGCATGGTATTGAATACACAGCTGTTGTACCTATCAGACGGCATCGACTGCAGACTCGCTACTTGGCCAACATGTGCCCAGATTTGTAGGCAAAGGAAACACCACTAGCTATAGGAGAGACTTAAAAAGGCAATCGATTCAGAACCAATGTTAAAGTAAAAAGACGGTGATAGTGAGGAAGAAATATATAAACATGTTTATATATATATATATATATATTGGGTTTTTTAATAACCATTTTATTCCATTTGATTTGCATAGATATACGAAGAAAACGCTTCTTTTGCTCGTGCTTATGTTCGGGATCTGCTGAAGCGACGTCATACGAGATAATAACATGAAACAATTGTTGCTATGACAACGGCATATTTGCACATGTGCACCAATGAAAGAAATGACATTGCTTATGTTTTACGATAAGAGTAAATAGAACTAATTTGAAATGTTCATCAATATGATGTTGATTTATGAGTGTTAGGACCTCTTGTTGTGTGTTATTTTTCTTATGATATTCTAGCATTATGTCTGAAGAGCTCAGTTTTGAAGTATTGTGACAAACAGTGAAAGTGAGAAAGAAACAAATCCGTATAAGATGATACATGTATAAGCCATTCCTTTAATACAGCTTTCATTTACTTGTCAAACTGTTGTATTTTATATTTAACAGTCTATAGCATTGTTGTCCTTCACCTAATTAAACTTGCCATATAAACCTTCACCGTAAGTTGTTCGAAACAACGGCTTGGATGTTTTTGAAAGGCTTTCTACGGATGAGGCTATTAACCAAAACGTTACATTCTAGCAATAAAAACTCATTTCACGTTTTGGACTTTAGTGCAGCTGTTGGTAATTATCTCAAATTCTTTACAAAGAAGTAATAAACATATTCTGTTTCAAGGGCAAACGAAAGAAAATACACGAAACAGGATACCTTTAATTGGTAAAACTACAACTATTTTACAGGTGTATAATTGCATAAAGAAGTTTCAGCACTGCAGTCAGTAGTTTGGTGGAATTCTGAAAGAAGGAAGCACAACCATTGAACAGTGATGTTCCACAGAACTTTCAAGGAAAAATTAAAAGGATCTTTGAAAACATTATATGGGTCAATGAATCTTGAGGGACCATGGTCTTTTAAAGTCGATTTCGATTTCAGTTAAACTTCAGTTAAACAACAATGGGTATTGTCATTTCGTATAGATATCTCTACGGCAACCTGGAGACGAATATATAAAGGTTTCGACTTGAACATCTCAAGGTTGCTCAGAAATTATAACAATGACTTCCGATGAACTAATTTGAAGGATTTGAGATTAGTACATGACTTCTTTTAAACATTTTTCATTAATAAATATCTGTAAGTTATATAGATCATAGTTACGGACTCATTTTCCCTTTCAAGTGGATAAATGAGTCATATACGAGTTGATATTTACGTTTTCTTACTATATTTGGCATCGCAGGTCAACTTTGTTATTCCTGGCGATGAATTGATGAATCTCTACGAGTTCTGTCCACTACATAAGGTGTGGGCGGTTTATTCTGTGATTAGCGGCTTGCTTCCGTTGTTCTCCTGTGGAATTAGTCGATAGTTCATTAATGACAATAGACGAATCTGCGTTGACATGACAACTGACGTGTCATGACAGTCAATCTGCCAATTCCATGGCAGCGTGGACAGAGGTCAGCTGTCCACAATCAGAAGATGAAAGTACTTTGAGAGGTAACTTGTATACACTCTGAGTTTCATTGCTTTTCAGTTTTATTTTATCTTTTTATACAGGCAGTATTATCTCTGGTCCATCGTTAGGTGTTAAAAATGCTACAGTGTAAAAGTTTTTCCGAGTTTATTCATCGCAAGGAATATCCAAATAGCTGTTTGAGCTTTTCTACCTGCAATACACCTAGTCATGGTAGAATATTATGATCATGTTTAATATAATGGCATGCATTCCGTCAACGATAAACGATAATGAATTGTGTTAACCACAAATATCTTAAGCAAACAACTGTTTAAACGTTTTCCAGGTAATAATAAAAAAAATGAAACCGCAGATATTCGTGATGTAGCTTTAAAGGTAATTTTTACCGACAAAACAAAGAAAGCTCTATTCTGAACGTGTGGGTTGTTCAAGATCACTGCACACGTAGCCGTGGGAACATCATATAGATATATACTTATCTTGATGTGGCGCAAACAAAGTATGTCAGCTGAATGTCACCAGACGCTGTACCTTGCTCTATATCAGCTTTTTAATGGAGAACACTGTACCTTGCTCTATATCAGTTTGTAAATGGTGAACACTGTACCTTGCTCTATATCAGGTTGTTATAGTGAACACTGTACCTTGCTCTGTATCAGCTTGTTATGGTGAATACTGTACCTTACTCTATATCAGGTTGTTAATGGTGAACACCGTACCTTACTCTACATCAATTTGTTAATGGTGAACACTGTACCTTGCTCTACATCAGTTTGTTAATGGTGAACACTGTACCTTGCTCTACATCAGTTTGTTAATGGTGAACACCGTACCTTACTCTACATCAGTTTGTTAATGGTGAACACTGTACCTTGCTCTATATCGGATTGTTAATGGTGAACACTGTACCTTGCTCTACATCAGTTTGTTAATGGTGAACACCGTACCTTACTCTACATCAGCTTGTTATGGTGAACACCGTACCTTACTCTACATCAGTTTGTTAATGGTGAACACCGTACCTTGCTCTACATCAGTTTGTTAATGGTGAACACTGTACCTTGCTCTATATCGGATTGTTAATGGTGAACACTGTACCTTGCTCTATATCGGATTGTTAATGGTGAACACCGTACCTTACTCTACATCAGCTTGTTATGGTGAACACTGTACCTTACTCTACATCAGTTTGTTAATGGTGAACACTGTACCTTGCTCTACATCAGTTTGTTGATGGTGAACGCTGTACCTTGCTCTGTATTAGTTGGTTAATAGTGAACGCTGTACCTTGTTCTACATCAGCTTGTTAATGGTGAACACTGTACCTTGTTCTATATCAGTCTGTTGATGGTGAACACTGTACCTTGTTCTATATCATCCTGTTACTGGTGTATCACTTTTCCTTTGTCCTACCAGTCTCGTTGTTAGTGATGTTAATTACATGTACTTTCACTTCATCATCTCTGAAATATCACGAACCTGAAATGAAACACCATTAATAGAAACCATTCCTTGTTGGTCAGTGGGTTTGGTCAGTGACATAACGCACCAGCTTTCTTGCCAGATATATTTATGGTGACAAAATAACCTAATTTCCAAAAAGTGTCTTGTAATGTCTTTTCGCTCTCGCTCTTTATTAGATTAATGTCACCAGACATGGTTGAAACCTGTACAGTGCTCGGTGACAGCTTGTTACTGTAACTTTACTTTCTCCTGTCTGTTATTTGGCATTGATTTGTCAAAGTTGCTTGATACAAAGCTTTGGTTCTTTTATCCTGAAATGTCAGACCTAGAAATGAAAGAGCATTAGAAGAAACCAAACATATTGGTCGATAGTTTTAAGCAGAAACATGATGTAATAGCTCGGTTGCCAGATCTATGATTGCTTATTGAAAAAAATTATCAATATTGTAAATTGTTTTCTTAAAACTTATTTTCGCTTTTGGTTCTTTGTGACGTGAATGCCACCCGTCAGCTTTCGAACCTGTATATTTCTCTATCTCATCTTGTAAATTACTTTTACTTTACCCGGACCCGACTCTTTGTTGACGACACTAATTATAAATGACATATTTCCAACGTAAAAGATAACTAAGGTTTATCCTTAAGGATCTGTCATTGATCTCGATATGAAAGAGGAGAAACAAATGTTGGTCAGTGGATTTGATGAGTGACATGATGCGCAAGTCCAGTTTCCAGATGTAAAGCTGGCTTGACAAGTGACACAATTATGTATTCTATAAACTGTATTCATGAAACATCGTTTCGCTTTTAGATCTTTGTGAGACGAATGTCACCAGACATCGCTGGAACCTGCATTTTGTCTGTATAAACTTGTTGATGATAAACCACTTTTACTTTCCAGTGACACGAAATTACTTCACGTGATGCTTGACTTTTGTTCGTTTTCGCTTACATTTCATGGACCTAGATATGAACGATAATTAAAGGACATGGATTTATCAGTGTCACGATGTCCTAGCACAGTTGCACAATATACTGCAGGTCGATTGACAAGTGAATTTATTTTCAAGAAAGCTGTCTTGTGACGTCTTTGAGCTCTTAGATTTTTATTATGTGAATGTCACTAGACATCCCTGGGTTTGATAGTAAACCACTTTTACTTTACAGTGACATTAATTCAGTTAACCCCACAAGAGTTACGTGGTACTGACTTTCGTTCATGTTCACTGAGATGTCAAATGAAGAAAACATAGGAAGAAACCAAAACAAAACATGTTGGTCGATTGATTTATCAGTGACATGATGCACTTGCTCGTTTTCTTGGTGTGTTGCTGGCTGATTGACGAATGAAAAAATGAGTTACTTAAAAAAGATTATTTTGCCTCTTAGTACTTTGTGAGGTGGATGTCACAAGCAACCGTTGAAGCCCTCACCTTTGTCCTACGAAGCTTGTTATATACTTACAATATACTTGTTACAAGTGATGTCATTTCCTTAGTTCCTTAGTAAGTTTAATGTCACAAGTGATTTGTTGAAGCTGCAGGGAATATTATAGAACAAGATGATAATTTAATTGTAAAGAAATAAATCTGACGCTATTATCATCGAGAAATATTCCCCCGTTCGATTAGTCTAACAAACAGTCTATATGGAAAATTGGACGTAAAGAGAAACTCTTGAAAAGCAAATCTAGATAAGAATTTAACTACAAGAGTCACTCCCCAATAGATCCTTTTAATATTAATCAAATAAGCGTTTTTTTAGAAGAACGTTTCACAGACTGAATATTATATGCTGTTCGACATGTCTGTTGCTTTGACAGATTCTGTCTTCAGATATGACAAGATTTGACTTAGTAAGGATTTCTCTTTCTTTACTACAAGCTGTTTCTTGTAACCGATACCATGTCTTGTAAATATGACATTTTGATGTTACCAGTTAATTGTGGTATATCACTGTATCAGTGGTGTCCGTACCAGATTGAATATCACATATTCGACAGAAATCGACTATAAATCAATCATCGAATGACATTATATATTGGGCTTCTTATTTTGCATTGTATAACAAATTAACATCGTCCGTAAATGAAAGCCTAAAAGATGTATAACTTGAATAGAATTCTCTGAGAAAATGAAACGAATCTTATATTGTTTTCTATGAAATTGAGTATTTCGCCTTGATTAAAATTAAATCATTTTTTCTAGAAATCATATTAATAGGAAGAAAAACATAATTGAATTTCTTTATTAAATGATCTTCTGAAACTATTTGTTTTAACAAACTTATCTTGTCTTTTATTTGCTTATGCTCCTAAAAATGGAGACTCGGTAATTTTCCTTAATATCTCACTTGCTACGTTTATTCTTGTAGCTTGACATTTTATATGTCATCAATTCATCATGATAATACGATGCTAAAGTCTTTATTTACAGACACCTGTTTGTGAGTTGAAGTCTCTGTATTTTGCGAAACTGGTACAGTTTTCTTTACATAGAGATAGCAAAAACGCACACTCTATTGAAGGGGTAGTCTAAATGTGGAAAATGCTTCTGTACCCCTCTTTGTAAATATTGATGTTTAACGCAAACCAGGATGTTAGATTCAATTTGCCAAAAGCACAGTTTCATTGGCGTCTTTAGTTATTCATGAATTGCTTATTCTATTTTCTTTAGAATCAAATTGAATAATGTAAAGTTACATTATCATATGAAAACGATGAGTATGCAAATACATTCAGACGCTTTAAGCGACCCAAAAATACATGAGATTTGATATTCGACATAAAGGAAAATTGACATGAGGGAATTCGAGATTAATTGAGCGCCGGCTTTCTTCCGTCTTATTGGTTTTAAGAATTTAGTCTTTCTTCCTATCATGTACCAATACAATGATTTTGAGATTTTGACTGCTTGAATTGTTAACGCTAATGTTAAATTGATATCCGTACTTTGTCCTCATACAATATAGAAGATATATCTTGCCTTTTGAATATTTTGATTCAAGTGAAACGTAATATTATATTACGCATTTATCTTCTAATAACAGAATGAAATAACATTTATCACTGTTTTAGTGTGAGCATTACATTCCCAACATTACTCAACGATATAATTTTAATAATAGCATTTGACGCTATCGGCGACTGCAGGATGAGCCTATCGCTACATTGCCGGTTGATAAGATAACCCATTTTCTTGTTGGTACAGTTTCTTAAAGCAGAATTTCAGGGGCTTAATCATGAATATATTGTAACCCTGTATACAAATACGTTGGGACTGAAAACGACACAATTGTCGACTACAGGAATTTACAAAGGTGTTATCCATTTAATATACTATTTATCAATTTATCAAAATTTTTTACAAACGGGTGGCAAAGCAAGGATCAGGGGTTAGGGAGGGGGTGTTTGTTTGTTTGGTTGTTAAAACCTTTTACCATCACCCCATCTCTCTCTTAACTCGGATCCTATAGAAAACCCATTTTCCCTGAATTACATTCAAAGATTTGGTAATCGAAAGTCTGGACAATATCATTAAAGAAATCATCTCTATTAACCCTACAGAGTTTAAACTACGTCCTTTAAGCTAGACGATAATGGATTAACGATTTCAACTTGTAAGTGCTACTGGATGTTTGGATGAGTGCACGATTACAAGACTCTTCTTGCTACTGCATGAGATTCACGACACGAAGGTCATGCAAGTAACCATGTAAATTTCACTTAAAGACATGGTGACTGCACATATTCTTTGGGATTATGAAACGCACACATGTAAGTGCCACTTTTAAAGTTAACCCTAATTCTTAAATGTTACTATTTGTGAAAACAGAGATAAAAAATGTTATAAATAAATTCCAATTCATAGAATTATTAGTTTTGTGACTGCGCTTGTGTAATAAGACATTACCAGTGACGTCAGTGGGTATAGTGTGTAAGTTGACTCACAACCTCACTGCCGCATTTCTTTAAGCATTGGTACATGCAAGAAGTCTGTGAAGACCGTGTCACTTTAAATAATGTTCTTTGGTGTAATAACCGCACCAATTTCATGATACAAGTGATAACCTAAGTGCCTCTATGTATGATAACCTATATCCTCACCGCTACTGTCACATATTCACTAAGCAAAGGTCGGGCAAATCATCATGCATATATTGTCACTTAAATACAAAAGCGTGGTGATTGGCTCCCAAAGGGATGGGACGGCTTGTGTAGTATATCAAATGTGTAAACGCCATTAGTTTGTTCAACATACGTACTCTGGTAGAAGACATTTGGCTCGTGTTCGCGAAGAGCTGACTACGTCAGAGAGACAGTGTTCACTGGATATATTGATATACTGTTATGTAACTAAACTTCAAGGTGGGTTGACATTTCTTGATCTAGTTTGAAGAGGAAGCTGTTTGTCTGAACGTAAGACTCGGCGTTGAAGTTGATCATTTGACATTTATCTTGTTTCTTGATATCTGATTCTGGTCTGTTATATGTCTCGACAAAGGCGTATATGTCTTATCAGTAAAAGGTGATATGAAGGGATGTCATTCTATTTCTTAGTGTTCTGACTATTTTCTCTAGCACTTGTTTGTATGCATTTTTTCATCGGTTTTCATTTTCAACTTTAATGCGAGTATTCACATCACAGTCCTAAAAAGCCATCTAAATAAAATCATATTATCAGGTCAGTGTAACCTTTTAGACCGACACTATTTTACTGATTGGTAAATCTTCTCAAAGTTAAAACATCAACTCAAAATGTGCAATATCTTAACCAAATTAACAAGTCCAAATTTGCTATGAAAACAACTCGGTATTCATATTTTGATTTAGGCTCAATTTTAATGTAAATTATTATAATAACAACATATACAATTCTTCACACTTCAATTGAAACATAGACATACTTTACTTACTAGTATATAACAGGTGTATGTCGTTGTATTCTGTGTTTAAATATGTCATTGTCTTTGTTTAACATGTTTTACCTGTACCTCAAAATATGGAAAATGAAATTTAAAAAATGACACATTACTCATATTCAGGATGAGCAGCGTCTTTCCGTTAAGCTTAAACACTCAAAAGAAATCATTTTATTTAAAACAACACTAACAACCACATCTACCAACAACCACAATGTCTGACACCATATCGAAATCGTCTTCTTCAAACATTACATATCATAATCATAATCATAATCTGTTAGGTACCAATACAATCGACAAATCGACAAAACATGATGAATTGATCTATTGCACATTGATAAAAGGTAATTTTAAGATTTTATGTACAGATTACTGATCACATAGCTTAGAAAATAACCTTGCAGATCTTCCATTGTTAGACAAAATCATCAACTCATGATTACACATTCAAGACTGAAGAGGCAACTTCCTGTCCTCAGTCGTGTATTAATATCTCGTCCTTGTCGGATTTCCTTCTAGGAAAGTGTGGGCTGTAATCACTTATAAACCTCTAAACCGACATAGAGTCACATGAAAAATATTTAGGCTTAAAATATTTTCACTATGATTAATTTGAAGGCACTTTAGTGTTTATTTAAAAACAAAATATGTTAAATTTTGCACTTGCACACTAGTTTGTGCAAAAATGATATTTTATCCAAAGGGTATCTATCCATATCTAATTGGTTTAAACTACTTGTTTTGGATTATGCCCTCTGTATAGTATCTCTCCTTGTAGAGAAATTTGGATTGGCTTAACATTAATATATATGTTTCTGCCAACAGTACATAATCCTTGAATGATCTGAAGTTTAGGATAGTGTTAGTTTTTATATCGAATTAAGCAAATGTATGTTTAAAAACCTTGGACTAATCGTAAGACATCCTTGCAAAACATGTTTTAATTGTAAGGGGTAACGTTAAAGGACGGATTGAAGCAAAGTTAAGCAAATATTTTGTGCTGCCGTTTTTGTCAGTTTGGACCTACCAAGAATTCTTCTGCCGACAAACAATTTGTTTAAAGTGAGGTATCTAAGCATGGCTCAATTTTTCCACCAACCGCAACGGGTTAAGCGGATACTTTTCAGAACTCTATGAAGACCGTTGGGATGTTGGCTGGCCTCAACGATACAAGTGAAGTTTTTCTAATGTTTCGATGTTATTCTTAGTATCTTTCAATCTTCAGGAACTTGGTTGTGATATATTGCAGAACATGAACCACATTTCGTGTGACGTTTTATATTCAGCAACATACACCAAAAAAACGTCCAAATTTCCAATGAATCTTCAAGTAAGTATTAAAGTGTATAAGATACAAAGAAGTTCACTGGTATTTATATTGGGCGTTGATGCACATTAATACGCGATATAAAACAACATCCAACAATGGAGGTTCTGCCCCAAATATATTTACCAAAACATCATCTTTTCAAATCACTACCTATCATGTTAAGAAGACAGTGCCGTAATGACTTCACTTATTTGATTGTTTTTACTTTCTCAAAAGTCGATGTTATAGGTTCATACTCAATACCAAATAGTCTCAGTTCTCAAAATATCGGTAAATTCAAGAAAGAATGTTTGGACAAATTCGTTTTATATGACTTCAATCGATGTGTCACTTATAACAAACCTCATCAAAATCTGAATAAAAATCTTAATGTTTGATCAATTTGACTTAAAATCAGGTACTCCTTCCAGTATGTTTTAAATAACGTAACTTCAAGGGTTACCATAATACAAAAGATACAAGGTGAAGATATGATAGTTTTTTTTCTATATTTGAAAGACATTATAACCCCAATATATCAGATTAAGTACGATTTCCGAGAGAATATTAACAAGATTTGTAAAAATATTTGCTTCGACTTTGATAATGACTCACCTAAAAGATGTGAAGACTTAAATTTTTTGGGCAGAGAACATAGACTGAATTTTTATGGGACATCCCTCGTAATGAAATCAGCTTACACTCTTCGCGTTGGAGGTGAAGATTATAGTTTTTTTTCTATATTTGACAAACATTATAACCCAATATAGCCCGCTGACGTTAGCCATTTCACCCCTAAAGGCTTTAGATTAGACTTATAACTTTATTTGTTCTTAGGGATGAAATGATTCTTGCTATAGACACTTTGATCCTGATGGTAGAAGTCACTGGTTCGCAATATCAGTTATGATCGGACAGTGAATGAATAGACATCGAACGTCTAATTGATTCCGTCTGCTTGCTCCTTATATGAGGACCATATCAATCGTAGATGTCTAGACTATGTTGTGTAGAGAACCACTTACCATTACTGATGAACGATTCGTCATTATTAACGATTTCCATAAGAGAAGTTATAGCCACAATCTAACGGTTCTTCTAGATTTCACGTGTACTCTTTGGAATTATGAATAGCAGTTATACTTTAACAAAGATCGAAATGTTTGATCTACCGATCTTGAAGACTACAATAGTATTATGTGTTATCCAGTTTATGACGGCAATGTTGTTTATATTATAAAGAAAGGGGCACCTTTATAGGGAATTCACTTGCGGTGTTAATTTCCACTTTGATTTATTCGCCAAAGGAAAACAAGTTATAAACGAAAAATTAATATTAAGATGGAATTTAAATAAGATGATCATTGAAAAGGTTATTTCTTCAGAGGGTACCATGTCGAGATTATAGCACTACTGTCTGTAATAAAGCTAAATATGTTCATAGTTTTGAAATAATTGTTATTATCAAGGCCAAGGAGGTTTTAAGGTTAAAGTCTTAAAAGAAGTAATACGGATCCTTAAACTTTAAGATGTTCATGTACAAACTTAGGAAATAGGGCTTCGTTGAAATGTTGAATGTGAGTTTATTGAATATGAAACAGGCTATGTAAACAAGGACAAAGATCTAATCTTTAAGTGAGTCATCATAGTATTATAAAGGCTTTTCGCAGGAGGAAACTTATATTAAAGATTTTATCAGTACTGTGGAACTTTGAAGGACTTCCTACTCACGAATACAAAGATCTTGCTATGTGTTACAACCTGATTGAGAGATTATTTAGCTTTGTACGGAATGAAAGTTGTTGAATTATTAATAGATTCATTTTAACGGGGCCAGGAGGATGTGGCTAAGTGTTGGACTCGCTCTCAGATTTCCCGGTTTACACGCTTCATATTCAGAACTGTTATACCAAGAGTAAATTCTCCAGTTGAGAACTCAGTAGGGATTCCTTCTTCGATTGCCTTGTTCACGCTCTTGGCGAAAGGAGTGCTTGTTTAGATCTACAATACGAAGTGTTTTTGCACATGTTAATGTGTTAAGAAGTCTATAGGGGTTGCTACTTTAAATTTATCCTGATGTTGTGCTATTGGTTTCTTGTTGATTGTTATCAGTAGTATTTCCCGCTTATGTTCTTGATACACGAGTTATTTCAACAAGACGTCATTGGTACATAATGAAGTTATTCAATGTCACAATTTAAATACCATTTGATTCATCCAACATTGAAAACAAGTACATGTCTTAAAACAGATGAGAATTGTTGAATGTTAAAATGTTCCCATGGTTTCATTGGTTATTTACTCCATCAAGAACAAGTAATGATTCCAATATCATCATATCATCCGTGAGACAATATTTCGGGTGTATTAGATGTAGTAAAGAACAATATCCGTTTTCATTAAAGCACTGTTTATAGAAAACTGTATGGTTGATAAAGTTCCTTTACCTATAAACTTGCAATTGTTTAGAGTGAAGGATCGTTCAAATTCTAATGATTTTGGTACTTCACAAACTTAATATTCTGTTGTAACAACTCGATTAATCAACAATATTTTTGCACCTTAAGATCAAAACAAACAAGTTCAGTAGGAAATAATACTACAATGGAATGCATATAATAGGATTTGAGGTAATGTGGATATCGGCACCTATTAATACTCAAGACTTATTAGACCAATAGACTTGACCTTTGCAATCGACCTTCACCTTTTTTCCAATCTCGTTTATCCCCGAGACTTGATCAGTCTGTCTCTTCATCCACTTTGATGGTGATAAGCGTCACTTGACTAAAAGTGGCCCGCCATCGATAGTTTAGCGGATGGTGCCCTTGAGAACATGCTAAGCCGCTTTTAATAAATGATAATGTTATTAACAGTAATTACGTTGAAGAAATAGGAAATTTATGGGTTTGCAAATTCTTAATTGCAAAGAGTAACTCTTTGCAATAAAGAAGTTGTAAATATATAAGCAATTAAAAAGTTGTAAATCCATAGATTTCCTATTTCTTCATCATACCAACTTCTAAAATGCCACTCAAAGAATAATAACGTTCTTTAATTTCGTTCTGTTTAAATCTTGCTTTTGATATTACAGTAGATTGGCGATATGTTCTTTGCGTTATGATCTTGCTAAATTTCAACTTGTGTAAAATATGATATCAAAATGCTTTTAAATCTATTCTTATTGTTTAAGTTTCATTTGATTATTTGTAATTGATTTCTTATCAATCTAATCCAGTTGAACAAATTGTTAACAGTGCTTTTCAAATTTATTTACTTAGTACATGTTATAGTTCGATATATTTTGGCAAATTATCAAACGGTTTCTTTATAATCTAACATTGCATTTTTTACCAAGCATTTCAAATTTTCCTTCATTCGAAAGTTCCGCTGTTGAACCATCGATATTGTTTTCTGGAAGTGTATAAGAATGTCCTTTGTGTTTGTAACTATTTTATCCATGTATGCTATTTTATTTTATTCTTGAAATTTGTGTTAAAACAGGAATTTGTATACATAATACCACCATTTACACGAAGCCTCAGGTTTAACCCTCCATCATCTAAATATTAACCCATCACCTTACTTACCCCAACCCCCATCCCCACCGTTGGTATATATTCCTCATTGATTGTCAGTTTTCTCTGTAATGTTTCTAACGTCCTCGAGCACTATATGATATATTTTGATCGATCAATTTTGTAACTTGGTTCCCACACTCTGAGCTTTATTTTTTATACACTTGTATTTTTAACATATATGAAGGATGAGGATTGATAATAAAAAAAATTAAAAAAGAACATTCTTCAAAGATTTCTCAAGATATGTTACATAATTTCATCAAAGCGCCACATATGCAGTGCTTTGTTGTGAAAATCAAAGTTTCATTTCTAAAGATATTTGTGAAGAAATATCGGTAACCATGGCGACACCCATTGGACTTCCATTCTTTTTGTCCTCTACTTATTATCACGATGATTAGCTTTTGAATTTTTATCGAAAATCCTTCGGTTTCATTTTGAAAGACATTACTATTAAATACGTATATTTGTATGAGCGTTTGAAAGGTCAGAAAGGTGCATGCATAAGTAAAAGTTTCGTCTTTGAAGTATTTGCAAATCAAAAAAGCAAAAGGCAATGCAAGTGAATTTCTCGTGAGTTCAGTGACAATATATTATATACTTGCTCGACATCTAGTGCATGAAGATCTCTTTGGTGCCTTAATTTGGATGTTGAAGACATTTTCACGAATGAACAACATTTTTTAAACAGGACTCTAATTCAATATTCAATTATCAGTTTACATTTATTTGTCATGTGTTTAGCTTTTGCTGCTCAGATGATATATCGTTTTAAGGATGTTGTAAAGGCTACAGAACATAAACATTAAGGAAAACAAATTTAAAACGCAATTTATGTATGAAAGGTACAAACAAAACAATTATTTCTCCAGATAACTTTAGAACCCGTTTTATCGTTTAGGGGATCTTTCAAAGAGCTAGAACATCTTTTACTTTCAGAAAATGTTTTAAGAAACGCCATATATATATGAAAGGTACAACGCAAACAGTTTCCTACTCAGTCCTCTATTGAACCGGTTTTGTCAGTTACATTGTAGGCGGTGAAAGTGAAACATAGTCTAACTGGTTTGAAGTGAATTATGACCTGAATGAATCATCAGCGAGATATTTTATACAAACTGCATATTGCCGGAACGATAGCGAGTGTCAAAGTACAGCGCTGAAAACTATGTCCTGTGTTTATGTAACTTGTACACGTACTCATGTACAATAAACAACATTTTAGAAAAAATATCTTCTATTTCAATTATTCAAAATAGCATATTGCTTCAATATTTGGTATCCTCAAGTTCATCCGTACTTTTTAAACCCGCTTCAATCGATTCTTGTTGATAAATGGTTGTACCAAAAATAGAGTTTTACCCGAATTATTCAACTCATTCAAAAATGAAAAAGCTAGAGTACTTATTGTTGATATATTGAATGAAATAAGAATCCCAAAGATCATAAAAATCGTGATGAAATTACAAACCTCATGAAAAAACTTGAACAGACTGGTCCTTTCCACAGTTGGAACCAATACATAACCAATTGTCAATGATCCTCAATCTCATTGAAATAAGGTAATAATTTAGCTCAAGGTAATGTACTTTATAGCGAAATGTAGTCCAGCAAATTCATGAATTTGTTAAAATGAGATTGCATTTACCTTTTCGTAGTCAACAAATAGTGCATCAAAATTATGAACATATTTCAATGATATTTTATGTATCTTTTTATCCTTTTAATGCCTTTTATCGTACCCAACAAGTACCGTGTTAATAATATAGACCGAATCAATTTGAAACAGCGAATGATAGCGACAATGGAAACTAGCGAGTACTTAAACAGAGATTGAAGTGAAATAGGGGAGTTCTCTTTGTTCCTTGTCGCTTAATGTGTCTGGGCACGATCCGAACCAACAGCTCGTTTGGAGTTGATCTATTCATGTACGCTAATGCATATATCACAGCATGTAAAAGGGAAAGATCATTTATCACCTGCGGCGATATTCTAATATACATTTGTAACCCCACAACTAAGAGAGGTCTATGTCGTTTACTCAAAAGCGCAAGAAGCAGGTAGTCCGTACAAAGAATACACTTACACTGATAATAAGTGAAGAGCTGTTGATTTACGAATGGAATTGATATCAAATAATGAAAAGAAGACTTAAGAAATTATTTCAAGTTATCTTTACAAGATAATATGATACTGTTAGAGGATTAAATCATATTGGAAAGGTTGCTTAACTAGTCTCTTGTGTTGATAAAGCTATTCCTTTTCTGCATTTATTCAATAAGAGTCATAATGACTCTTAAGACGTGCTTTATACCATGATGCACCAAAAGTGTTATCCGCTTGAATTTTGTGTCAAGAAATACTTAAGTCTCAATGTTTCTATTAAGCCTCATTTGTAACATTATTTCCCCTTGTACATGACCTCCATTAGACTGTTACCACACGTTGCACCAATCAACCAAGCGTGTCTAATTACAAGCCGTCACACCTTGTTGAAGAGAGCTCTAATGAACGGTTTTTCTATGATTGACCTCTATCACTCAGTTCGCAATCGATCGTTCACACATGAAAGCCAACAACCTCGCTCTAGCCCCTCGTGGAGATGAGTTGTGAGTCTGACGCTTATGTGTTAATGTGCTGTCAAAAACAAATTACATCCTTACGTATGATATTTAGGTAGGGGATGGGTGGGGGGATTGATGTTCCGGAGGAGTGGGGGGGGGGGGGGGGGGGGGGGTGCAAGTGTATTGTATTTTATTTATATGTATACATTTTAACCATTTTAGATTCAAATGTTTGAATGCGTCTCGTAGGCCAAAAGGCCGGGTGCTATGTGATATTTTTTTTAAATGTCATAGAAAATTGAAAAAAAGCATGTGACACAAAAATAAAATATCTTTCATCTTCTTCTTTTTCTACTTAACGAAACATAAGCAACCCGAAAGGTCCTGTATTCTAACAATAAGAATCTGTTAAAACAGGACAGTTGTTATTAATAACAACTTTTTATTAATTTCTCACGACCTGAGAATTCAAATGAAGAATATGTTGCCCATTGAATTTATCTTGTACTACCTCACCAAATTCAAACTGTCTTCGAAAGACTTAAAGTTGTTTTTTCCATGAAAGTTTATAAATATATCATTATTGATTCTAACTTTTACCATGTTGTTTCTGATGCAATACAGATACTATTTATTACAAGATTAAAGTAGAGATATAGGAGGTAAAAACAATACTACCCAATACTACCTAAGATGCAATTTAAACGTTCTTGACGTTTATCTACGTAAAATAGAATGAATATTTATTTGAATCAAGTCACAACGTGTATTCGACATACCATCAGTATGTCAAAATGCCGATTCAAAAATAATTGAAACCTTCTTTTTATTCGGAAGGGTTTTGGACATCTATTTTTCAACCAAGATGTGTTTTGAATTTTCAATATTATTGATTATTCAAAATTGCAATATATATTTGAAAAACAATATCATTACACTTGAATGCATGTTCTTTTCATTCATTACGAAGTAGACAAATTTATTCCATGCGTGAAGCCCGTATAAATCTGCCACATTTGTCGTTGGGTGAAAACACCACAGACTATTAATGGCTTTTCTTTCACGAAGAACTGCCGATATATTCAAATGTAGCAAGCCCGGAAAGGAAACGCTTTACAGAAGCTGAAGACACGTGTGATTAAAGCCTCATTTACAGAGTGAATAATACAATCAATACAACATATTAGCTGTAATGCATTGACGAATCCATAAGAGAAACGTATAAATGTTTACGCCTCAGTAGCTCAAGTTCCTATCATAGAAGACCTTTTTAAAATTCTGCTTTGAGAATTACGTTAAGATATATGAGAAGGTAGTTTAAGAAACATCCTTTTAACGGTTGACTTGGCTATTATAGTCGATGTCTTGTGTGTATCACATGTTTCCTTCTTTTGTTTATCTGATATATTCATATAGGCCCAGATAACGACATATACCATCCACGAGAATTTATGTACTGATAAATTGAGGTCACGTTGACATTGTGCAAGCAGAACAGGGGGTCTATTGTGTCTTCAGACACAACCCGGATATTTCTTATAAAACCACATACAAATCTGTGAGTGATGGTATCTGGATTGTGCCTCTATCAGTATCTGACTCCAACCAGGTACATTTATCATAAGCCCTAGATCGAGTACCTTTGTGAAATGCCGCAGTTTATCTATGGTTGTCGGTACCTGGTACATCCGTCACCTAATTTTACCCTTGAGGTAACAAGCGGATAGACGTCAAACTTTGAGTTCGGAAAATCCTCTAAAATATTTATTTTTTATAATAAGCATATCTTTTCAAAACAACTACTACAGTTACTACAGAATGAGGGTAATACATTTTGAACTCCAGCAACTACTACTATAACTACTGCAACTACTACTACTACAGAATACTACTTCAATAATTGCATCTACATCCTCTACTACAACTACTACTACTGCTGCTGCTACTACTACTGCCACCATTGCTACAATTACTGCTACTGCTACAACAACAACTACTACTACGACCACCATCCCTCCTACTTTCACTACTGCTGTTCTAACTTCTGCTACTACTACTACAGATACTTCTACCACAACTGCAACTGCTACAACTACTACTACTTCTTCAACTACTGCTAATGATGTTACAACTACAACTACTACTACATGCACTACTACAAGTACTAGTATTAATACTGCTTCGCTGACCACAACCATAACTACTAGTTATGCCAGGATTAGTATGATATACTAGTACAAATACTAAGTTTACGACTGGTACTACAACTACTCCCACTGATTCTATTACACTTCATATCTTACTCTTTCTATCATTTCTACTGCACACTATGGGGGGCGGGATAGCGCAGTGGTTAGCGCGTTCGGCTTCGGATCAGAAGGTCCGTGGTTCGAATCCCGCCAGGGGCTCGGCAACTTTGTCTGCAGTAGAGAACTGTTCTACACGCAGTCAGGTTTGGGTGCAATGCTACACTGAAAATCAGCGCAGTACCACCCATGGTTCGCTAGTTCCAGCCGATGCTAGCAGGTTTCACCGCAATGCATAGCCACAACGGT
This sequence comes from Phorcus lineatus, assembly GCA_921293015.1. Taxonomy (NCBI): domain Eukaryota; kingdom Metazoa; phylum Mollusca; class Gastropoda; order Trochida; family Trochidae; genus Phorcus; species Phorcus lineatus. The sequence goes on along the minus strand of OV121097.1, from coordinate 10,608,343 downwards.
GTTGCAGGCTTTCTCCCTGCAATAATACTAACAGCCGCGATATAAGTGAAATAATCTTGAAAGCGGCGTTAAACACCAACTCACCTCACCTAACTTGCTGCACACTATGTAGAACCAAATACGCTTCAGAACACCACGACTTGATATTTAGCAAAAATACCTAGGAATTAACAGATCCGAAACACACCCATCTTTTACCCTTTCCACAACAGTCCATAGAACCCAGAGCTCACAATGCCCACGCGCACATATCTACACATCTACACCCATAAACCTACATACCCCTATTGGCTCTCACAAATGTTTCTTTTCATGTCAAGTGTATCTGTTAGACGACGTGGGGCACTGACAATGATAGTACCACTTTTTTACCCACGGGCTAATCTAAACAACAAAACACTTGTTTTTCGACGTGCCTTATCTGTCACCGACTACCTTAGGCGGAGCTACAAACATCAATGGTGTACATCTTTATCAAAAGCCCTGGCTCATCCCCGATTCCTCCAGGGCCTACCAAATGTCCATATGCTAACAATCGAAACATGTTTTGATTTTCTACCAGCAATTGTTGTTATGGGGATTACAAATCTTTGGACATTGATATGTTAAAGAGTCACTCCGTGAGTTGTTGGAGTCATATATGCCAAACTTAATCAATGGTGTCATTTGATCGCGAAGTAACGACTGTTACGAAAAAGACACATTTTAAAGCTTATTGGTTCTTTAAAGTCACAATATGAAGGTCCGAAAACCGGACAGTGGCGCGCGTCAAATAGTCAAACGTAATTTTAGAGACTTATCTAAAACAGCCAGGAGGGCAGTTAGAAGTTGATAGTGTTTGTTTGGTTAAATAACTAGTATCCATGAATATTGGACGTGATATCTACACCTCTGTGCATTTATAAGGCTGTTTTTAGATTTTCATGGAAAACCAGTATTTGTCATATATATGTCTTTTGGACATGAAAAGTTAAGATGTTTTGATCTTATATCACCACATATGACATTTATGTTAGAATCAAAGGTAAATAATATGTTATGAAAATCACGGAGTGGCTCTTTAATGTACGTAATAACTACATTTTTAATAGCTTGTTTATGGTTTAAAGGTTGTAGAGATTTAAAAAAAATGACTTAAGCTTTGTTTGTAAACGGAAATCTCAGGTGTCATGAGACGTGACTTGTCTCCCTAGATCCTGCTCAGAAGCTGACTCATTTCGCTGTTCTTCAATTATACCAAGCAACCTCAGCTCAGCCCTGGTTTACTCCGGGTTTAAAGAAGAGTTAAGGATGATGACAATATATCAATAAATTATATTAAGAAATGTCCGTATTTGAACAATAATTGTTTCGAAAATGTGACCCCATCTGCCTATTTCATCATGCTAATATCCGAATTGCACGAGAGAAAAAACAACCCCACAATGAGTTAAAGAATGGCTATTTCGCATAATGACAATGGGTGATCTTTTGTCAGTTCCCCTGAAGTTATTTTAATGACGTCAAAATAAAACCCAAATTACATGATATTTGCACTGAGATACAGTAGTAAGTGAACAAACTTTTGATATACAGCTGTAGTTGTTTCGATTTCCTCTTCAGCGAGAATATTTATACTGGCTATTTTCTGTGGAAAGTATATTATCGTACACTAGATAGTTGTGTCCAACATGCCTTTACATATCAACAACATGATGTCATACTAACTCCTAGAAAATAGTTTCAGTAGCTCAGAAAATCATCAATATCCTTATAATGACGTCCAAATGCAAATTCAGACAAGATAGTCAATGGAAGTGATGGTTTACATCAACTAAGAAGGCTGTAAGACCATTATGTCCACATGTTGATCCCTCTTAGTATAAGAAGTGGTTTCCTTAGCAACAGCAGAGTATCGTCCAGATAAATATACCTGACATTTCTTGGGAGAAAACCAGTGTGCTACCATTAAGTCCATCCGCAATCGGAAAATGTGAGATACATAAAACGTCAGTGGTATATCCGGATTGGCCTTCACACGTGCCACGCTGTTTGGCAACTTATTACATAATGAATAGATTTTATTTACCTACCTTGTAGAAATGTTTATGTTTAATGTTTGTCGTCATAAATTATATGCCAGTTTCATATCTTCTGATGTTTATAATTTGTAGCGGATGTATTTAAATTTCTGTTGTGAGATATAATGTAATGATTTATTCGACTTACTGATGCAATAATTCACAGTGTCATGTAGATAAACTTGACTAGACTGTTGGTCCTATTTAAAATTTAAGTCGCTTAATTTGATAACCTTGAGTATATCAAGCTTATTAGGCATTAGCATATTTTTTTTAAAATTGTATTTCTTCAATTTTTTTCCGAACAAGATTTTGGTAAAAATCACACTACTTAACTCAACCATCAGTAGTCGTAGGAGTGATTATCAAGTATCAAGCAAAAAGTATTACCGCCATTTTTGTGTGAACACCTTTTAATCACTTAAGGTAGGGAAATATTTTTTCATCTGAACATGGTATGTTTGTTTAAGCATAACTTCTTTTCATTGTGTTTCATTTGTTGTATTGCATTTTATTGTATTGCAATTATTTACTTTTATTTTCGTTTCCGCGAGATGACTTTACTTAATATGTAAAAACGGTGTTAATGTCCTTTGAAAAGTAAATATAAAGACGGCATATGAATGATTCCTTTAAAAAATATATTCAAACATCTAAATTAAAGACACGTAAAAGCCTAAACTTTCTTGGATTCAACCAATTAAAATTAACGTATTTGTAAATTGACATATTTCGAAATCTCTTAAAATGAAACAATTAGATTAGACTGAAGAATAACAATGATATTCATCATTTGATTTAAAAAGACATCATCACTATCCGCACATCTAAACAAAGTCGATATCGAAATTCCATATGTCTGTTTATCTCTTTGTATGACTCAGTTCATAATCACCTTCCATTCCAACCAAAACAGAATTCCTCAATTTACATATTTCTTACATGAATTTCTACGTAATTAGTTGATTCAAATTGACAGATATATCCCAAATTAATTATTAGATATTTAAAAGGCAACTTTTAATAATTCAAACAAGAAGAAATGACAGCTATTCTTCATCATCTGAACATGTCTTTAAATCTTGTTTAACGGTAATTACAAAACCGTTAAGGTACACGCAGTAAGCTAATTTATTATAAATCAGTAAAATACAAGAGTAATTAATTTAAAAAGCAGATTTCAAAAATATACAAACACAAAGAACGGAGAAAGCTGGTAAAGCACTTTTCTATGAAACTCATTGTGTAGCTTTTCTAAAACCGATTTATTACACGTTGAACTATAGAATATAACAAAGAAATTTAATAAGTAATGTTTGTATAAAAGGGCAGCCTTCAACATATTCACAAAAGTGTTTAGTACATACGTATGTGAATCACGTTGTATTACAAATGTACTTCGTTGAATCTCGTTGTGAAGCTATTCTTAAACCGGTTTACTAGTATTGAACTAATAAAACAAAACACAAACATATTTGTATAAAAAGGCAATCTCCAGATTTTAACAAAAGAAAAAACGTATAGTACACACGTCTTTGAATCTCATTTTACAGCTAGAAATGTATTCCTTTAAATCGCAATGTGGAGTTATCATTGAAGCGGTTAAATACACGTATTGAAGTAATTAAATAACACACAGTTGTATCCAAGAATACTAAATCAAAAGGCAACCTTCGAATATACACACTCAGAAAAAAGGCGGTACCAATAAAGGCATCTGTGAATCTAGTTGTACGGCTACCAATGTATTTTAGAATCGCTCACGGCTCGTCACTTCTCCGTACTCAGGTCTATTGGCGGCCTCGCTATACTACACGACCAGGTGATACGCATGAATAGTCAATGCGCATCTCTTAGACACGCCTGGGTAGGGCTTTATGAATATCTCAGCAAATTGCTCATGTAAACAACAAACATAGCGTCGTTTTCGTGTTGACCTAGTTGTTTGGCAGGGACGATCCGGTCTGGATGGTTGGGATAATTTACACCTCATCTTAACACACGATATAGGCACATATGTGAGTACCATCAACTCTGCGTTATTCCGGGAATTTCTTCTATGCAGCTTACCTGTGTTCCCATATCGCACACCTGAGTTTCACCTGTGGCGTCTGAAAGGTTCAATTCAGGTAGTATTTGTTGCATGTTAGATTTATTTGATAACATACATGTGAAATAGGCAACTAGTGAATATTAACTTTTATGTTTATGAGTTGCTTATTGTCATGCTTGACCTAGATATGAATCGACGTGAGATGTCAACGGGTTATATCGGATATGAATGCAGCAACCGCTGTGTTGTAGATTGATTCAGTACTGAACATGTGGAATTCGTAATCTCTTGTAAAATGTATATAACTGTCATTTTGTACCTCATATGCCGAGGATCTCGGCCTGGGTGTAATAAAGTTCTGTTCATTTCTGATTAAAATTTAAAGTTGGATTATGATTTTTCATGCATGACCTAGATATGACACCGCCTACACTGTACTTGAAACGTACATTGATCAAAGGCGTTGTTTGTTAGATGAATTTTAATGTATGTATGATGGGTGCAATGTTTTTTAATTTTATGAGTCTAAAAATATGAGGTAAAAGATTCTAGTCATGCATGGCCAGTCAATGTCTACGTGAAACTTGCATTGAGATGTACGTTCGCTTTTGTAAGTTTATTCTTTTCATGTTGGGTCAAATTGGTGACGTGAATAACGAGTTTTGATGTAGAGCGATGACCTCAATGTCACGCGAACCTGCATGAACTGTAGACATATTTTAGTGGAACATCGATAGAATGACAGTTAATCTATCCTTTACATTTCCGTTCTAATTTACCTGTCTCTTAACAATGAACACCACCAGAATTGAACAGATCTAGATGAATTGTAATATGTTTGTATGAACAATTTTATATAAACATGCATCTATTAATATATATATTGATATAAAAAGGAACGGCAATATTTTTGGTTACAACCTCTTCTTTGTGAAAATGACGAGCATAAGCATACTCCATCGTCAGGTGGAATGTGGGAAATAAAAACATATCCCACCTGATAAAGAAATAAGCGTTACTCTTAAACGTAGTCCTATTACTATAAAGAAGTTTTTATGAAGACAATTAGCTGTTGTTTTACTTAATGTTGTTAACTAGCATGTAATGTTATTTATTTATAAAATTATTAATCATGACGAAGATTAAGGTATTATTCTCTTAGAATTTTAGTTATCCAAATATTTTCAAACCAAATTTCAAATATTCAATGAGTTGTGTTACAATATATATTCCAGTCACGTAGGTATAACCACAGTGTGATTCTCTACGTGTAATAATTCGGTTTAATTAATTTACCTAGTACGAAAACATGTTGAAATAACATTATTACTTGTGACACTGCCTAGATGATTAAATCACACTTCAGCCGTGTCATTATTGTCTTCCGCTTTACCAATCAAATCATACAAAGGACTTTTTGACACATTCAGTGACTTTGTAATATATTTAAGTCACAACTGTCATATAACGTGATTACAAGCATGTTCACGTTTAGTAATTCATGACCGTCTTTAATAAACAAGTACCTGTTGTCATAAAACATGTGTACATGAGAACACTTTACATATGACTTACAAAATGAAAATATTCAATTCATATATAAATGCAAATTACCAATGTCGATTATTCACAATATACTTACATTTAGTTATATATAGTATTGTATTCAAATCACGTAAAATAACCACGATCTATGTTAATATGGTTCCCACTTTTGTCAGAAGCTTCAATGTGCGTTCTTGTTCACATATAAAATGTTCAAAGGGGTGAAACGCGATACAACACAAATGGCATTATGGCCCTGCCATTTAGTAATACTACATTACATGAATGGATATTTTCGTCACAGAGGTATAACCAAAATGTATATGTATATGTTCTGTAATGACACTGCTCAAGTCGATGCTAGAACATTCTGTTAAAAGAACAAATAAAGTTTTGCATCATTTTGTAAAATCTATTACGAAAATGGATTTTTTTTACTTTGCTATTTGATGTTTATGTTCTTAAGCGATACGGGTTAAAGGGAAGTAACTCCAAGATATATTGAAAGAAGCGGACATAAGGTTCCTCGAAATTTTACTTCCATGTTAAATTAAGTCATTTTAGAGGTTGAAGAGATGGCGAGAAGTTGTACGAGATGTTCCATTGATTTATTATTCCATCACTCGCTTAATATCGTTATCATTATCTTCCCCGTGGTTGTAATGTATACTTTGACAAAGCTCCGCCAATAGCGTCAAAGAAGGCAATTGTTACATGTATATACTATTTAATCAAGATGAAGACTTTCCCCGCCTATTTTGTAATATTTATTATTTGCACCAAATAATAAATTGGAAATGAAATAGATTCTAAGTGTTAATTTCAAGAAAAGAAATACGTAAATAGAGTTGTCTTAATGTCTTAATATTCTGCATCAGAATACCCTATCGCTTGAAAGTTGTCTTAGAATTTTTGCCGAGTTTCCGTTTCCATGGCGATGAATGCCAAAATGAATTAAATGTGACAATTGTATAGCAAGATTACTTCTACATATGAAAAAAATTGAAACTTGATATTCAGATTTCTCTTCAGATAGAAAGTGATCATATTAACTGTTATTCGGATCTGCACTAAATAAATGACTTCTGTATATCTCTAATGTTGAAAAAATAATGGTGAAAAAAGCATTAGCGAAAGTAAAAGTTTTCATTGAACTCTCAAATTCTTGTTGAACCTTAGTTTCTAAGCAGCCATTTAAAGGTACTTTATCACCAGTTTCGAAAAGTATTTTTTAACATTTCGTTCTGTATAAGTATTTTTAATGACATGTTAGATTTATTTCATTTTATAACGTCCTTGTAATCGAGACTTGAATGTTTAAGCGAATACCTCCAGAACGTCTGTTAGTTGAAAATTGCACAATAGGGAAAAAGCAACACGCAATGGAATTGTGAAATACTTAGTACATGGTTCACTAATCGATATAACTGAAAATTTTAAATTATATTAAATTTTACAGGTCCAGCAATATCGTTACGTTGATTGTCGTAACCAAGTGTTGATGTGTGGTGCCTTCACCACCAAATAACCATATGGTTCACAATTAGCAAGCTTTAAACAAAGAGCAAACAGAATACTAAACGATCTTCCATGTAATACTATTTTTATTTATTAAAGCATGTAATTATTTTGCTTAATTGAGCGAAAATGAGTTTGATATCAAATCATTAATGATTTGTATTAAGACTTCTTTTCGTAAAGGAAGCAAACTAAATGTCACTCGCCGAGATTTCACCAACAAATTTCACCACTGATTCGAAGTTGATTACATTATGAAGTCATAACTGAAAAATATCGTGACGTTAAGCGATACTACACTGGTTTGATGTTGCTATATTAATATTATAACACAATAGTAACTTACAGGGGTGAGTGATGGTTATGGTTGTTATGTATTGACTCTGAATGTTACGTTCTTTATTCACAGATTGACAATGGGAGGTTGTGCTTCCAAGAACAAGCACACCAAAGAGGAGGCCTACAAGCCAGCGAATGCCCCAACAGCTCAGCCAGAATTCGAGGAAATCATCCCGGAGTCTAAGCCAGCCGTGAACAACAAACCTCCTATCAAACTGAATGGAACAGTTGTGGATGGCGACAAACGAGGTACGTTTGTAATCCTAAATATATTGTTTACCTCAATTGGCTCTTTTATGTTAAAATAAACAAAATGGATTTTAAAGAGGATATCAACTGTAAAGGCAATCCTCAACTGTCTCTATTCGTTATTAGGTAAAAATAACCCTTTTAGGATAGTTTTGCACAATATATCTTGTATATGTAGAGGATGAATTATATGCTTACTGAACCAGATTATCTGTCATTGTAGACAATGGTGTCCCGAATAACACAAAACTGATCACTCCAGTACGAACACATTCAAATCAATTGTGTTTGTTGAACGGACCCGGATGCGGACCTTATTCAAAATATATTTGATTTAGAGGATAAAGTTTATTATTACTCTCCCGTTGAAGATACCGCCGTTTAATAAATCTACAAAGTTATTACACATTGTGTAATAACATCGCGTGTTGATTGACGTCACATGACGTCACAATCGTTAAACATGACGTCACAATGTTAGCGAGGCAACGACAATGGCTATCCTGGCGATCTGTATGATTTTTCTTTGATATAATTCAGCGAGTAATAAATAAAATACTAAACTCAGTCCCGTATAATTACATTTTTATGAAACTCGTGAATGGTATCGGTATCTAACTCGCTTTCGCTCGTTAAATACCAAATCATACACTCGTTTCATAAATATGTTATTAAACGGGACGTCGTTTAGTATTCTCTATATATCTCATGACTCGTAGTCGTGCATCTTTTAAATCTATATATAAATATCAGACGGCGATCGTTAGCAGAGATTTGCATACTGTGTTATGATATTTGTTAATTTGTATAGCGTTATTTTCAAACGCATTAATCTGTTATTACCCAGCGCAGTACCACCCATGGTTCGCTAGTTCCAGCCGAAGCTCGCAGGTTTCACCGCAATGCATAGCCACAATGGTGTTGCGGGCTTTCTCCCTACAATAATACTAGCAGCCGCGATATAAGTGAAATAATCTTGAAAGCGGCGTTAAACACCAGCTCACTCACTTACTGTTATTACCCTGAAGGAGGGAAGCGCTTCACGCGATCATATAGGTCCATACTTTCCTTTGTAAGGTACCCATTTGTACGGCTGGGTAGATTGAGTGCATGTGGATGAAGTGTCTCGCGATCATACATGTCCATACTTTCCTGTGTTAGGTACCCATTTGTACAGCCGGGTAGATTGAGTGCCAGTTAACAAATTGTTGGTGCCTCCACCGGGTTTCGAACCCGGGCCATCGGCGTAGAGGCCGGCATGCCATTCATTAACCATTGTGTTCTAAACACGCACCTTCATTCTGCAAGGTGTTTTTGTTTGTTCAAAAGTTAGATTTGTAAAATCCTGGAAGGGAATCCTTACAGTAATACATGCTATCGTAAGACGGGGTGGGTTGGCTAATAAGTAACTACAGTTCATATGGTATTAGCTATCTTTTAAGAATATATACCATGTTATCTTTCTGTATGGTATATCAAAATGTTTATATTTGCATAATATTTATTTTAAAACATTCCAAGATACTTTAACCAATGATCCTAAAAGTATATAAACTTCATTTGTTTACAAAATTTGTTAAATTAAAAACATTAAGAACATTATAAAAAATATTTTTAATTAGAAAGGCTTTAAAATATTTTATGCGTTTTTTCAGAATACAGAAATTCCTTGGTCGGACCTGGAGGAGTGATCTTGCCAAACCAACCGGAAGTGAAAGATGAGGTACGCCGTTATCGAAAATAGTTTGAAAAATTTACCTTGAGTGTGTTAGATGAAGTTTGAAAACGTACTTTAGAACTTAAGTACTTTGAGAACGAACATATTTAAACCCAAGTTACAAACTAGATAATAAAGAAATATGCAACCTAACTAGTATAATGCTGAAATGTTACAATAAAGTCAAGTCTGTGATGTATTTGTGATATATTCATATTGTTTTCATCGATGACCTAAAAACTGTTAGTTTGTTACGTTATACTTTTATTTATAATGATATTTGCACCTACAGCTAGACCCGTCCATCCCGTATATTGATGCATCGGAAGACGAACTGGATGAGGACTCGTCTCCAGCTCGGGTAAAACCAACTCTCACAGCCGATGTGGAGACAACAGTCGATAAGTCTCCTGGCGTGACGGTCCCTGAAGTGCCTAAAGTGTCAGAGGTCGTCGCCAGAGAAGTGGAAGAAGTGCAAGTTGAGGCCTCACAGGAAGTCAAAGGCGCTGCTCCGGAAGTTAGGGACGTAGTACCGGAAGTTACCGTTCTTGCTGACACAATCAAGGCCGTGGAAGTCCACCAGACAGAGGCAGCTAAACCGGAAGTGAATATCCAAACACCAGACATCAGTGATATCTCCAAGTTTAATGTTGAGGTTCCTAAGCCAGATATTGATGTTGAAGTGAAGGAAGCGGAGCATGAGGTCAAAGATCTTCCGAGTTTTGAAGTCAAGGAAATTCCAAATATGGAAGTTAAGGATATCCCAAATTTGGAAGTTAAGGATATCCCTAATTTGGAAGTCAAAGATATCCCTAATTTAGAAGTCAACGATATGCCGGATTTAGATGTCGACGATGTAGTCAAAGACGTTTCAAATTTCGAGGTCAAGATTGAAGAAAAAGATGTTCCCAACGTGGAAGTCAAAGATTTTTCAAGCGCAGAAGTCAAGGACCTATCTGACTTACAGATAAACGGTCTGGATACAAATGAAACCGGAGATAGTCTGGTTGATGAAGTGATGAGAGGAGTTGGTTCCGGATTTTTGTCCAAGGACTCCTATCCCATTGACGTGGATGCTGTCACAGAGGCAGCTGGTAAGGAAGCAGATGAAGCAGAAGCAAATATCAAGGAAGCAACGCAGGAAGTGAGGGAAGCATCAGCATCAGGTTTGACTTCCGGTCAGGACTTGCTTGAGGACCAGAAGGAGAAGGTTCAGGAGGAACTTCAGAATGGTTTTGCAGAAGTTGAAGACATGAAGAGCGAACTAAATGATGGTGAATATCTTTTAGAATTATTTTGAAAGGCAAGCTCGTTTTCAGTTATGTTTTATTCAGACTACCCTCTCTTTAACAATGTAGAAAACCCGCACCCGAGGTGTATTGATGTTACCAGTGAGACAATTATTTTTTATGCCATTGCAAAGAAAACAATATGTATGTCAGACTTTTTAGCATGTGTATAAATTACAGGTTACAATAACTAAGTGTGTATGTTCAACTATTATGAAACTACAAATGATAAGGTGACAAATATTCTTTCCACAGTTACTTCACCTGTTGTGGACAAAGTTACAGGGTTTGATATGGACAAGGCTTTTGACGCTTTGATCAACTCCAACCAACAGAGCAACTTTGTAGACATTGAGGACTCCGCAGGTCGGTGATTGATTCTAACATTATATTAATTATGACACGTATTGATAAACATGTTTGTGGCAGCTTTGGAACATAGGACCTGGATTGTGGAAATGTATTTTGAACGTAACAGGATCTTGCACAAAAACGAAAGTTATTATTTTTCAAATAATGTCATAATTGTTTTACTAAAATATCCAACGTGCGTCATTTTTTTCCTTGAAGACAAAAATGATCTGCTATATTTTCCTTTATCATAAACACCTATATTTTTAAGATAAACTAGAGTTTATATTTTGGCCTTTGCTGTGTATAACATGACTAAACCGTCCTATATTGACGTGAAGATGAAAATTACTGCAATATGCTTTTGGTCCTATATTCTTACTCGATGTCACATGTGTAGAATAGTTAGACATAAAATAATTGCACATTAGATGTTGTTACATAAATAGATTACGTTTTAGAGGTACCAAGTAGAATTGCCTAGGAATTTGATATATACTTTGATTAACAAAACTCAGCTTACTTTCCTGTACATATGTACTGTATGATACACAAAAGGAAAAACATTTCTAAAAGAATAATTGACAGAGATAAATTGATTTATCGTAAAATCTAATATTAATAATACCGATGAATACGTCTATTTAACATTGGATGTAATAGACCTGGCAAGTTTGAATTATCCCCCTCTTAAATGTTTGTTTGATTGTTGTAAACTGATTTTCAAAAGAAAGTTAAGATTGATGTATTGTCACCTAGAAAAATAAGAAGCATGTGTTATATCTTACTATTAATTGAAAACGATTCCTTTGAATGAATTATTCAAAGACTTTACGAGTAAATGAATCCTAAATTATGCAAATATGCAAACCGGTAATGTTACTGACTACTGTGATAAGGTATCGACAATGTCTAGCGAAAGAGAAAACCTTGGAAACTTTCTTTTGGAAATCAGTTTACTAGATGCACGGAATCCTAAAATTCATTAAAAAAATAACCCAATCATTCCAAACACTTTGTATCGTGAATCTCTGACATACCATGTTTGCCTGCCCGCATTTAGAAAGCAGTTGTTTTGACACACAGAAAAGAAATTGACCTCGAGGGGACTGAATATATTGACCCGGGGGTCACTGAGCCCTGACCTTGACCCTGACAAGAATGTCAAGGCCACCCAGAGTAATGACTGGACAGAAGAGTTTGAAGGTAGAAGCAGCTGTCAGCACCAGCTTCACGCAGCTTCAGTCGTTGTATTGTATACTGAGTGTCATAAGTAACGCACCGACTGGGTTACTATTCTGCCTCCTTCGTCAAGGGTTGCTCAAATTTTGGTAGGAGGACAGTGATTCGAGGTTGCCAGGTAATGTGATGGTTACCATGGCAACTGAATTATCCTGGCAATGATTCTACTGCAAAGAGCTCCAAGTGAACATATTGTGAAATAAAACTTTGTCGTAATTAAATTAAACATTTGGCATGAATGTGAGCCTTTCACTTATTGACAAAACAAGAAAATTACGAATATTTACAACGTTCGAACGGACATTCAAATGACCAAAAGCTACTTTAAGCTTAAGGCTACTTCGTGCAATGGACCATTCTATTAATGTCCTGCTATTCAGAACTTGAGTTCCAGCCTAGGCATTGATTCCAGGTTGCCCAGTTGGTGTGTTATTATGATGTCAGTTCGCTTCAAGTCCAGTCGGTTACGGGTTTGGGATTGTTTGAGACCCCTCCATACCTCACCCAACCCCTAGCCCAAACTTCAGACGATTAGCTTAGTATAGCAATTAGTGCACTGTATTTCCTGTATCTGTTTGGTTCCTCTCGCCATCTCTTTTAGTCAGATACGTGTATGCTTGGTTTTTGTGTATGAATGAACAGGCTATTCCGTTCTTACAAAGATTTGGTGCCGTTGTATTTAGCAATCGTAACTTGATGAAAAGTCGAAGCCTCCTCTGTAACATTGGCAAAGACTGATCCTGCTAAGATTGCTTAGTGTAACAGTTACCAAACTTTCATGAATGTTAACCTTCATATTTCTATCATCTTGGTTTTGTCATACGTGTCAAGTGTTCCGTAATTCATAACAAGAACACTTTAAATGGGAAGACAACTTCTGAATCAATCGAGGTAATCGTTGCAATTAAGAAGTTGTCTATCCTGGCCTATGTTATTCTCTGTGGTATCAGCTCTTCGGGCTAAATACGAATGTTTTCTGTGTACATATTTTTGTTCTAACAATCGTATTCTCCTGATAAATTTTCCATTGATGCATGTTTGTTGTGTGGTGTAAGCATAGCTCCAACCTCTTTTTAGTATAATAAGTTGTCTTGCACCTCTGCCATAACATATCTGTTTTCGTTATTTTAATTTTGAGTCCATTTTTTTCGTCTGCATGTACTAGACGAACTGCCAACCAATATGCTTTAAGCATAAAGCTGAATGAATAGTACAGTTTTGAAAATTTAAATGTCTTAATATTTTGTTTAAAATAAACACTAATAGTTCTTCCTTTAAATTTTTTGGACACATCGAATGAATTATTGTCGAATATTTTAGTCCGGTTCTGATGTACAGAAATTATTATTTGGACAAATGTTTTCAGCATTAATAGAAGATTTTCAATGGGGAAAAAGCTTAAAGTGGTCTGTTATCGATAGCATATCTCGACGCTATTGCTTTCCTTTGCAAACTCATATGAAAACTAAAAGTATTATTATATTGCTCTCACATAGGATAGACATTAGGGTTACCAACATCTCTGATGAACACATATATGTATTGACACCCTTAACAGTAGGTTAGTTGTTACCTCATAGGGTTTGAAGGTTTTGTAATTGTTTAGTTCAAAGTCAAATTTTCTTATGCATTGAAACCTCAACGTTTTACGTTAAGAAAGCCTTTGCTAGGTGGTGGAAGTTTAAATACATTATGGTTCAATCTTAATCACATGTGATCAAGGGATATTTCAAAATTGAAAAATTCTACCATCGTTCCCTGGAAAGTAGGATACCTCGCATTGTAATAGATTTTTGAGTGAATGTATGAAAATGTGATGGACATTGTCAAAAAATAGCGTAAATACCATGAAATATTATGTGAAAGATATCCCAAAGTGAGAAGGACTTATAGAAAGAATATATGAGAATATTTCAAGTTGTGAAGGACCTATGATAAAATTAATCTTGTTATGGAATATAGTAAGATTGTATAAATTGTGTAAGAGAATGAACACAGACATAGTTGACTTCTGTGAGAGAATATCCTAAAATCTGATAGAGTTTGTGTTTAAGAAAATTGTATGGGATTTTTATAGGATGATACTTGCATATGATAGACAGCCAATGTTTGAACATTTCAATTGCGGAGATAGAAGTCTGTTATATCTCATCAGATTCCTGCTTGATGAAGTTCAGTCTGTATTGGTTCTCTGATTTTTGCAGAATTTTCTGGATTCCGACTAGCGAAAGAGGAAGAGACTGATGTAGTCGCTAGCCCGGAGCTCATAGAACAGACCACATCATCGGTGGGAGTTCTCTTCTCCCCTTATGGGACGGGAGTTGGTTTCAGAGTTGGGGACAAGTGCATCATGACTGCATACCATCTTATCAGAGAAATGCTTGGTACGTATTTATGACAGTATAACACCATGCCATGTAGTCAAATAGATGCTGAGTATGTAATTTTTCATCATGACCAAATCATCTATCAGAGAGATGTATAGGGGGACATCATGAAGCATTTAAGGATTGTTTTACATTTGTTGTGCCTATATCGATGTGTAACAGCAACAAATTGTATAACATCGCGTAACATTAGAGTAGGTATTTATCAAATCACGATAACATACAATGTAACCAGAGAAATGCTAAGTAGGTATTTATTAGAACATGACAGCATTCTATCGTGTTGGAGCGTTTCTTAGTAGGTACATGTACGTCAGTTTAACTTTAGCGATATACATGCTGTGGTAGAATTAATTTATCCATCCATATAACCTTTTAGATTCACTAGAGCATTCATCCTTTAGATCAGACTACGGGAGGAGAGGGAAACAAAGGACTACCCTTTGAATTCACTGGGTCATAGCGACGGTTACATCCGACTCGTTTAGTTAACAAAATTGTGAGACTTTTGTAGCCTTCAAGGCGAATAACATAAATATCGAAATCTTATCATCATGGATTGAAACATTTCAGACAAGATGGCAGCCCAAGGAATTGTGAGTCCCGAGCACCACTTGATTGACAACAAGGATATTTGGATCCAGTTCGAATACGTGCAGTTTGGGGAGTACGAATTCGACAACCCTACACGGTTCCGCTTCACCGGTATCCGCTACACAAACCCGCAGCTTGACGTCGCCATTTTGGAACTTGGGGAACAGGAGATGAAGACCCTTCCTCCTCCATTGATAAACTTCTGTGGAATCGGTAAACGTCACAAGGTTGAGTTCGTATCGCATGACCCGTCACCTGAAAAACGCCAGGAAATGGTACCATTGGCTTTGCAGCCAACTGTTAAGGAAATCCAGAAGGCTGGCGAGTGGTGCCAGAAAAAAGGCTTCCCTCCAAGAGGATACGATGGTGTAAAAGACATGTCAAAGATGAGGTTTCAGTGTGCCTACAGCAAATCTTCATGTGGATCTCCTGGGGTGGTGATGTGTGAGAATGAGATATACGTGGTGGCTCTTCTCACGAAAGGATACCCAAGTTTCTACCTGGATGTGGATGAAAGGGCACAGCTGGAGATCCCTAAAGAGTTTAAGCTGGTGGAGGCTGCTAGCATGACGGATGTCTACTTGGATATCAAGAATGATGACTCACTCTCAGAACTTTGCAACAACATTTTCGGTGTCACGGTCTCCAAGCAACAGTCTTGAGAAAATGGTGATGATATAGAGACCCTTGAATGTTTTAGTTGTATTTTAATTGTTAAATCAATGTTGATTTGGATTTGATCAATATTGGCTTGGTATATTTTCCTGATTGATATTGACTAGGAATAATTACCTGATCAATATTGACTTGGTATATTTTCTTGATCGATATTGACTTGGTATATTTTCTTGATCGATATTGACTAGGTATAATTTCTTGATCAATATTGACTTGGTATATTTTCTTGATCGATATTGACTTGGTATATTTTCTTGATAGATATTGACTTGATTAGTATTGAAATGATCAATCTTGACTAAAACATGATCATTGTTGACTTGAACTTGGTCAATATTGATCGATATCGATATTGATTTGATCAATATTGGCCCAATCGTTATGTGTTCATGCATGTAAATATTTAAGTTTTTTTTCAAGATGCAATCATAAGCACACGAGAATAGCTTTTTACCATTGAAACAGGAAAAACGTTTAAAAAGCACAAGGGGCCTTATTTTGGTATGTTATGTTTTCTGAAATCCATGCCCTTTGATTTAAGTTTTTTGGTGGTTCTTGCAGGTTTTACTTCTGTTAATTAAATGTGAGCGAGACAGAAAAGTATAAATATCATTGTAAAAAGTCATGTTTTACTTTTTTGAGTGATTACATGTGCATTTTATGCATATATATAATAGGACCACATTCTGGCTTCACCAACCACCATAGCTGGAATTCTTGCCAAAGACCAAATGTTATTGCTATATTGATAAAAGTATACAGAGGCAATATTTTGGTATATATTTAGTACATAAAAATCAACGAAGTCATAAATATAGAATCATATTTTGTGTCTTATTTTTTTTATCCCTTGCTTGACTGCAATTACAGGTCTGCGTTTAATAAGATTTTGAATAGAAATAATTTCAAGAAAATGATATACTAAAGTATTCGATCGAATGTTTACATTGTCTTTGAGCGTACGCTTAAACATTAAAAAAAACGTTCCAGTTTAAGTTGAATTTTTCGAAACTTTTTTTATTGAAAAGTTTAATTTCGTATTCAATTTCAATGATCTGGATATTCTTCGATGTTTTGCAATATTAGATATGCTCAATGACAGTTCAATATCAAGCTGAAAGTGATTTTCAATCATCAATAAATTCTTATATTTTGATGAATAACTGAATATAACTTTGTTGATGGATTTTACAATATGATGGTTTGTTACTAATATAAACGAAAAATTGTATATGAATGTTTGCTGTGTAAATTTGTTTTGCAAATATGACAAATGGCTTGTTTGACCTGAGAAATGATAGGTCGAAGAAGAAGAAAACTGACTTCATGAGTTTATTCTGTGTGTGAATAAACATGGTAAGATATTCTTTTGAACGGCCTAAAAATAATAACTTAATAACTTACTCCTTTTGGTAAACAACCTCTTTTTAAGAACGTTCCTGGTGAGAGTATTGCGAGTTTTCGCAAGTAATTATCATATTTTAATTAAATAAATTCTGTTTCGACCTTCGACCAAAACTGTACAACGAAATTTTAACTTAAGATAATTTAAAATACCTGTTTTTGAAAAAAAAATTCGATATTAAATCTAATATATCATTAGCATTCCTTGGTCCGTTAGTTGTATTCAACACTTAAATTACATTGTTGATATTTAGTTGTTTTTTTTGTTTTCTTATTGTTATCATTATCATTAGAGCTTGTATATCTTATTTTGCCATGCATTACGGCCACACTTTACAACAACTGCATCTATTTGATATAAACATTTATTCATGCACCCGGGTTTAAGTGACTTAGGTTATGTTGTATGGGTAAAACGGTGCTGTTATTTTTTGAAGAAGTATAGACTGGTACTGAAAATTATCACTGCTGCTTGGTAGTGACAATAAAAAGTCATGATAAGTGATCGAAAACCGGTCAATGTATCAATGCACATAAGCTACCTTTCCTAAACCAGAGAAAATAAATTGATTGTAAGTGTTTCATAGGCTATACTAGTGTGCTTCGATTTATGACATAGAATTTGGTTTTCGGAAGGTTATTTAAGTCATTTTTTTCCATTTTTAGAAAACGAAAAGTTAATTGTCGTATGGTTCTCTTTTTTATGACTATGCAGGTTAAGGGAGTTGATTTGAAAGTAAATGGGTATATATGATAATAAGAATATTTCGTATAAATAGTTCGTATAAATCTTTATTAACCTTTTAAGTTATTAATATTTCTATTTTACTTATTGAGTGCATTGATGTTTGTGATAAGGTTTTAAAATGGCAGGCATTGCAAAAAATATGACATTAATTTAAGAATTGTGAGGCAATTACTACGCAACGTTTCGCACACACCCCTGTTACGAGGAAGAGAGGTGCATTGTAGGTTCAACTTCTTCTTCACAGCATAAGTCGTGCCAGCTCTTTGCGCCATTATTCTTTAGGCAAGCTCCCTCATTAAAAGTAACCAATCGAGATTTTAATTGATCAACTTCAGTTGCGGAACGCTGAAGAACTGGCCACGAATGTTGCCAAAATGTAGCAGTCTTTACATAAAACAGTGATTGAGAATGGGGCGAATTACGTCTTGCAGATGCAGCTTTGCGAAATGTTATGATAAGACGTCCTTATTAAGGGGAGATAATACATGTTAGAGGCAACTGGTGCACCCGTACACATATCCTTCATATTTCCCAGGGCAAAAGTTCGGCAAACCTAGGGTAAATACTTCAAATTAAAGTTATGGTTTTTGAGGAAACAGTGTCTAGTGATCACGTCAACCTCATCTCCCTTGCTGCGTTTAATTGTCTTAATTTCAGTATTTATGTTTAACGTTTCACCAGTTTATCCTCTAAAATCCGTTGACCAATGAACCCCCATCTAGGTATGTGTCGAGGAGGCAGTTCCTCAATTAAACAAAGTATTTTAGTTTTGGCAAGTGTTAAGGGGCAAGGTTAGATATGGTTTGACGTTGAGGAGCTGAATGAGTTTTCCGTACCTTGATATACTCTGCTTACGGTTGGTTTTATTACTGGTTGTTATAAATTTTTTGTAAATACGCTTTTACATTCTCATTTTCATCACTTTTTAACATGTTTTCTGGCGCCGCTGGTTATTGTTGTAAGTACCATTTAGTCTTGCTTTTATATGTGAGATCAATCTGAATAAATAATACTTTGATTTTTTAATTTTGTTTTTGTCTGTCAGCGTGTCTTTGTTATGATAAGTTCATGGATCCATAAAGTAATTCAGAAAACTGACGTTTCAGTAATGATCTTGGATAACCCCTCAGCAAAGTGGTTTTACGTATTACCTTAAAGAGCCACTCCGTGAGTTGTTGGAGTCATATATGCCAAACTTAATCAATGGTGTCATTTGATCGCGAAGTATCGACTGTTACCAAAAAGACACATTATAAAGCTTATTGTTTTTTACAGTGACAAATTGAGGGTAGAACATCGCAATAATGATCGAAAACCGGACAGTAGCGCACGTCAAATAGTCAAACGTAATTTTGGAGACTTATCTAAAACAGCCAGGAGGGCATTTAGGAGTTGATAGTGTTTGTTAGGTTATACAATTAGTATCCATGTATTTTGGACGTGATATCTACACCTTTGTGCATTTATAAGGCTGTTTTTACATTTTCATGGAAAACCAGTCTATGTCATATAAATGTATTTTGGACATTGAAAGTTAAGATGTTTTGATTTTATATCCCCACATATGACATTTAGGTTCGTATCATAGGTAAATAATATGTTATGAAAATCACGTAGTTGCTCTTTAAAACTCTAGTAGAGTTTACTGCTTCTGTGTACGGAATTTAGGTTAAAATGTTGACATTTATATCATTAACGTGTCATGAATGATGACCTAGATCGAGTGAATATCTAGTTAACCATTAAGAGATGACTTACAACGACAATGATGTAGATAATAAGGTTTGAAAAATAATAGACCGACACGTTGTATTTAATTTGTAAATGCACTTCGCACGTTCATAGAGATTGGAGACGGTGACAATGGGGGCGGGTACTCTTCACTGATGAGTCCCGATTTGAATTACTGTTCAATGATGGCAGAGTTCAGTCTAAAAAATTGCTGACAACCACATCGCTTTGGAGGTGGTACGGTAATGGTGTAGGCTAGAATTTCGGTACATCAAAGGACGATGGCGAATTTTTATCAGATCCTCAGAATAGTTGTGTATAGAAAGTGCATATGCTTTGCATAACAGACTCAACATTGAGACATATTGAACTCATTTTGACCAAAAGGGTACTTAAAAGTTTTGATTTACATCTTCCCTGTGTCTAATAAAATGTCAAACAAAAATAATTTGTTGACCCTTAACTTCTTTTGAGTAGTATATTTCAACTCAACTATTTCGTAATTTTATCCTTCAAAACATTTTATTCCGCTTTCATCAGTGATCACCATCTGCATCAACAACAACAACAACAACAACAACATCATCATCATCATCAAAATAACATTGACACACTGAAAGAAGTGTCTGACATTCCAAGTTCAGCATGTACATAGTTTGTGTTGATAGTGATTATGAAAACGTATCCATTTGTACATATATCGCATACGCTGGTAATCAAGTAGACAAGTTTTGTCTATTTTCTAGTCATCAGTAAGAGCAAGTGACCTTCCCATTGGAAAAAGCTTCAGGTCGTATTTTGACCCTGTTGGTGGGATGATAAAGGCACTGCAAAAAAAGATGCTTTTTAGCGATAAATCATAAAGTGTATTTTGATCTAAGATGTCTTTTGACACTATACACAACATTTAAATAGGTAAAGTAAGCATTTACTATAAAGCTACTTGAATGCTATCTGTTAACACCATTATAAAACGTCATAACGGCATCACTGGGATCGAAATGCGGAGAGTTTAAACAAAATAGAAACATCAATTTATGAAATAAAATAAATTTCCATGGCTCGCACAGGTATTTCCCAGCAGTACACTAAACGTTAATAGTGATAGTGAACTTCGCCTTCAAATATCTCAGAAAGGAGGTCTTTGAGATAGAGTTTTAAAGTACATAGTTTAAGTTTCTAAACATGTTTACTTACAAGTTCTCATTTATTTGCAATTGTTTAACATATAAATCGAGTTTTGTAATGATATAATCTAAGTGACATTTTCTTCTTGTTGTATTCGAGGTTTTAAGTGTTCAATGGATATTTCAATTTTAAACTTAAATTGTTCAACTCTCATGTTGATTTTTCATTACCAAACAAGATTGGACGAAGTTCAAAAGAATGAAATATTTTACACGAATACCAAGATTGGAACTTGTGTTCTGTAACAATTAAGAGATAAAAATCCAATCAAACTTGAAGTGATATAAATTTATACAAAATGTTAGTTTATGTCCCTTTTTTATATTTGATTCACTATGATAACTTTATTTGAACGTTGGGAATCCAGCATTTACCAAACTTTCAAATATTATTTATTTAGATGGATTTGTAAGATTTGAAAGGGCTTTGCAGATGTCATTCCCTCCCCACAGTGATGACTCTATCATAAATGCCTATACTAACCTCTATCCAAATACGAGCTTTTCTCGATCTAGAATTGGATTTTATAAAAGTTAGTTGTGCAGTCAGTGACGCCGATTCAGAATTTCTAATTCGAAAGATGATTCAGGAAAGTTAACTTAGAATGTGCACTTTGCATTTAGAGTTTTCTTTACAGAACACAGTCGTCTTATAATTATTTAGTGTCTGCATCATTTCATATGTTTCAATGAAAGCAAACATGATATCAATTTATGCAGTGTTTTCATGGGCTGAACGTTTGCAGAAAGCTTGTGTTGCAATATTTAGCCACTGGGGGAACCTGTCTGAATCCCTAGTAGAGGTCCTTTTTCAACAGAGGTTAGTAAAGGAATTAATGTCAGGACTTCCGTGGTGGGTGGGAATGAACAGATGGATACTTACGATGTTTGGCCATAAAACACAAGTCCTATTACATTGCTGACTCTCCAAAAGAATGTACAATGAAACTTCTGTTGTCTGAGACCGTACACCATTATCTTTCTCTTCTTTGGGTGAATGATATGACGAACTATGTTTGCACCGTCGTACCCGAAGTAGTAGATATGGTGACCTGGAGAGTCATTGTTTCACACAAAATAAAATAGGGCACGCTTTCATACCCCCTGAATGCTTTAAGGGGCTGACCTCAAACTGAGACAATAGAATCTCCCGTTCTTCGTTATAAAAATGAAAAATAAGAATGGTTATGTGCCCCTTAAATCTATTGCTTAGAAATTGGCCTTTCACAGATTTGAACAGGTATGATGAATATTAAATGTTTTTTAAATGGAAACTTTCGAAAAATAGTTTACACACTAATGCAAGAAGCTGCTATGATATGAATGAGATCAATTAAATAGCTATTTCTGCTTATAGTTTATTATGGGCAGTGGAAATCAAGTGAAATTATCTCCGATAATAATATTGTAGTTCTTATAGCTCTGCTTTTGAATATCAAATTAAAAGAAAGTATGGGAAACGTCATGAAAACAACTTTTAATTATTTGTCTATTGAACTTACTAATAAATAAAATTCTGGAGTTAATCGTGACTTATAAGAACTATAGTAACCAACTCTATCTTTCTATGTCAATGCATTGCTGTTTGAATAATCTTTGAAAATAATTGATATCTCCACAATTTTGGGAAATATAGATATAACAGAATCATGCTTTTGGGAATCTGCCAAGAGCCTGAGAAGTGCACGTTTTCGAACAGAGATTTCTGTAGGAGATTATGAGTTAACTAGAAGAGAATGGAGTGACGCAAACGAGCCAAATTATTCTCAGAGCTAAGGTAAATGATAATATTGAATTAGAAACATGTACCAAAACATGTTATGTTGCTGTTTTTGAAGTTCGGAGTAGTAAAGGGAGGTAAATCCATCGTCTTCCGGTTTTGCATGCCGGAAAGTTAAAGAGCTAACCATTGCCAAACGATCATTCTACAAGTGACCTTTTTTAAGTTAAATCTAAAAAAACCTCTAAAACATGAAAATAACAAAATAATTTTTTTTCATGAAATAATTATACAAATTAGTTTTTAATATTGTAGCATTGATACATACCGTTGTCGTACAACTGAAAGCATCCGTTGAATCGTAGATCTGTAAAGTTCCGCATAATCAACCCCTCATAGCTAACCTGAAACAGCTCCTCATGGACGTTGACATAGAAGACGCTCCTGAGGAGCATTAAGGAGAGTTTCTGTTTAGTGAACGTGCGCACCACATAAACAACATTTCCATTGTTTGCCTTCACAACATTTATTCACATTTGACAGTTAATTCATAGTGTTTATTGATTTTTTTAATGTATAAAAAGAAAAAATGTTATTAGAAATCAATTTTGGTAGGAATTAATTAAGAGAAAATTCACACGTCCTCCAGATTGAACCATTTTTTAAAAGAAAAAAGCACTGTTTTATATTGACCATGGATGAATATATCGTTGCATTAGTGATATCTTGAAAATGCATTGGTCCAAACTATGCAAAAGGCATTGGACATGTAATTTTTTCTCTTAACGTATTCATAAGGTGCCTTATATATACTGTCAAACTTAATACATCGTTCAAGCCTAAACTAAAATAGAGTCTTTTAATTGTTTTGATATGTGATACTTACCTTGTTTTCTTGTGAACTTGAACATTTTTAACCTTAGACTGTACCAACTTTCGTTCCCTTAGCGAATGCTTTTGTTTAAAGATCCACATTTTGGATTCAATATAATCGTCTTTATAGAATTTCCCGATATAGAACATGCCATATTCTTTGTCCACAGAAAGGTAAGTATACTCTCTGTGTTCTGTTGAAAGAGTTTAACTACTGCAAATAACTTTGATACTCAAATACATATATAGAACGTCATACTAGTGCATTTTGTTTCTCTGCTCCCATGACATCTTCGAGTTCAATACAAAACATCAAAATGCACTAGTATGACGTTCTATATTTATTATATACCCGATCTGAATTAATAAAAAAAATCATTTTGTGATTTATACAAATAAAAGGTTGCGTAGCGATACACATTTTCACGCCATACATACTTCCGCGTTGAGGTTACCTTGACATTGGTATTAGTACGCTGATGACCGAATAACGAAATTGACCTGAATGCCACATTCCTCCGCATGACGTCAAGTATAACAAGTCCGACTTTCACATCTTACAATAACAAGAAATAGATTTTAAAAACACAATATTTTGATCAAATTATGAATTGATTTAATATGATAAAACATAAATCAAACAATGATCAAGCTATTTTGTTTATAAACAATCGTGTAGAAATCAGTAACTTTCAAAGTTCAAGGTCATTTTAGCCGTCAGTCGGAGTCACTGTCGAAGATAACACGTCAACGCTTTCGCTGCTGATTTTCAAGGTTCATGGAATTTGTTTGAGATGACAAGTTGAAATTTATGTTGAAAGTGCCACCGTAAATGTTGCTGTTGCTGAATAACCCAGATGTCATTCCGCGAAGTGCACTATTGCTATGGGTCGTGTTTTGGCTAATCTGACTGTTTTTAGGTGTGTGTTCAAGAGATTTTGAAACTGATTGCATGTGAGAAGTGTCATTAGAGGAATTGTCAACGGGAACAAGAGAATTTTCTTTAGCACCAGTAAGGATGTTTAATAAGAGCTTTTGTGCAACTCTCGCTAACTGGGAATCCCAATGACCTAAATCTATATCTATAAATAGCTACTTTGGGAAACCCGGGAAGTCCCAAGGTTGAGAAAAAGTAGAACCGGCAGGATTCTCGAGTGCAATACGGAATTTGAAGACATATTCCGTATTGCACCCTTGTATTACTATCCTAAGTTTACATGGGTATATAATAAAATGATAACTTATACTGTGTTAAGATTGTTCTGAAAATTAAAATAAAGTATCAACAGGACTAATTCTTGATAAATGAATTCTTTTTTATCAAATCAAACAATTATTTTGATCATCAACCTGATGAAAGAGTCAGTATATAAATCGAAACGGTATGGTGCTCTATATAAAGAAAGTCTCCCTGAAATTTCGATTTGCTATATAATATTTTTTTTACATCCTGTGCTCATAAAAAAGCGTTGAGGTAATGAGGTGAACCCCATCTAAAAATGTCTACTTCTTTAAAAAAGAAATACAAAGATATTGACACACCCTGAAATATCAACTTCATTTTGGTTTCGGTGATAACCTCCAAACATTCAAAATTTCATGTAGAATATAATGAGGATATAAACTAATTTCTTTCGAAAACTTGAAAATATGACATTGACACAGAACTTATTTTTATTTAGAAATTCAATGGAGATGTTCAAGAATTGCAGGAAGAATGACGCATAAAAACGGCTTTGGTTTGCCACTGTATCCTTACTGATTTATTCGTGCGTCCTTATAATATGATTAAGATAACTGGGAACACACATGAGGTAGAAATCGTACAAAATAATTGCAAAAATAACCGTTCAAACTACGACATGGATAAACAAATGATTCGTTGCTCAGATAATAGAAAAAAGACAGAAGGAGGACAATTTCTCGTTCATCACAGCAATATGGACAACTGGGGACTCAAAAGATGATTATAATGACGAGGACAACGATGATAACAACGAAGATGAAGATGATTGTTAAATGGAAATACCCGTAAGACAACATGAAGCAAGAAGTACGTTAGTTCAGCGATGAACTAGGCATAACTGATGATTCTTAATTCCAAAATACAAACCTATTAAAGAGAACGCCTTTTTGAATACAAAAGGCTCTTCTGTTCCCCCAGAGGTCTTGATGATCCCACCTCTGTCAATGACGTAAACCTGTCCTCGATCATAGGCAATAGCGTTGCATTCTTCGATGTTCTTATGTTCAATGTCCTCCGACCAGCGTCCAGATTCGTCTATAAAGACTATATGAGCATTCAGAGTACAGATGAAAACACCTGTTTGTAGAAAGAACAAGGTAAAAGTGAGCACAGCTCAAATATCCCGCCTCTAGTTTGATCACCTTTGTGCATAGTTAGTTATTTCAAAAAATGTGTAGCCAATCGTTTCAATGAGTGAGGATCACATTCAAAGAAGGGGATGTAACCTATTTAGACAGTTAAACAGGTTGGACAGGTAACATATATTTTCTTTTAGTTTTATAACTTTTAGTTTTGTAATAAATAAAATTTGAACCTTGTAGTTGTAACAACTAAAAGACACATCTACGTCCAAATGGTTACCTTCATACCAAAATTTAGGTTTCCAAGTTTTTTTTAGAAATTCCCCGGAAAAGTCAAAATGTTGCCGTTTTTGGTTAACATTTCTAAAATTGTAAGTTTAAACCCCTAATAGACACATCAGCATCCTATATGTAACGTACGTACCTAATTTGAAGTTACCAAGTCATATAGTTTTCTAAAAATGCTCGGGAATAGAAACAAAGTCGTAAATTTAGCCGTAATTGGTCAATATTTTCAAAATTGTCACCCTGGAGTTTATACTATTAAAAGACACATCAGCACCCTATATGTAACTTTCATACAAAATTTGAAGTTTCTAGGTCAAATAGGTTTCTTAAAAATGCTCCGGATATGATTTCGGACGTAAGGACGGACAGACGGATGGTCGCATGGACGGACATGCTGAGAGCCATATATCGATTTCGGACAAAGTTCTATGTTCAGCGGGGTAATTTGTTTCTAATAAGGCCATATTTTGTGAAACAGGTCGCTATCATATGCATATCGAAAGTCAAATGAGAGTTTTTAAATATTGGAATGAACTTATACAAATGCCAGAGTTTTGACTATCGCATTATTATGTAATCAATTATCATAGATAATCGTTTGAAATATACATGGTGAGGTGAGGTGATATAGGCTTTAACGCCGCTTTCAAGAGTATCGCAGCTACTGGTATTATTGCAGGGAGAAAGCCCGCAACACCATTGTTGCTATGCATTGAGATGAAACCTGCAAGCATCGGCTGGAACTAGCGAACCATGGGTGGTACTGCACTAAAATTCAGTGTAGCATTGCACTAAAATTCAGTGTAGCATTGCACTAAAATTCAGTGTAGCATTGCACCCTGCGTGTAGATCAGTTCTCTACTGCAGACAAGGTTGCCGAGCCCTTGGCGGGATTTGAACCCCGGACATCTTGCTAACCACTGCGCAATCCTGCCCCTGAAGCACACATGGGTAAGAAAATAATTTTCTCTAGTGGATTTTTCTATGAATGGATAATCCAAGTTGTTGATGACACAAATATATTTCTATCAAGCAACCTTTAATACGCCACTCGTGAAAATATAAATTTCTACTTCACTCGATGAGATATCCATGGTATTCGACGAGAAATGGCAAATGTTCTATTTATTATGTTTCCCAAAACCCCGTAAATGACCCTAACTATATGAATGGAGAAGCTAAAGTGCTTCGCTAGCGCGGCGGTTGCATGACGTCATTCAATTGTTTCATGACGTCACAGGCGACGTCATATGATTGTTGCATCATTTCACTGAGTAGAATACCATTTTTATTTCACTCAGTGAAAATACGGGTTTTATTTTCACCGATAAATGGCATATTTCACCATTCGAAATATAATAACTTTGTTTATTAGTGGTATGAATCACTTCAATCAACCACCTCATTTAACTTTTTAAAATCATTATTCACACTGTAATCAGTCTTTGGGCCTGAAAATAAATCAATGATAAAACTCTTTTAAGAAGCTTCTGTAGAATAGAAGGCTTGAATAGAATATTCCTACATGCCTTAAAGATACTTAAAGATAATAATATATTGAAAGGTTTATCATGTTCATACTTTCCTTCATATTTTGTTAGCTTGTGAACTCTTTTCCTTATGTCGAAATAAATTTGGAAATGTGTAAACGTCAATTCACAAATACTCCACAATCTACTTAATATGCCTCTTATCTTGAAGTTATAAAAATTTTGCATTCCATTTCAAGTTGACATGGGTTAGAATTATTATAACGAACAAAGATGACTTGTGTCAAACAAAGATGAACTGTTGCTCACTTATAAAGGATTTTGTAGAGAAAATAAAAATTAATGTTTTCGAAATTTTGACCCCTGTTCACTTCAGTGACCTGCCAAAAACTATCACGGTAAACAGTTTGGTTAGGCATACGATTGCGTTACGGTGCAATGGATCTTCACTTCTATATTGAAAATTCAAATTCATCCGTTTCTTTTTCGCATTGCTACGGTGCCTCAAAGACCTGCCAAATTACATGATATTTGCACTACGATACGCATTTATATTACAAACTTTTGGTATGCAGCTTTAGAGCAATATGTGATATGTGAATATGTCATATTGACAATGTGTTTACATTGGATAACTTTACTATCCTAATACGTCGATGGAGATATTTCACTATAGAGCAATATGTCATCAATAACAGTTGGACTGTTGGCACCCTCCTGCTAAATCAGCGTATATGAATCACCTCTCGCTCCTTCCTCATAACATGATCCCATACGGGCTAAATCCCTGGTATGGCTGGTAGCCTGATATCCGTGGCTATGCTCACTTGTTAGTTTTTCAGCCAATGAAATGTCGTTAATTCAGAAGCTTGAAACTACTAGCTTGATCTCAACGGATTTTTCCATTCGCGTTGTGCCGCTGTTGCTCAAAGCGATTTGCCTTTGACTGTTTAGATAGCTAGCGATACGAGAGTTTGGGCTTGAAAGAGATCAGTGCATTAGGACGGAGGGGGATTGGATTCATATACGCTGATTTAGCAGGATGTGTTGGCACTTGCCTTTACGTTTGCCTCTACGTTCTCTAACATTGACCACTCTTATGCCATTTAAACGAGACATGATCATCAGAGTTGACTTTCTTGGTTTGGAGGAGCTCGCTGTCTTGCTGCTCAACAAACAAGACAATGCATCCTCTCTGTACTGTGAGACTGAACAGAGAGAACACTTGTAACAGAGCCTTTCACAAAGACGTGGTCCACAGGGTGCAACTGGAGCGTTACAAGAAGTGCCTTGACATCCAGGCTCCTGCAAAACATAGGATATCAATGCTTCTGAATAAACCCTCACATGAATATAAACATGTTCTCTCTACAGTGTCCCTTGTCGGGTATTTAAATTTCGGCCCGACAAATCGATCTCGTCCTTTCAATGTAGACATTCCATGGAACTGGTTTTAAACCAAAAAGATTCATTAATGTATGGAATGCTCATCGTTCATAAGAGTTTTTAACTGAGCACGTTGATAACATTGGCATGGAATTTTCACGAAGTACAATCAAATTACTTTTCTTCTTGAACAAGTTCGTCAGACGGTCAAGTCAGTGGAGAGACTTCATTTTTCTAAGTGAATTTATAAGTTGTACTTATATTCATAGACAATCTTGATTAAAACTTCAAATCAACTTATATCCAAAAAAAATGCAACTGAATATGAAAAATTGTAAGAAAAGATATAACGTTGATTTAAGCAAAGGTAGATCAATTTTCATCAATCTTTAGGCATTACCACTTTTCCGAATCTTATGATGGATTGTCAGCTTGGATTGGACTGGACACAAGTTTTTAGTTAACATGACAGTTAGCTTGAGTGAAATGATACTGATAGCGCATTTGTATTGCACAATTTTACAAAAATTCAAGTTTCTTCAGAAATTAATAGGTGCAACCAAAGTTAACAGATGAATTAATTCAATCATTCTCACTGCATTGTACTAGCCACTGAATAATGTAAAGTACTTCTGAAAGCTGAAATCACTCAAAACTACTTCAACTAGTCAAACAGCCCGAATTGTGTAAAACGAACTTCACATAAGTCCAATACGCCAGGAAATCAAACAATTATGACGCAAACGACCCTCAAGTGATCGTGATAAGGAAGGATAACGAATATGAACTTCACCTTGTAAATCCAAATCAACAGGCAACCCAAAACTGACGATGTTAACCAGTTCTCTGCCATGATACAACACACACAACCAGTTACGTTGAACTAAAGATAATTTGATGGAGTTGAAGGCGATTGTTTATGAACCTTGCACAAATGGTAAAAAAATCACATTCCTCACTCAAACCAAGTAAAATCTGTTTTCTGAAATGTTTATGGCAGAAACAATCATTTCCTTAGAAAATAATTAATTAAAATCTTTGAAGTGACGTTGTCCAAACAAAAAAAAGGCTTTTCCTCCATGAAAATGCAAATGTCAATCCTATTTATGACTTTGTTCTAAAGATAACACGGGATAAGAAATATGTAACTATTTTGACAGGATGGTGGAGATAGATTTATCAATTTTGCAGATGTCCTCATAGATTATTTCCCACTTCCTGTTAAGTTCCCATATCAGTAACTGTTTCCGTTACTTGGAATAATGTCGCTGATGAAACTAGTTTGATACCAATCACGTTATACGTCAGCAATCATTGAAATAATAACTAAGAATGGTGACTGATGGTTTCGATGAACTAATTTGATAAACCTTACATGATCACTTATGAGATCACATTTCATATGCAGATCTAGAATATGAATTTTTTTAAAAATATTGACTTGTTGACCACTTTGGCCTTTTGGGTAATAATTCAAGGAATTCGAGCCTCAGATGGTTTTGGGTCTTTAAGCATTGAATCGTGGGTAATTTTTGTAATCTTTTTTATAATGATGCAAATTTCAGTTATTTAAATAAAATTCGTCAGATCATTCCACCGTTTAATGAATAAGAAATTAGAATGATAGAAACTTTTTTCGATGCGGTATTATAAACTAAATTTCATTTTAGTAGATGAAGTTTATTCCATAAAAGGGAAACATTACAGATTTAGTGTTGAACTAAATTCCCATTTGAAGCGTTCATAAAATATTCAAAGGTCGACTGATAAGGTATGTTCCTTTTAATCAATCAATTTGTTACACATGCAGCAAATAACAATGCATGTACCCTTGACTGAAGTTCCGCTGAATGTTGATAGTTTGTATTTCTGGATAATAATATTTCGTACAGTATTTGTACCATATACATTCCTATTTCCGTTTAGATTGATATCGTGCTTTTCCAGTGTGTTGGTCTTTGTCAAATTGATATGCTCTCCTTCAAATGACTTTCCATGTTGCTTATAACTGTATAAGACATTTGCCGTTTAAAATTGTTTATGTTTTCTAAATACTTTGACATAGTCTTAATGTTCTATCATAAATTGGCGTTTCTACATCGACCAGATAGTGGTAATTATATATCTTGAATATCAGTTTTTGATCATATGTGTAAATATTTGGATAAGTCTAAGTGCTTGAAAATCAGAACATTAAAAATGTTTTTATGTCATTTGAAGGAGAGCATCTAAATCTAACAAAGATTACAAAAAAATAGTAAAATACGTTATCAATCTTATAAAAACCTATCCCTTGCTTTCTCTCGGATCCTCCGAGTACTCCGAGGTTGTGTCACATTGCCTTATCTATGTTATCTCACCTTCCATAAATGTACACAATCAAAGTCCCAGTAGAAGATCAAATCATGCCGATGTAGGCTCAGCGCTGATTGGCTCGAGAGCAAAAGTAAGAATTTTCCCTGTTTTGATATAGTTTAAAGTGTACAAATATCGCAACTGAAGTTTCTAAAGAGTTTTGATATAAAACGAGGGGAATCAATATTCATAGTTTAATACAATCACTTTTCAACATATTAAAACAATCACCAAACATTATGTCAAAGATTTTAAAAAGTTACTAAGTGAACTCATCGTTGATTTTTTTGTTTGATTTGTGAGTATGACATTTCAAAGAGTGTGCCCTTCTCAGTAAAAAGGTCAATGACGTCTTCATTATAAAATACTCTTCTGTATATTTTCGTCTGCTTTTTCATCAAAACTGACCAAATATACATGTATGCTATCCGTTTGAGGATGTTTTTAATCTGTGTTCTCCCTACACCATTATGTGGTATCCAAAAAGTCCATTTGGTTGTCCTTGTACCAAGAAGTGTCCTTGTACTCATGGTTGTCTTTGTACTCTTGGTTGTCTCTTTACTCTTAGTTGTCTCTGTACTCTTGGTTGTCCTTGTACTCTTAGTTGTCTTTGTACTCTTGGTTGTCTTTGTACTCTTGGTTGTCCTTGTACTCTTGGTTGTCTTTGTACTCATCGTTGTCTCTTTACTCTTAGTTGTCCTTGTACTCATGGTTGTCCTTGTACTCTTGGTTGTCTTTGTACTCTTGGTTGTC
Source organism: Phorcus lineatus (assembly GCA_921293015.1). Lineage (NCBI taxonomy): Eukaryota > Metazoa > Mollusca > Gastropoda > Trochida > Trochidae > Phorcus > Phorcus lineatus. Next base: position 10,576,058 of record OV121097.1, on the reverse strand, counting down.
CTTTTACTCTTGGTTGTTTTTGTACTCTTGGTTGTCCTTGTACTCTTGGTTGTCCTTGTACTCTTGGTTGTCTTTGTACTCATGGTTGTCTTTGTACTCTTGGTTGTCTTTGTACTCATGGTTGTCCTTGTACTCTTGGTTGTCTTTGTACTCATGGTTGTCTTTGTACTCTTGGTTGCCTTTGTACTCATGGTTGTCCTTGTACTCTTGGTTGTCTTTGTACTCATGGTTGTCCTTGTACTCTTGGTTGTCTTTGTACTCATGGTTGTCTTTGTACTCTTGGTTGCCTTTGTACTCATGGTTGTCCTTGTACTCTTGGTTGTCTTTGTACTCATGGTTGTCTTTGTACTCTTGGTTGCCTTTGTACTCATGGTTGTCCTTGTACTCTTGGTTGTCTTTGTACTCATGGTTGTCTTTGTACTCTTGGTTGTCCTTGTACTCTTGGTTGTCTTTGTACTCTTAGTTGTCTTTGTACTCTTAGTTGTCTTTGTACTCTTGGTTGTCCTTTTACTCGTGATGAAGCTTCTCTGAAAGACTTTTGAGGAGTGCCAACTGCAATATTAAACTTTGATTGCATCCATAGATCATGCAAATATAAGAGACACAAGCGAATAGGTGGAGGAGACATTTGGGAATACATTTAAATAATTTGTGGAACAAATCCGCCAGAGAACAGAACATGCATTGATGTACATAAAGAGTTTCCCCACTTCATCCTAAGGAAACTTTATGTCTTGGTGTGAGCACGCCTCTTCATTTTGGATATACTGCACTTCCTCGGTTAAGGCTTATATTGTAGATCTCCGATTTTCGAGGCATGAAAATATCAGGAAAAACTTCTTGTATTTTATATTTGATTTATCTGGAGTCTTTTAGATTTATAATATTTTGTTTTTGCTTTAGACCAAAAGCAGCATTTCTGACATGAAATACTGTATATTTCCTCTTTTCTTTCCTTTGTTAGGAAACTTTTTGTTTGTAATTTTAGTAGATCTTTGACTTTAGGGGCATATAAAATATTACAGACTTGAACCAGTTTGCTGTACATAAGATGAAGGTGTCTTCTGCAAAAGAGGGTATGACAATAATTCAGACCAACGAAAACAAAATCAAGGAATGTTTTAAGAAATGTACAACCCGTGATAAGTAATATCTCTTATTATGCATAATGAACATTCGAATATTTTGACATTGACTTCATGTGAACCTTTTAATGTGTAGGCCTGCATGAGTGTGAATGCATTGTACTAGTAATAATTTGATTATATCGTTCTGTAGTGCTGACAGTCCAAAAATCGAGCGCTGCGTATTATAAGCTCACCGCCGAGGTTGACAATTCAAACCGAACAACATCCCATTAATAGCAGCTCTATCTTCAAAATCATGATTTGAGACATACATGTTTTTATGTCGCCATGCGCAATAAAACCGATGAAGTTCTTATTCATAAAATTGTTTTACTCGTTTGGGTAAAAAGCTAAGGGAAGTCACGAAGAGGAATAACATTGTCTATGGCTCATGTTTTCAACCGATGAATAGACCATGGTAATTGATACCTGGCTACGCCTTGGTGAATATCACCTGCTCGACATCTATACATAACGAGATCAACTTTGCTAATTGTAAAACTTCGTGCACCACTTCAATTAAGAACTCATTTTGAGAACCTCAAACTATGAACACAGAGAGAAAACTGCTCGTCCGATCAGTATCGACCTTCCAGAGGAAACAAGATAAGCTGGGGCATCCGTTTGCAATGAAATAAACCATTCCCGCTTTTATGCTTTTCACTTTAAACGGATTTTATTTACATTACTGTGTTGAATGAATTCTTGGAATATACAAGGTTGTTGTATTGATTAGAATACCACAGAGACACAAAATATTCATTATCTATTCAACAAATAAAGAATGATAAGAATCCTTGACAACCAATCAATACCGTCATTCATTAACAAATGATTTAATCAAAACTTGTTTTAAGCAAAAAGGTCAACTGTGTTGAGAGCCGAAATTTCTGCTATGAATATGAATATAATACCAAGGTTTCAATTTCTGAATGAGCATTAAATTCGCATTTGTTCAAAGTTAGTTATCACTTCGAACTTCCAATATCTAGTCGGTTTAAAAATACCCCTTTAACATCATACAGGTATAATAATGTCCCACATTTAAAGGGGCCGTTGCACGATATCTAGATGGATGAAATAATGTCGCGAAATGGAATGTTTCCAATTGCAAGACATTGTTTTAATCAAGGGAACAAAATGCAGGTTAAGCTATACACATCCGTTTACCTACATCACATGATTAAACGTTGTTCACACAAAAATGGCCGCCAGTGCTTTTTGATTAAAATTGGTTGTTCCCAATATGAATATGGATGATAAGGTTAACTGAAAATGATGCATTTTACATAATCTCATGCTTAATGGGGAACATCAAGAGAAAAAATCTTTTTAAAAAACGTGCTTTTATCCCTATAATTTTAGACTTCTTAATCTTTTTGAGTAAATGTTGAAAAATATATTTCCTCCGATGTCATATGGTACTATAAACATGTCCTAAATCAATGTACATGTAATGATTTCAAACTTATTGTTGAAACAGAATGTACTCTCTCCACATTGCAAAAACAAAGAAGTATCTTTGGTTGAAGATGAAAAATCACATATTAATGGTTTTGTAAAGTCAGCAAAACTGCACGATTTTTCCATATACCAAAAGGTTTACGTCAGTAGCCAGAACAGAACAGAACTTTATTACACTCAGGCCGAGATCCTCGGCATATGAGGTACAAAATGACAGTTATATACATTTTACAAGCGGATAGATGATTAGCCGGAAGATTTAACAGTTTGCATAATAATTCTACAAAAGTTACTAAGGTTTTTTAATACCGATATCTTTTTATACATGAATAGTTTCTGAAGTTTAACCATATTTGGTCTTTTCAGAAATTGTGTCGGTATGTACAAAGCTCTTTCTTTAGTGAAATATGTACAATTAAATATATAATGAAACTCATCTCCAACATCTTCCATACAACACAATTTACATTTTCTTTCAGATTTAGGTATCCTACTCCATCTTCCTTTTTCAATCGGTAAGTGGTGGCATGAAGTTCGAAACAGGAGTAATGGTATAGCTTTATTTTGGGGTAGGGACATTAAGTAATTTTCAGGGCCAAATTGTGGTTTCAAAAAGGGAATATAATAAACCTTTTTTCAATTCTCCACCTCAGAGCTCCAATTTTGTTTGGCATTATCTGTTAACATAAAGTGAGCAGATCTTTTGAGCCATGAAGATGAAATAGGAGACTGTGATAGCCATACATATCTTAGACCTATGCTGTTGAGGATTTTATGGATACATGACCTTCACATTCCGCTTTCATTAACAAATTTTTTTATTTCATTCATATTGAATTAAGAGATATACATAATGTAAAAAACGTCACAGATAGAACTGAAAGAGGATATTCTATATATTGAAACTGAAAGCGGAGCTTGAGTGATTTTGTATAAAACAGTTTGTTCCATCATTTTGATACACGAAATAAACACGGAAAATCCCTTTGAAAAGAGATTGCAGAATACCGACTCTGAAGTTACAAGTCGGATGTTTGTGACGTCAATGAATATATTGATTCTTTGATAAAGGATTCGATGTAAACAGAGGGAATTTGATTGAAAATTGAGGCCTTGTGAATCGTACATATCAACCAATGAGAATTGAATATGCAGCGCTTTCTTGGAACAATGCCAAGTGCTTCATTGGAATGTTATCAATTGAACTATAACATCAACAATTAATGTTCTTGATGTCTTTCAGAATATAAAGTGTGTCAATATGTGCTATCTACATATAAAGAAATATTTTCAAAACCTATTTTCTACGAACTATCGAACATCATCTTTACATGGTAATTCCAAAATTATTATTTCGACAATACTAATTCCACACACAAAAGTTCTTTACGTTATAAGACCTTAACAATTTACTATATTATATGTTTATAGAGCTACAAGTCATCACAATGAAGTCTATATTTTTGTTTGTACATTAATTATCGTTGTGATCAATAATCTACATGGATAGGTAACACAACCATGTAATGTATCAATGCTACTTTGTAATAAATATAAACCTTCGCGATACATAATGCATCAACATATACTTACTGATATGAACATCAAACAGACGGTTGTAATCAGAAATGTTTATACATGGACCTTCGGTCGAAGCGTTATAACAGAACAATGTTACCACAAAGTGGGCCTAACTGTTTTAATCATTTAGTAATTCTTCACATATAGAGTGAGTGAGTTATTGTTTAACGCCGCTTGGGCAAAATTTCAGCCATTAGCGGCGATTCACATTTAGAACAAATCAATGAAATAAATATACATACTAATAATCCCCATCTAATACTTATTGAAAGTGTTTCAGAATGTTCTTACTTATCGAAATATATCTAATTCGAGTAAATACCCAGAGAAATGGATTCGATACCCTTGCACTATGTAGAACTTAATAAAGTACCGTATAAAGATATGTTAATAACTCTCGACAACTGATTACATGCGTATTAAAGTCGATTTTGATTGTCATTGATAAGATCACTTTAAAGAAATAATTTTGTTATTTATCAAGGCAAAAAAGAAATGTTCAAACCCGTTAAATCTTCTGTTTGGCACTGATCACTATTCAAAATTAAACTTTCAGTTAACCAAAAATTTATGAATATGGAATTTGTACTTTTTGAAAGAACGTTACATTATTGTACATGTAGGAAGATCGTGTAATATCGAAAAAAATCACTTTCCCAATATCGTATTCAGAAACTAAGTGAAACACATTTGCAATTATTTAATTACTCTGACAGCATAATTAAAAACATCTGCTCTAAGCAATCGATTAACGATAACCATCTAAGAAATGTTTTGATTAATTTATTATGCATATTCACGATCTCGTGGTGAAGTGGTAAGTAGGCTGGACTCTCACACAAATTAAAATGGCCTAGGTTCGAATCCCGGTGGAGGTACACAACATTTACCTGGGCTTTGTACAGTCTTGTGACCCTGGGAAAGACACTTCATCTACATTGCACTCAGTCAAACAAATTTGTACTTGAAAATTGGAAGTATGGATCTGTATCGTCACACGGCATCAAAGTATGATTCAGTTAGGGTAATGATAGATTAATGTAATTTGAGCATGCTCATGCAAGGAAACGATGCAACAAAATAGAATATTATCATTATCATATAAAGTACTAAGGTCTAAATCTTCTGATAAAGTTAAAGACCTAGGTGTTTTCATTGACTCTACGCTTTCCATCGAATGTCTTGCAGTCATCTGTGTAGAATCTGCTACTTCCATCTGAGAATCATCGGTACAATACGCAAATACATCACGACAGACACAGCAGCAGCCCTTGCCAGAAATCTTGTTTTGTCACGTCTAGATTACTGCAATAGCCTCTTGTTTGGACTCCCTTCTTGTCAACTGAAAAAAAATACAGAAAATACAGAATACCGCCGCTTGTTTTGTCAGCAAAACAAAAACTGTTGAAATACACTCTATTTTACAACAAACTACATTAGCTCACCATAAAGTACCGCATTGACTTCAAAATCCTGTGTCTGGTTTGCAAGTCCCTGCACAACCAAGCTCCTGAGTATATCTCCAATCTGCTAATTAAGTGTCTATACTCCAACAAGAACCTTAAGATCCCAGAATCAGTACCTCCTAGATCCACCAACTGTCAATCTCACCTATGGCTAGCGATCCTTCAAATATGCAGCACCCTTACTCTGGAACTCATTACCTACTTAAATCAAACTTTGCCCATCACTTGAATCCTTTAAAAGATATCTTAAAACCCATTTATTTCAACTGGTTTTTAGTGTATTTCCTCTTGCCAGTGTATACATTCTGTATATAACTTTCTTGTATTTTAATGTTGCGCCTTGAGCATGCACCAGTGGATGGAAATGTGCGCCTTACAATTATCCATTATTATTATTAAATCAAGTGTCATGAACAGTCTAATTTATTTTATCTTAGAATTCATTTGCAAAGATAAATCATGTAAACAGATAAAAAAATTCGAGTTGAAATTTGTTTATCAGTAAAATACCATTTTTAAAAAACCCTCATTATTCCTCATCCCTCATTAAATTGCAATTTGTCCTCGATTTAGCTCCAATAACATCTGAGACGGTTTTGGTAAGAGAATTTTTAGTCCTCGAGATATTCTCACATCTAATTTTTTACCACTTATCATACCTTTGTCTTCTTTTGAATAGATATTGACAACTATTGGAGGAGTTTTATTTCAAGAATTAGTAAAACTTCATTTGGTCACGATCTTGCCATATTTTTGTGTTGAAATATTGAACGGTAAAGTGTACATGACTATACCTCTGTTATAAACATTGCTTGTTGGTTTGTTGCTGTGCTACATGTTGACAATCAGAACGAAAGAAAAATTCTTCCTAAAAAAAATAGATTATTTCGAAAACTGTTGATATTAGTATTCCGAATCGATTAATAAATACCAGAATTCGGCTAATGATTTTCAGGTAATTGAAACATCTTATGAGGCCTTTTTTTAAAAAAAGCAAGCATCTTTGTGAAAAAGAATCAGTAACCGTTGTGCCTTTGGTAGATTATTTCGAAAACTGTTGATATTAGTATTCCGAATCGATTAATAAATACCAGAATTCGGCTAATGCTTTTCAGGTAATTGAAACATCTTATGAGGCCTTTTTTAAAAAAAAGCAAGCATCTTTGTGAAAAAGAATCAGTAACCGTTGTGCCTTTGGTCGCACGTGCTCATTTTAATAATTTAAATTCTTCTTCTTTATTTATCAAAGAAATTAGATAACATTTGGTATTTCGGCTCCAGGACTCAAAGAGTCTTGACAAACCAAATTGTGTCAAATATATTTATTGCAATCTGTTCCTAATTACTATTTGCACTACTAATAATATCAAGCTATTTTTACCCATTGCTCATTTCTTGAAACTGCCTGTCTGGAAAAAATTTCTTTAATTAAAATTAATTAATATAATTAATCAATATTATTCTATGATTTTCTAGAATTCAATATATGAAAATTTATAGAAACAGTCAGTTATTACCCAATTTAAATGCAAATTTTAGAGCTTTGTGTCTGAACTGTACTTCTTTATGAACAAATTTCTATTAGATACTCTTTGTATTCATAGAAAGCATAATTTATCTGTCTTTATCACTACAATGCGATATTTATATACGATCTTATTTCTGTATAAATGTATTTGGACTTATGACAACAATGCTTGAAACTAAGAAACTTATCAATAATCAATTTATAAAATGTATTAACTTCGTGTCTCACTTTACCTTAGGAAAAAATCAGGACATCACAAAAAGAAAAAACATATGTTAACAATTCCAATCAATTCAAAATCATTACAAAGATTTCTTAAACGGAAGAACAAATCTGAGTTAAGCTGCGCGAATCAATTTCTATATCTCGAAACAATAAGGTTCTCACATTAAAATTTCTGCATGAAGTTTTGATGTGTGACACCTTCTGCAACTATTGATAATCGGGTTTAGTAATGAGATGAATAATCCTCTGAAGAAATTATGATTTGTATTTAGTTATATATGAAATATGAACGAATAATATTTTAGATGCTACAGTGCCTTTAAATAATGTTTTAGATGTTACAGTGCCTTTAAATAATATTTTAGATGATAAAATGCCTTTTAAATAATTTTAAAACGTTTGTTCCTTTGACCTTTTTAATTTGATAAGTTTAATCTATTTTCTCTTGATTTTATTTACAAATAATTCCTTTGACCTACAAATTCCTACATTGATCATTTCATTATCCTTCGATAAATAATGATTCTCTCATCCTTCATTTCCTCACCCGACAGTTTTTTCAGTTCGTTTGTTAAACGCACATCGACAAATATTCATCGACAGAAAAACATTTTGGACGTTTTTATGAAACCTTTAATAGTAATTCAATCGGTGACAAACCTTGAGATGTTATCAATCACTATAAAGCTTTATGGTAGCCAATTCGACGTTGTGACCGTAAAATGTTTTATTATATTTCGAATGGTGAAATATGCCATTTATCGGTGAAAATAAAACCCGCATTTTCACTGAGTGAAATAAAAATGGTATTCTACTCAGTGAAATGATGCAACAATCATATGACGTCCTCTGTGACGTCATGAAACAATTAAATGACGTCATACAACCGCCGCGCTAGCGAAGCGTTTTAGCTTCTCCATTCATATAGTTAGGGTCATTTACGGGGTTTTTGGAAACATAATAAATAGAACATTTGACATTTCTCGTCGAATACCATGATTATCTCATCTCGTGAAGTAGAAAATCATATATTTACACTCGTGGCTATGCCACTCGTGAAAATATAAATTTCTACTTCACTCGATGAGATATCTATGGTATTCGACGAGAAATGTCAAATATCCTCTATTTATTATGTAAGCTTATTTTTCCGGCGATCCGATTGGTCGAGAAGCGGTCACGTGTCAGTCGATAGAAAAGCATATTGACTTCACTCCGAGTCCGACCAAAAGTGATATTGACTTAAAATAGACATAATGACGTCAAACAGTTGTTACATGACGTCATGCTATTGTTATCGTGACGTCATTTGACCGTCGTGTTGAACAATTGGTCAAAACAGCTGTTCACGACTGTAGTTTTTTCTTTTCTTTTCTTATATATTTCGAAACATAATAAAACAATTATAGACTGGTGATTCGGTCAATACCTGTTTATATAGACCCGAGGAAAGAAATATTGACCTCGGACTTCGTCCTCTGTCAATATTGCTTTCCTCGGGTCTATAAAAACAGGTATTGACCTCATCACCAGTCTATAATTGTATAATATGCAATATGTGAATGTTATGGTGTCAGTAAATTTGATTTTACAATTTTAGGTTACACGAGAATGACCAATTAAAATTGGTAGATATATAGCCAAACAAAAAAGCGTTAATAAAGAACTTAACCTTCATACATCTATGAAAAGGTCTTCATTCAAACATTCAAATGAAGAAACGACTTTGACAAAAAATGAAATGAAAAGTGTGTGCATTTTGATTTTAAGGGAAACAATTAGTTCAAAGAGTAAATTTCAAATTTTAAAAGAAATTATGACCTTGATAAAAAAATATGGTTAAGTAAGTAACGTCACCATGATGAAAACAATGGACTTAATTGAACATAAAGTATTTGTAAAAAAACAACCCTTTACTTTGAGGTAATTATCGAATCTGATTAAATAAGTGATTTCAATTAGAACAGTGACTTTAATGAAAAAATTCCTTGCATTAAAATCCAAAACTTCGCCAATGAATGGCATAATGAATGGTAATTTTCTGAAAATGTAAGATTATTCAAAGCCCTCAGAGTTCACATTCCTTAAAGATATAATGCAATGTCATGAAATATATCATGAATATGAAAGTTGAAAGGTTAATGTTTAACTACTTTAAGTTTGAATGCATTGAATATTCTAATATCATATGGCTATTCCTAGTACTGAGAGATTTATTACATTAATATAATGTGATTTTATCGGTGGTTTCGTACCTTCAATACAGATTGATAGACTGAAAGCGCTGTGGATGAGGTTTCTTTCCCAGATACACACCTAATGCAAGGCAAAGCTCACAAATGTCTCCACTGGGATTCGAACCAGGACAACTGCCGTGGTGGACAAGAATACTGGCCACAATATCACTGTGCTTAAATGATTAAATGTTTAGGTGTCTGAATTTAATACGTGTCCGTGTAAGATAACATATTGAAATGTAGGCAATGTTTAACTACAGTGTACCGCCATATAGCCATTTATGATTTCTCGTTAGTTTTCAGTTTTAACGGGACTAAGGGATATCCTACTTTTAGATATTACATTTCATGAATGAAGGCTATTAATAAACAGATAACTGAACTACAATTGATAAGATACAATTTGTGCTTCACCCACTTTTCACCGTTTTAAATATTTCATTCAATGAAAACACTTTTCGAAAGCTTGTATCCTTTCATAGCTCCAAACATCCACAGTTTACGTCCAAGCATCAAGCAACTTGTATCCCTCCTGCTCATCAGCGTAATTGAATCCGCTGATCGAGCTCCTTCCATATACCCTGATCTCCTTCGAGCCAAATCCCTCGTACGGCTGGCGAGGCTTTATGTTCGTGGCTGTGCTCACCTGTTATTGTTTCAGCCAATGAAATGTCGTTATCCAAGGAGCTTGAAGTTTCTCTTTTGAATTTTCCATCCGGGTTGTGCCACAGTTGCTGGATGCGAGTCGTCTCATTGGCTGGTAAGATAGCTAGCGATACGAGGCTTTTGGTCTACAGGATATCAGGGTATATGGAAGGAGCTCGATCAGTGGATTCAATTACGTTGATGAAGCAGGATGATTTGTATCATACAACTATGTAATGCCTATTCACACCAAGTCCTTGCGGTGTGAACAACAATGGACCAAACAGTTATACAGTCAGACTTTGATTAAAAATTTAGTTTAATTACACGATAGCTCGCACCTGATTGACCGGGGCTGATTGAACACGTTCCGCTCCCAGGGTATCCTTTATCAAAAATTAATTCCTAATATAGGCGAATATTCCCGTGATATACAATCCCTATTTAAACCAAGGCCATACGACTGCCAGATAATATTCTCCAAATTCACCTTTATTTTGTAAATTTCCTTTATTTATCTTATTCCGACTCCGAATGTACCCAACGTTTGCGAAGAATATTTGAGATAATTCGCAACTAATAAAGCAGCTGCCATTATTTACATTGATTAGTAATTGTCAGTTCATACACGATTGTGTCAATACGTATCTAAACCTTGGTAAGTAATCGAACATATCAATGACTTGGTTTTGGTTATAAATGTTTAAACGGATATGTGTAAGAATGTATCACCTATTTCGTAACAAAAAAATATACACATAATTTTATCAATGGTTCGAATCCTGCCAGGGGCTCGGCAACTTCTTCTCCAGTAGAGAACTGTTCTACACTCAGTAAGGTTTTGTTGCATTAGTGCACTGAATTTAAGAACAGTATCACCCATGGTTCGCTTGTTCCAGCCAATGATCGCAGGTTTCACCGCAATACATAGCCACAATGATGTTATGGGCTTTCTCCCTGCAATAATACTAGCAGCCGCGATATAAGTGAAAGCGGCTTTAAATCCAAAAACACCTCACCTCACCTCACCTCATTTTATCAAAGAAGGAAACACAATTTTAGGGAATAATGAAAAGAGAAACAATCGAATGAATTGAAGAACAATTAAGAGGAAATAGCCATCAAGGAAATGAATGAGCATACAAAGACGACCGATAAGTGGAGTTTAAAGGAGAGAATCAAAAAAGGGAAAAAAGAAGGAACCAATAAAGAGGAAATAAATGAAAAAAAATATATAGTTTAACATAGCATTCAATGTCTCGGATGTCTTGATCGAAGTTTTACGAGAATTTTACCAATTCAGTTCACATGCAACAAGGAAAATATTCAAAGGGAAGTAAAGGAAATAGCAATCAACCTCAGGAAAATCCAATTTAAAATTTAAAACCTACATTTCACTTAAAGATCGTAAAAGTTTTTATTGATTCTTTTTTAAAGATTCTTTGCGCAAATAAGAAATTTCATTCTTTTAATAATAAAATGTGTTTCTAATTAATTGCATTATATAGATAGATAGACAAGTTCAATTTTCATAAGAATTGTTTTTATTAATTGTTATAATTATATTAAAAACATTATCGATAGAAGTTGAGGTGATATGCCGAAAAAAATGGACCTATCACATGTCAGCACCAAATTTATTTTTGAAAATTATGATAAAAGTACACTTGCAATTGTCTTCCAATTCATTTCTTATCAACGTAACCTTTTCTCTAATATTCTACACTTTGTATCTATCTTAAATATTTTACAGGAGTTTTATAAAATTTAATGTTTTACTTTTCATAATAGCTACTTCAATGTAGTTGCCAAAGCGATTTGTTGTTCAGTCTAGTCCTTAAAAACCCATGGTTATTGGCATGATATGTTTTACCTATATATTTAAATGTAATGTATATTCTATTCATGTTTAAATGAATCGTTGTGACTAAAATACGATTTTTGTGTGGAGCTGTTTGTTTATACAGTTTATACCATATAAATATTTGTGGTAAATTGGTAAGTATCAGAGCCAAAACATAAATTCATCGGGGTGCCCTTTGAAGGATTTTCGATACTCCATTTCACGATCGCGATCTCTTCGCTTCCAATCAACTGCAAACACAATTCCTTATCATTATAGATACAAGATGAAGGTAATTTTGAACAAAGAGCCTTCTCTCAGTTTATAAAGACTTATAATAAATATTGTTAATTCAAAGACACATCCTGTTATTTTCAACAAATATGAATCTATATAAATCTCCGATTATAGAAATATGATTAACTCAATTGATGTCAACAACAATCTTTTAAGTCGATAGAAGATAAGAAAATGTTGAACTACTGGGCTTTTGATATATCAAAGACTAGCAGTGTTTTTCGACAAGCACAACTCTATACCAATCTCCGATTAAAGATGAAAATGAAAATCACTTGATTAATATCAAAAAGAATCTTTGAGAAATAGACTGTTCAAGATAAACGGAAGTAGTACGCGTTGTTGATTTAGAGTAACCACAATAAAACAGAAATGTCGATGACCAGATGGATTATAACGGGGACCATTGTTTATTATAATCGTGGTAAAATAATAAAAATGTAGGCCAGAGAAGAAGAAGATCGTAATGATCAGCAAACACTATTGTTTATTAAATGTCGATGCCAAGGTGAAATATATTTCAGGCTTGCTTTGTTTCACGACACTCACAATAGTAAAAAAAACCGGATGGTTGGTTTTGTTCTTTGGCATGCACAATAGTTAAATGAAAATCTAATTGTAACTGCTTTATAGAGATCACTTCGTATGCTACTGTTGTGCATTTGACGCATGACAACATTAACGACGGTTGTATTTGCACACCATGGCTCTCAACCTATATATGAAGTACAGCGATTGATTGAACACGAACAACAGGACGCTCGGTGGCGGGCAGATTAGATGAGTGAGTTAATGTGGACAGCGTAAATATGGAATACGATATATGAACACAGAAGATCCAGGTAGGCCTTAAGGATTTTTTAGTCATCGAATTTATTCTTAGTTCGGTCATGTTAGCGGAAAGGGTTCGTAAATTTTAATTTGTTTATATGTAGAAGTCGTGTATTTGATTTCTATATATTGTTGAGCCGCGATCATACATATGAACGTTGAAAACCGTTTTTCATTCCGATTATTTAAGTGTTTATTAACATAATTGTCTTAGATAAACTCATTAGAGTTTTTAATCTCCCTCGTCATTTGTATCTCTATCAACTTTAAAGTACGAACAAAATGCGTTTAAAATACTTTTCATTTAGGTTCGTTCACAGCAGTTTCTCAATATACCATGTTTGTATGGGGACATGATATACAGTTAAACATCTTTATATTAATAATTACAATAACAATAATAATACAATAAGACGTGGTAACAATTCTACCACATACGCGTCTGAAGATATTCGTAAAACATTCGATTCTGAAGTGATTCTACAATAATTATGCACATGAAATGCTAGAGAGAGATTCACTGTCAAAAGATTATTGCAGGGGAACAAAATACATGGAACAAGTCAATCATACAGGGCGTTAACTATCCGTTTGAATAACAAATATAAGGTTTGGATTTACATAAAAAAAGCGTTAATGCTACTTTATTACTTGCTCCAATTGTATCGACAATACGAGTTTATCAGTTCATTTAACGGAGTCAAGTAAAACATGATTTCATATGTTTTAGAAGACATGTCCATGTTGTTTTTTTCAACTCGAATTGAATTCAGAGATCAGATTTTTTAATAACTGCCGAATATTTCCCCCTAGTTTCAACGTTACAGCTTTGAAAATGACAAACAGTAACCTGATTTCAGAATCGAACATTTTATAGGTGATTAACAATACGGTTTCATTGTAATGCTTATATTTAGTTTCATTTACAATTGCAGTTGCCTTTGACCGTAACTCGATAGTCAGTTCGTATTCCTTTCATCACTGTCAACGCGGCTGTTGATAGTGAAGGGACAACTACAGTCTCGCCATACATGTGTATGTATATACAATGAATAAGGTCACAGTTTCAATGTATGTTTAAAACGGTGTCAAATATAAATTACGGAAAGCCCTTGTTGAGATTCAAATGAATTTTTTTCATTTCCTCAATTACTTGTAGATATAAGTGCTAGTTATTCTTCTGCTTTTTCAATCAAAGATATATGCTAGATTTATGATTCTTATCACATGTTTTTTGGCAATTTAAAAACTTATGTTTATTAGTTTATTTATTAGTTAATTATAAGGTGTCTACTGCATTTCGCTTCTAAATGAGCACCAGTATAAAATACTTTTATATTTTACATGTGTAAGTTTCCAGTATACCTAAGAGGGTTTATAGACGTCCTTGGGTATTTTTAAGGAAACAAAATTCATGTACATGTAGATAATTCCGTCGAAGGTAATAGTCTTATTTCAAAACATAGTGCTAAGCATGTCATTGTTTGAAATGAACTAAAAGAATACTTCAAAGATGCAGGAATATTTATTGTAATATCTCTAGGAAAATCTCCAGAAATATATTCAGGAATACCTCTAGGAATATTTCCAGGAATATCTATAGGAATATCTATAGGAATATCTATAGGAATATCTATAGGAATATCTATAGGAATATATTCAGGAATACCTCTAGGAATATCTATAGGAATATCTATAGGAATATCTATAGGAATATCTCCAGGAATATCTTTAGGAATATCTCCAGGAATATCTATAGGAATATCGCCAGGAATATCTATAGGAATATCTCCAGGAATATCTATAGGAATATCTATAGGAATATCTATAGGAATATCTCGAGGAATATCTTTAGGAATATCTCCAGGAATATCTATAGGAATATCTATAGGAATATCTATAGGAATATCTCCAGAAATATATTCAGGAATACCTCTAGGAATATCTATAGGAATATCTAAAGGAATATCTATAGGAATATCTCCAGGAATATCTATAGGAATATCTACAGGAATATCTATAGGAATATCGCCAGGAATATCTATAGGAATATCTCCAGGAATATCTATAGGAATATCTCCAGGAATATCTATAGGAATATCTATAGGAATATCTATAGGGATATCTATAGGAATATCTCTAGGAATATCTATAGGAATATCTCCAGAAATATCTCCAGGAATATCTATAGGAATATCTCCAGGAATATCTATAGGAATATCGCCAGGAATATCTTTAGGAATATCTCTTGGAATATCTATAGGAATATCTCCAGGAATATATCTTGATATCTTCAGGAATATGTCTAGGAATATCTCTAAGAATATCTCAAGGAATATCTCGAGGAATATCTAATGGAATTTCATCGGGGAAATATCCAAAATTTCCTGCAGGAATATTTCTAGTAATATACCCAGAAGCACTTTCGCGAATGTATTAAGAATTTCTCTAGAAATAATTAGTGGAATATCTCAAGAAACATTTCTAGGAATATCTTAAGGAATATCGCCAAGAACATTTCTAAGAATATCTCAAGGTATGTTTTATATAATAACTCAAAAATATCTCCATTCCATCCCCAGAAATATCTCAAAGAATATCTTGAAGAATATATCTTGTCCAAATTCTTCAAGAATGTAAATTATACATTCATATATTCTCGAGGAATATCTCCAGAAATATGATCAGGAATATTTCAAGAAGTATATTAAACATCTAATCGCGCTGATCATAAACGCATTCATTTACGAAGACAATGTGTCAGCTTACACAATAGAAATATGCAAATAGATGTAAATATTTCATGAATACGAGCCCATCCCTATCTACAGATTGCACAAGCATCGATGGATATTGAATTACGTGTGTTGTTAGTAATTGCAACACCATTAAATGTAAATGCTATGTAGATTTTAGGTATCACTATACATGATAACCTCTTCTATAAGGCTTGTACTTAATTTTACAATTCTTATCATTGATACCAATATTAAAGGGACAGTTATATTTCTATGCTGAATATGTCCACTACGACTACAGATGATGAGGTTGACCCTCTTAAGATAATACATTTGTCATAAACTAATGTTTATTTGGGAGAATTTAAGATTTAATTAAACAATGTGCTACTGCCTCGTTAAACTCACTGAACAAATATTTACACAGTATTTACTCTTACTCGTATCCAAGTCCTTGTATATATCTCACAATCTGAGACAATGCTTTTTCCGAAATTTAAAAAAAAACACCAACAAATTAATAAACGTTATCCGGGCCCTCGGCCGTGTAAGATACCACAGAGTAATATACGGCAATATTAAACTGGTGTAATACCGCTGCAATTATGAGTGTGTGTTTGTGACGTCACAATATAAGCACTGCCGTCACAATGGCAGCCAAGTCGCAGAAATGTTTCTTTCAGCGCACTTTCGACAATTATGCCTTTTTATTAAACCCGTTGATGATTTTTTATTAAACCCGGTAATGATTTTCGTATCAAACTCGCTTTCGCTCGTTTCATACTTAATCATTAACTTGTTTAACAAAATAGTATAATATGGAAGGTCGTTTAATTAGTATCCTCTATGTATGTTATTGTACGAAATGTGAGGTGAAAGGCGATAAAAAGAAGCTTATCGCTTTATGGTCACTAATAGAAAATGTTTAAATAATCCTCCATTGTGATGACATCTCACATATGACATCGTACATTCTAGAACGATTAACTTTCCTTTGTAGATATATTACCTGGTTAAAATGAAACATTTATAAGAAAGGCGTTTATCCTTTTATACATAAACGCCATACTAGAAATTATATATAATTACTTGATACAGTTCATCTAAGTTAACATAAATACCATAACACGGGTGGACATTGTACAAATTCATCTTAGTTAACATAAATAACATTATACAGGTGGACATTGTACAAATTCATCTTAGTTAACATAAATAACATTATACAGATGGACATTGTACAGTTTCATCTTAGTTAACATAAATAACATTACACAGGTGGACAGTGTACAGTTTCATCTTAGTAAACATAAATAACATTACACAGGTGGACATTGTACAAATTCATCTAAGTTAACATAAATAACATAACACGGGTGGACATTGTACAAATTCATCTCAGTTAACATTAATAACATTATACAGGTGGACATTGTACAGTTTAATCTTAGTTAACATAAATAACATTACACAGGTGGACATTGTACAGTTTCATCTTAGTTAACATAAATAACATTACACAGGTGGACATTGTACAGTTTCATCTTAGTTAACATAAATACCGGTAGGGCTTTGTGATATTCTGATTATGAATGTACAAATATGTATGAACACGTATTTTAGATACTAAATCTCCATTGCCCATGTTTTTTCAAAGATTACAGTTATCTGATATGTGGTAAAGTATAAAAAAAAATCCCCGATAACATCGAATTGATAAGTTTTGAGCCAACCAACGAAAAGTGAATTCTAATATTCATAATATTTTTGTAAGATTATACTTCTTGGTAAATGATCAAACACTATGCTAATAAATAAGACATTCCCTTAACTTGAATAACGTCTTTCAATTACATTTTAAACATAGATAAATATTATAATCACAGGCAATACAATTGGTTGCAAAAAAAATCTGGTCCGTCAATTTAAGCATTGCAGAGAGCTCGTTATTTTAAACCATTATATTTCAAAGTGTAAATAATCATTTGTTCCGTTTTAAAAATCCCATTTCAAAGCATACATTTACATGTGCATGTTGGAGTGGAATGCGGATCTGACACGACAAAGTGGCGCTATAGAATAACTAGACTGAAGATCTTTCAAAAGAAAAGACTATGGGACAAGCTTTCAGATAATTGAAAAGATCGTATAAAGAGCCTTTTACAGTTTAGAAGTGGAGTGGTACCTTAAACACTGGAGAATGGTCGTTGCACTGATAAAGCTAAGGCATGAGAACATGCCGAAATTCTGCAATAACCAAATAGAAGATTAGACTCATGCTGTGACTGATAAAGCTAAGGCAATAACCTAATAGAAGATTAGACTCATGCTGTGACTGATAAAGCTAAGGCAATAACCAAATAGAAGATTAGACTCATGCTGTGACTGATAAAACTAAGGCAATAACCAAATAGAAGATTAGACTCATGCTGTGACTGATAAAGCTAAGGCAATAACCAAATAGAAGATTAGACTCATGCTGTGACTGATAAAGCTAAGGCAATAACCAAATAGAAGATTAGACTCATGCTGTGACTGATAAAGCTAAGGCAATAACCAAATAGAAGATTAGACTCATGCTGTGACTGATAAAGCTAAGGCAATAACCAAATAGAAGATTAGACTCATGCTGTGACTGATAAAGCTTAGGCAATAACCAAATAGAAGATTAGACTCATGCTGTGACTGATAAAGCTAAGGCAATAACCAAATAGAAGATTAGACTCATGCTGTGACTGATAAAGCTAAGGCAATAACCAAATAGAAGATTAGACTCATGCTGTGACTGATAAAGCTAAGGCAATAACCAAATAGAAGATTAGACTCATGCTGTGACTGATAAAGCTAAGGCATGAGAACATGCCGAAATTCTGCAATAACCAAATAGAAGATTAGACTCATGCTGTGACTTCGTGTCATCAATTGCAATATCAACAAGAGAGAACGGAGCTTTGAGATCTATGCAGTGCTAATTTTGAAGATTTTAGCCATACCTGTGATACATAGAGGATACTAAACGACCTTCCATTTAATACTATTTTTATTAAACGAGTTAATGATTAAGTATAAAACGAGCGAAAGCGAGTTTGATACCAAATCATTAACGAGTTTAATAAAATTAGTATAAAATGGAAGGAAGTTTAGTATTCTGTTTATTACTTGACCTCAGTTATCAAGCATTATTACCAAAAGTGTACTGAACGAAGCATTTCCGCGACTAAGCCGCCATTGAGACGTCGGTGCCAAGATTGTGACGTCACGACCACACAATATTATGACGTCATACGGGGAGCGGTATTACACTAGTTTAATATCGCCGTATAAATATTACACTGTGGTATCTTACACGGGCGAGTAATAATGGGAAATATTATCTAATGCTATCACATCCGATCGTTCCAGAACCCGACGCTTTAAATTGTATCCAAGCATCCTTTTATATTCTACTCTGGACTCATTGTTAGAAATTCTATATAAGTTTTAAAACAACTATTTACTTATTAATCAGTGATATTTATAAACTCCATTTTCCAAAATATTTATCTGCAATCAAGTCAATTAGCACCTGTGTGACAGCATGATACGTTTTACACAAGTGTAGCTGTTTATTTTGTTGTGATGTAAATTCTTTTCATGATTAAATGTATCGAGGTGTCACTCAAATGCAAAGATTATCTGTAGCTTATGGAATAACAAATCCAAATAATATCAATAGATATATTAATTACACAATAGTTTCATAAACTGCGACAAATTTGCAATCGAATCTGAAAATTGGGAATGGCGGCTGATATAATTGTTTCAGGAACACTCAGTGATATTACAACTACTCACTGTACCAGTTGATACCTCAAAAGAAAACAAATTCATCAATATGCAATATGCTGTTTGTTCTAGATGTAACTAAATATGAAGCGATTTTTTGCCAAATTTTCAGAAAATATCTATTTTGGACACGATTTTATAACATATGGTTGAATTGGAATCAATTTGTCGATAATTGTGTCTATATTGAAAATTGAACTCTATGTATGTGCCACGTACATTGCAAAATGCGTTCGAAAACTATGCGTTTAGGCTCGAATGCGCAGGACTGTGCCTTCGACTGTGGTTGATGTGACACGTGATGCGTTCATTTTGTGCAGGATATGACTAGTACACTGTTTGTTATCTCGGTCTCTCTCATGTATGATACCAGGAAATATTATCTCACAAATCAGCCAACGCTTATTTAGCCGGCCATAAATATAATATTTATTAAAAGGGAAGTCAACTGCGTTTATTTGCCTCGCCACTTATTCTGCGTGAGCACATTCAGCTGGATACCAGTATTTGTGCTTTGTTTTTCATTACAAACAAGTAAGTCAACAGCCCGATCTCCTTCATCAGACGAAGAAGTGAGTATTGTATACAATATCTGACCTCGCTTACATTTTCGTTTTTAATGATAACCTCTCCTTGAACAAAAGGTTTAAAGATATATCCTAATTCTATAACTATTATATATTCAGTGATTCCTTGAGTGATTTTGTTCAGTATATGAGGTTTAACCTTGAAGTTGAATTCCTCGAGACTGCATAGCCTATTAAGATCGGCTATATGCATTTGATATCGTATTGAAAGGGGATAATATTTTCCGGTCGGTGACTATGTATAAAAAATACAACTGCATACCGAAAGTTTGTTAAATTTGCACTGATTCGGAGTGCAAATATCATGTAATTTGGATTTAGTTTGGACGTCAAAAAATTAACTTCAGCCAAAAAGATAAAGGATCACCCATTGTCCATGTGTGAAATAGCCATTCTTGAATTTATCTAGAAATCAAATGGTCCCTCGTGCAAAAAATCGAATTTTGGCATGTTGAAAAAGACAAAAGGGGTCATATTTTCGAAATTTTGTTTTGTTAAATTTCTATTAAAATATTCAATATTGACTCTGAGAAGGAAATCAGCACAATCACATTGACTTATTGAAAAGGCACATGACTAATTTTCAAAGCAGTTGATAACTTATAAATTATTTATAAAAATTAGTGTTTTCAAAATGTTGACCTGTGGTCACTTCTATGACCCGCCAAAACTGTTACGTTAATTGTGGGGTATGATAAACATTTGCCTTAAAGGAGAATGGTTCTACACATCTGTATTGAAAATTCAACATTACGCGTTTCGTTTTCGCAATGCTACGATACTTCAAAGGCATCTCAAATTACATGATATTTGCACTAGTATACCCAGGCATGTGAACAAACTTTTGATATGCAGCTGTAGTTGCCAGCCGTTGTTTAATCACAGTTTAGAAAACTAACTAATTTCGGGATGCAATAAAAAGAGAGCTCGCTCATAGCAGTTACCAATAAACCTACATTTCAATCCCTATCTCAACATTTACCAATGTCTCTTAAATTTGGCGTTAATAACCCTTAAATGTTTAGTTTAAGTTCAAATATATTCAATGGAAAGTAAATGAACACTCGATATTCTTTATATAATATCCTATGGATCCTGATATGAACTATCAAACGTCTCTAAATTGCAAATCGGATTGGATTTTAACTGTTTTTTAATGCGAATTGTAAACAAGAATGTGCATTGCATGTTACTTTCTTCTTATGAAAGAAGAACAAATTTTGTTTGGCACTGTCGCTCAGGTGGTTTTATCCTTACCGAAAGGAAGAGGGACAGAGGTCGAGGACAATAGCTTTATCCATAGTTGATTTTCATTGAAATTTCATATCAAAAGTTATGCACAAATATAATAAGGTGACCACTTTATTGATAACCTCTTCTAGCAATACCAGGCATGCAATATCGAATGCCCATTTCATTACAACACACATGTATTTTGAAATATGATGAAGCTTCATAAATTTCTCTGCTATGTGATCATGAATATATCATATTTTCATAGTTTCATAAACTTATTTCATCAACAGACATATTTTATTTACCGTACTCTTAAAAATACGTTGTTCTTTTGTTTGACTTCAGTTTGTTATTTCAATAAACTCGAATAGCATTGCATACACTATCGACAATATGTTGACGGTGATGTAATGATAGTGGATATAAGATGTTCCGGATGTCATGTACAACAATTTCGGGGATGCCAACATGGGGTCACGTTATTGTAAAGATTTTTCGAATGGTATCAGGTGAATCTAATGCCTTGGGCAACTATTGGAGTGCGGATCCGGTCTCATTTCAATCTCAACCGTTTGATAAAACTTCATCCACAAAGTACAATTACCCTTTTCGAAATACCTAACAATTTGGCAACTCGCCACAGCGATATTCACACTCTTTAATACCGACAATTTCTAATGTTTTCAATTCATTAACATAGCATTTTCAGCTTGAGTCCATCTCAAGTGCGTTGCTAATTGTGAATTCTCCAGTAAGTAAACATCCGAGGGAAGTCAATAAGTTCAGAAGCCAATGGTTGTGATATTGATTTGATTTTTCAATATCATCTCCCTGGACCTCGGTGCACTTTGTCCATTTGTCTTTGAGACTGTCTATGCCCTTGTGGCAGGAATCTTTGGACTTGCCCCTCAGCCAAGCTACACGAGCTACCTTGAGTTAATCATCATAGCCAAATCCTGTGCCACGCAGGTGTGATTTTAGATTGCGAAACAGATAGAAGTCGCTTGGGGCCAGATCTGGACTGAAGAGGGTTAAAGCCACATTGTTGTAGTGCAGCCTGTGATATACGACTTTTGTGCACTGGAACGTTGTCATGATTAAGCATAACTCCAGCAGTCAACATACCTCGCCTCTTTTTCTTGATCGCCGCTCTCAATTTCTTCGACAATCCAGCATACTAGGTCTCTGTTATTGTAGTTTTAGGTGGTTTATTGTGAATGTAAGTATGTTTTTCGAATCCCAGAAAAGGTTCGTCATGGTCTTGCCAGCAGAAGGCTGAGTTCTGAACTTCTTGGGTGCAGGAGAGTGCTTATGCCTCCATTGCATTGATTCTTGCATGGTGTCAGGATTCTAGTGATGAATCCACGTTTCATCCATTTTAACCAAAGGGCATGAAAGTTATCGGGATCAGCATGATAGATGTCTGAGTGCTCATGACTGGATTCAACTCTCTGGTGTCGGTGTTGTACCCACCTTGAAGTACTCATGAATTATAGTGCAAACATAACTCATCTACCTTTATTCTACGATACGACATGATTAGGCCCTGGACCCGTTCAACCATATCATTTGTAATGACTTCAACAGGCCTTCTTGACCGTATGTCATCGTCCAAGAAGTTACGACCCCGCTTAAACTCAGCTGACCATTTTGCAACAGTAGCATATCGAGGGGCTTCTTTCCCATGCAGAATTGTCATACGTTTACGTATTTCCGTCGCATTCAACATGTTCATCAGGCTGAAAATCTCAAGATCGGGAAGGGTTGTTTATGTCTGTTGGATGTCGTTAGATAACGACACCGACGACGATGTATTCATGGGTGTATGATTATTCATTTCTATGAACTTATTGACTTCCCCTCGTACATAAGCGTTTTCGTTCACGTGAATCACATCTTGTTTATGAATTTCATTGTGATTAAACGATGCGTTCAGCTACAACGCCGCCACAATGTTCCTTTCAAAGTTCATTCAACTTCAACTGCATTCAACTTTTAGGTCACTTATTTTTGAAACTTTTTTAACATTGCACTTTATAGTCTAATTGGCGTTATTTTAGAAGATATACTGAAGCTTTATTCAAATTCATATCGTAATATCCAATGATCGTCCATCGAGTTATGTACCCCGTAAACGCTGTAACCCATCCATGTTGATATATTGAAGACTACACTAGGACGACGAAGAGTACATAGTTTTCGACGGATTTATTTAGCTTTCGGACAGGCGCACCCTCATTCATATCGACCATTGAAACCACTCTGTACACCACGTCAGGTAATGTCATTTGCAATATGTTTACAATGATGATAATAATGATCAATAATTATGATGATGATACTAACACATATTATAACCCTGGATGACAAGATAAACATAATTCTTTTTCCCATTCTTAACTCCTTAGGGGTATGCTACCAAGAAGGCGATTAAGCGCCATTATGGTTATCTGTTACATTGCTATCACTTCCAAACCAGGTACCCGTTTGTACTGCTGCACAATTCGAATAAAGTATTTTGCCTAAGGGGACGCCACAAGTTTCGTAACCCGTGTCTCAGTGTGGGGTAGGGAATAAACCCATTTCTTGTCAAACAAAAACTGCATGAGGCCATTTCAGTAGGAATTCCTTTAAATCCTTCGAAACAAATTTGTGTAGCTTAACCATACTTTGTATTTTTGTTTATTATCTCGTTTCTTGATTAATAAGGATGGTCATGACTTTGGTAACATTTATTTTTTTCGTAAAATCTCTTTATTTTCTAAAAAGTTAAAAAGACATAAAGAGGTTGATTATTGAATAAACAACAATTAAGTATTTCCGTATTGGCCGTGTTACAGGTTGTTACGAGTTACAGGTTATTGCGAGTTACAGGTTGTTACGAGTTACATGTTGTTACGGGTTACAGGTTGTTACACGTTACAGGTTGTTACGAGTTACAGGTCCTCGGCCCGTTGTATCGTGTCAATACAATGGACCGAGGACCTGCAACTGGACCAATACAATAACAATTTACTATCAAATCTATCTAAACGAGTATCAATATATCTTATAAAAAAATTCCAACTATTTAAGTATTTTTCTGGAATGATGATTACACATATACATTTTACACCGTAGACAAAAACAACAGGTATATGAACCCACCTCAGTGTGACATCATCAACATTATGTAGTCATAACATCGTTATGTAAAAACGGATTTTATTTTGAATCACGTGGTTGATGTTAAAATCATAATTCTGTCATTTCTTGAAGAGAGTTGAAAATGTTGAAAGATCTACTCCATCAAAAGACGATATACCTTTGACTAATATGCTCGCTTGTGTCAAATATGCGATAGGGAAAATATTAGATTAATAGACCTTGTAAAAAATATATTATCAGCATACAGCAGTCATGTGTAAAACGTTCCTTTAGTTGATGCAACGTAACACATTTGTCTGACTTGGTTTGAAAGGTTTGGAGGTTAAAAAATATATTCTCTGTCGCAAACATTTTCGTATTTCAAAGCTCTGAACCTTTCTGGTCTGATAGACAACCACATTTTGTTCTCATTACCGACAGAGTACTTGTTTTGTGTACAACGTTTTTATGATTTGGTATTCAACTTATTTACTGAAGAAGGGTAAACATTTCATCCTAATATTGTTAATAAAGATTCAGAAAGTGTAGTAGAAAACATATGTAAGAAAGAAATAATTCCAAACCTTTTTTAACAAAATACTAACGTGCCTACAATGGATGTAAATTTCCCTAGAATGGGTTCCATAATTGGTAAAGCTTTTGAGAAAAATATTACATAGTGATGTCGTGAAGTGGTTTATAATGTTATGACGTTTCGTCTATAAAATTTGGTTTAAATGTAGCGACGTCTTAAAGTGAGCACCTTCTAAAACGAAAACTTCAGTAGCTTGCGAAGCCTAACTGATGTGTTCCGATTTTTCACAGCTCCGGAAATAAGTTCATCTATAATTTTTATTAGTGTTTACGGCGCCAATGCTGTCGGTCATGAGATTAATCAAATCATTTCAAACTTGTATGTTTATATAAGAATCTCTATGCTCGTTCTTCATTAAACGACTTATGTCCGGACATTAACTTTTGAAAATCTCATGGAAAAGATCGCATGACAAAAACATTCTTACTTCTTGACTAAATCACTTGTTCTTGTTAGATTCAATAATTTTAGTTTCGCTGTAGCAATTTGAGAGTAATTTCAATATAGTATATGTATGTTACACATGAACAAATAAGGTAAATTTGATTAAATTCAATAGTTCTAGTTCGTTGTAGCAATTTGAGAGTATTTTTCATTTAGAATTCACACTTCTATGTGAAACTTTTTCATATTGCAGAATGCATAAGGCATACTGATATGAACGTTCTTGAGATATAAGTTATTTCTTTTTACATAAAACTTTCAAATCTTCAACATCCCTTGAAACATTCAGACAGACAGACAGACAGATTTATTCAGTAAAAGGCCTTTGGCCAAAAATACAGAAAATTCAGGGGTAACAAAAAGTCCCTGCACATAATTGTTAATACGATATATATAAATATATATGATTGTATCACAAGCTTCACAAAATTATTGTGTATGTAATTGCCTTATCTTTTGAGCTGTAAGTAAAAAGATTGAAATATTGTGTATAACATCATAGTTTTGTGACATTCGTTAGCTATGGAGCTTCCAAGTTCGAAACCGATCTGTAAAACCCCTATAAATAATATTTTTAATTTGTTATTTTTTTAAATAAATAACTTATTACATGTTATCAAGTTTGAAATAATCAGCTTTCCTACAATCTTGATACTGAACCTTATTGGGGATCAATTATAATATTTCAAAAAAGAAACTGAACAAGTAACTCTTTTTTAAATTCTAGCTTTTGCTCCAACCGAGTACTTAATTCTATTCTCCGCAGAGAGCAAATATTGCAGTTTATTTTGTTTCTCTAGAACCAAATAAACTGCAATATACTGTGGGTATTTCTGTTTTTCCTAACCAGATATGAAACCAGTAATTATTTCTTATCTCCTGAACTGAAACAGTAAGCATGGCCTTTTTTCCAAAATCGGCATCTTCGATCTCATATGGATAATAGTTACGATAATCAACGCATGTCAACCAAAGAATTGAGATAAAAATGTGAAATCCAACAATGTCATTAGAATCATATCGCTGCGTTTCTGGTCTAAAGGGGTTGTGGTAGGTGACCTTGTTTATGACCTCTGACCTTCCATAACAATCAGAGGCCCCTAAAACAATCAAATCATGCCGAGGTCTTCCTACCCACACCGCTGATTGGCCGGAGTTCAAAGTCACCTGAAAAAAGTCCCATCGTAACGTCATACCCTGGGGCACCAAGGCTGCCAAATAAGGTATTGAACCAGTAATTACTTACGTTCCCTAAATACCAATACTGAAAAATTATATATTTCTGTTTGAAGTATCCATTTACTTAACCAGTAACTACTAATGTTCCTTAAAGTCAGTATTTGCGATACCCTTAACCAGATGTCATAGAAAGAAACCAGATAACAGCTTTTTTCCCTTTCAGTCGAAACCAAATACTGAAACTATACTTACGTGTGTAGTGTATTTCGGTCTATCCCGTACTGAACCCGTAATTTGATTTGTTCCTCGGAAACCACATTATGAGCTCGTATTAACATTTACATGCCGAAAGTTTGTTCACCTACTTGCCCTTCTTAGTGTGTATGTCATGTGTTTGGCGATTTCTTCCAGGCATCATACCATGGTGAATTAAAACCGACAATTATGTGTTTTAACCGTTCCATAAGATAATATAATTTCATAGTAACCTGTAACAATTTTGGCAGCGGGTAAAATTTTCAACATCGTCAATGATTATTCATGTCATTTTTCACATACTCATTCATTTTACATATTCATAAAACATTTGTTTTATTTGGTCTTTGAGGAATTTTTCAAAAAATAAATGCAATTGAAAATTGAACATTCTAACCAGATCTGTTTATTTCTCCGAAAGATTTAAGCACCCACCATCCAAAGATAACTTACAAAATGATCATGTTACACATGGACATATGAAAGTTTATTGGTAGTGCAAATGACGTAATGGAATTGACGTTCAAACGAAATCCAAATTAAAGGGCATTCGCGCTGAGATACACAGGTAGGTGAACAAACTTTCGGGACGCAGCCTATTTCTGTTGTTTTTTCGCTTACCATACACTGACCATTACGATTATATCAATCAAGAAGTACGGGTATATCAATCAGATCCTGATTCAGTTTTAATCTCCTTTCCTCGATGCCGAAAACTGAAACTGTAATCGCCCATGTTTCTTTTAACTATTTCCTGAACAAGTAACTATTTCCTTATTTAAATCAGGATCTGACTGTATTCATCAAACAAGATAAACCAGTCATATCGGTATTACCAGTGTTTCCTTTAATCAGACCCGGAATTCTGGAGTTCCAGGTACATTACTAAAAACAGGAACCTATTTTCTGATTTGCCCTCTTTAACTTCACATAATGATTAGTAATCGATTTTATATTGATCAGAGTACGCCCATTGATTAGTTTGACAGGATCGCTGCTTTATGGAATTGCATGTAATGAGAAATTGATAGCGGATCGATCAATAATGGTTTGTGCAGGGTAAACTAGAAATCACGGACGTTCCAACCATCATGTCCGAAATATTTGCACATATGAGTTCAGTTGGTGCCTGTAAAGTTTGTCCTTAAGCAAAACATGGTCCATGATTGCGCTTTGTTCCCCTGGCAATCTATTGAAATAAGAGGTAATTTGTCCCGTGAGTCTGATTAAAATCGATCGTGTTCTGAGGAGAAAAAGTTAAAATTACTGCCGCTATCGGGCTATTCGCTCTCACAATGGTCTGTTGTCACTCCGAAAAATCACATGTTAGATTACAAGTTTAGTGCAGAAAAAAATCTAGTCACTACCGGATCATTAGAATCATACGGTGATTATAAGGAATAATGGCTAATAGGAGTTACTTGCCTCTAACTTTAAAGGTTTTTGTCGGTGGCTGCTTGATGGGTTAACTGAGCTTGCGACTGTACGAACTGCCCTCAGACCCTTGTGAAAGGGAAACCCCGGTGAAATATGTCTGTATCCCGTTTAAGGCAATATTTTAACGTATATTTCTGAGAAGAAGGTGTCGATGGAGATTTGACATTCAGTGACCCCTTTCCGATATTCATTTTAAGAGCTTTGCACGTGTGATTACACCTATTTTTAAATTTAGGTCTAAATGTCAATGCTTACGTAACATCACTCACAAGAGTATATCAATCACAACAGTGAATCACTCACAACAGTACATCACTCACAACAGTACATCACTCACAACAGTATATTAATCACAACAATGCATCACTCACAACAATGCATCACTCACAACAGTACATCAATCGCAACAGTACATCACTCACAACAGTACATTACTTACAACAATATATTAATCACAACAGTACATCACGCACAACAGTACATCACTCACAACAATGCATCACTCACAACAATGCATCACTTACAACAGTTTATCAATCACAACAATGCATCACTTACAACAATATATCAAACACAACAGTACATCCCTTGCAACAGTACATCACTCACAACAGTATATCAATCACAACAGTACATCACTCACAACAGTATATGAATCACAACAATGTATCACTCACAACAATGCATCACTCACAACAATGCATCACTCACAACAGTACATCAATCGCAACAGTACATCACTCACAACAGTACATTACTTACAACAATATATTAATCACAACAGTACATCACGCACAACAGTACATCACTCACAACAATGCATCACTCACAACAATGCATCACTTACAACAGTTTATCAATCACAACAATGCATCACTTACAACAATATATCAAACACAACAGTACATCCCTTACAACAGTACATCACTCACAACAGTATATCAATCACAACATTACATCACTCACAACAGTATATAAATCACAACAATGTATCACTCACAACAGTTTAACAATCACAACAGTTTAACAATCACAACAGTATATTATTTACAACAGTATATCATTCACAACGGTACATCACTCACAACAGTACATCACCCCTAACAGTATATCAATCACAACAATGCATGACTTACAACAGTTTATGAATCACAACAATGCATCACTCACAACAATATATCAAACACAACAGTACATCACTCACAACAGTTTATCAATCAAAACAGTATATCATTCACAACGGTACATCACTTACAACAGTACATCATTCCTAACAGTATATTAATCAGAGCAATGCATCACTTCATTAAAGTATATCAATCACAACAGTACATCACTCAAAACAATATCACTCAAAACAATATCACTCACAACAGTATATCACTCACAACAGTATATCACTCACAATAGTACATCACTAACAACAGTCTATTACTCAAAACAATATCACTCACAACAGTATATCACTCACAACAGTACATCACTCACAACAGTTTATCACTCATAAAAATCTCAGTTTCGTCAGACTTTCGGTTATTTCGGTTCACTTTTCTTTTGGAACAACAAAATCCTTATTTCCCTTCCATGCATTTTTAACAGCTCATTCCTGAGTTGTGAACACATTTTTTCATATGATACAATTGTATTACATTGTAAATCGTTTAGTATGTTCGATATGTCTAATTATGAATATTCTAATAGGTGTTTTAGAGACCACTTTGTAAATGTTGTTAAGCTTGGTGCAACATGAATGTGCATTGTATGGTCATAAAGGTATTGTGAATCAGGTTATTATCAGCCGCATGAGTCCATATCTTCTCCATACTAAAAGAGAGCATAGACATGACTAGGGACACGACTAAATGAAATAGTATATCTACAGTATTCCCTGTTTAAAAATCATTACCTTATTGATCTCTGATCCATACATGCAATCAATGTGTTTTGGATATTTATCGGTTATGATTTGAGATGATAGAAACAGCAATAAGATACGTGCTCGGTTCGATCACATGCAAGAAGTCTGCATTTGGGTAGGTAGGCGGGACAGTCTGATTAAAATCGACCATGTTCCGAAGAATAAAAGTTTCAAAATATTGACTCTACCGAGATTCGAACTCTATATGTGTAGGCTATCTTCTCCACTAGGTCTGACCGCAGCCTACTGTAGCGCACGTTCTTACGTAAACACAGCTAACCAATCACAATGCGTGCGGCAAAAGCATTCGGTATCAGTAGCTAGGGGCAAGTAACTCTCATTCACCATTCGTTAACATTGACTGCTGCTATCCTTATTTTAAACGCGATGATGCGATTGGTTCGCTAATGACTAGGTTTTGTATGCGCTAAACTGGTGTCAGCACGTGCGCTACAGTAGGCTGCGGTCAGACCTAGTGGAGAAGATAGCCTACACATATAGAGTTCGAATCTCGGTAAAGTCAATATTTTGAAACTTTTATTCTTCGGAACATGGTCGATTTTAATCAGACTGGTAGGCGGGACAGTGTAATATGTCCCTGCAAAGCCAATATGATTTTAAGTAAATTACGCTCTAGCAGATAAAATTGATCATTTAGTGTTAACACTTTGTAATCATTTAAAGGGCCAGTCCGTTATTTTTATGACATATTAATTACCTTTGATGCCAACCTTAATGTCATATGTGGTGATATAAAATCAAAACATCTTAACTTTTCATGTCCAAAAGAATGTATATGACAAATACTGGTTTTCAATGAAAATCTAAAAACAGCCTTATAAATACACAGAGTTGTAGATATCACGTCCAATATACATGGATACTAGTTATATAACTTACAAACGCTATCAACTCGTAACTGCTTCCTTGCTGTTTTAGATAAGTCTCCAAAATTACGTATGACTATTTGACGCGCGCCACTGTCCGGTTTTCGATCATATTTGCGACGTCCTACCTTCATATTGTCACTGTAAAAAATCAATAAGCTTTAAAATGTGTCTTTATGGTAATAGTCGATACTTCGCGTGTTTAAATGACACCATTGATTACGTTTGGCATATATGACTCCAACAACTCACGGAGTGGCCCTTTAAGGTAGGAAAATAGATTCGTGAAGATTATCAAAAACATGTGACGTTTGTTTGAAAACTGCTTCTTTTAATTGAAAAAGATTGCCTTGCAGTTGGTCTTATTTATATTCGTTTTCGTGAGAAACATTTCTTTACCTAAGACGTGCTACTGGCTCTGTAGATAGCTGTTCTCGTTTACTGGGGTGGAGGCGAACCTGTAGCAAATACATGAGATACATGGGAGCAAAATGAACTTGCTAGGCATGGGCTCAATGATAAGGATATGTTCTTCTATATCCTTTTGTCGAGCTTATCAAGAAAATTATTTTTGTTGATATTTGATTTTTCAAATATACAATGAGATCGTGTTTTTTTATTTCAAATTTACCTACTTTTCCTAGTAAACTTTTTTTTCTTTTTTTTTTATTCCAACAAACAATCAATACATTTTCAGAAAGACATAATCAACAATACGACTAGATGGATTTTATACTAATTCAACAAAATTATTGAGTCATAGTATTTATTATATGAAGAGAGGAGACAGACAGAAATATAGAGAGAGGTAGAGAGGGGTCGGGAGATAATTTGTAAGAGGTAAAAAGATATATTTCCTAGTAAACTTAATGTATGAAGGATTCGATGTTATAATTAACTATCAGTAGTTATTGCAGCATTTCGAAGATTCGTCAATATACCACAGATATTTGCGAGACATGTAATTACTTGTCACTAATGTTTATGGTTTGGTTGTTAAAGCTGTAATTCAAAACGTTGACATAGAGCTTAAAGAGGAATTGAAAAACGTTGATTTTTAATTATTTTACCCTATCAATTGGTTAGATTGTTCATTTTCTTTGAAATGAGCTAAACAGAACAAGGAAATGAGCTTGCACAATTAAATTACAGCTATATAAACATTGCGTTAAAATCGTCTGCTCTTCGCCGATCGCCGACAAACCAAAACGAGGCAGGCATACCAAAACGAGGCAAGGAGGGGGGGATACCGGATATGACGTGCCAGTTGGCGTACATCCTGTCTGCTCATATAGGAACATGATGGAGAAATCGGCCAGTCTGTGTTGTACATGCGATTTGCAAGTATGCCAAGCCGATGTGTTGCTGTCAACTGTCATACAACTACGTCGAAGGATGTCTCGTTCCACAAGTTGAGTCCACGTCAAATTGTAATCCCTTTTAACGAATTCCGAAATCGACCATAGGGCATTTCACCCGATCTTTAAGCTCAATGAGGCTAAACAAAGCATGCACAGTTTCGGGTGTCGCAACGTTTATCTATATCGTGCAAACTAGAGTTAGTAATTCAAGGTTGGGAAACAGTTTCCTTTAGGCCTTAAGTGAACACTCATTCCTTCAACATTGCGTAGTTTTGGGCGAGGACGAGTTAGGATTGTTAGAGGATGAATATCTATATTGCCAATGTCAAATAGGTTATGCTTTTAATCCGAAAAGCGGATTTGAACATTCATCTTCGTAACCGAAAAGAGAAAATCTTGTAGCTGTCATTTAAGATATTTGGAGGAAAATTACTTGCAAAAATTACTTCCTCTTTTCTCTGAAGCTTTATACCATTATCTTTATTTTTTTTATAAAAAAAACTTATGTATCTATGCATTTACATACATGATTAACGTGGATTGTTCTTTTGTATTCTTCAACAAGGCAAGTTTAGGAAGAACTCTGACCTTACCGGAACTACTAGGGTAAATCATACCCACAACAATGCCTGGTGGCTATAGTTATGTAAAGCTGGTAATATATACAACTAATAATGATAATTATGATTAATTTTAACGCCCAATACTAAATCTAGGACTGTATTAGTCGGTGGCGGTTTTCGAAACAGCTTCAAGAGCGAACATTCAGGCCAGTAGATCCCAAATCAGGTACCCAGTTGTACAGCTGGATTGACTGAGTGCAAAATGCATAAAGTGTTTTGCCTTTGGACACAACACAGTGTAAAGCCCAGGTAACTAATCCGTGGTATCTAAATCTGGACCTAGATTTTCGAAGCTCTCTTAGCGCTAAGATAGACGTAAGTACCATCCCTTAACATTGGCTAACGACAATCTTAGCACTAAGAGAGCTTGGAAAATCTAGACCCTGGATTCGAACCCGGGTCGTTGGCGTAAAAGGTCAGCATTCAACCCACTACACCGTCGCGGTCAACAAGTGTGACTCTATTGATTCGTTATTGGAAACCTGAAATGTCATTTTTTTTTTTATCTCATTAACATTATTTCGTAATAATCACAAACCTGTTTAATTGTTGTTTGTAATTGTACTATTGAAATCTTTCTTTTTAATTTCCTAATTCACAGTAGTAGACAGTCAAAATGCAGGACGTTCAGCCCCGTTCAGAGCAATATAACATTGGGCGTGTGCATTCAATAAAGGTATCTCAAGAAAATAGAATTATCGACTAACAGGCTGAGGAGATTGTAAATATGCACAAGTGGTCCGCCTGATAGATTTACGGTTAGCGATAGCATACCTTACAGAGAGATACTTTAGAACATCGTAAATCACATACAATACCTGAGTCACAGTCAAGTTAACTTGATTTATTCCAAAGGTGGAAATGTCGAGACAAACCGGTCGTGTTTATACTAAATAAGGTAAATATGTCTTGCTATGTTCGAACAAATACGATTGTTTTAAGTTCTATCACTTTTAGTTCATGGTCGGTGATGCTTTTATGTTTGTTTATTGATATCAATGTCAAATCTGGTTGTGGATTGTCTGGAATCGTTTAAGGCTAGTCCGAAGTATTTTTATTCTATGTATGAATGTTTTTTGGAACCCGCGTTAATTAAGGATATCTCAATAGTTATCTAAGATTAAATCTTTGAAAGGGAAGTTAGAATTGGCATGCAATGAACAACGATATCATCTTAATCAAAACTTATTTGTTGTTGAAAGCACGACATTTTGGAATAATTGCTAACTCCTATATTAGGCGATGTGGTAATAACTAAATGGGACCCATATGATATTCTGTGAAACATTTCCGATCAAACGTCTAATTTGGATAGTATTCAAATGTATTGTACGATTCTATTTTCAAACATTGTTCACGAATATTTTGTGTGTATGTATAGAAGCATTTACCTACACGTGAAATTATATATCTTCATTCATATCCTTTTCAAGGTACAGTTTCCAATTTTAAGTCGGGAAAATAAAGCTTTAACGCTTATGGAAGCAATGAAGTCCTTCCCTTTAACACCCTGCAAAGATAGTATTAAAAAGCATTTTATATGTATATGGACATTTCCAAAACTAGAAATATTTGCTTAATAATATTGCAAATAGAAAATATGCATTTATTAGAGTCAATAATATTCCTCT
Organism: Phorcus lineatus; assembly: GCA_921293015.1. Classification (NCBI taxonomy): domain Eukaryota; kingdom Metazoa; phylum Mollusca; class Gastropoda; order Trochida; family Trochidae; genus Phorcus; species Phorcus lineatus. The sequence continues at coordinate 10,540,972 of OV121097.1, read as the reverse complement.
AAAAGTGGCTGTTCTCCATTTTAGGACCGCCTGATATCAACAAATTCATCAAATGTAAGCACGTTTGAAATGTCATTTTGACCGTATGTGAACCCTTTGGTTAATTCGATTACTGCAATTCCATAAAACTAAACACAATAACCCTCCATTTCATATAACAATAATTTTGATATAAATCTGTATTCGTGTATTTCTAATGTTGTCTGAAAGGCGTGGACATGATACAAATAATAAATAAAGTATACTAATACAATGCAAAACAACGACAATAAGTTATCTACATTTCGCAATGCATCATGCATGTTAAATGCGTCGAATAAGTCGCATATATGTATTCACACAACGCAGGGGTGCAAGTGTGTACATTGATATTGGTTGAAATGACTTGTTGTGATAAGATTATCACATGTTTTGACTACTAAGTAGTGGGGAGCGGTTTCAAAGTGGGAGGGGAGGCTGTTCAATTCTCTGGCTGCATAGAACTAAAAGGATCGTTGGTCATAAAGGATGGATTATGACTCCGGGTACACACGAGACGTTTTGTGAAGCTGATCGAAGGTCCACAAAGTCCGACTTTTAGTATGTATTCCTAATATATATATAACACCTAAATATATGCAATATAATGAAATGCAGACGTGTATTCTAATTTTGGCTTGTCATTTAGATGATTTTTAGTGATACCATTTTTAGGATGTTTTATATCTATAGCGAAAAGTGAAAGCACATTTACAGTTGATTATAGAAAATGTTCTATGTGTTGTATAAATCAACCAGGTAAGAAATACTATCTTCAGGAAACGTAAACATCATTAGAAATATTTTCTTTTTCAATTCTTTTCACTTATTACTTTATTTCTAAATTTATCAACCCTAAACATTGTGATAAAAACATGTTTTAAATTTTATACAAAATTACTTGATAATAGACACCTTGGTTATTTCAAATTATTAGTCGATTACAATGTGGAACATTCCACTTTGCTAATAGGGTGAGGGTTGTTAAACTAAGAGCCACTGGTGCATGAAGATGTTTTGATGAGACTGCAGGCATTCTTCTATGTAGGCAGTAGTGAACGCCACCTTAGAAATAGCATGTGATTTATAGCTACTCTTGCTGCAACGGGTGAGTGATCTTAGGCTGAACGCTTAATATTTCAATTTAGTTTTCATAATTCAGATATTAAGAACTGTGTACTCATGACGTTTAATATATTCTGAAGATATTAGGCTTTTATATGAAATATAATTAATGCAACTGAATAATGTACCAATGATAAAGAAGTTCCCAAGGCTCAGCTAATTGACCACAAGAAAAGGTTGAGTTTCCTCATGCATAATACAGCACTAAACCCTAAGAGTTTAAACGCACTAGTGCACGCACACCAATATTTCTTTAACACAACGAATGCACAGATACTGCATATCTCTCGATATTATTCAAGATCCTCACTCAAGTAATCTACCTCGTAAGTTATTTAACGAATATTTACGTATTCAGTTAGTAAAGTTGATTTTCAAAGACCGGAAGTATTTAATGTTACGTTACAATAAATCCGCATGAACTACGATATCGGAAATTTTAAGATTTTGCTTATAACCAAAAAAGCGGAAACGGCAGCCGCTTTGGTCAATCTAATAGCAATGCTACTGCTGTGTTATTAAATCGGTTTATTTACAACATTGCTTTCATAAAACATAATTCATTATTTTGTTGTCAGTTCAGAGTTTAGGTAATTTCAACAGCTGCACATAATAATAGTTCAGCCGCTTTCAACTGTCTATAATTTATCCGTTTTGGGCACAGCTAACCTTAGATTTGTTATACGTCCAATCCGACAGCGGCTGTCTAAATTTTTTCATTGTTGATTGCAGGTCAATTGTAAAGAATTTTAAGTATTTCATTGCATCGATAGAAAGTTTAAGTGATTTGCATAAGTCCTCTTAAACCTTAGAATAGCCAATTTAAACCGTAAAAGCGTGCACTAGTGCCTTTAATGCAATTTCCTCTGGAGGAAACCCTTGGCGTTTAATGACATTTCATCAGCAGTAAACAGGGAATTTCCTCACCGAAGGAAATGCCATGAAACTTCATTAAACCATTCGCCTTCCTTTTCATATTTGTAAATATACCGACCGTGACTTACCCTTACAACTGCCCCTTGCATTAGGGCAGCATCAGTAGGAAACATTTTGTCTAACTAGATAATTTACAAAACAAAACATTCAGTGAATCATCAGTGTTATTTGAACAAAGTTTCAAGTCGTTTATTATAATCAAAATATAAATTGTAAACTGTATCCATTACATACACATTTGCCCATAGTTTAATGGGAACTACTAATATCAACTGTTTAAACACTAATATTTATGCCAACACCAAATACCGAAATAAACTTAGAATGTTTCTTAAGTATAAGGTTTTGTATACAGTTCAACACAGTTTAGAATAAGTAAACATGTCTTAGGACATAATTCCTCCCATGAAACCTCATTAAAGTACTCTCTTTTGTCCTGTGATTTTCTTTGAAACGTTGAAACGAGTTGACGGTGAAATTACATTTATTACTTTTGCTTCTCTTCACTTCATGTATTAAGTAGGTTCACCTGTTGACTTTTCCCTAACATCGTTTAAAGAAAGACACTGTGGCTTTCATGACTTTTCGTCTCGTAAAAGTCATATGACACACTTTCGACTGTAATAATTTATCAATTTCTGATAATATTCAATTTAGATCTCGTGGAAATATCCAAAATTAAGACTGCATCCCTTGCGACATTCTCTCCCCTAAGAGATGGCTCAGGTAATTATGACGGAGCTACCTCTGTGGCGTGAGAATGCTCTTACGACGGCCCGCTAAAATAACGTCAGGAAAATGGTTTTCCGACGTCACAGACGATAAGATACGGGAACTGGCGTTGGAACAATTCTTGCTAGGCAAAAATGATATGACAATTGTGTCATAGTCTTGATGGTAGTTTTGATTACCAATATGGGTATTAAACGCTCGTATGTATTGAAAACGCCATTTTTAGCTTCATTCGCCAAATATTCTAATGGTAAATTGGCAAATATCGGCTTTTAATCCAAAAAAATCAAACAACAACCTTCTATGCGTGCGGAAGCAGAAAATAAATTGTCCGATTTCGATCAAAACTTTTTACTGTTATCGTGCTGAACAAATTAAACTGAATTTGACACTTTTCAGCATTGGATGTTCTCGATCAAATGACACCACAACAATATTTTATTTTAAAACAGTTCATTTTAATTTGGTAATTTTCAGAGTATGTTTTCTTGACGCAACTATCTTTAACGTTTGAAAATCCGATTATGCCTGAGTTAAATTTATCTGTTTTTACAAATATTAATATTTATGACATTCCCAAGATTGTTAATTATAAGTCGACCAAGTCACATATTGACTAAACGTTGCATCTCATCGGGTGTTCATGTAATCACATCAATTAATTTTAAACTTTTCCCCTGAATTTGATAATTATTTATTAATGGATATGTTTGCTTGTTTATTATTTATTTTAAAGGGGATTGTGTATTGACAAAAATGAATATGCTTACATGTATATGTTTATATAATGTATTTATACTTAGATCTCTAATATCGTAGTCTACATCTGTACATAGACATAGTGTACTTCTTTTCAAAGGAAATTTAATTCGAAAATTGGAAATCAAGCGATACATCTTGTTTTACTCACAAAATTGCCTTGCAATATAACCAAATAAGCTATTTTAGTGTGATTTGATGAGGTTTCGAGACCTATGATGAAAAATGTTCACGAACGATCTCATCAAGAATACCATCTTTGAATATCATGCCGTTTAGGAACTTTCTTTTTTAGTCCTAGTTAAGAAAAAAATCGGCTAAGGTAATTTGGAAATAACATTTTTTGGTTCATTTTGCCTAAAACATGAAATGCACTTCTTTTTAAAATGAAAGTCTAAGTATATTAAACTATACTATCTTATTGCAATATGCATTGTATTTGTTTTCCAATGTAATTTGTGGAGATTCCAAATAATTTAATTATTATATTTACATATACAAAAATTACAAATTACTCACTTTATATCATTCTTTAACAAAGATATTTCATAAAAGCTGATTATTTCTAATGGATATATTTCATTATCTTTAAAATCAAACAGTATCAAAGAATATTCTCTTTAATCGTGTAGATCATTCATTTTAATAATTGCGCAAACTGTCTCAAAGTACAGCTGTCACCAGAGGTATAATAGCCGGATTTTAGGGTTTATGATCACAATTTGGTATTCAATAAATCCTCCAGTCTGTTTCTAACGCTAATGAATTGTACAATAGAACACACTAACATATGTTTCAGTGTTAAACGGAATTGAATGAAGGAAATAGAGTCATATTAGTTTCTTAATAACAGAGGAAGTAACAGTAATAACTGTTCCGTTTATAAACACTGAAATTAGTAATGCTCTAGATATGTATTAATGATATGGATAATCAATTGGAATTAGTCGTGATGTTTTCTTTCCTTTCTTTCTTTCCTTTTTAATGAGGAACAATTTGTTCATTTAAGTAATTGATACTAGTTAAAAGAGGAGGAATATTGTAACGTGTTCAATTAGGGTGGAAGATGCCTGTTAAATCGGCGGTAGCACGTTTTTGATCGCTAAAAAAGTGATCTCACGAAAACGAAAAAAGATGTTACCAAATGCGAGGCAATTTTTCTAATCAAAAGGAACAACTTTTAGATACTGTTACTGACCCTTTAAACAAATTATAAAGTTTTCAAATATTGCTTAAACCTGGATATGAATTGGTTCTACGTTTTGTGAGGTATGAAATCCACACCATCAAGATCGTGTTCGGTAGAGGGTTGATTTTTGAAAGTTTTAGTCCTCGGATTAGATTGATTTAGGTCATGCATATTCATTATATCATGTTACAACATATAACTAAATGGAACAAAAGGTGCAACCAAAATAGTATATCCTATGTCAATATTTGTTCTTAAATTACTGAACCTAGCTTTTGTGTCACGTTTATAGCTATCACTGTACCAAGGATCATATGTCTCTGAAGTGTTACGTTAGGTATGATTGTATAACTAAGTATTTACGTTTTATGCAGTTATTAATTTGAATAATCGTATAATCTTTGCTGGTCCTACACAAAGAAAACTGTTATATTGTAAAACAGGACGAAACATTGTTTCCAGTTGCACTTGATAAATTCATTGTCTTTCATTATATATTTCTTTTACAAGTTATATGTGTCCCCCATAAAATTCAATACAGCAGATTAAAGTTTACTTTTATAACCTTACCAGTCAATATGTCAAAATCCTGAACAGGCTAACATTATTTATGTTTTCCACTTTCAACAATTTGCTTAAGAACATATATACACAGTATCAACAGTAAGCAGTTGATGATAACATTCTAAACATAGCAGAAATCAATACATCACAGATTCGTAAGCGATGTTCAGTAATTACATAAGCAGTTTACAAAAGAATGTCTACACGGAATATGATCAGGTATATATAACCAATGTTGTATATGTTTTTAAACATTCTAGTAATAAACACATCGATGATTTTTCCCCTTCAAATGTACAAGGCAAACAAAATTACACATAACAGGTTAAGACGTTGCAAACATCTTTTGTTCAAAATTTGTTAAAATTTTGAATCAACGCATTCAACTTACAAGTTAATACGGTACTAAAGTTATCTGCAATGCCGTCTTATTCTATTCCTCCGATTTCAAGTCAACGTTGTATCAAAGCTGATATGTATGTCAATTTCTCACCGTTTTTGGATTTCAAGTGTTGAAAAATGTTGAACTCGTATAGGATTTCCAAAAATCCTGGCTTTAGACCTTCCACGTTTTTCGATTGAGTTTATTATCTGTATGCGTATATTTTAAATATATTGAGATACATACAGAAATCTCACAATGTGTACAACTTTCTTTCAGGTGAGAAATCACTCTTCCTATTTCCATATTTATGTGTTCGTGTGCATTTATATGACATACATGTATTTGAACATTTTAATGTTGGCATATTCTGATATGTTTATTACAGAACGAAAAACCCTGGATAGAAGCAAGGGCCAGTATGAGATGCTTGAAGAGAGGGCGCTATAAGTATATTATTGTACTGGCGCTATTCCTCGCTGTTAGTTGGACCTTCATAACCTCTACTCTTACAGACACCACAAGTACACAGGAAGCGATTGATGTTTTTTTAAGTAAGAATCGTAAGTAACTCTCCTAAGGTTTCATATTTACATTGACAGTAGGTAACATCACAATGTTAGATGACGTAAAACATGTATTATATGACGTCACCTTATAACAATAATAACAATGATAATAAAATGATTATGTTGATGATGATGATAATGATGATGATGATGATGATGATGGTGATGATGATGATGACAAACAAGAAAGCATCAACTCTCTTTATTGCTATAACGCAGGTAATTTATTGCTATAACGTCAGGAATCGAACCACGACCTCAAGAGATTTTCTGAATATCATTATTATATCAGCATAAGAACGACATGCATTGTAACCTACAACAATGTATACTATCACACTTAGTCTAATGATACCTACACGTAAATCATATGAAAAACTCCTTTAGTTAGATTACACAGGACTAGTCGACTATATTCATTCATTCAAAATAATTCATTATCCTGCAGTTCTATCCCTCTATCCTATATCCGTTCTGTTACACATGAGAGCTTTAGTGTCATTACTTATATATTCTTTTACTTGACTAGGCTAAACGTGTTTTAAGTTTATTATTATTTTTGCTCACAATCTTAATGACATGCCTCAGTCTAAGTGGCTTGTAAATTTACACCTGTCAGAGGAAACTGCATGTGAACTTTACCTAAAAGGCTCTTTTGTCTCGAGTTTTTTCAAGACCAGATGGTCAAAGCGATAAGCTAATGGCCAGTATCGGCAATAGTTACAAGGTTTGGATGCCAAGGAGCTAAAGCTAGAAAGTGATGAAGAATTATTTTGGATAATAAAATTCAAAATATCTTCGGCCATTCCGACGAAATACCTGCTTTGATTCGATGTTTGTTTATTGCCAATTGCTTATTAGATATTGTGCTCATTTACATGAAAATCAATGTGTAAAACGTGCAGATAAGAAGACTTGATTATCTATTGATTATGAGTTTGTGTTCACTGCCAGATTTATCTCTTTACCTATAACCATTGTTTGACTTTCACGTTTGAAGTGTCAATTAGGATGTTTACATCACTATATTATGTGAGCACTTAATCGCACGAGATAAGTAGATTGGAAGAACAATATTTTTGGCGATTTTGCAGACACCAACCTGTCTAAAATATTTCCGAAAAATACCACGAGTCCAGTTGTCATAGCAACAAGGAACCTAACCATGGAAGAGGATAATGATAATCTTATGAGCACGGTGAGTCAAAGAGAAGTATGATATTGTTGCCTTTCGCTATGAACTAATTGATTGTTTGGCTGTACTTAAAAACCCTCGTATAACTGGCCGCTTGATATTCGTGGCTATGCTCACCTGTTATTTTTTCAGCCAATGAAATGTCGTTAATAAAGTAGATGGAAGCTACTAGCTTGAAGTCAACGGATTTTTCCATCCGGGTTGTGCTGCTGAATGCGTGTCGTCTCATTGGCTGGTTAGATAACTAGCGATACGAGGGTTTTGGCTTGAAATAGTTAAGGGTATTAGGAAGGAGCGAGAGCGGATTCACGCTGATTTAACAGAATGTATGTTCCTGTTTTCTTCACAAACAAGCGACCATGTGCTACTGATCACACAAAAATTGAATCCAAAATGCCAGCCGCTGATTATTGTTATAAAACAATAATCCAATATAATTGCTTGATAAGAGGACAAGAAAAAATATTAAGAAGCTCAACAGTCCTTTTCGGCGCATGAAATCGAAATTTGAAAGGAAACATCCCCTAACCCCCGATTAGCTTTGAACACGGCACTGTGAGCTTTCACAACGCAAGATGCTTGATGTGCACATGTACGTATTTTCGGGAAGGGGTTTAAGGGTTGACAATGGTAGTGGACTTAATTTATGTGTAAAATCAATTTCTTTTAGAAGTACATGTTTTAATATGTCTAGAAGGCAAAAAGACCGGATGCTATGTGACATAGTTTTTGTACACATGTACATGTACACGAATATAAGCATGTGAAACAAAAAAACAATATTTTTTGTATGCTTCTTCTTTGATAAACTTGTATATATTATAAGGCAGGTTATTTCAGTACAGATATTCATAAATGAAAGTCTCAGGGGTGATAAAGTGGTCCTGGATTATCGAGGATGTATCGCGGTTGAACATATTCAAAATGATTATTGCGGCAAAATTCTTAATTGCAGGTACAAGATAAAAACACCTGGATGGACGCTATACACCTGGCGGGAACTATCAGACCGAAACGAGGTAAGATTCTGAATTTGGCAATTTGGTTTGGGTGCAATGCTACACTAAATTTCAGCGCAATACCAACCATGATTCGCTAGTTCCAGCCGCTGCTCGCAGGTTTCGCATCAATGCGTAGACCAAATGGTGTTTAGAACATCCTTTGCAATAATGCTAGCAACCGTGATATATGCGAAATACTCCTTGAAATGGCGTTAAACCATAAAATGATCACCTCATCTCAACAAAAAGGGTTGTTTTGTCCAATATGACAGCCATCTACATTAAGGCCGATATAGAAAATGCCCAATCTTATTTAAATCAGATGGAAACTTTTCCCTCGTACCTTGCAAGTTTCGATTTGATTTCAATGAGATTTGGCATAGGCCAATATACCATCACTCGATACATATACTACTACTTGAGAAAAGCTCTCATGTTACAGGATACAACGATGCGTCACTGTGATTTAATGCATTTCTATCACACACACTGAGACGCAATTTGTGACTTGTGTAGGTTTAACTTTGGATACTTTATTCAAAACATATGTCTATTCACCCAGTATGCAATAGGTAAAAAGTGTTGGTTGATGGACCTTGCAGCGACAAATACGTCAGCTTGGGTTAGACAAGGGTAGTATTTAATATTCTACCATGAAAGTGCTGGATACTCGATTCTGATTGGTTGTTTTGTCCGACTCACAGAGTATCAATTCACATACAGACGAGTTCATTTTTGTATCCTGTTTCCTGTCTCTAGGAAAACAAGTTCATCATTAAAATCGTCATTGTCAAACATAGCGTGTTTGAAAATCAGAGACAGGTTATACTGGATTGACAGCGATAAAATTTGTAATTGAAACCTCACGCTGCGAGGTTTAAATTTAACATTTACTCGCTATCAATCCAGTATAAACTACCTCTGATTTTCAAACACACTAGGTTTATCTCCTAAATGTTCCCATAGCGCCTTGAGCAACCACTTAGTGGATAAATAAGTGCGCTCTTTAAAGAGCCACTCCGTGATTTTCGTAACATATCATTTACCTTTGATACGAACCTAAATGTCATATGTGGTGATATGAAACCAAAACATCTTAACTTTTCATGTCCAAAAGACATATATGTAAGACAAATACTGGTTTTCCATGAAAATCTAAAAACAGCCTTAGAAATGCACAGAGGTGTAGATATCAGGTCCAATATACATGTATGCTAGTTATATAACCTAACAAACACTATCAACTCCTAACTGCCCTCCTGGCTGTTTTAGATAAATCTCCAAAATTACGTTTGACTATTTGACGCGCGCCATTGTTCAGTTTTCGATCATAATTGCGACGTTCTACCTTCCTATTGCCACTGTACAAAACAAATTAGCTTTAAAATGTTTTTTTTGGTAACGGTAGATACTTCGCGATCAAAAGACACCATTGATTAAGTTTGGCATATATGACTCCAACAACTCACGGAGTGGCTCTTTAAATGGACATTTTATCATTTTTAAAAAGCCACGAAGAAGTTGTTATGTCAGCTTGTATGCTCTTTGATGATGTTTCATTTTTTTTCAATTTTCCATTTTTGCTTGGCAATAATTTTTAAATTAACGCCATCTCATTAAATTTCCATAGCTGATATATTGCCCCGGCGGCTCCACACAATAACCCACTCTATCGCTTACTATTCTAAAGCAGTAATGAAACTTATCCAGATTTTCAGTACAGATAAATTGAAAATATCATGTAAAATAGATAATGTTTACACAAGGCAAACTAATTCAGAAATAAGTTCATTATCTTTCAATGATGTAGCTATGAATTGTCCTTTATCATCATCGTTGAATTGTCCAATATAAAATCAATATACAATCGGTAACTATGTTGTATTTTATGATAATGTACAAATTATCTGTAAACATGAAGGTAATGAAAGAATCGGAAACCATTGTATAATCCCTTTAGGGAAATATGAAGCATGTGTTAAATTGCATTTGTGATTAACCAGAGGATTTCAAATGAATAAGTAATGGCGTAATCCATTCTTTTTAGCCTCGATCGGGCATTTAAGCAAATTGATATATAATGATGTCGCCGAAATATTCATCGTCAACATATTATAGCCTATACAACGTAAACATCTATTGTAAATGTAGAAATAGATATGAACATAGGAAACACATTTGAATTACTGACACATTCCCACTTAAAAAGGCGGTATCTCGCTTCAATGCATGTGTACATCTCTCATTTCTAACGCGACCTAGTGTCCAGTTTCTTTATTTTCTTGAACAATGAAATTATCTCCATAGTTTACGGGTTCACGGAAAGACATTAATGTCCAAAAGAAAAATCTACATCCTGCTAAATCAGCTTATATGAATCCGCTCTCGCTCCTTCCTAATACCCTGATCGCTTTCAAGCCAAAATCCTCCTATCACCAGCTATACAACCAGCCAATGAGACGACTCGCATTCACCAACAGCGGCACAACCCGGATTGAAAATCCTTTGAGTTTAAGCTAGTAGCTTCAAGCTCCTGCAAAAATAATAAGTGAGCATAGCCACGGATATCAAGCCGCCAGCCATACGAGGGATTTAGTCCAAAAGAGATCAGGGAATTAGGAAGGAGCGAGAGCGGATTCATATACGCTGATTAAGCAGAATGAAAAATCTATAGAGAGAAACCCTTTGAAAACACCAAGCTTCGATGAATGATCGAATGAATTGATTGATTGGTGACGTCAAGATAAAATATTGCATTCATTGCACAATCTACCTTTTTAAACTAAAAAACAAGGGTCGTTGTGCTCGCACGGCCGTACAAGAATATACTTACCTTTGATATATCTATCTATATGTATTTATCCATTTATCTCAAACTTTAACATCATCTGACCCTTCAATATTTAATGAATACTATTGAAATAAGATAGTAAACACTTCCCTGTTCATGAAATATTTTTAGTCATCTACATCTGCAGTGTAATCTTTCAACTCAGCTATCAACGTCCGAAATACATTATATGCATTATCATAATTTTATGCATATAATTAAGTTTATACTATAGTATATCGGCCTACGTATGCAAAAATAAACTTGTCATAGTTGATTGTAGACTCATTTTGATCCGATTGTAGCATGTGGTCAGGATTGTCGAGGTGGGGTTCAAGAGTATTTCCCTTATATCACGTCTGCTAGTATAATTGCAGGGAGAAAGCCCGCAATACCATTATGGCTATCGCGGCAGAACCTGCGAGCATCGACTGGAACTAACTAACTAAGGTTGGTACTGCACTAACACGCAGTATGTTGCATTGACCCAAACCTTACTGCGTGCAGAACAGTTCTGTAGAGCAGAGAAAGTTGCCGAGCCCCTAGCGGGATACGAACCACGCTAACCACTGTCTTGTCCCGCCCCCAGGATTCTCGAACCAACATGGATTAAATACAAAAAGAGCATTGTATCATTTAAAGGAGTAACTTCCATATTTGTCAAAAATAGACACTGTCTTTAACTATTGGGCTACTTTTACTCTGTAAAAAGGAAGCCATTCTTAAAGGTCAATGTGACCGTCATTTACATTGAATACGACTTACCGCGCACAGTGTTATATAAGATGTATGAACTGTCGATGAACACACGATGTGATCAATTGTATCACCGACTTTCCTATGGCTCCTTTCCGAGCTTGTAATTGGTCTGTCGTGAATATTTGATAATGCGTGTCATTTGGGACATCATTGAAGGCTTGATACACGTTCTAAGATGAACGTATACCCAAGACATGTTCGAGGCCTATAAAAATAAAGCTATGTTTCACATGATGCAAAAACAACTGCAATATTCTGTACATAACATATTACTATTATAACACAACCATTCTCTTGACCAATGTAAAAGAAAGAAAGTTTTACATGATACTTACAGAATGCCACCCAAGTGTTTTCTGGTATCAAAATTCAACTCGAATTGATAACAGTTACAATTATCCGAGGATATGTTTACTTTTATCAATGAGTGTTGAAATATTTGATATCAGAAAACTCGAGGGTTATATTCTATTTTTCATCCAAAATCAACCTTGCTGCACGTGGTGGTTGGCGTGCTTCAGGGACCCAGAGATAAGCATGCTACTGTGTACGTTGATGGGTAGAAGCCAGACCAAATTTGAGTCCCTCTAAAACCTGTTGTCTTTCTTTCCCTCCTGCTTTCGACCCCTTTCTCCATGGCCTGTCCACTCCTGTTTATGCTTGTCATCCACGTGTTCACTAACTTAAATGTTGTTAAAAACATGTTAAACCCCAACCCACTCACTCCGAACTCAAGTTGCATGATGTTTGTTTTAAGTTGTGACATCATAGCATTATGAGGTCGTCCTGTAAATGACGTCATTGCATTGTAATATCAATACTTCAAGATTCAAAACAATTGTGACATTATGTACTTGGCTTGGCAGGGCATTGTTCAAAATATACTGTAAAAAACTTTATCTCCTGTGGGACAAAGTTGTACATGATACAAAGAGGATACTACACGACCTTCCCTTTGATACTATTTTTATTAAACCAGTTGATGATTTAGTATAAAACGAACGAAAGCATTAGATTAAAGTATTACATTGAAGGAAGTTTAGTATTCTGTTTACTTCTTGACCTCAGTAATCAAGCGTGATTGCGGAAAGTGTGCTGACGAAAAATTGGCGGTGCCGACATTGTGACGTCACAACCACTCAATATTATGACGTCACATTGCACACCAGTTTAATATCGCTCTATAAATATTACACTGCAGTATTTTACACGGGCGAGTAATAAATAACTAAATATATAATAAATACAAAAATGGTGCCAGGATTCCAGTTTAAAGATACAGCAATGTATCATGCAATTGGTAAAAAGGTTGATAATTGATTAAAGCGTGGTATAATTAATCAATTATGTCTAGGCAATTGAAATGACTCTTGGGATATATCCAAGGCCGGGACGGTGTTATCATAAGCATTCGCTTGTGTATCAATCCGGGTACTTCTTTTGCGAAATAATGATTAAGCTATAGCCAAGGCCCGCAAAACTAATAGAGAAATTATGGAACGTATTTCACTTAAAACAAGTTCATATTTTTCTATTGGATTTTGCTTCTCAGGGCCAGTTAAGACCAATCAAGTTCATTGTCAAAATGTCATAATTTTCTTTGTGATTGTATTATCATTATGTTTTAATTTGTTTGTAATCTTGACCACAAAACATGGGGACCAAATCTGTCTGCTATTTGAGGTTAGAAAACTACCTTTCATATGTTATCTGCATTTAATTGTGTCTATTAAAGAAAAGGATTTTAATCGTAATTGATTAATATTAAGGCATATTCACACAAGTTTGTTCATTTTCACTTGTTTGTTCAAAATTAACATTATTGTTCCAGGAGCCCTTACGATCGGGATCCCGACTGTTCACAGACCCATGGAGAGCTACCTGCACACCACGTTGAGGTCTCTCATCAACGGGATGGCCGCCAGAGAACGCGAGAGTGTAGTGTGTGTGATTTTCTTAAGTGGCAGCAACTCAACCTATGCCTCGGAACTCGCTTTAAATCTTACTGCCACATTCCCCGGAGAGCTGAAGAGTGGCTTCATCCGTCTCATCACGGCACCTTCAGAGTACTATCCGTCTCTGGATAATCTGAAGATCACATTTAACGATAAAATAGAAAGAGTCCAGTGGCGGTCAAGACAGAACCTTGATTATGCCTTCCTGGTGAATTATGCCAAGAATATCTCGAAATACTATCTTCAGATTGAGGATGACGTTGTGGCTACTGTAGATTTTGTTGGGAAGATTTTTGACTTTATTCATAGACAGAAAAAGAGCTGGGCCATGCTGGATTTCTCTGGACGAGGATTCATAGGAAAGCTGTTCAAGAGTTCAGATCTTTCCAAACTTGCTACGATATTACGCGTATTCTTTAATGAACAGCCGTGTGATTTCTTGATAAATTACTTCTGCGGTTTGCTTCTCCAAACCAAGCATATCATTCGCAAACCGTCTCTTTTCAAACATATAGGCCATTATTCCACTTTAAAGAATCAAATCCGAAAAGTTGGTTCCGGTGTATTAGTAAATAATCCAGAAGCATATCTGGAAAGTACCATAGAGACATATTCAACTTATACACTTGAGAAAGTTTATGAAGGCGAAAATAGCTTTTGGGGTAAAACTCCGAAAATTGGTGATACAATTGATATAAAATTTCTAGATCCACAAAAATCGATTAAAAGAATTATAGTGGAAACGGGCAACTTGAATCATCCCCAATCGGACACCGTTCAAGGAGCTGTACTGGAGTATTCGAAAGGATCTGACAAGAAATGTTCTGAATTCACACCCTTGGAGAGGTTCAAAAACGGTAAAATCGACTTCAATAGTACTGAAGTGAAAGACATTAGATGTTTACGAATAAGAATAACGGAAGACCAAAAAGAGTGGATAATGGTACGAAAAATCCAGATAAAGACGTAATAATAGGCTGTCAGTGTGGATGGAGATTCAAGGATTTTTTCAAGAAGAAGGAAGGTTCGTTGAATGAAGTCACAGAAAAATTGTCCATGACGTCAAAAATACAAGTGTTGCCATCTCGCATTGTCTTTCAACTTTACGAATGAGTTGTTGGGTTTTAAAAATTATGAAAATGATCAAAAACAAGAGTAGAACATACAATTATTACATGACAATAATGAGATGACAATAATAACATATTTGATACAAATTGCTATCGCTTCAAAGATGGCTTCTCGAAAATTATTTCGCTATCATAGCTTATCTTTAATGTTATTTCTTCCCCCATGGTCTCTCAGTAAGTTTATTTCTACAAGCAATCGAAAAGGTGCTATTTATAACAATGTGTTATTATTACAAGGAAGATATTGGACGAATTGAATGTTGGGTTCGAATCTCTGTCACATAAGTCGTCTTTCAGTATCAAAATGTTTCATCGACATATACTCAGATTCATTTTTCTTTTCAATGTTAAAGATCTCATTATTCGTAAATTTTATTTCGATGTCAATAAATATTTTATGGTGTCATCTTTGCGTATATGATATAAAAAAATTAATATTATTGTATATCCAGTTACAACCATTATCAAACAGTTTCCTTGCAGACACTCATCATAGCTTATATTACTGCGTTGTTAAACGACAAACGTTACCAGTGTAGCTATTTTCATTGCATATAACAAATGAAGTGGGTTATACCATAGAACGTTAATCTTCGTTTCAACGAAAACCTACAGTTTTATGTAATTATCAAACATTGTCTATAATGATTTCAGATATAAAGACAGAAAAAGGGATTAATATACGAATGAATCAAATATCTAGTGTGTAATAAATAATCGTATAACTATTCCTCATGAACATTTGTAAGACCATTGTTACAATTTTATTAAACCAAGTAATTGTGATATATTTGGCAGTGGTCGATAATCGTATATTTTATCACCTTTCAACGGTTTATTCCTTTATGAAAAGAAATACTCAGTGCCACGAACACCATAGTATTTATAGTACTTGGATCCGTTATTAATTTGAACAATGTCATCATTACATGCATTAGTAATAAATTGTGACAACGCTTTAGTTTACTGCATACATTAGTGTTAGGAAGTAACAATGTTGTTGCTTAGTGCATACAATAGTTTTAAGAAGCAACAACGTTGTTGCTTACCGCATACAGTAGTGTTAAGAAGTGACAATGTTGTTGCTTAGTGCATACAGTAGTGGTAAGAAGTAATTATGTTTTGCTCACCGCATACAGTAGTGGAAAGAAGTAACAAAGTTGTTGCTTACCGCATTCAGTAGTGTTAAGAAGTAACAATGTTGTTACTTAGTGCATACAGTAGTGTAAAGAAGTAACAATATTGTTGCTTACCGCACACAATAGTGTTAAGAAGTAACAATGTTGCTGCTTTCCGCATACAGTAGTGTTAAGAAGTAACATTGTTGTTGCTTAGCGCATACAGTAGTGTTAAGAAGTTACAACGTTGTTGCTCATCGCATACAGTAGTGTTAAGAAGTAACAATGTTGTTGCTTACCGCACACAATAGTGTTAAGAAGTAACAATGTTGCTGCTTTCCGCATACAGTAGTGTTAAGAAGTAACATTGTTGTTGCTTAGCGCATACAGTAGTGTTAAGAAGTTACAATGTTGTTGCTCATCGCATACAGTAGTGTTAAGAAGTAATAGTGTTGTCGCTTACCGTATACAATAGTGTTAAGAAGTTACAATGTTGTTGCTTAGCGCATATAGTAGTGTTAAGAAGTAATAGTGTTGTCGCTTACCGTATACAATAGTGTTAAGAAGTAACAATGTTGTTGCTTAGCGCATACAGTAGTGTTAAGAAGTTACAATGTTGTTGCTCATCGCATACAGTAGTGTTAAGAAGTAACAATGTTGTTGCTCACCGCATACATCAGTGTAAAGACGTAACAATGTTGTTGCTTAGTGCATATAGTAGAGTTAAGAAGTAACAATGTTGATGCTTACCGCATACAGTAGTGTTAAGAAGTAACAATGCTGTTGCTTAGTGCATATAGTAGTGTTAAGAAGTAACAATGTTGTTGCTCACCGCATACAGTAGTGTTAAGAAGTAACAATGTTGTTGCTTACCGCATACAGTAGTGTTGAGAAGTAACAGTGTTATTGCTTACCGCATACATCAGTGTAAAGACGTAACAATGTTGTTGCTTAGTGCATATAGTAGTGTTAAGAAGTAACAGTGTTGTTTCTTGGTGCATATAGTAGTGTTAAGAAGTAACAATGTTGTTGCTTTCCGCATACAGTAGTGTTAAGAAGTAACAATGTTGTTGCTCAGCGCATACAGTAGTGTTAAGAAGTAACAATATTGTTGCTCACCGCATACAGTAGTGTTAAGAAGTAACATTGTTGTTGCTTAGCGCATACAGTAGTGTTAAGAAGTAACAATGTTGTTGCTTACCGCATACAGTAGTGTTAAGAAGTAACAATATTGTTGCTTACCGCATACATTAGTGGAAAGAAGTAACAATGTTGTTGCTCACTGTATACAGAAGTGTTATGAATTGACTCTAGGAAGAATGCGTGTTCAATGTTGGTAGTATTAACGCAGCTGGATATATAGAGGTGTGCAGATGTATGAATGTAATGTCCGCCTGTTTCTTTTTGTTGACGCGAATCGATATTCATCATAAAGAGGTGAGAATCTCTACAGACTCAATAAAAAACGTTTTTCATATCTTTCGATTGTTATTATTATCATTAAATTGTATAACCAAGTGACCTGTTGCACTCAACGTCTTTTTTGTAACGTTTTGTGCTTCGGTATGTTCAATAAGTCAGCATGGTCAACGGCAAAACTCGAATACCTGCGGTCATCCTTATCACAACATGGTTTTCTATTATCTATTACCCGTAATGGTGATGTCACGTCTTTGCCTCTATCTAGAGTTCATTGTTCTAACAAAAGTTTTTTTAAATCAGATAAATGTTATACTTTTCATTACTTAATTGATTAATCTGGAGAGGGCTTTTCTAAGTTTGATAACTTGTGCCCAATCCATTTCTTGAATGAATAGAATAAGTTCAATTAAATTAAGATTGATAACGAGTAAAGTTGAAGTACAGGTCTACAAGACTACTGTGAAGAGCAAAAAAACGTTGAAAGTCAACATTAAATGTGTAATTGAGAACACAAATATATTCGCTCGATGTCATAAGATTAAAAGGAGCAAAGAAAAACGTGAACGCAGCCACCAATACCTACAGCTGCATATCTAAAGTTTGTTCACTTACCAATGAATCGTAGTGCAAATATCATGTAAATTGGGTTTCGTTTCAACGTCAATAGAATAACTTTAGAAAGACTGACAATGGATCATCCACTGTCCATGTGTGAAATAGCCATTCTTGAACTCATTTTGGCATTGTCTGGTCACTCGTGCAAATATTAGAATTTTGGCATATTGATAAAGATAGAAGGGGTCACATTTTCGAAATTTCAATTTCGTTGAATGTCGAATAAAATGTTCCATATCGACTCCCTGAGATTAAAACCAACATAATCACATTGACTTTGTGCTAAGAAACAAACGTGACTAACTTTTTAAGAAGTTGATAACTTATTAAGGATTTTCTGGAGAAAAAGAGAAATCAGTGCTTTCAGAAGTTTGACCCCTGGTCACTTAAATGACCTGCCATAACTGTTACGGGTAATTGTGGGGAACAATAAACCTTTGCCTTAAAGAAGAATGGATCTGCATATGTGTAATGAAAATTCAATATTATACGTTTCTTTTTCGCAACGCTACGATACCTCAAAGGCATCTCAAATTACATGATATTTGCACTAGTATATTCAGGTATGTGAACAAACTTTTGGCACGCAGCTGTAAATCTGCACAATCACAAAGCAGCATCTCCTTAGTATTTACACAGTGCAAGTTGGAAAGGGATGCAAGTGGTTATCTCCCCTATTTTATATCATGTTTATTCTTTATTCAAAATTAACAATGTTGCACGTGTATGTACACCTTTTGAAAATTCAATTCTTTACTACGACATGACAACACATTTATTGGAATTCAAACCACATTAATTACGCGAAACGAGTAACGATTTCCAACAATAGATTTCCAGAGGCCAGGTCAGATACGCATTCACGGTAAAGGTCGAAGTTCGCTTAGCAGTCGCCAGGGTTTTTTGTCCGACTTCACGTTTTTGCTTGTAAAGGTTAATGTTTCAGTGTCAAGGGGTTATATTTGTGTTTTACATTTCCACCTATTATGTGAACATTTCAGCGTTTTTGCTATGTACGGCTGTTTTTCCTGGTAGGCCTGAAATAGAAACCGTGTGATATTTCTTCTCTGCCATTAAAGTCTTACATTCGAAAAAAACACTACAGCTACTGAACAGAAATATGTTTAAACTGTTCATAATTTCGTATGTACATTCATAATTTTTTGGAAACTTTGAAATTGTCGCCACTTCTTATCAGAACAATCTAAAGGCTATTGATCAATATGTTAAGTTATTCATATCGACATTACATATGGAAGGTATGCCAGGTACGAATAAACACATAAATAAATAAATAAATAAATAAACACATTTCCGGCAAAATTCGACAAATATGGTAAATGAAGAATACCGTTAGGATAAAAGGTTTTGTTATAAAAACATATTTAGAAATGAAAATTGTATAAAAGAATTCATGAAATTTCGATTATGCATTTCCAAAGTGTTTCAGAAACCCATACAATAAACGTTCCAGTTTGAATACAAATATGATATTTACGAATGTGATATGGACTCGATGTGGCATCGTCTCTTAAAAAATCACAAGTTTTGACAGAAAAATTATCGAATTAGTTGAACTTGAGTGAACAACTATTTACATTATATATGCACAAAGTTTACAAGTAATGTAACAAACTTTTGTTCAGGAGCTTTAGGTTAAGGAAACTTTTTCAGCCATTTTGATAACTTTTTCCAATATTTGAATTATTTTTTTTTGATTAATCAACCGTAAAATGAGTTACCCCAGAGAGTAAAACCCTACCCCCTTTCAGAACTCCTTGATACGCTTGATTGCTTTGACCTGAATTTGAATGTAACGACACCAATGGTTTGATTCATACGAACGTACACGTTATCTAATGTAGGAAACAGTTGTGATTTGTGTTTGTATACATAATGGCTATTAGTACAGTGGACAGTATTGAACTTCAAAACGATAAGGATACTAAATAAGAATACAATTACAGAAAACTTGGACGTACAAATATGTATTTATGAATCGTCATTTGACGATCATATAAGTGTTTCTCAAGTTTGCAAAAAGAGGTTATACAATGTATACAAACATACACAATTTTTATTGCATTTTCATTTCTACCCTTCATTTTCTCATATTCATGCTGTGGATGTGTTGATTTATGTTTTTAAAAGCACAGTTTTTGCATTATACATAACAATTGACAAAATGGTCTCCTATAAGCACCTGCGTGAATCTCAGGTTGATAATTGTTAATATCCATCATTTTCTCTCGAGGCTCATTTACAGTACTATGGCTATGGGCTGGTTATCTATTGCAAGTGTGGGTCTTGCTTCTGGCATTTGGTTGCCATGGTAATGTATGACATTATACTTTGTGCTAATGTATTGCCTGACACATTATCTGCTCGTCAAATTGATTATATCAGCTTTATATCTGTACACAGTATCCGATTCCAAAGACGTATTTGTGTACAGGAAGTGATAAATGGAAATCAGCCGGAAGTCATCTACCTGTTCAGAAATACAAATTGAAACAGGGGACCTTTCTAATTGCGGAGAATACTTCAAAGAAATGTATCGCATGTCAAGTATTGACTGAAACTATCCTTTGAAGAATCAGTACATACTTGCTTTTTATGTATATTTATACAATTGTTTCCGATTTACGATTGAGTATGACCTCATTGTATAAATTATCCAGGGTTTGTAACTATGATATATATATATATATACTCTCCATTAATAAATATAAATTAAGTTTGGTTCCTTTGTCAGTTGCTCTTTAACCCGCACCATTTAATGTTTCCGTGTTAATATTTATGTTGCTTTTTCCAAGAATGATCATAGCTAAATCAATTTCTGTCCGCGAAGCTGATTTTTATATGCTGGGATTTTTTTCTGCATTCTATTACAGTATGACATTGTCATAAATGAATTTAGATCGGGTGTTGGCATTGTTACAATAATATACTGTTCGTGTAGTTCTTTATTGACTTTGATGATTATGATAATGTATTACAATATACATGTTCTTACTAGCTATGTAACTATGTAATTATAAGCGGTAACATATCCCTGTAAGTAGAACAAACAGCTCACATAATCGTGCTATATCAACTGGCACAATGTTTTTAGGTATTACATATTTTATCACTGTTAAGTTTTTCTATGACTGTAACCAATCCAGATTTTCATTTCATTTATGACGTATCATTCCAGAGTATCAATGTATAGTTGACTGTGTCATTTCTTCCTATTTTACGTGATATGATTAAATCATTGTGCTTGACGCCACTGTAGATATTCTTAACCAGTACCCTTCCTCGCATGTCGTACCACATGTAGGACGCTAGTTTGAAAGGTAAAGGAAAGATAATTTCAACCTCTACTTTCAGGTCAACAATTAAGCATTGAAATTCATAAAAATCGCGAGAGAAACAGGCTATCGAAATAGCGTGCAACTTATGAGAAGACATGAACAATTAAGGTAACGATTCCTTTCTGAATTGAAGAAAACTGTTTAAACAAAAACATTTAAAAATCAACATATTTTGGACAAACTCACAAAATTCGAAGGCTATATTTTCAATTATGTTTTTATTGATCATAACACTATTCCATATCCCAACAGACAAAATAACATAGGTGGAGAAGACTGGTTCATATTGGTCATTTCATGTTCATATTTTGGGACCAAAAAATAAACATTGTAAATAGGTTTTTAAAAATCGAAACCTCTGTGAAAGAAACACTTTACGTATTCAGCATCTTCATATTATATATTCAAAATTATTGATCATGGCACACTTTCATGTAAGTATGTATCTCCATGCCAAATTTTATCAAAATCAGATGATTAGTATAGAATTTATAAACCGGGTAGGATTTTTTAAATTCTTTGGTTTGTACCATCAATGACCTCTTCAACGTATGCAATTTATTTCATTTCCAATAGCCTTTTGTCCTTACAAGTCCTTTCAAATAATGCATACTAATTCCCCATCTATTTATTATTCTACGTTACCCCGCTAATTATTTACTTTCAACATTGCAAGTAATAATTACTTTCATAGCTTTGTGTCTATATTTGCTTCTCTCATTTCAGTTCTGTTTACCATGTTCAAAAAACTACCTCCGCTAAGACAGGAACATTTAAATTCACAAAGAAATAACTTTATTTTCTGTATGTACCTTATCCAGCAGTTATTCTTCAGCAATACTAACTATATCCTCTTGAATTCAACACTGCGCATATGCAATCTTTTTTATTGTCCTGCCATTGCCTCGTCCCTGCCTCACTTCATTGATGTATTGGTTGCTTCCAAGCAGGCACCCGGCGTCGATTCGACATTGAAATCTGATTGATTTAATTTCAGGACATTGATCGACCAAATTTCGGGACAACGTTAGTTTACTGACGTTGAAATTTCTTTGGTTTTTTTAACCTTGTTTCAACGTCCTCACAACAACTTCAATCCGACAAGTGATTACTTTGACCAAATCAAACAGTCTTACTGATCAATATTCTTCCAAAGCCATATAGCTCTTAAATCGCACCAGCTCTCCAAAATCAAACTATCTTTCAAAGCCAACATTCAACCAAAATCAATATATTTTTCAAAGCCAACATTAAAAAAAAACATTACATCATTTCAAAGTCAATGTTTCAACAAAATCTTATTATCTCAATGTCAACATCTAATTTAGTCACCATATCATTTTAAGTCAACATTTCACCAACATCAATGTATCGTGTCAAAATCAACAATATACCATAATTATAATGAAAACAAACTAACATGAAAGAAAAAAAGACTTTGTTGTAAAGCTGAAACGATTAAAAATGCCATGGCATTCCCGAATGCAGGTGTTATTCCTAAATGCCATTGCAATTTCCATGGCACTGGTAAATGGTATGGCATTTTTTATTTAAGGGAGTTAGACCATTTGTTTTTGTCAAATATTTATCTAATTACTCCATATGTACTCCAAATGTAATTCAATGAAAATTATTCTTAATCGAAAGCGTCGAAATTTTGGCAATCAACAAAGGACTCTCTGTATCAGTCCTAACTTGTACCAAACAGCATTATCGCAATCCATTTCTTTAAAAATGTTCCTTTTTAATAATTTGTTTAGTTATATCCTGGTATACCATTTAAGGAAAGCTTGTAATATTTAACGATAACTTTCCCGGGGAGGTAGATTTAATGTGTTGAAGAAAGAAATTTACGCAATATTTTGATATCATAAATGTATATTTTCACACATAGATTAAACAATACCGAAAGCGCCAAAATGTCTCGAACAACTTTTCATTCAACTTTCGTAAATATTGGTACTTTCAAGGTTTGATAAGAATTAAATCGTTCTCTGGCAACGGCGCAACGCTTTTAAATATCTACATGAAACATTCAACATCATTATTTGTAAAGTATTACAGATGTTAATATCGAGATTTTGAAAATACGTCGGTTACGACATTTTGGATCGTTTTTCCGACACAGTTTAGGCCTACATTTTCCTCCTAAACAAATCAAATACTTTAGATTGTCCGATAAGCTCATAAAATAAAGGAATAGCACAGATTAATAATTTTCCAAACAATCAATTTAGCTATATTTGCGTGAAGGTTTCATGTCTTACATTCTAACGACACCTGCAGTAGCTAAACTAATACCTGATAATACCATAGGATCTTATGAATAATTTTGATAAGTAAGTACACCGGGAATGCATACGGTCAAATACATTAGCTAAAAAGTGTACAAACTCGGGCAACATGCAGATATATTGTCCTACTTCAATCCTTATTTTCGGTTAAAATGTTTATACTTTTTTCTCAAGTTGATGAAAATTGTCCTCCTTATTCAATTTAGTTTTGTTTGCAGATAATTATTCATTTCATATTTTTTTAAATATATATTTAACTTAATATTTTAATCCGAATACTGCCCGAACCTCGGTCTCTTAACCAAAATACTTTCATTTCATGATACACTACTTCTGTTACTTATTTTCTGTTAGGAATTTGTGACTTGTCGACAAATAATCATATCGGTATCGTTATTGCACTGCGTCTTTACTGTAGGCAACGATTCGTTTCAACGTCGACAGCAATGTTTGCGTTCCTAGCCTCGTTCTCGTTACCAAAACGGCGTCGAGTGAATAAGTTCTATCAAATCAAACCAAGACTATTTGAGTGTTGTGTGAAGCTCGAAGGTCCATCCAACGGATCAATTCTATTTGACCTGTTCAAGGTAAGGGTGGAGTAATTTCTTAACAGATTTTTTTAACGAAGAGAATCTGACCACGATGACCGAGGATTTCAAGCACTCAAACCATCGTTCCGATTTTGGGTATTGAGTGGAATACTTAAATAAGTTAGATATGATAAAAAATGTGAATTTTCATAGTACCATGATTGTACCAATTGTACAAGTTTGAAACATGAAGGCATTAGGATGCAGAAAGTCAGAATTATTTGAATTGAATCGAACTCACAAGAATGATGTAAAATGATTTTGCAAAATGACCATCAACACATGTGGCAGGTTATAAGCAAATATAATAAACAAATGGATGTACATCAAAGTTGTAACTAGGCCTTTACCACCACCCCCCCCCCCCCCCCCCCCACCCCCCCCCCTTTTTTTTTACCTCAGCCTTCCAGTACAATTGGTGCAATCATGGTATTGTGAGAAACTGTCAAATAGATAAGCGTTGATAAAGTGAACACTCTATACACTAATTTGTAAGGAAGTTACTTTTTACACATCTATTCATTCACCTGCTTTATTTTTCAGTACATCTCACGGGGTGGGATAATGCAGTGGTTCGGCTTCGGATCCGCCAGGGATTTGGCAACTTTAGCTTGTCTACGGTAGAGAACCGTTCTACATGCAGAGCTTAAGGTTTGGGTACAATGCTACACTGAATTTCAGCGGAGTACCACCCATAGTTCGCATTTGTTTTGTTGACTTTTTCCCGGCAGTCTATATAGTGCAATTTATTAATATTTAAAACATGTTTTGATTTACAAGACATAATAATTTATCTGTTTAACATTTTAACACATTTCGCAACATGTTTTGAATAAAACATGTACGCAACATGTATAAAATCAAAACGCCATGTTTGCAGTGTACTAGCTGCCTTGATATAAGGGGGGAAGGATTAGGGGAAAGCGGAACGAAAGGAATTGTGGGAAATAGACAGCAGGTTTTAGAGCAGCTCTAATGTAACAGTGATGCTCACAAAAGTTATAACGTTCAGTATTGCGACCGCTTAATAAAATATTGAATACCAAATATTAGGATTCTAAATGATAAGCACATGCCACTCTTGTCACAAACTTCCTGGCTTGAGACAGCGAGATTTTTACCCGTGTCTCAAACTGTTTCATGACATAGTACATTGTGAATGAAGTGCCTTGGCCTAAGTCCACAGAGCAGTATAAATGGGTACCTTATTACTGTATGTACGGACCTATAAGGCAGGCTAAAAGCTTAGTAGCTGCTTTGAAAGTTTAAATCCTTCAGGGTAATCATTGTGAGAAGTGTCCTGTCCCGAAAATAAGTATGATATAATTGGGTTAATTAATTTATCGGATCTGACCCTTCAAGGTCGAATAATGACCTTTGTGTTTGAAAAGGGATGGTATATGAATTATATGTTTTGTTTGGAGAAGTAAACCACAGAAATATTTTATCAAGTAATCACATGGCTGTTCGTTAAAAAATACCCGTAGGATTAGAGCAAGTTTGGGAAGATCTGAACTCTTGAACAGCTTTCCTATGAAGCCTAGTCCAGAGAAATCCAGCATGACCCAGCTCTTTTTCTGTCTATGAATAAAGTCAAAAATCTTCCTCACAAAATCTACAGTAGCCACAACGTCATCCTCAATCTGAAGATAGTATTTTGAGATATTCTTGGCATAATTCATCAGGAAGGCATAATCAAGGTTCTGTCTTGACCGCCACTGGACTCTTTCTATTTCATCGTTTAATGTGATCTTCAGATTATCCAGAGACGGATAGTACTCTGTTGGTGCCGTGATGAGACGGATGAAGCCACTCTTCAGCTCTCCGGGGAATGTGGCAGTAAGATTTAAAGCGATTTCCGAGGCATAGGTTGAGTTGCTGCCACTTAAGAAAATCACGCACACTACACTCTCGCGTTCTTTGGCGGACATCCCGTTGATGAGAGACCTCAGCGTGGTGTGCAGGTAGCTCACCTTGGGTCTATAGACAGTCGGGATGCCGATCGTTAGAGCTCCTGGAAGATATTAAGATAATCACATTATGAAGTAAGGTTCCGTGAACAAGCTGTAAACCTTATTTAAACAGCACTCCTTATCATAAGGTAATTGGACAATTGGAGTGAGTTATTGTTTAACGCCGCTTGGGCAATATTTCAGCCATTAGCGGCGTTGGACAATTGGAAATACGATAAAATATATCACTACTTCAAAGGTAAATGTAACCGCTTTTCCCTGAAATAATGTCACTATTACATTCCTATGTATATGAACTCTTCCCCTTCCATGGATTCAGAATCTTACCTGGTTTCGGTCTGATTGTTCCCGCCAGGTGTATAGCGTCCATCCAGGTGTTTATATCTTGTACCTGTAAATATGAATTTAATGTAATAATCATTTACAAAATGTTAACAACTACAGGAAATATAAGAGAGAATAAAGTATGAAAGATAATAATATACAATTATAGACTGGTGACGAGGTCAATACCTGAGGACGAAGTCCGACGTCAATATTGCTTTCGTCGGGTCTATAAAAACAGGTATTGACCGAATTCACCAGTCCATAATTGTTTTATTATGTTTCGATATATATACGAAAATAAAAGAAAAATCGACAGTCATGATCAGCATTTTGTATCAATTGTTCAACATGACGGTCAAATGACTTCACGATAACAATAGCATGACGTCATGTAACAACGGTTTGACGTCATTATGTCTGTTTCAAGTCAATATCACTTTTGGTCAATATGCTTTTCTGTCGACTGACACGTGACTGCTTCTCGACCAATCGGATTGCCGGAAAAATAAGATCACATAATAATATAATATATATACAGAGAATACTAAACGACGTTCCGTGTAATAACATATTTATGAAACGAGTGAATTGTTTGGTATCTAACGAGCGAATGCGAGTTAGATACCAAACCATTCACGAGTTTCATAAATATGTTATTACACGGAACGGAGTTTAGTATTTTATTTATTACTCTCCCAACATCAGCAAAAAAATTCTGGAAAAAGGCTTTGTACATGGAGGCCATCATGCAGCCACAACTGTGTCACGAGTATTCGTGAATTCATTTCATTATAATGATTAACATCGGCTCTACCTATCTTTTACACAAAAAAGAGAAAGCTTTGAATTGTATATAATTTGGAATTTTTATAAGACTGATAGCCTACGACACCTAACCAGGCAAAGAAATCGAAACTCGAATACTTAAAACTGATGAGTGCATTACGTCAGCAAAACTAGGTCAAGCGTATGAATACATTATGATTGCCGATGTAATTTATTTTTATTTTTAAAAAACTATTAAGCAATGGGGAAATAACAACAGACAAAGAAGATTTTAACAACAAACAGAACGCCTTTAATAAAGAAACATTGTGAGGAATATCTTATCAATTGATTGTTTTCCATTTGTTGGATTATTTTCGAATGCGATGTAACTTCCAAAGTTACTAGGGAGTTAATCGCCTTAAAGAGCGTGGTCACCTCGCACACAAGTTTGGACGAGAATTCTGATCATTTGGAACATATTAAGCTGAATTGAAATTGACATGAATGACAGAATTGTTTATTGGACCTGCAAATATCGGACCAAGTGATTGCATTCGAGAACGAGTGACATTAACAGTGCTGGATTTGTCATTGTGCTGCACGTTTGAAACAGTGTCAGCGGCGCGATCTTGGCGAACGTCAACATTGACAGTACACCCCGCATCAGCTGGCCGGTTGATCATTTCACTGATTTCACGATGCTGTGTTTCAGAAATTTGTGAATAGTTATTTATGCTTTGTAAATTCTTATGGCCACTGATTTGCATAATTTGATTTGGCGGAATGTTATTGTCAGACAAAGTTTGGACCATGTATTTCCTGGCTGAGTGATTGGTCAACCGTTTGGAATCTAACTTCGCATTGGACGCCATGCGTTTCATAATTGAACCAAGTTTGTTCACCCCTACGGGTTGGCGTTTGAACCAAGGATGGTTTTCTGAGGCAGTTTTACTGTTGGTCGCCATGTAGAATGGAGTGTCAGCGGAACTAAACCCATCGGGACGAAGCGTGGCATAGCGCTTGTAGGCATTTACCGGACACCGATCATCACCGGAAGCCCAAGCTTTTGGAGTGACAGTGCGGACATTCCTGATGTCTACACCTGTACGAGTTTTTGTTTGCCTCTCCTTGAATTCCAAAAATTCTCTGCCATTGGAGTCGCAGTTGAGCGTCACATCACCCCAGTGCATATTCCTGTGAGGAGTTACGCTTCGCAACCCAAAATGTGTAGTGTTCAGCCACCATAGAGTGTTCAATATGGATTCTGGATTTTGTAAACCAAGTTCACCAGATTTCCACAATGTGTCAATATCATTAGGATCAAGGGATTGTGCACGTTTCGGTAAGTTACCCAGACCTTCTTGTTTTAGGACCTTTTGCTTAGTTGTGAGAACATCCCTGACTGTAGAAAACATAGGATCAGAAAACACACTTTTCCCGTAGAATTTGGCTTTAAGATGTCTATCCACACTGCTGATAATGCCCCTCAAACTTGATGGTTCATAATCAGAACCATTCCCTTTCTTGACATCCATTATGAATTTACACAAAAGTCTACTTAATTCCTCCGGGGAAGGTTCATCAATTTGGCGAATATCACCTTGATCGGCCATGAAGCGATGAACGATTTTGAGATCATAAATTGTATTCCTGGAAGTGTTCATATTTTGATTCTTTTGTAAGAATTCAGATATTTCAGAATCTTTACAGTATGCAGGTGTAGGGATGGGCAAATCATTTGACATTGGCACAAAGTCAAAAAAGTCATCTTTGAATAGGTCTTCGATATCAAAATCATCATTGTGTGAAGATGATGCAGTTTCCGGGATCACCTGTATTCGGTGCCTTGCCGCTTGTTTGATTGTCCCGTCTTCAAGGCGAATGTTGTACACATGAAATGTGCCAAGAGGTTGAATGATTGACTTAACTCTTCCTCTTAATTGCCCATCAACTTTGACCGAGTCATTAACTTTAATTTCGTTAGCCATTTTTCTTTACGATACGTCGTCTGCTAGAGAAAACGTCTGAGATGAAATTACTTACCGTTGTTATTTTTTAAATTTTTATAGTATACAGAATATGTAATCAGTTTTAAAACATGTATGCAGCTGTTCAAATGTAAAAATAAATGTTTAAAAAATAAACGTATGCTATCCCGTTATCGTTATGTTGCATTTTACAGCTGACATTTTGTTTTGATCACGTTACCTTGGTCATGTGACCGAGTGAAAATAGTTCCGACATCAGTGCGCGTGATGTTATTACACAATGTGTAATAACATTGTAGATTTATTAAAAAGCGATATCTTCAACGGGAGAGTAATAAGTAATGATATGTGTATGTTTCCTTAACAAGGTAAGCTTATCCTGACTTAAATGGATTATTTGATATGTATTTCAAATAAAACATTCATGTTATCTATTCAAGAAATTCAATATACTTTTGAATTAGCAGCAGTATAAACTTTTGAATTCGATTCAATGAAATTTGGAGACGTTCCATAATGAAACTCTGTTGCTTTAGGGATGTCCGTTCCTCAAAATTAAAGTATTAAACTTTTTTTCTAAACTGTTTTTTTTTTCAAAAGTTTAGCGTATTGGCTTGAAATAGCAACCAAAAAAAATTTTTTTTTCGAAATATTTTAAGGCAAAGATCCCTTCGTTAGTCAGAGATTTACCATGGAAGTCAATGAGGATATGATGACCTTTTTTGAGAAATATTAAATTTATTAAACTTTCTTAATATGAAAACATGTTGGAGTAAACATAATTTTTTTCCAGAAAAAAGTTTAAAATATATATATGGTACTCTGGGTTTTTAGCCGCTCACTGATTTAAATTTAATATTTCTCCAAAAAGTAATGGTATTCAAATATTTCAATTAAATGATCAACATTCAAGCTATTTTTGTACTGCTTTCTCCCACTCATTATCTAAAAATATACCTGAACGCATACATACAAATCATTTTCATTCAACAACATGTACTTTCTTGGTAAAACAGATAATAGAACTGGCTCAAATAATAGTTACAACAAAAATTGATAAATTACCGCTTCATTTTGGTTTATTTTTAAGAACATTATGATTTAAGGTTATTTGAGTTTTGTAACTGTGACTGAGGAGTGAACATCCTTAAATGGCGCAGGGCAACTTGTGGGTCGTATACGTATTTGATCATTTAAGACACTGTAACATAAGCTTTTATTTCTATAGCAAAACGTTAAATAAAACACTTATGTTATGGATTCAAAAAATTCAATATACTTTTGAATTTACACGAGTATATATAAACTGTTGACTACAATTCGATTCTGATTTAATAACAGAGGGTTACGAGTCGGTTATATAGATCTCGGTTTACTACGTCTAATGCAAATAAATAAACTTGTTGCAGATAATACTTAAAATGCATGAAAGTTGGTGTAACAGTCTCAAATAATTTTACCCCAGAAAAAGGCTCTTAGAGTCAAAATGGGCCGGCCTCATAAGATTTTTTGGGGCCTAGCACTATATGAGCACAGGAAACACCAAGGACTGGGACTAGGCCCTTAGATTGATATACGTCTCCCTGCCAATATTTTAAATGTTTGCATGTATGCATTGTAAAACAATTAAGTGAGTGACTTGGGGTTTTACGTGTTTTGAACAATATTTCAGTTATTAAACACGTGGATGACAAGCATCAACAAGCAGACAGAGTCAGCTATATCCCCCGCCAAAGGGAAAGGGTAGTTAAGGATACTAGTTGTGGAATATTGAACAGTGATCATGTTGTTTTTCTACAAACAACCTTTAAGAAATCATGATGTTGTAGTGACTTGTTATTACCAATTTTAAATATTGGTACGTGATGCATTTTTGTGATACATTTAACCCGACTGTCCTGCATATTATTGTATTTGAACAGTCACAAGTATCTTAGAAAAATAAATACAAGAAGTTGAAAACCCCAAAAGGCACATCTACGCATGATGCCCGTTGCACATACCAAGTTTCGTCGAGCTAGGTCTCACCGTTTTGGAGTTGTGCTCCGGAAACATTAACGGGTAAAAATAATAATGCAAAGAAGTTGAAAACCCCAAAAGGCACATCTCCGTATGATGCCTGTTGCACATACCAAGTTTCGTCGAGATAGGTCTCATCATTTTGGAGTTGTGCTCCGGAAACAAAATCCTATGTTACGTTTCCATGGAAACGGGTAAAAATAAAGATGCAAAGAAGTTGAAAACCCCAAAAGGCACATCTCCGCATGATGCCCGTTGCACATACCAAGTTTCGTCGAGCTAGGTCTCACAGTTTTGGAGTTGTGGTCCGGAAACGAAATCCTATGTTACGTTTCCATGGAAACGGGTAAAAATAAAAATGCAAAGAAGTTGAAAACCCCAAAAGGCACATCTCCGCATGATGCCCGTTGCACATACCAAGTTTCGTCGAGATAGGTCTCACCATTATGGAGTTGTGCTCCGGAAACAAAATCCTATGTTACGTTTCCATGGAAACGGGTAAAAATAAAAATGCAAAGAAGTTGAAAACCCCAAAAGGCACATCTCCGCATGATGCCTGTTGCACATACCAAGTTTCGTCGAGCTAGGTCTCACAGTTTTGGAGTTGCGCTCCGGAAACATTATCGGGACGGACGGACGGAGACCATTTCAATATCCCCCGCCAACTACGTTGTGGGGGGGATAAAAAGAGAGCGGACAAATCAGGGAGAAAGGGATCGACAAGATAAGAGAAAAGACGGAAAGAAAGGCATAGTGAGTGATAGACATCAGGTTTTAGAAAAACTCAAATTTGGTCTGGCTTCTACCCTTTCGACCTGTCCAGCTTGGGAGTCCCTACCAGGAGCATGTTAGCTCCTGCTTGCATAGCTCTCAGGGACTGTGAAGCACGCAAACCATCACACCACGATAAGTTATTGAGTCCAGTGGTGGTAAAACAATTAAACAATTTGCCTGTCTTATTTTAGAGACCTGTGTTTGAAGGAATTATTCATTTATGGACGTTTTGGCAAAGATTCTTATACAGGTTTGGCGTTTCAAAATTTTGTTTTATTTGCAATCAATTTCCAATTTAAATGTATCTCAAAAGGACAATATAAAGTCTTTAGACGTGAAATTAAAATTTTCTTTCACAATAATGATCCCTTAAAGTGCCCCTTTGACATAAGGTAGTTGAAAAAACCCTTACAGTGCCCTTGATGATCATTGGTCCATCTTACGTGTAGGTGACGTTACTTTCAATGTCAAGGACTATTCGAGTTTTTTGTTAACGTAAAGGCTAGTTTTTGGGGATGGTCTCTTTGTCTATTGCAATATTTTCTCATTCTTTATTATTTTTTTAAATAATGAACACTGTTCGTACCGCATCTCAGGGTCGAAGATAGCCTGAATGTTGATAGCATGGTAGCCCTTTCGGCACACATACGCTGCTTCCTCGTTAGCTGGGGGAC
Source organism: Phorcus lineatus (assembly GCA_921293015.1). Lineage (NCBI taxonomy): Eukaryota > Metazoa > Mollusca > Gastropoda > Trochida > Trochidae > Phorcus > Phorcus lineatus. The sequence continues at coordinate 10,507,907 of OV121097.1, read as the reverse complement.
GCTTGATCGGGACGAGGGTACCGTCTACACATCCAATAACATTTGGAAATCCGAATTTTGTGTGAAATTTTTCCTTCAGTTGTCTTACTGCAAAATTATCTTTAGGGAATGTTATAAGATTGAGTTTATTACAAAACTCGACGATGGTAGCTCTTATTGAACTCGACACGCTCGACTGCACAATACCATGCATGTCGGCAAGTTCACTCTGGAAACTGCCCTTCGACAGAAACCTGAGGGTCACTAGTACCTGAAGTTCAGGTGTTAGGGGTGACGAACGCTGGGTCGTCCTGACCAACCCTGGCTCTACCAACTCAATAAGCTTAAATATTGCGTGGGGGGGCATACGGTACCGGGAAAGCAGCTCGGCGTCATCTAGGGTGTCTAATTTCCGGGTCCGGTTGCGGAATATTCTCATCTTTATCGGTGGTAAGTTATCAAGTTCAAAGTCATCAACATCAAAATCTAAAACCACGAAGGCTGCCATCTTGAATGCGAGACAAGTGCGCGCATCGTAAGTTACGACAGGTATACACCTCTCTTAAATTTATGATCTTAACTAAGATATCTTAAGTTTACGATCGTTTCGAAAATCGCCTAAGACAAAGCCAGAAATGACTACCCACAAGGTTACGACAATCTTAGCGCTAAGAGAGCTTCGAAAATCTACATCCTGATCTCTAACGGACTGAATCCCTCGTGTGGCTGGCGGGTTGATAAACGTGGCTACGCTCAACGGTAAATTTTTCAGCCAATAAAATGTCGTTAATTAAGGAGCTTGACAATACTAGCTCGAACTCAACAGATTTTTCCATCCGGGTTGTCTCATTGGCTGTTTAGATAGCAGGTGAAACTAGGGTTTTGGCTTGAAAAAGATCAGGGTATTAGGAAAGAGCGAGAGCGGGTTTAGCAGGATGGATATTTTCCTTTTTATCAAGACAACATGTATCATTCAAATAAACCATTCGATTCCTGGATTACAAACGGTTACGGATAAATGTCAATTATGGATGCGTTTCAGTTAAATTACTGCAAGGAAAAATATGAATCGACCACTCATTTGCTATGGATCAATAATTTATTAAGGAACGTGTGGTAACATCTGAATGAATTCGTGTATTCAATAGATAATTTGAATTGACAAAGCCTATCCATTTTTTATTTTCAGCAAATTGTATCAATTCTATTTTGATTACAGAATCAGAAATCTGCATTTTAATATTAAACAAGCTGACAGAGCCCTCTATATTCACCGACAAGTGGCAAAAAAGTGAAATATATTGAACACCAGTCATGAAACTGTATTCTATAATAAACCGTCAACTCGTATTGTAAGTTGAAAACTATCCTCAGATGATCATTTGTGGTTAATTCATCCTTTAGAAAATGATTGTTTAAGATCCTTACTTCCATTGTGCTTGAAAACAGCATTTTAACTTGTGTCCCACGGAATCAGCCACTAAAAAACTAAACATTCTGAAGAAATCGAAAACTCAAAACGCACCACTACATATGCTACATAGGCCTTATGGTTTTTGAGTTCTTTTTCAGAAATAAAATCATAAGTAATGTTTTGGTTAAAACTGCCGAAAGCAAAGTTTGAATACGTAAAAAAAAAAGGAAAAAAAAGACACGACTACACACAAAAATGTTCCAACTTTAAATAACCTTATGGACTTTGAGTTCTGGAAACAAAATTCTAAGTTGTTTTACAAGAAAACAGCAAAAACTTAATGTAGAGAAAAAGTCGGAAAATCCTTATCGGTACCACTTCACACGATCATTGTTCCACATCACCGATCACCGATCACCCGATCACACTCACTCGATCCCTTTCTCCCTGGTATATCCATTCTTTTTTGGATGCTTGTCACCCACGTGTTTAACAACTGAAATGTTGTTGAAAGCACGTTAAACCCCAACACACTCACTCGATCCCTTTCTCCCTGGTATGTCAACTCTCTTTTGGATTTCTTGTCACCCACGTGTTTAGTAACTGAAATGTTTTTGAAATCGCGTTAAACACCAACACACTTACTCGATCCATTTCTCCCTGGTATGTCCACTCTCTTTTGAATGCTTGTCACCCACGTGTTTAGTAACTGAAATGTTGTTGAAAGTACGTTAAACTCCAACACACTCACTCGATCCCTTTTCCCTGGTATGTCAACTCTCTTTTGGATTTCTTGTCACCCACGTGTCTAGTAACTGAAATGTTTTTGAAATCGCGTTAAACACCAACACACTCACTAGATCCATTTCTCCCTGGTATGTCCACTCTCTTTTGAATGCTTGTCACCCACGTGTTTAGTAACTGAAATGTTGTTGAAAGTACGTTAAACTCCAACACACTCACTCGATCCCTTTTCCCTGGTATGTCAACTCTCTTTTGGATGCTTGTCACCCACGTGTTTAATAACTAAAATGTTGTTAAAATCGCGTTAAACATCAACACACCCATTCACACTCACTCAGTTGTCATTTTTTATTTAAAAAAATAGTTGGTATCCACTTCTACTTTTTGAACATTGATTTTACACTAGATGTTTTTGAATGGTTTAAGATGGTTTACTGGGCAATTTCTGACAAGGATGTTGGATTTATATTCAAGGTCAAAACTAATTTGTTTAGAATTTTTTCAAAGTGTCCCTGACATGTTCATTCTTGCGAGAGTCTATTGTCATTCAGGATAGCGCTATTAGTTTTTGTGGAGAGAACAAGATTTTTAGGATTTCTTTTCAGAAAGGGTGTATAAATAAGGTGCATTTTCCCGTTAAGAAGCATATATTCGGTTTGTATTAATTCTGTAATGAGATGTTAATAAGTTTTAGACATGAGATGTTTTTCCGATATTATTGTCACTTTTGAGGAAATGGACCAGTCCATGGGTTTAAAACATTATTTAGGGATTGTGTTTTTCTATTATTCGGGGAATATTATATAACTACTTAGTTTTTCGATGTTATAAAATATTTGCAGAGTTAGGTTTTCTTTAAATTTCTAGGTTCATATTTTCTTTGGATATTTATTAGCGCTTCATTCAAATTGTGTGAGTAAGTGTTTTCAAGGGGCATGCTAGAGTTACAAAAAACATGCGTTAATGAAGATTTCTAGGTATATTCTTGATTAATACATCAGTACGGAGTAAGATAGTCCATAGACGAAAAGTTCATTTTCTTTTATAACTCACCATGTTCAAATCAGTGTCCTGGTCCGCTGCCCTGGTGAGGTTCTTCGTTGTCATGACAACTGGGGTCGTGGTTTTTTTCGGGAAGATTTGTGACAGATTGGTGTCTACAAAATTGACATAAATGATAAATTTCCTTGCACCATCACTGTTATTAAGTGCACATATGCTTATGAAGACAGCCCAAATGAATCTAAAGAATGTGATCGTCAACAACTGGGTTTATAGACAGTTAAATCTCATAATCAATACACTTCTAAGTCTTGACGTTTTTGGTAATAATTCTCTCATTTGGGTTACCTCTAAAAGGCAAGTGGTGTCAGCCATACATGTAAACCCTTCAAAAAAAGAAACTTGACATTCATGCAAAATTGATTTTTTCGAAACGGGTACATTTTTTCATGATACATACCTATAATTTAAAGAAAGGCTTGCTCAAAAGTGTAAATTTACCAAAAACAATGGCCCAAAAACTTTACGTTGTGTTCAAGGACGAAAACGAGCGATTCGTCCAAATGCATTTTCTGCCAAAGTACGTGCAGCATGGGATCATGAAGGTTCACATGCAACCTCCAAGTCAGGGCGCCTTCCCTTCGAGTACCTCTACGGTAGTTGCCCTGCCTTCACTTGTGGGGGCATTGTTGTCAAGAATCTTGACAACAATAGGAATTGACGTCATCGATAGTCTCGAACCAAATTGTTAGTTTACATACAAATAACTTGGTTCGAGAGTATGTTTTAAGCGTTACGCGTATGAAATTCTATGATTATTACCAAAGTTGGTGTAATTTGCTTCAAATATAATTTTTTATTTGATGAGTATATGGTGGACAATTTGTTATGTTTCAACAATTCAGAGAAAACTTAATAAAATAACAAAAAGTTTCGTTTGCCGTACTCATTTCTTGAGTCGTTGTTCGGAGTTGCATTGTGAATCCTATGAGTTAGGAGCTTCACTTTTAGAGCGCGACATCAATCGTTGGTTGCACGCGCTGTGTTAGAGCTTTTTCACCTTGAAGCCTTCTGATGGCAGCGAGTATATTAGTGACGTCACGGAGCGGATACTCGCTGTCTGGAGCTAGGGTTCACATGCAGACACGTCTGCTTTAGGGGTATAAAAAGCCATATCAACCGCTGTTCATTCAGACTACACAACATCGGTACAGCGACTTGAAGAATGTTAAGACTGAACAGAGCGCAACGCAACAACGCTATTGGCAGACTGCAAGCAGGAGCGACGCAGCGAGATGTTGCAACACACTTTGGCGTGTCCAGACAGACCATCTCTTCATTGTGGACCCGTTTCAACACCCGAAACAGCGTTGATGATAGGCCAAGGTCAGGCAGACCAAGGGTGACTACTCGGGCCCAAGATCGGTTCATCCGACTGCTCCACCTTCGGGAACGCACCAGGACAGCAACGTCAACAACAACGCAGCTACCAGCCATGCGTCGAATTTCAGACCAAACGGTACGCAACAGTCTGAGAGAGGCTGGACTTATTCCACGACGACCGGTTCTACATTGCGTTTTAACGCAACGTCATCTGGCCGAACGTCTCGAGTGGTGTCAACAGAGGATAAGATTGGCACGTGCAAGGTGGTGAACCGTTCTCTTCACTGATGAGTCCCGTTTTCTGCTTCGACGAAGTGATGTATACTGACGTCGTGGAGAACGTTATGCTGCCAACTGTGTTCAGGAGTTGTCCCATTTGGAGGTGGGAGTGTCATGGTGTGGGCCGGGATTCGTCACGGTGTTAGGACACCCCTTGTGCATGTTGTGTGTAACCTCACAGAAGTACGGTATAGGGACTTGATCCTACAGCCATACGTTATTCCTCACGTCAACGTCCATGGTAGTCTCTTTCAGCAGGACAATACTCGACCACATGTTGCACGTGTTTGTCAAGACTTTTTACAGCGTAATAATGTCCAGACATTGCCATGGCCAGCCAGGTCACCAGATTTGTCACCAATTGAGCATCTCTGGGACGAACTGGATCGACGCGTACGCAGTAGGAATCCACCACCCCAAACACTTCCAGGACTTCTTGCAGCACTTCAGCACGAATGGCAGAACATTTTAGAGTCGGTGGTTGACAACTTGATTGCATCCATGGGTCGTCGGTGCCAAGCAATAATCAATGCCAATGGTGGCCATACCCGATACTGACATTTGTGCAACCCTGTGATGTTGAAACACTTGTGCACCTGAACATTTCAAGATCATGCCTATTCTGAATAAAATTGACTGAACAGAGATCTTCAAACAGCGTTTTAGTTTTCATTTCAATGTTGAACTTGCATCTGTGGTCTTTATATTGAACTTTGAAAGTCAGTGTCAAGTTTCTTTTTTTGAAGAGTTTATATCTTCTTTGGACTAATGTTGGTGTCTATGAATTATTCTTTAAGAAGTCTGTCATATGACTTTTAAAATAAAGCCTGTGAATTTTGATTTACCGAGCCAAAGTGAGGGTTATAACCACAATTGCGAGGGTGTCGAGGAAAATAATTTGACATACTTTTGTTTATAATAATACTTATATTCAACGTAATGTTTGACAGGTAACATAAACTTTATATGGATATTAAGCTGATAAGATAATTGACAAATTATACCTTCATTCTCGTAATTTGTTAATGCACTTATGTTTGATAATTTGTACACGATTTGTTGTCATAGATAGGCCACTAGTTAATAAGATACAAAATAACAGATTTTTTACACGTGTGGTTTCGAAGAAACATTAACGCATAATGTTTCAAAATTCAAAATATTATTTGGCATGTTGGGAGATGATGTTACACTGTTTAAGCTGTATTTATCATTCGCTGGATACATTATCTCTGTTTTGCTTGTGACGTTTCTTTTGCTGTGAAGAAATGCTAAGTCATAAGTAGTATAGAAGGTGGACATAAACAGGGTGTGTGCAATATGCAATATGTCAAATTAATCAAAATATGTGATGTCATAATCTCATCAGTATATCTGACTTGTGACGTCATCCATCTATTTACATCATTTCCGGTTTCCGATATTGCATATTGCATATTGCACACACCCTGTCTACGTCCACCTTCTTTACTACTGTCATATGAAAAATACTTACTCTTAGAGTATATACCTATCAACTCCTGTGCGCTCGTGGTGTCTGTTAAAGCAGTTGTAATGAAGGTCGAGCCAACAGCCAGGAGTATGGCAAGCAGAATCAGATACTTAAAGCGACCTCGTTTCAAGCACATCATTCTTGCATTTTCATATATCGAGAGGTATTGGCCCTGGAATAAACATTTACTGTAACAATATGTCAAGCTTCGAACCAGTGAATTTCTACTACAGACACCCTGCTACATCCACACACTTCCAACAGTACGTGGATATCTATAGGGCTGAAAGTCTCGTGTCACTCTTTTAACCTAACAATGAATTTTTTTTAATATATATAAATGGCATCTAGTAATAGCACCACTCCAGGTCCGTTAAACGAAGGATGCTTGCTTCAAACTCTTGAATAATGGCATTTCATCTAGCCGTAAGCATTAGGGTAGCTATCAAGCTATTGGAGAGTCTCTCCGTGTTCAATACGCTGGTGTAGCAGGATGACTTCATGTGATCATCTGGATACAAAGAGATGCATTATTTACAGTGCGAATTGCCACGTTTCCATAAACACGACGTATGACTTCTTTAATAACTTGAATAAACTTGTAAATCCATAATTTTCATATTTCCTCATCAAACTAACTTCTAAAATGCCACTCAAAGAAGTAATGTGTCGTATTCATGGAGGCTTGGCAATTCGCACTGTAAAAAGGGCATCTCTTTGCATTAAAGAAGTTGTAAATCTATTAATTTCATATTTCTTCATCAGACTAACTTCTAAAAAGCCACTCTAAGAATATCATTGATGTCTTTGTACTTCCTACAAACAAAGCTCCCTGTGTCAAGTTTGTTTAGACTATCTATCGTATGAGGAGATGGAAACGCGATTTCTTTAGAATTCGATTTTCAGGTAAAATGTATTTAGTTAAACATGTCTTTAATGAAAAACTATGTAAATGGAACAAGTTATTCAAAGACGAGATTTTGAATTATTAGTCAATATATTAATCTTCTGCCAATTCTCTTAATTTGTAAACAATGATAATTGACGTATAGAGAGAGGTTATCATGCGAGTATGGGTTGGAAATGATAAATATCCTAGGTTATTAATAAACATTGCATTTTGCGAGCCTTTGCTGATTTTGGAAACTATTTGTAAAATCAGTCGGTAGATTTTATTCAAATAGAGATTGAAATGAAAATGATGCAAATGATTGACAATGTGTATAACGGTGCACATGTTTATCGGTCTTGAACAGTCTCTTTAAATCACAGTTTGGTTTTAAAAAATCCTTACACTGTCACGTGATTCTAAGTTTTATTCTGTGCTTCTTACTGTTTTGAATATCAAAGAACAAAAGCGCAAGAAAAGACAACATATTTCATAACGGTAATCCCGTAGTCGTAGCCTCATTTGTCTTTGAATGCATTACTTCTAACTTCAGGCCAGTGTTCTCCTACGAAAGAAAGAATCTTCTAAAAGTTATGTCAGATCATCCAAAGCATTTTAAAAAGTTATGAAAACTGTACATACCTTTTACCGCTCTACTTACAATGTCGTTTGTAGCTTGAAATGGTAGAGTCGAGGTAACAAGTCTCATGAGATTTTTTACTTCTTTTACAGTGAATAATTATGCTGTGAACTACTTTTATTCAATACGATATCAACGAATACATTCATGACTAAGTAGATTAATGTACTTTTCAGGCAACAGCTGTAAAGTTAGTCAATAAGTTCGGAAACACTGCAACAGAAACATGGCTGCTTGAAATGGCGCATGACAACTTCTGAGTAGAATCAGTTGCTTCGTTTGGAATTATAGATTTACGACATTGTAACATATGCTCTTATTTCTAAAGTATATATGAGATCAATGAAACATCGAACGCATAATGTACAGCTTAGCTGGATTCGTAAATTGAAGGCTTAAAAATTCTCTCCCAACATAAGTAGCAGAATCTCTGTAAAAATACGAATAACCTGGCAATGATTCAGCCAATGAAAACACCAAATGCATGAATAACATATTTGTTGAAACACATGTTTATGTAATGATGCAGCCGCAAAATGAGATGTATGTGTTCTGTAAAAAAAGGCTCAACGTGCAATGTGCATATTCGAATAAAGTTTCGGAAAGCTTACGTATTAATTTAGACGATTTGAATGATAACTTTTGAAACGGCATCGCTGATTGCACAAGTAACTTTGGTTGCATCAAATCAGATTTCTACATTTTAAGATCAAGAAACCTTCATATTACGACAGAGGTTGTATAGGATATTTATTACGGAGGTACCTTTGTTGGGAGAGAATGAGGAGAAATATGAAGGGGAATTTGTGTGATTACCTTTAACTTGAACGTAATAGATGTATCAACTACCAATCTTTCGGTACAAGAACAGCTTACATACAATTTTTTTTTTTAAACAAATCTTTTGAATTGCTGGACTCTATATAAATGACTATAACTGTGCAAAAGAATGCGTATAAATATCATATTTTAGTATAAACTGTTTACCAAATAAATTGTATGTATTAGAAATGAGGATACTAGCTCGGAATAATATTTAAAATTATCTATATACCCCTGGAAGACAACATCTTTATTATAGACATTTCCTTATATACAAAATAGGAAAGGTTTTGTCCATCCGCTTTTTGTTATGAAACCATACACAGGCATTTCGTAGATAGGATGTTGGCCGGGTCAGAGGTGTTCTCCCAGGTCATTTTATGTCACTAATGCTGTGGAACGTCCACGGTCTTGCAAACAAGCTTCCCGATAATGATTTTATAACATTCTGTAATTCGTTTGATATAGTTGGGTTAACTGAAATATGGAGTACTTGTTCGATGGAAGCTATAGAAAGTTATTTTCATGAATTTACAGTTTATATTCATCGAAGGGAGTACAATAATAAAGGAGGTGTCCTACTTCTCATTAAAAACATTTGGAATAGAGGCGTAAAATATGTTAACGTTTCCTTTAGCGATAGTATCTATATCCTTCTAGATGCTAAAGTCTTTGGTTTCTTGAAAGATGTTTTACTTGGCATAGTTTATGTTCACCCTTATGCGTCTTCTCAGAAGACAGATACTCGTGACGTGAAAGGGATAGATTTTATTGAGTCATTCTTGTGCAGTTATTATCACTGTTGGGCGATGTCGATATTGTTATTGCAGGAGATTTTAATGCCAGGACAGGTTTACTTGATGATTATATTTTGCAGGATGATGATAAAAATTATGCATAAATAAATGTTTTAAATGACATGAATTACACTGCAGATCCTTTCATTAAATTAAGAAAATCTAAAGACAATGATGTGAACACTTTTGGTAAAGATTTGATCAATCTTTGCTGTACGTATGGAGTACACATGTTAAATGGTCGTTTTCCTGGAGATGTAAATGGTAGCTTTACTTATTATACTCATAATAGAGGCAGTCTTGTTAACTATAGTCTTTGCTCCAGTCAAGTGTTTAATTCAGGTGAAAACATTGAAGTTCATACGCGTACAGAATCAGATCACTTTCCCTTGTCGTGTTCAATTAAATGTACACATGATCAGATAATTTGTAATGACGAAGAAGTTGTTCACCAAATAATTTAAATAGAAACCTTCAAATTCCAACTTGTTGCTTGAGTGTCATGATAATAATATATCTCAGCTGATTATAGGCAGTTTTATTGATTTAACAAATGACATGACTTTACAACTGTGCAAATACACTTATAAACAGTGTAAAAAAGGGTGGGAAGGAAGCAGGCATGTTTTTAAGAAAGAGTCATAATTAAGAAATATCTCAGGTATGGCATGATGCAGAATGTAAAGTAAGAAAATGAAGTACTTATCACTGGATAAATTTAGGATCACGGGAAACATGGATTATCTCAATGAATACCGTCGCAGTCAAAATCGATATAGAGAAATTTGCAGAGAGAAAAGTTACCTATATTATGAATCTACAACTGTGCAATTACTTCAGTCCTGTAATGATGGTAACTTTAAAAAAATTTGGTCGGGAATCAAATCATTTTTAGGTAGATTTGTTACCAATAATTCTTGTATTACCAGCAAGCAATAGGTTGAATATTTCAAAACTACTCTTAATATAACAAATGGAACAATAGACGAAGACTTTGCATCTTTTGCTGAGCAATATTTATTACAAAATGAAGGTCTAATAACCGATGATGATTCAAACAATGTTTTGAATAAAGACATAAGCTTAGACGAAATTATATCAGCCCTATCTGCTTAAAACTCGGCAAATCATGTGGTCCTGATGGGCTTCCTCCTGAAATTAGATATGGAGGTCATATTTTACCACACTTTTTAATTGAATATTTAACTCCGGGAACTTTATATTGGTCACAAAGTATTATATTCCCTCTTCACAAGAAAGGAAGCAGAAATGATGTAAATAACTATAGGGGGAAATATTTACTTACATTTTAAATGAAAGACTTAAACTATTCGTAGATTTACATCATTTAAATTAAGAATGTCAAGCCAGTTTCCACTCCGGTTATTCTACTATTGATAATGTTTTTACCTTGAAAGCTTTAGTTCAAAAATACTTATCTAAATCAAAGGGTCGATTTTACTGTTTATTTGTGGACTTTCAAAAAGCCTTTGATTGTGTTAATAGAGAGCTCTCATGGTATGTTCTTGCTCATAATGATGTACGAGGCAAACTGTTGTTTATAGTGCGTGATATGTACAAACAATCAATGTCTGTTGTAAAAATATCACATTTAAGCTTCACAGAATATTTCAACTCCATGAGCGGGGTTCGACAAGGTTGTATACTGAGTCCCTTACTTTTCAGTATGTTTGTAAACCAACTTGAGGAAATGTTAGTGATTAATGACGACAGAGGTATTTTTGTTGGACTTTTTAGAACTCTTTTTGCTGATTTATACTGATGATCTTTGTTTATTTTCAGATACTGTTTTAGGCTTGCAAAGGAAAATAGATGTTTTCTCAAAATTCTGTACAAAATGGGCTTTAAGGGTTAATTTTTCCAAAACTGAGATACTTGTGTTTCGTAATGGGGGCGTTTTGAAGAAAACTGAAAAATGGTTACTGATAACATTAGACTTACAACTTCAACTTATTATAGTTATTTAGGGATTTTTTTTGCAAACAGACTTTATTGGTCGAAAGCTGGCCAAACCCTTATTCATAAAGCTAATAAAGCTCTTATTCCTATAAAACTACTCCATTGTTAATTTAGAAATCTCTCTCCAACTGTTCTGTTTCAAATGTTTGACAAATGCCTTAATTCTTTATTGTTTCGAAATATGGGGTCTTCATGAATAGAAAATACTGGAAAGTTTTCATATAAAATTTTGTAAATATGTTCTTGGTGTTAGTATTCACTCAACAAGTGCAGCTGATTTATCTGAATGTGGTCGTCAAAATATTTTTTGTAATACAATTTGTAGATGTTTAAAATTCTGATCTAAACTAGTGTGTATGAATGAAAATAGGTTCCCAAAACAATGTAACTTGTTGTTAAAAAGACTTGACGAAAATGATCGTAAATCATGGGTTAGTAATATCGAAAACATAATTTGTTTCAAAATATTATCAACATTGATACATTTGTTAATCAATTCGCTTAGATCGTAACACTCAAAATATTCTTTCTCTATTAAAGTAGAAAAACATTCTAATTTAGATTTCTATTCTGTGAAAACATCTTTTAAAATGGAATCGTATTTGTTGACTGTTCGAAACAAAGATATAAGAAGATTTCTAACACTTTTACGAATAGGTGAATTGAAAATAATGATATAATAAATGATATCCCCAGAGAATTAAGATTTTGCCCTTTTTGTTTTAGAAGATGAAGTACATTTTATGTTTTTATGTCCATTATATACTGAATAAAATATATGCTCAATTTTGAATGTAAAAATAATGCAACCTTAAACTAAAGCGAAAGCTTAATTCAAAACTTTAATCTAATATTCTTCAATTCAATGTCCATTTGCAAGTTTGTTTTGTAATGCGCTACATATGTAGCATGCAGTCTATATATATATATGTAATGTATCTATGCAATGTATTTTGACGTCATAATTGTTAATCATGACGTCATAACCGAATCAACGTCATTCACCTGATGAGACCTTATGGTCGAAAGTACTTATGAATAAATCATCTTGATTTTCTTCATCAAATGTTTTATATATATCAAATGTTTGTGCGAATCTTTACTGAATTTCAGTTCCCTGCTCTACACTTTCTCTCATTGAACACTTTTAACATGTATAATCAATACGACTCTCTGTATTCACTATATTTGAGCTCTTTTTCTTGGATGGGGTGCCTAAACCCCCCTCCAACTGGATCCGCCAATATCAAGTGATGAAAAGTCATGATTCAGTTTCCATATTTCGTGACCTTGTTCTGACTCATGTGTCCTGAAACTAGTCGAATCAATTCTAGTTTTGCCGACACCGACGGAAATAACGGAGGCCTAGCGAATCTTTACTTTTGAGACGGCGTCGCTGATTGCGCAACGTTGATTGCATCCAATCAGCTTTCTCCTCTTTAAGCAATCAATCAATCATTTATTCTCATAAAACCACGTAGGTGGTACACGAGCATATATACAAGTAATTCATACAATAGTTAACAATATATAAAATATTAAAGATATATAAATACAAAATACATTACAAGATGGCTGTAATAAACTAACTGTTTTTAGTAAGAGATGTTATTTTTTTATACAAATTTTGATAATTCTGTTATCTGCTTAAAGAGCCACACCGTGATTTTCATAACATATTATTTACCTTTATACGAATCTAAATGTCATATGTGGTGATATAAAATCAAAACATCTTAACTTTTCATGTCCAAAAGACATATCATTGACAAATACTGGTTTTCCATGAAAATCTAAAAACAGCCTTATAAATGCACAGAGGTGTAGATATCACGTCCAATATACATGGATACTAGTTATATAACCTAACAAACACTATGAACTCCTAACTGCCCTCCTGGCTGTTTTAGATAAGTCTCCAAAATTACGTTTGACTATTTGACGCGCGCCACTGTCCGGTTTTCGATCATAATTGCGACGATCTACCTTCATATTGTCACTGTAGAAAACCAATAAGCTTTATAATGTGTCTTTTTGGTAACAGTCGATACTTCGCGATCAAATGACACCATTGATTTAGTTTGGCATTTATGAATCCAACAACTCACGGAGTGGCTCTTTAATGTCCTTTGTCGAGAAAAGTTTAACATAATTATGTAGGCTTGGATACATTGAATCAATGGATAAAATATACTTTTTCCTCTCATTACAAAATCTTTTACATTCAAAATTATAATGACTTTCATCAGCAACAGATGTGGATTTACAGACTTTACATATTCTTTCACAGCGTGGTATGTTTTCCCAGCGGCCAGTTTCTATTGGTAGATTATGATTAGATGTGATAAATCTTAATAATGGGATAGATATTCGTTTCGGGGAGGTAAGTTTCAAATAGTGGATACTGTTTAAGGTATTGATAATAAAATCCTTTTGAGCTTGAGGCGACATCATTTCTTCATTTTTGAATAAATTGGTCTTTAAGAATCTGTTCTACCTGCGAAACTAGCCACTGGGTTGTACAAGATGACGGGTTTTTAAATATATACGATAATCCAATACCTTCTAAAATATTTTCGACTTTTGTCAACCAGGGATTATCTATTAATTTTGCGTTTTCATTTTTCAGAATTAGATAATTGTAGACAAGTTGTGAGAGTTTACATGGGCTGGTTTGGGAGGTTAATTTATGCCAAAAGATAATTAGGCGTTTATAAATACTGATAGTGATTGGGAATCTCCCGAGTTCTCCATATAGAAAAAATGTAGGGGTGTAGTTTCTTAGTCCTGTTATAAGTCGAAGAAATTTTAGATGGATATTTTCAAGACAATCGACATTTTCGAAAGACCAAATTTCTGAGCCATAGGATAGGATAGGTAATATCATCGAGTCAAAACCAAACAACAAACAGTCCAATGGCAAGTCAATATTTCGTGCTTTTTTTTAACAAACTAAACAAAGCTTTTTTTGCACTTTTACAAAGTTCTTTAATACTTGTGACTAATCTTCTATTTCGGTGGAATGATATGCCTATGTAATTAAATGTATCCACAATATCAATTTTTTTTTGTTATAATAAAATTTTAGTTTTGTAGATTTCGCGGGTCAACTCCCAAAGATAAGAATTTTAGTTTTACTTATATTGACAGTCAATTTCCAAGTATCACAATATGTATGAAAAGAATCTAATGTTTTCTGTAATCCTCGCGGTGTTTCATCGAATAGGACGGCATCGTCTGCATAGAGTAAGATTAAAAGTTGTATAAAGATGTGTATATATTCATCTTCACCGCAGTCCAACTTAACACCATTACAATCAGATTCGAGTAGATGTGGTTCAATATCATTAACAAAGATTGAAAATAGTAAAGGGGATAAGTTTTCTCCCTGTCTAACACCATTTTTGCATGCGAAGTAATTCGATTCATTTCGGTTATATTGCACTAAAGATTTGATCCCATTATACATTGCTTTCACTAGCGTCAAAAAACGGCCTTCAATGCCAATAACTTGCATTTTCTTCCAAAGGCCTACTTTCTAAACTGTATCAAAGGTCTTAGTAAAGTCAATAAAAGCACGATATAATTTTTGCCCTGTATTCTTTAATATTTGAACAAGGTTGTAAATAATAAAAAGGTTATCAGCAGTCGAAAATGATTTCCTAAATCCAGCTTGAGCGGGTGTCAATATATCGTTTTCGTCTAGGAAATTTGAAAGGCGATTGTTCAAGATTTTGGTGAATAATTTTCCGAAACAACTTAGAATAGTTATTGGTCTATACGAATTAGGATCAGAAATATCCCCTTTCTTTTTATAAACTGGTTTAATTATTCCAGTAAGCCATGCATTGGGAATGGTACTATTTTCAAATATCAGGTTAAAGAGTTCAACTAATAAGGGTGTTAATAGATCACAACTCGCAATTAAGTATTCATTTTCGATTAAATCTATTCCAGAGGCCTTAGATCGTTTTAGTTGTTTAATAGCTGCGCTTATTTCTTCTTTTGTGATATCGCTGTTTAATGTGTCACAATTAAGATGAGTATTGTTAAATTTTGTATCAAATTCCCTTTCATCCGGTTCAGATTCGTTTAAAGACTTAAAGAGGTTATAAAATGCGTCGATATCTATGTTATCATTTTGGTCTATCTTATCACCGTTCAGAGTTTTCCAGAATTGTTTAGGAGAATATTTACGCGATTCTCTGATTTTATAATTTTTGAATTCAATTTTGAAAACCCGTTTATTGTAAATAGAATGGTGTTTACGAAGACGTCGTTTAGCTTTGTTAAAACTCTTGCGGGCTTTATAGCATTCTGCGCTGAACCAGGGTTTACGTGATCGATCTTTTCTCGTATATACTCCAACTTTTCGTATTCCGAATGTTCTGCGTGCGGCGTCGGTAAGCACGTGCGCGACCTCGTCAGTGATGTTATTGACTGTTACTTGATCAAGCCTAGCTGCTTGTGCTTTCTTTTTAGATTGTCTATATGAGTAGTATTAAGATTATGAAGAAACAGCGCAGAGAGATACATGTATATACCTAATCACTGACCATTTGAATTGTCCAGAGCGTCGCCAACGTCGGGTTTGGTTTACAATGTTACAGTGTCACAATGTCTTACTGTGGTGGTTGTTGCGGGCTTTCTCCCTGCAATAATACTAGCAGCCGCGATATAAGTGAAATAATCTTGAAAGCGGCGTTAAACACCAATTCACCTCACCTCACCTTACTGTGGTGGTTAAGCTTATCGCCGATTAAACCACTCATTGACTCTTCAAAAAGATGTGTGAGACTCAAACTACGCCTTCTCATCCCTAAGAAACGTGAAGACTGAAACAGCCAACATGTACAGCAATTTCATTGGAATCAGCCTGAAACAAATCGCTCGTACCTCGCTACGTTTAGGTACGAGCGATTAGTTTCGGGCTGATTTCAATGCGATTAGTATCGGGCTGATTTCAATGAGATTGACATGTACAGTTTCCGTCATTCGAGCTCTTCGTTACCTTTTCGTTACACAGAAAATTTCTTTCACAGGAGCTGCGTAAACTTGGTATGAGATTAAATCCTTTATGTTTTGATAATTAATCTTTTTAAAACTCTTTCACAATGCAGTAAAAGTTTAAAATTTAATTTCATGTTGAAATATAAATAAAAAAGGAAGGTTATTGATGAAAAACGAAATATAGATGTTGATTTTGATCGTGTTCGTCGTGTCCTAATTAGGAATATTTTTGGGCCGCTTCAAAAAAGTGGTATTTACCAAAATGCACGAAATATATTGTTTGTAAGTTAAACATAATTTCTTTCTAACGGCACTATCAGTGCTAATCATATAAACAAGTCTACAGCCTATCAGATAGATATTTTAATATACAACACATAATTAAGTTTAAGGTTTTTTTCATAATAATATGTAAATGTAAAGTGTGATATAATGTGTTTAGTTAGTTAGGGAGTTAGTGCGTATTTTGACGCTTCAATTGGCCCGGGTTGATATTTCTTCCATATATAACGACAGAACAATTTAAGGCATAACAAACTTTATCATCCAAAACTGTGTTCCACAGGAGATATCGTTTTGACAGTAGATTTTGAACAATGCCCTGTTACAGTCAAGTTCATGAAGTCACAATTGTTTTACATCATCAAGTAATGACATCACAGTGCTATGACGTCATAAACATGATGATGTCACAGTGCTATGACATCACTGCACTGAGGGTCTTTGAGTAATGCAGTGTTCAGAAATATACATTTTTCATGGAATTGAACTGAAAAATGATTTTGTATGATAAATATAATCTCACCCTCGTGTCTTCTGAAATCAAATATATCAACACTCGTTGATAAAAGTAAAAATATCCTCGGCAAGCCTCGGATATTTGTAACTTTTATCAAC
Source organism: Phorcus lineatus (assembly GCA_921293015.1). Lineage (NCBI taxonomy): Eukaryota > Metazoa > Mollusca > Gastropoda > Trochida > Trochidae > Phorcus > Phorcus lineatus. The sequence continues at coordinate 10,490,579 of OV121097.1, read as the reverse complement.
TCTTGTTGATATATTTGATATCAGAAGACACTTGGGTGAGATTCTCTATATATATTGATTTAAGAAATATAACACTATCTATGTGTATATTTGAAAAAGGTAACGTAACAAGCTGAAGTTGCTGTCCGTATCAAAAGAAAGCTTTGCGATAGACAGTTGCTTGCTTGCCTGGCGCTCAGCATTAAAGGGGCTGTAGCACATTTTTGGAACATATATTTCTTCAAATTTTCCTCAATAACAATAAGTGTACGCCAAATGTATCTACAGAGTTTTAAAATATCTCTATACTCAAACCCATGATCTGTAATGATACAGAAAATAATCAAGTATCAACCCAAAACCACCGGAGGCCATTCTCGTGGAACACCTTTTAATCAATTCAGGTAAGGAAATGCATTTGCGTGACTTTACCGATAATGTTACGCTAGTGATAAAACTGTTTCTTTTGATATTGTTACCTTTATTTCCGTTTTCATGTATCACTTTATTTATCTATATACTTTTGCTACTGCCACTTTAAAAGAATAAAAAGACAGCTTAGTGACGCGCCAGAATGGCTGACGTCTGTCCTTTCATAACAAAGTATCTTCTTTATAAAGATATAATTGACAGTACAAAGTTTACTTAACAAGATGTAGAGAAAGAATGTTTTCATTCAGTTTTAAATTTTTCTATAAGTAACAAAGGCTGGTTCATAAACGAAATGAGCGGAGTTCCCTTCACTCTCAGTCATTAAGATACAATTCTTTTTTAAATGAGTATGTTTGATGGAGATTCACGAAGCCAAATACTTTGATATGTTTGTAGTGGTTACTGTGCAGCTAATTAATTTTCTCTATTTTGTATAAATAAAAATAAGTTTCCTTCTTAGTGTTGAAATTTTTCTTTGAGCTCGTTGAATGTTTAAGCGTCCAATTTCACTTTTCAGTAACACTGATACTTTGTTCGTATCAGTGGGTCAAACAATTGTACACGTGTGCTTGTATGAGATCGTATCTATATCGTTGACATGCGCAGTTATATTATACAATAACACTTTGTACATTACAGCTTAATGTCAAAAGTTTGTTCACATACCCGAATATACTAGTGCAATAATCATATAATTTGAGATGCCTTTGAGGTATCGTAGCGTTGCGAACAATAATATTGAATTTTCAAGGCACATATGTATATCTTTTCTTCTTTAAGGCAAAGGTTTATCGTACCCCACAATTACCCGGAACAGTTTTGGCAGGTCATTGAAGTGACCAGGGGTCAAAAATCCGAAAACACTAATTTTCATTTTTCGTCATAAAATCCTTTAAAAGTTATCAATTTCTTTAAAGATTAGTCACGTTTGTTTCTTAGCACAAAGTCAATGTGATTATGTTGGTTTTAATCTCAGAGAGTCGATATGGGACCTTTTTTTTTGGACATTTAATTAAATCGAAATTTCGAAAATGTCACCCCTCCTGTCTATATCAATATTCCAAAATTCGAGTGTTCAGACAACGCCAGCATGAGTCCAAGAATGGCTATTTCACACATGGACAGTGGGTGATCCATTGTCAGTCTTGCTGAAGTTAATCTATTGACGTTGAAACGATATTAAAATTACATGATATTTGCAGTACGATTCAGTGGTACGTGAACAAACTTTCGGTATGCAGCTGTACATATAATGTACACAGAGCTATACTGTTAATGTTTTTGTAAGAGAGACAAAGGTCATATATTGAAGAGAAACGTTCATGGGTAACCTCGCAAACACCGAAATCGTGAATTTATATTTTCTTGATATTGCGAAAATTAATGTCATATTTCTTGTGTGCAATGTTTAGCCAGCCACCAACGGCGAAACGCTAATCTTTTTGGATTATTGTGAATCAACCAAAGTAAATTTCGTTGGTAATGATACACGTGTTTTTCATAAGAAGAACAGGAGCAAGCCTCACGGCACTATCGAGTGACATCACCTTAACTATTAATTTAAATTGAATTTCTTTTGATACCAAATTTTGTGATACATAACACGTGTCCAGTTGTATCGCATAAAAAAAGATGTATCACTCAATTTAGCGCCGGAGGTTTTGGTGATTTTGGTATGATCTTTCGTAAATCGTTTTCTCTCGAGCCGTCATGAGTTCACGGTAAGTGCTTATACGAGTTTGATTCGTGATTTATTAAATAAAAAATCTCTTACCCAATGTACCACTCTAAAAAATACTTCCTCTCATAATGAGTTTTATAAATTAAATCTTAACCTTTTTATAAAAGATACATATAAACGGTTATCGGCTTAAAAAAACTTAAGGAATGAAACAACAGGTGTGTCTTGTCAGAAATATAATACCGTATGTCGTCATTGTTGATATTGAATGGCAAAACGATGACGTCATAATTAACACAGCATGAACACAGACATTGTCCTATTCTTCCTTTACAATTCGTAACTGATCTCCTCAAGTGGAAGTCACACGCATACACTCATGAAAACAGATTGTTTCTTCATCTATGATATAGTGATGGTTTTCGACAACGTTGCATAACCACTTTTATTACTCGCCCGTGTAAGATACTGCAATGTAATATCTATACGGCGATATTTAACTAGTGTAATACCGCTGCACGTATGACTTCATAATATTGTGTGGTAGTGACGTCACAGTGTTGGCACCGCCTTCACAATGACGGCCAAGTCGCGGAAATGCTTCGTTCAGAACACTTTCGGCAATCATGCTTGATTACTGAGGTCAAGTAATAAACAGAATACTTTCAATTCAAAACTATTCTTATTAAACTCGTTAATGATTTGGTATCAAAATCGCTTTCGCTCGTTTAATACTTAATCATTAACTCGTTTAATAAAAATAGTATTAAATGGAAGGTTGTTTAGTATCCTCTATAAGTATGAACCTGCCAGAGCCTTGGTCACTTCCAATTGCAAGAAGAAAATTGATTATTTATAAAGGCACTTAAGCACATTTTGTCAATGTTTATTTATTTAGATTTCCCCCGTTTAATATAAGTGTATGAAGACACTCATGAACACCTGATTAGCCTGAATTAGCCTGATTAGTGTAATAAATCAAGGACAACGTACCAGCGGCCATTTTAGTGTGGAGACCTTTCATCTTTGGATTCGTGTAGTTTTACCTTCTCGGTATTTTCGCATCCGAAAATTGTGTATGGTTTAGAAATTATTTTTTTAAGTTTATGCAAATTGCAAATTTTTCATTGTTACGGCCTTGTTTCCTTAAGATCTTTAAACCTTCCTTTAAAGTGAATACACAGTAGGCAGTGTGTTAAAAACTTTAAAAATATTAAATTGTCTGCCCATTTTGAAAGTCTTTCACTCTTAAATTTGTCACATCTGGAATGTATATTGTTGATACACAATAGTTCATGTGTTTTCATCAGCTTATCAACTTGTATATATTATAAATGTTCAGTATAGATATTTTCAATTAAGGTGCCCTACTGTGAACAACATTGCCTTAAAAACTGACTTCCTATTAGACGGCTGTTAGTGACCCTGTGCTTCTGCGCATGATAATGCTTTTAAATAGCTACACTGTGAAATGCGATATTCGCGTGTTCGTAAAACCTTTGTTCGTTGTTTCATACATTGATTATGTAATGTATCTTCATTCCCTTCCACTATTGCATTGCACCAATGTTGTTTTTTCTATTTTTATCAATTTGATTTAATTCACTGAGTTGAAGTATAACACGTTAAAAGTGACCTCACGAAAACGAAGCTAAATGCCGAATCCAAAGAAGCGGGTTTAGAAAGGATCATGTACATGATCGTATCAGCTATGCGAATCAATTTCCAACCTCATTCGATTAATATGTATTAACACAAAATTGGTAGCCAGTGGTTTTCGCTTCATGCATGATTATTTTCTCTACGATTTCGGGTATTCGAGTTGAGAAATGAGATATTGACCCTCTGAAGATAATTCATTCTGCAAAAACAGATACTTAGAGCGGAAGGGGGAAGGGCAACTAGAAAATTAAATGTTTCAATTCACAACTGTAAACGAGCTACTGGCCCTTTTAGACGTTATGCGTCATTAATCATATTGAAAAAGCGTCGACAAAACCCACTTTACTTCTAAAAGATGTTGGATTATGTACTGCATTGTGAGTTTCTGTAGAAACGTAATACGTCATGGCTGTTAAACAACTGCAGACATTTAAGATATTAAGCTTCTCATAAATAATGACATGGTTAGTAGACAATCAAATTCAAGATTGCTATCAGAAAAGATTGTAATCAGTAAGTTGCTTTAAATAACTTCCAAACCTGAACCAATGGCGTCTTTGATGACGAAATATACTGTAACAATATTATATAAAAAGTCAATTAATTTGGATTTTCGTAGTTCATGGATCTGTGGTCTCTACGGTATCTACGGTACAAATCTCATGGAAAACTAGACAATCTTATTTCTGATGGTTTTCAGCTGAGTTCAATTCCATACAAACTATTGAATAAAAAAAATAATTACCGCAAATGAACGTTCATGCAATGAATGATATAACTTTTTCAAGGGAAAATTCACGACTACAAAATTCTAAAATCAGTTTCTTATTCGCCCATTTACGTGTAAGCTACTTTTAAATAAACCTTAATTATAACAAGAAGCAGTGTGTCAGCAATGTTCTGATCATGTTCTTGTTCAGCATTCGGGTTCACGCTCTTTTAAATGCAGGTGACATCAAAGCCTAAAGATGCAAACTGGTATGTGTAATATAATACGTGGGACTCAGTGCGTCGCTATACTCCTTGTACGAAATGAATAAAAAAAAATATACTAGGGGCTGTATGATGTGCTTAAGTGCACCTTTCATGTACCCGAGGAATGAGCAATTCCGAGAAGCGAGTGCATATCAAACACACAAACACAATAGCTTTTGTCATGTATTAGCTCAAGTTGCTTGAAGGACATTTTGTTATTGATGCATTACATTCAATCACTTCTGCAGGCTCGTTGTCAAACCATAACTAACGACAATGTTCCTTTTACTGCTTTTCAAAAGAGGCGAGCGGAGTCGAATATCTTAAGGTTCTCGGTTAAAACTCAACATGACAAAACTTCAAGTAAAGTCAAGGCAGAATTATTTGTTCCCAAAGTTTGAGGCAGGTAGAAACATATTCAAATATGTAGATACCTGGTTTATAGAGCAATGGGAAATCAAACGATCAGCCATAATACATTTTGGTGCAATTACTCTTGTGTACTCAGTGATAGAAAATATTGGGAATAATGGTAATCATTGAAAATTCAGTGGCGATGTACCGAACATCATAATAGCATGAACATGATTTCTCAAACAAATCCTTGAAGAAGAAATAAATGTCGAATAAAAAATAAAGTAATTTTTTTAATTATTAGAAAACGAAATGTCTTTCAAAGATTAATTACATAATGAAAAGGATAAACAATTTGTTTTAGGTTAAATAATGACTTAGATAAAGCAATTGATTTTTATATTCATCATGATTTAGGTTTTTTAAATGACTTTCTTTCTTAAAAAACGTCTTTTATTTACTTTTCATTTAAACATTAATTAGACACAAAAAATATTGACATAAAGAGATATACATGTATTACAAAAGTGACTCAATCCGCAATGATAAACAAAAGCAATTAAATGCATAAGACTAAATTTGCATTCGTCCATTCATAGCAGATACATATTTGATTTTACATCGGTTGTAGAGATAAGTTAATCCCTTCACATCATCATCATCATCATCAATACTTATATAGCGCTAATATCTGTGATACACTCGAAGGCGCTTGAGCTCTATGATAGTACTCATGTTGCTGAGAAAGCTTCCGAGAAAAGACAAGTTTTCAGGTTTGATTTGAACACAGAAAGATCTGGTTCTGTTCTAAGATGTGTGGGGAGACTATTCCAAAGTTTGGGCCCTTGTTGGGTCTTTTTCTCAGTAGTTGACAGCAGACACTGATCACATGATCGGAGGGAACGTGCTGGAATGTAGGGCTTGAACAGACCAATCGGGTACTGAGGAGCTAGACCACATTATGAATCCATGGTACATGTAACTATACCTACATATCAATAAACAGTTATATAGCTAAATGTAGCATAACAAGTCGGACTAGTGTATAACTATAAGTGAGAGAAAGGAGAATATATATAAATGACTACTACAATGGACCATAAACTAGTTGTTATAAGTTGAAGACGTTGCAGCATGTAGAAATTCTGCAGGACACCTCTGAGGCGGTTGGACAAATTAGTCTGAATTACTTTAAGCAATCCCACTCAAGTTTGAATCAATATATATACTACTTCAAAAGATTCAAAATTCGTCAATTGATTTATGTATGAGTTAGGGTTGATTTAAAATGAATGATAATAGAAGTAAGTCATAAGTCCTTGTCCGGTCATTAACATTTTAAAATTTCGGATTCACATTATTAAATTCTTTCTACATCAAAGTTAGGATGTAGCTTTAATCGCGATATTTTCTATGCAATAGAAATGCCGATTGTCTCCAAGGCATTCATGAAATGAATACAAATTTTTAATATTAAGGGCGAACGGTGTAAAAAATGTACCCGAGTTCAAACCGGGGGAATAGGCAATTCCTAGAATCGGGAGCATACAAACACACTCATAATAGCTTGTACGTTAAAACTAGCGAAGTTACATGATGGACCTCGTCTATCAATGCGTCCCTCTCAATCACTTTAGCAAGTCCATATAAGTGTTGCTGGATTGAAAAAACATTTGTAAAGAATACATTTGACTTTTACAGGGTAATACCGTGAAGCAACACAATACAAGCTGTTGAAATGAGCTCAAAAGTATGGAAAAACTTCCATATTCAAGTGTTTTTCAATTAAAAGACTCGACAAAAAAAAGGAAACAGGTTAATCAAATGAACTGAAATTAGCTAAAAGGTCGTTGGTTTATTTCATTCATAATTAGGTGATAATGTTGATGAACTCGGTGACGTCATTTGTGTTAAAAAGAAAACAAGGTTAAAAATTGAGAACCTGATCAGTAAAGCAGGTTCTTGTTCGTCATGAAAGAGAACTATTTTCCCTTAGATGAGAGCATGCCTCGTTCGGGGAATAGATAATTCCTAGAATCGGGAGCATATCAACACTCACATAAAAGAAAGTACTTTTAAAAAGATATTAAGTCACGTGGCTCGCATCTGTTTATCAATGCGTCCCTCTCAGTTCCTTTGGCAAGTCTGCATTAGTTTGGCGGGATATTATAAACGTGTATCTACCTGTCTCCTACCTATCCCGAGTATATATTGCCAAACGACCGTTAGACCCGCACACCTGCATCTTGCCAAAGCAACGTTCAAAATGCATCTCCTGCTTCTCCTGACCATCTTCATCACATCAGGTATGTGTTTGAAGCTGTGAAGCTGATAATTCGATATACTTTTTTTTAGATTCGTTTTACCAATTAAGAAATCTAACGGTCACATGTAGCGAATTGTATATAATTTTTTAACCGTTTGTAAATATCGAATCACTATGAAAAGAGACCAGACCAAAATAATTTCTCGATTTTTAAACACTTAATTTAAACATCAGTCCTCGTCTTTGCACCAACTGAAACTTGCATGCTGTAGCTTTTCCGCCTCGAATTGGTATATAGAGAACACTAATCGACTTCCCGTTTAATGACATTTTTATGAAACGAGTAGGCGGTTTGGTATTTCACGAGCGAAAGCGAGTTAGATTACGATAACATTCACCAGTTTCATGAAAATAAATAATGGGACGTCGTTTTGTTTTTAAATATTTCTCGCTTAATCACATCAAGAAAAAGCATGAAAATCGCAAATTTTGCCATTGCTGCACCCCCGCTAAATGTTCTATCGTCATGCTGAATGATTGCGTCATCCTGACGTCAGTCAGCAGGCCATGTTTTGGGACATTGTGTAATAACATTACTACTATTCCACATTTTCAAATATTTTTTTTTTCAAAAGTACAAATTCGTGTATCTTTTTGGGTCGAGTCCGTACCGGGATTCGAACTCACACTCCCAGCGTTGACCATACCCGCAGCTAACCAACTCCTCCATATCCCTTGACAGAGCGAACTGCCTGTCTCTTTAGAAAAATATTTTCAAATTGATATTATCAATTAAGCATTTTGATTTAAAAAATGATATTAATAAATCAATGGTGATGACGTCACTCTTTTCACTCACTGTGGATTTTTTTTTTAAGAATCCACTGCTTTTTGACTATCCCGACTATGAAAGGGGTTAGGGTTTTACAATTTTGTAGTAATAAAGTGTCTACTGAATTGCTTCAGGAACGACATATATCTCTCTCCCAACACAGGTACATGAAGCTCCGTCATAAATTCCTAAACAAACTCTGTCTTAATACGAAGGTTTCCTGTCTTCCGCCAGATTACCCTAGCGGGACAATATTCAAACGAAAACTACCTGGCTTTATTTCAGCCAATGAAAACAACTAATGCATGAAAAACAAATTTGTTGTCACGCAATGAAAAAGTCTCAAAATGAGGCGTTTGTCTTCTGTAAAGACGATTCAAAGTGCAGGGTGCATATTCTATCTAATAAGGTTTAGCTTTTGGAAAGTTATTGAAATAACATAGGCGATTTGAATGATAATTTTTGAAACGGCGTCGCCTATTGCACAACCGACTTTGATTGCATCCAATCAGCGTTCTACATTTTAATGCATACGTTTGTCCTTCTCTAATTCGTGTAATAGCTGAAGTATGAGATTGTTATATGCAATTTCAACCTCAGCTTATTGTCCGAGGAAAGTTGTAAAAAAAATGTGATTTACTGTTTACTGTACTGACTTACTGTCGTAATTTGAAGTACTAGTGGTGATTAAGTAATGGAGAATACATGACGTGGAGCATTCTCTCCCCACAGAGTTAGCTCCGTCATAAGTTCATATACAACCTCTGCTTTAATACGAAAGTTTCTCGGGAACGAAAAGGAGAACGCTGATTGGATGCAATCGAAGTTAGTTGTGCAATCAGCGACGCCTTTCAAAAGTTATCATTCAGATCGCCTTCGTTACTTCCGGAATCTTTACAAAAGCTAAACTTTATTCGAATATGTATCTTGCACTTTGAGTCGTCTTTACAGAACAAATATACCTCATTTTGCGACTGCACCATTGCACAGGCCTATATGACAACAAATATGTTAATCAACCATTCGGTGTTTTCATTGGCTGAAAATAATGCCACTTAAGTTGCAATATAGCGCCGGTAGGGGAAACTGCCTGATGCCCGAGAAACCTTCGTATTAAGACAGAGGTTGTATAGGAATATATGACGGTACCTCTGTTGGGATAGAATGGAACCTAAGCTGCTTATCACAAGAAAGATCTTCGATGTGATAATACAATTTTAAGTCGATATTTCGGGGTTCCGCATTCTTTCCCCATAGAGGTAGCTCCATCATTAATTCCTACACAACGTCTGTTCTAAAACAAGCTCTTCTCGAGCTTCCGGCAGTTTCCACTGGCGCAAAATATTGCGACTTAAAATACCTTGCAATATTTTAGCCAATAAAATCACCGATGCATTGATAGCAATTGTGTTGTCAAACAGTCGAATTAAACAATTATGTTGCTAAACAAGATGAATGTGCTGTGTAAAGGAGATTTAAAGTGCAAAGTGCATATTCGAATAAAATTTAGCTTTCCGAAAGCATATGGACATTTCTGAGGCGCTTTGAATGATTACTTTTGAAACGGCGTCGCTGATTGCATCTACATATTTAGATTTCTACATAACTAAGCCGTGAAACGCATGGATAAGGACAAAGGTTTTATAGGAATATATGAAGGAGCTACCTCTGTGGGAGAAATTGGGTTGCGAGGTGATCATCTCCAGTGACTCTGCTTCCTGAATTGCGCATTATTTCTAAAATCGTGGACAGAAAAGTACCCGTCCAATTTTTTTTCGACCAATAGATCAAGGTTTAAGGGAAAGGTATTGATGATATGATATATTTGTTTTTTTAAAAATACGTAACAACGACATTTTGATAATAATGTGTTGATGACCCCGTAAAATCATTCTGCATTTGCTTTTATAGCAATAGGTGTTAGATCGTCGGCTCTAGCTGTCCCCCAACCCCCAAACCCCCGCAATTTTGAAATGCAATTTCCTTGGTTTTGAGGTGATCTCGTGAAGTATAAAGTTCTACTTCACTCGATGAAATAACATTGTATTCGACGAGAAATGTCAAATATCTTCTATTGATTTTTATCATACATGCAATCCATATCTTATTTTAAACTCTGTGGTCTGTGCAACAGTATGCAATGTGGTAACACCTTGAAGAATTAACTGTCAATGAGAAAAGAACTTAGTAGTAGTGATATTTAATGTATTCTACAGGACTAACATCATACATTATAAGCCATCTCTAAGGAACTTCATGGCCAATGATTGGATATTCGTTGCATACTAAGGCCAGTCCACAGTCTGCATTTCCTGCGGATTATCGCAGGATGATGGCAGCGTTCAGTTACACAATGTACGATCTCAGAATCTCAGAGTCAAAACTTTTGGAATACCTTCACTTGCAAATATCTACTAGGCATGGGCGTAGCCACCTACAATGTGTATATGCAATGTATTAAATTGATTACACTTTTTTCTCCAAATTTCATTTTAAAAAATTATGAAAAAACACGAACCCATTCACATCCTCTTCTGTATATTTTATTGAAAATATAGCTGTATTCTTTGACTGCACTCTCACTGAGACCATGCCATTTCGATCTCAATAATTGTTACCTTAACTCGTACGAACATTTCATATTTTTGTTTTCAGTAAGTTGTCAGTTGACCCAAAACGAACGTCAGAATTTGGTCCATAACAGTGATGTGCACACACGACCTAACAAGACGACAACAGTAGAGGTGTCTCTATCCTTGACAGCCTTTAATAAGTTGGTTAGTTCTCTCATTTTTTACATTAAATAATTATTTAATAAGAAGTAGCTATAGTAAAATTTCAAAACAAATTCAATATGTTAAGTGTAAGCTCAATTCATGCGGTTATAGCTAGCAGCAATGTGTTGTGTTTTATTAGCATTATGACCTCGGTAAAATGATTTTTCTTGTGAATTTTACAGGCACTGCAACATAAGCTTTCATTTCCTGGCATTGCAAAGATGTTCTTTACTGTGTTCCCTAAAATCATATTTACAAATTGGGAATTCAGCGTTTAATAACTGAATCACCCCAAATAATATACTATGAATAATGCAATCTTTCCTTTTAACATTTCAAATGGCAATAAATATTTTTTTCATAACACAGGATTCCGTGAAACAAGAACTTGGAACGACGTTTCTCTTGCAATTGGTAAGTTCAGGGTTCCGAGGGGCGTAGTTCATCTCAGGTTGAAAATGATACCAAAGGAGGTGTTTTAAGGTCTTTACTAATTTTCAACCTCCAGGAACTTTGTTTTGTTACAGTTTAGTATCATAATCCCCGTTTTGTTTGACATCTTCTTTAATTGTTACTGTAAAAGAAGGCCAAGAATCCGCAATAAATATATTTATATGTTTTGAAAACAAAAATTCAAAGAAAACTGTTATTTGGTTTCTAAGATGCCTAGCGGTTGGAACAATCCAAAAAAAAGTACTTTATCAGACAATAAAGGTACAGTTTTTTCATGACGTAAAATTGAATGACGTTATATCCGCTCTTCCGGACTTGCCCCTCGTGATCATACGTTTTAGATTCATGATGGCACAAGAGGTGTATACGAAATATCAGCGACCTAACATCTCACGAGGGGGCGGAGATATACCCTGATATCCTTCGGCCATATCGCTTACGGCTGGTTACTCATTGTTATTTATTGTCTACATTGACATTTGCTTGAATTCTCATCCGGGTTCTGCCGCTATTGCTGAAAGCGAGTCATTTCATTGGCTTGCTATATTTAGCGATACGAGCGTTTAAGGCCGAAGAATATCAGGTTATATGATGGAGCTAGGCGGAGACAAATACACTGATGCAGTAGGATGGGTTACCATGGACTTATCCAATGGGCGGTTTATTTCCTTTTGAACTCTCCGCAGGATGATAGTAACCTTTCATCTCGGTTCTTTCGATCAACATGGCTTATCCTTATCAATGTCTATCGTACTGGCGATTATGCCGATAACGTTTTTTTTAATGGAGACTAGTTTTTTATCATCTAGTTCTATCGATCAGAAAGGAAATGGAATGGAAAGCAAAAGCAAGTGGCAGCGTTCTTTCACGTCAGGTTACGGCGCCCCGTGGGACTGTGGCATTTTTTCACCAGGTTAAATGTGATAAGGTCAACGTTCTTTATGCTTAACAGAGCTTGCTGGTTGTTTGGATGTGGCATCAGCATTCTCAAATGGCGGTTAAGGTGATCCCAAAGGTGTCAAATAGGGTTCATTTCTTGTGAGGTCTTGCTTTGTCGTGTTGCAATATCAAACTCTTGCTTGATGTTGGATGAATGGAACGATGATAAGTCTCAGTACCTCTCTGGCCAGTCAGATTCCTTGCAGAACATCCAGCGGCGTCGACATTTGGACACAAATTGCTCTCACATCATGATGCCTCCATCTCCTAACCGGCGAACTTCTGTTATGCAGTTATGTAGTACGTGTCAAACATAATCTGCGTTGACGGTGTAAACGGGTCAAAGCCAATCCACAGAAGGGACGGTAGGCTCGTATACTAACCAAGCGAAGTCGACGAAGGGTTGTTCTTATGTGATGATATGACTGAGTGCCGTCGCTGCTATCGATGACGCCGTTGTGAGTCGCGTTGGTGTCGAATATGCCTGATGTTTTGGTCTTCAGCCGTATGTTATCCTCGGTCTTCCTGATCTTGGTATATCCTGTCTGCTGGTAGCGAATGAACAGCCTTTTAATGGTGGTAATTCAGCAGTTTAAGGTTCTTTCCATTTTAGTTGGGAAACCCCCATAGTGGACATACCGATCGCTTGGTCACGATGGCTTGCATAAGTCTTGGCATAGTTTTAATGTTCTTTATGTTACTGAATGTTTGCTCTTTTCAACAAGGATATCTATGCAACAGTGATGCGCGTGCATCACAAATCATGCCTAAAAAAACACGTTTTGCACGTGTTTGTGAATGCACAACTCCAGTGGCTGCGTTTGATTTGAAACGTTCGTGTAACGGAAACGCTGCAGTAATGCTATAATTTCCTGCATAGAATCAAACCTGAAAAAAATAAAAGTGTAACTTTCTTTTGCCTGGGATTTTATTTACTAGGGGCAATTTCAAGAAATAATAATCTTATCGTTGAAAGTAATTTATTTGATAATCGATGTCTGGCAAAATATCAAGATAATTGCTGGGGGCGGAGAAACATAATAACAAGGACTGCCCAGGAAATTTATTTAGAAGAATAACGGTAACATTATATCCCTAGAAAACAACTGAATGATGTCACTTCAGATTTATAAGTATCCGGATACGTTGTCCGATCGTGATACATTCGGTTGACAAATCACTTATTACCCTAAATTAAAGTGGCTTGTGAAGTGTTCACTGTTTTTTTTCTAAATAAAAAACAGGTTATTTTGACAAATAATGTATCAAATGATATCGTTTTGAGATATCGTGATCTGTTTCTTGTCGTTTATTGTCTGAAACTTGTCAAATCTAGAAAAAGTCAAGAAAATAATTTTAAAAGGTGATATGTCCGAGAGGAATGTTATGCCATAAAAAACACAAGAAGCATGAATCAATATTGGTCTCTTATTGATCTCTCTCCACAGGTATGGACAGATTACAGATTGAGATTTAACCCAATAAACACCAACAACACCGTGTTCTACGTTAACGAGATTTGGACTCCTCCGTTGGTTATCAATAATGCGTAAGTATTCACAGGTATATCAAAAAGCAGGGTTCACATTGTGTTTTAACATGCACATTGGTAACAGGTCGACCGTAATGGAGAGCGTGTCATACACAGGGCAATGGTCACTAAAGATAGGATCAAGTACACCGGATTCTAGCACAGATGACATGTGCTACAAAAATGAGGAGAAGCATTTTCTCTCTAGATGTCTTAGTACTTATTTTTCGTTTGTATTGAACCAGTCTTAATTCATTCATCTTCTATTCTTCCATTAACAACTTCAGCATCTCAAACACTTTGGGTAGGCTTTCCAACACTCTTCTACAACCTACTTCCCTACAACCCTTCCAAGCTGTTGTTCGTTCTTGGTTCGTCGTTGTCGTTTGGGTTCCATGATGGTCACGTAGTCCAATAGTCGATTAAAAAATTCCAAATTTACATTTCAAGACAGTTTTTACATTAACAACGTTTTTAATAATCAACATTTAACTTGTAAGGTCACAGGTCTTCAAATAGTCTACATTAAATCTCAAAGTTCCAAGTCACAAGACTTTAACATAGTCTATTTCATATGCAAATTCACATTTCACGAAAGTTTTTTTTTACACCAGCGACTGTATAAATATTTTGAAATCACATTTAAGGGATAATCCTGTTGCTGAGGACAACACCACAAAAGCGTGAAGTCGTCAATATTGATTAAATATTGTTTCACTCATTTCCATTTGAAACAAAATACACATTTTGGAGACTTAGCATAATTCTGTACTAAATCTAGGGTAATAAAAACACTAATTCTCCCTGTCAAAATAATTAATAATTAAAGTATCAAAATCATATTTACATATCTGACAACATGCGAGTTATCTTGCAACCCTTTGGTGTCTAAACAAACATAATGCCACCTAACGTTTTAAACTGTACCAAAGAAAAAGCTAAGTAAACTTTTTAAAAGAATTCTCCAGCATTACAAACTACGATGTCCGCCATCTTTTTTCCCAACTAAGCGCCACCTTTTAACAGTCGTAACCCGGTCAGAGTACGCTGTTGACGAAGAGTAACATACCCAGGGAACAAGGATGAAATTGAGCACATTACAATAATTATGATTTAATAATAATTAGGGTATTTATATAGCGCACATATCCACACCGAATGCATGCTCAAGGCGCTCCCTGCATTATTACCCTGGTCTAACCCTAGTTGCCGGTTAGAGCGCTTAAAGCTCATCTGAAACACAATCTATACCAGGTACCCAATTAGTACTGCTGGGTTAAACGGAGGCACATTTTAAATCAGGTCTCTTGCCTAAGGAGACACCATAAGTTTCTCAACTCATGCCTCAGTGTGGGGCAGGGATTAACCCTTGAACTCTCAGTTAATACAGCAATGATCGGATAAGCCATCCATCCGGCGAGCCACGCCAGATGTTGCTGAGATTCACTGATACCACAGGACCACGTGCTACCACAAGAAGCTAGCTTATCCTGAAAGTGACATGGAGTATGTTTCCTTGATATGTATGTGGTTTATAAAAGTGCCAACATACTATATCAACTGAGTTGAGTTCAAATCGCCAATCTAGGGATGCATCTTTATTTCTTAAATGCAAATTATGGCATTTTCCTTTTTATAGTGCAAATGGCAACAGCCAAATGAATGTTAAGGTGTTGAAATTCTGCGCCCAATATACGTGCATATAAGTTAAATGACATACTCGGCACTTAAAACTTATATTTGTTGTTGTGTCTACTGTAAATAACTTTCCAAAATTACGTTTCAATTATTGGGCCGCCCCACTGTCCGGTTTTCGAGCACAAATCTCGACTGTAACCTGTTTATTGTTACTGTACTGAACTGTTATGAGCATTCGGTATC
The DNA here is from genome assembly GCA_921293015.1 of Phorcus lineatus. Lineage (NCBI taxonomy): Eukaryota > Metazoa > Mollusca > Gastropoda > Trochida > Trochidae > Phorcus > Phorcus lineatus. Next base: position 10,474,817 of record OV121097.1, on the reverse strand, counting down.
TTCCAACAGTGAAACCCTAAGTTAAGAACATTTAAATCATTAGATAAATGGGAACAACATTTGCATGGATAAATTTTAAACCCATGGCAAAAAGATATACACAAAGTAGTGAATTGCTATGTTTATAATTCTAAATCATACAAAATATATTGATATAAATAGGCTTTTATTCAAAATAGGATATGTAGAATCCCCAACATGTTCTTTGAATGAATGAAGAAAATTTATTGTTTGGTTTTAAAGCTGTTGATAAAAAACCTTTGAACGTTACCATTCTTAAAGCTAAACAGCTACTCTGTGCAACTGTGTTTTGATTTTTCAACATTTTTGTTAAACATCATTTGTATTGTATACACTGATATGTTTCTTTTTATTCTTTTGAGTTAAATCATTATCCCAATAGGGAAACTGAATCAACCATGCAAGACTGCGGGTTTTTCTTGGCTGTGGATGTTCTACCTGTGTAGGTGCCTTAGGAAGTAAGCAAGCATTCAGATATTTATTTACCCAAACTACATCTCCTTCTCGATCAAATAACACTGTTAACGAAGTTTACATATTTGACCACTACAACATATTCTGTGCCCCTTTAAAATAGAAGAAATCTCCAGCTTTCCGCTTTAAGGTCAATTTTCAAGGCATCCATTTCTAAGGAATCTGAACACAACATTTCGGTTCTCTAGGTCTTTTCGTTTCAATGAAGATGAATATTTGTGTTACAGGCAAAAATAAGTAATATGTTTAATCAAACAATCGTCACATAAATTAAGATACAAGAAAATCCACAGTTGGCTATTACATTTTTTAAACAAGAAATCTAAATAACATTACTTTCCAAGTAATAAGTGTAAACTTGACCAATATTGAAAAAACTTTGCTTCAGTTTCGGTTGACAGAAAAATATATCTAGATAGGTCATAATAACGTACAATTTCATCTTGGAGATGTTCTAACTTTGGTTTGTAACCATAAATGTTGCATCTATGAATATACTTTTTGACTAATAAAATGATTGCATTTACAGGATTATTGTTCTTTCCGTTCATTCCCAGTATAACAATTTTATTAGTAAATTCTAATTTCAGTTGGACAGAGTTTAACCATAATTCTATTTCCTTCCATAATCTGAGGATAGGTTCACATTCCCAAAGCATATGGTTTAAGGTTTCTATTTCACTTTTGCAAAACGCACAAAGTGGTGATGATATATATCCTATTTTATAAAGAAATTGTCTTGTTGGGAGAATATTATGAATAATTCTATATTGCAAACATTTTAAGTCTGTGCTTTTCGAACATTTATTAGCAATAATGTTGAAAACTTTCCAATCTTTTTCATCAAAATCACTTTGTAAAACTTTTTCCCATTTTGAAAAGCTTGCCAGCCGAACAAAATTCGAGTTAATAAGAGCCGCATGTAATTTTTTACTCCCAATTATAGTATCAATTTTGGATACATTAAACGGATATATAGGATTTTGTAGCTTTTTCTTATATTTCTTTATGTTCAGTGAACGGGCATATGTCATAATGGCTCTTTTCACCGAATCGTTAGTCAAAAAGTTAGTCTTGATACAAAAAGATTTGGAAAATTCTTCATAAGTTAACAGTCTTCCTCGTCATGGATCAAATCATTTACAAAAATAACACCTTTCTTATACCATTCATAATATAAAACGGATGTTTATCAATTATAATATTGTCGTTGTTCCATAATAATTGACATTGTTTATCTTCTTCATTTACAATTTTCCTTTTATTCATGGATAAAAAGTTTGACCATTCTGAAAGAATGTCTTTCCAGAAAGAATTTGTTAAAGAAGGAATTATTTTATTTTTTATGAAGATACCATGCGAAAGTAGAATAGGGGTCTTCTCTTCAAGTTGATTGTAAAATAAATATGTCCATTTTAGGTCTTTGTCGCTTATTCTTTTAATCCATTTTAATTTTTGTGATGTTATGATCTTCCAAATATTTGGAGATTTTATTCCCCCGTGTTCTTGGTTTAACATCATTACATCTCTTTTAATCTTATCTGGTTTGTTTTTCCATATGAAATTAAAACACGTTTTTTGGAGTTTTTCAATGACGCCTTTTTTGGGATTAGGCAAAGATGAAAATAGGTGGTTAAGCTTTGGTAGTAGGAGTGATTTAAGTATCGTATTTCTGCCATAGGGGGTTAATGCACGTGCTGACCAGATGTTCATTTGTCTGTAGATATGAGAAAGCTTTTCTTCGTAATTTATTTCGATCATTTTATCGAGATCGATATCGAACTCTATCCCTAGAAGAGTGAAATTTGTTTTTGACCAATCGTAATTCCATTCTTTACATATTTTATATCGAGATCTCTTTTTGGAGCCTATCCACATAAGTTTTGTTTTATCTACATTGACTTTCAATCCTGAAAAACGGGCAAATAGTTCCAAGGTATTTAAAGCTGAATAAAGGCTTTTTTCTGATCCATCTAATGTGAGAGAAGATATTCTATATTTCCTATTTTAATTCCCTTTATGTTTTTGTTATTTCTTATCATGATACCCAAAATTTCTACACAAAGTAGGAAAATATACGGCGCTATCGGGTCCCCTGGCGGCATCCTCGGCTTATTTTAAAGGGGTTGGATGCGAAACCGTTAACCAGGACTCTCGATTCAATATCATTATAAAATGTTTCTATCCAATGTGAAATACTCGGTCCGAAATTGAAAAACTTCAAAACATTGATGAGGTATTTTCTGTCAACTGAATCGAATGCCTTTTCGAAATCAATTAGAAGTAATAAGCCTGGCATGTTTCGGTGTTTTCCATTAAATCATATATAAGCCTCGTTACCTCTCCGATATATCTCCCTTTGACGAAACCCTTTTGATCTTCATTTATTATGCTTGGCAAAACCTGTTTTATTCTATTTGCGATAGCTGCAGCACCAACTTTATATGACGTATTTAGTAAGGAGATTGGGTGCCAGTTTTTCAAAAATTTCTTAGGTTTGTTAGGTTTAGGAATGCATGTTATTTATCCTTGTTTTTGCGAAATTGATAAGTTTCCGTTTTCATAGCCAAAGTTGAGGGAATTAAGGAGAAATACTCTAAGATCTTTCCAGAAGAATTTAAGAAACTCAGTGGTAAAACCATCGGACCTGGGACTTAACGAAAATGAAAGCTCATTCAATTTAAATTTTCCTTCAAGGTTATTTTTATCATGTTCATTTAGAATTGGAACATTATCATTTTTGAACAAATTAGGAAGATCTATATTAGAGTGACTTTGCGCTGTGTATAATCTTTCATAAAAGGGTTTTGATTCCTGAAGTAATTGTTTGCTATCTGTAATGGATGTTCCATAATTTTTTTCAAGAACATTGATAGACTTATTCAAAAAGTTTCTTGACTCTAGCTATAAAAAGTATTTTGTTGGTTTTTCGCCCTTTTCTATCCAATTTGCTTTTGATCTCGTTAGTATCCCATTTATCTTATGATTGTCAATCTCATCTAAGTCTTGCTAATACCATTTATTTCAACAAGCAGTTTTTGTTTCTCGTTCATATCCTCGTTTGGTCTAATTTCTTTTCTAATTCTTCAAGCTTAGTTTCTAGGTTTTTTTCTTTTTCTTTCATAATTTTCTTTTTTGTTGATGAATAGTATATAGTTTTGCCTCTGATCATGAGGAGTAATGTTTCCCAAAGCAATTGATCGTCTATTGAGTATTTTTTTGGTTCTGTTTCTGTGTTTTTATATTGGTCTAAAGTCGATTTGATGCTTTCTTTTACTAATTTTATGTATTTTCTATCTCTAAGAAGTGAATTATTGAATTTCCAAAACCCTTTGCCTCGAGCTAAGGTGGAGCATGTTATGGACAACGTTATTCATGAATGATCAGAATTAATTCTTGGAAGAATATCACAATCATTTACCGAAGATATTAGCCCATGTGAAATAAGGAAAAAATCTAGCCGCGCTTGTTTAAGAGGGGTAGGTTGCCGCCAGGTGAAACGTTTAACATCATGATTAAGTTCACGCCAGGGATATTTTAGGTCAAATTTATCTATCATTTCAAAATCTTTTTCTCTTGCTTTTGGATTGTTAATGTTTATGTAATTGTATTGAAATATTATCTTGCCTTGCACAGCAATGACGGCTATTCATTGGTCAAAGGCGGTCACGTGTCCCAGGTATATTTTTCTATGATAAACTGGGTTACACGCAACCCCGGCAACTAGAGACGATGTACTGCTAAGAGTTCTCTCCCTTTAATTTTGTATATTTAGAATAGAGGATTCAATGTTCCTGCTACGCAACGACATCTTCCCAATGAGAGTGAACCCTAGCGGAAAAGTTACATGGATTCCGAGAATCTCGGCCACAACCACCTGTAATGTAGACACGTCATTATTCCCTGTGGACGAACAGGTTTGGGTTTTATATCTTTATATCTCCTTAAAGTTATAGTCTCATTTTTGTAAGGCAACAAAACTGAACTAATTATTCTTCACGGACAAAATCTGATCACTTACACAAATATTTCCTGTCGCGTTTGCAAAGATTTTCATTTTTATGCCCGTTTTACAGTTTTGGATGAAGTAGCTTATCGGCGTAAGCCGTTTGAGACCGATGAGGTACCGAATCAAGTGCAATCCCATCGCGAGTGTGAAACACCGGAAATCTAGTAATTGTAGCGCCGATACTTATGACAGACGCATTCTTCATTGAGTTAACCACCTTTTTGTTATTTCAGTATTTGAAAAAGGGTAAGCTATTAGCTCTTTAAATTGGATATTCAGCTGGGGAATTTGATGTGTTCTTCGTCACGGCCTCAGCGAAATGACGTGGTAAGGACTAACGCTCGCAAAACACGTAATATTAGGGTAGGGTAGGGTAGTTTGAACTTAATTATTGAGGGCTAAAATGCCTGCAGAGTTCTGAAATCTGTTGCAAACGTCAGGGGAAAGATTTCTGTTAGAGATGAACTATTTGTCCGGCATGCATTACAATTTGCCTTGCAAAAATGAGACAATGACTTTAAATGTTTATTATATACTAAAAATGCCAAAGGCCTGTAGTACATTAATAGATTTCATAATTTCTAAACACCATTGCATTATGGATGAACAAAGCTTGATTGTGTAATATTATTTGGTTTTAACTGCTAACGAGAGTCGACAATTTTCGAATATATGGATATATGTCGTAATATCCCTTAATATACTTTATCGTAGCGAATGTCCATGTGTGTCATATAGCATCATGTTATAACATTATTACAACTTTATACAGTATCTAATTACTATGCTATTTGAAAAAATAGCATCGGTTTTCTACAACATTCACCATATACCATTACGTTTACAGTATTTATACAGAAAAAAAACTATTCTTTCAATTTGATGAAAAATTAGTCAATCCCAAAATGTCCGCCCCATAATCCAAAACATCCTTTAATGACAGCCTATATGAAACCGCTCTCACGCCTTCAAATAACCTGATCTCTTTCAAGCCAAAAGCCTCCTATAGCTAGCTAATCTAACGAGCTAATGAGACGGCTCGCATTCAGCAACAGCGGCACCAGCCAGATGGAAAAATCTTTCGAGTTCAAACAAGTAGCTTCAAGCTTCCTAATTATCGAGATTTCATTGGCTAAAAAAATAACAGGTTAGCATAGCCACGAATATCAAGCCGCCAGCAATACGAGGGTTTTGGCTTGAAAGAGATCAGGCTTTTAGGATGGAATAAGCGTGGTTTCACATACGCTGATTTAGCAGGATGAAACAAGAAATTAAACATGATAAATTTGTTACATGTTAACATTTAAGAATTTAAGCTAAGAGAGGAATAAAAAGTATGAAAGCAGGGGTATGAATATAGGAAGTGTTCCATTTCAATTTCAACATTTTAATTTCATTCGATAAAATGTTTAGCTTTCATTGTATCTTTGAGAAAGGTTTAATGATAATTCAAATATTAATGACAATCTGTTATAACTATATATTATGAGTCTATTAAGTGCCAAAAAGCACCTATATTGCATAAAAATATAGCAAACAGTAGCAAACGCCTTTGATATAGCAACTACGTGTATAAACTGTCCGTCCAACAGTTATAACTTCTACTTTTAGTTCTATATACCGGTATAACAATGAATAATGCAAAGAACAGATGTTAAATGAGCATCAGTTTTTAAGAACATAAACCAGTCTTGGCCAATATACTTGACCTAATTTCATTTTGTAAGGCTTTAGGATAATCTTTCAGCCCTTATTTCAAGTCCTTTTTAATGACCGCCAACCCAACCCTTCTTATGTTTATCATTACTTGTGGATGTTTATTTTTTCTGACCCTTCCCTAATACAACTGAGTCAATCTCTCTCCCTTACCGGATAAATAACCGATTCCTAATGCTCAAATTTGAAAAAAAAAAACTTTTTATACTTATTGCAAGCAATTATTTCTCATGCCTGCAGTACTCTATACCTCAAGCTTCGGGCAGTTATTTAAGGCCTGGTCACACAGCCCAAAAGTCGCGTAAACACATGAATACCGCACACTATTCTAGTCTTGCGTGATACATGCGCGATTTGCGCATTTCATCAGTTTGTCTGACGTGGAACCTCCGTAGTTGTCCGTCGATATTCGCCGGATCGGCGCTTTATGCAGTACTGGGCTGTTTTACGTAAGTTTTGAGTAGTGTGCGTAGTTCTCACGTGGACAGTGCGCGAAATATGCGTGAAATGTCAGTGATCCTTCGCTAACATGTTGCCGCTATAGCGTGCATTGACGACTTTCCACTGACGATTAGCAGACATAAGACGCATGGTTCGCGAAGGGAAGTTGGTGTAGTGGGTATTGAAAATATGGATACCAACTCAAATTTCTAGAATATCAACTAGATTTCAAAGTAATTGGTACGGTACCTACTTTCTGAAAGAGTTGATGTGCTTCATGCGACTGTCGAACAGAAATGCCAAGGCGTCGTGGTCGCATCAGTATATATGTGCCCGTTGTGCGCAGTGAATCATGCGCGATTCATACGTTCATTAGTGCAAGTGCACAGATTTTTCGGCGGATCAATCATCGCTCATAATCTGTTTGCGTCTCTATGCACTGAAGTGTTAGTTAGTGATTTGTGCGTGCTCTTTCCGTAGTTCTGGCGAAATTCATAGGTGATTTTTAATCGCATAAATCAGTGAAAATGGTCAAATTCTCGACCAACAGGCACGCACAACCACACTTTAAGGGCGTTTACGCGACTTTTGGGTTGTGTGACCAGGCCTTAAGGAACTGAGGAATTCCTTAATAGTCGTTACCATCAACGAAAGAATCGTTAGTAGAACTTGCAAGCGTACATTTGTATTGACATCTGTGTATTACGTCACATAGACTAAAATTCCTGCAAACCGATTTCTCTGACCCGCACCTGTTAGGTACTTTTTGTTCATAACTCGTTTCGTATAATTCGGGACACCTATAATGGTTCCTCGTGTAGTAATCCTTCTATACAAACTCCTTGCAGGTTTGTTATATCAACATCACCAGCTGGGTCCACTCAACAAACGAGCTGACTTTAGTGACAGGGGACTACGATATTAAACTTGACCAGTACACAAAGGACAAGGCCTGGAACCTCACTAGTTTCTCGGTAAACATCACTGAAACGGGTGGATACGGGATTGAATACCAATATATCAAGTACAAGTTTTGTTTCAAGAGACAGGACCGATTCTACTGGGTTCTGTTGGTGATTCCAGGCATCTGTCTGGCTTTCTTGCAGCCCTTTGTGTTCGTCATACCCCTAACTGAGCCAGGGGCCAGACTGTCCTATATCACAGCCATGCTACTCTCATTCTTATTCTACGCTGGCGTTCTAAATAGCATCCTTCCTCCAATCTTCGACAAGGAAAATAAACATGTGCTTGGCAAGTTGTTTTTTTTTATTATAACGACTGCGTTTCATCAAAGATAAAGTGCATTAGAACTTAGATGGTACAAAGTTGGATGTCTGAGCTGAACTTATAAAAAAAAATTATTCGGACAGACTATGATTCGTTGCATACTATCATCAACAGCTAACTATAACTGTTTTGGCAGGTTGTTGAACTGATCAGGAGGTATATTCTCCAAAAAAATGTGTTTAACTTTATTCAATTACTTTAATAAAATAAATCAAATGAATATACATCACTTCAAAACCTGTTGAATTGGTTAAACTGTATGTGTGCAAGGGAGTAGGGTGTTGAATTTGGATTATTGTTACTGTTTAGTCAGTATAAGTTTTACAACGAATATTACAACTTTCCTTTTTGTCTCAAATTTGGAAATGTATACCACAATATTATGTCGTCTACTGGTATTCATTATCGTAGCGTTTATATGTTTTGATTGATATCTAGCTAATGAAAAAACGTTAATTTTTTTTCCAGGTGAGAGTTTTTCGCTCGTGATGATCTTCGGTACACTTATAACGGGGCTAGTTGCCTCAGGGTTCTGCATAACCCGCGTGTTGAAAAGACAGCACTGCTATGAAGAGACTCAGGAAACAGATCAGGGGGAGCAGCAGGTGTCGTGTAATGCATGTGACTGTGAAAATATAAGAAACAAATGTTGTACTCATTTTAAGTTATGTCTTACGTATGCGCGTCTCTGTTGTTGTTGTTGTTGTTATTGTTGTTGTTGTTGTTGTAAAACTTGTTGTGATTATTGTTATAAGAAATTGCTTCATTTAATAGTTCGTTGTATGTATAACGAAGGCCGTGAGCGATGCTGCAAATGTTACTTTTTAAAAATAGGTAATGGCCTTTGTTTTTTGGCGTTGTTCACTTGCTATTTAGTGAAAATTATCATTGTTACAATTGCTCTCTAAGTGAAAACGGTTTAGCAAACTTGTTATATGCTGCATCCACAGGTAAGTAGATATAGGTTAGCAATTCTTGTTTGGATAAAATGTCTCTCCAATTACATTGCACTCCGTAGGTCGCCGCTTGAAGTGACCTCTTATGATAATGAGTATTCGACACAGCCGATCGGAGATATAGGAGTTATTGGTACAAATTTGCTAGGTGATGTTTAACATGGAATAGGTTATAAGAGCGAAACAAAACCGTACATGAATGTGTTGGGAATTGTTCGAAAACTGGCGATTACTCAAAAACAAAAAAACTTAATTTCAGGAAAGATTTTCTAACGACTCGAATGATCGCCACAAAACATTTAATCATGTGCAAAAACTGTGATGCTCTGTGTTCATGTTCCGTGCAATCTGGGAATGATCACAATCTGCAGATTGTTCGCTCACAATCTGCAGATTGTTCAAACATTCTGCAGATTGTGATACCTGAACAATCTGGGAATGATCACAATCTGGGAATATGCTTGTTTGTAGTATATCTTGCATTATCACATGAGAATTGTTTAGTTTATTTAGGTTTTTCTTTGTGCATGCATCCAAATGACGGAGAATAGTAGTCAAGTCATAGATTGTGACAGGTTCATAGCTCGCCTATATATCAAACTGACTGAGTGTAGGGATCGATTCCTAGATTGTGAAGGGCTTACAGATCGACATTATATCATACTGAGAGGGATTAGGGGTCAATTCTCAGATCGTGAAGGGCTCATATCTCGCCTATATGTCAAACCGAGGGAGTATAGGGATCGATTCCTAGATTGGGAAGGGCTCACAGCTCGCCTATATGTCAAACTGAGGGACTATAGGGGTCTATTCTCAGATTGTGAAGGTTCATAGCTCACCTTTATTTAAACTGAGAGGGTATAGCAGTCGATTCTAAGCTTGTGATGGGCTCATAGCTCGCCTATAAACCAAACTGACGGAGTATAAGGGTCGATTCTCAGATTGTGAAGGACTTTCTGCTCACCTTTATTTAAACTGAGAGGAAATAGAAGTCAATTCTCAGATTGTGAAGGGCTCAGATATCGTCATTATGTGAAACTGAAGGAGTATATAGGGGCCGATACCTAGATTCTGAAGGCTCACAGCGCGCCTATATGTCAAACTGAGGGAGTATATGGATCTATTCTCAGATTGTGAAGGGCTCACAGCTCGCTTTTATGTCAAACTGACAAAGTATAGGGGCCGATTCCTAGATTGTGAAGGGCTCACAGTTCGTCTATATGTCAAACTGAGGGATTTTTGGGGTCTATTCTCAGATTCTGAAGGCTCAAAGCTCACCTTTATTTAAACTGAGAGGGTATAGCAGTCTATTCTCAGATTGTGATGGGCTCATAGCTCGCCTATAAATCAAACTGAGGGAGTATACGGGTCGATTCCTAAATTGGGAAGGTCTCACAGCTCGCCTATATGTCAAACTGAGGGACTATAGGGGTCTATTCTCAGATTGTGAAGGGCTCACAGCTCGCTTTTATTTAAACTGAGAGGGTATAGCAGTCGATTCTCAGATTGTGAAGGGCTCACAGCTCGCTTTTATGTCAAACTGACAAAGTATAAGGGCCGATTCCTAGATTGTGAAGGGCTCACAGTGCGTCTATATGACAAACTGAGAACGTATAGCAATCTATTCTCAGATTGTGATGAGCTCATAGCTCGCCTATAAATCAAACTGAGGGAGCATACGTGTCGATTCCTAGATTGGGAAGGGCTCACAGCTCGCCTATATGTCAAAGTGAGGGACTATAGGGGTCTATTCTCAGATTGTGAAGGTTCATAGCTCACCTTTATTTAAACTGAGAGGGTATAGCAGTCGATTCCCAGATTGTGATGGGCTCATAGCTCGCCTATAAATCAAACTGACAGAGTATTGGGATCGATTCTCAGATTGTGAAGGGCTCACAGCTCGCCTTTATGTCAAACTGAGGGAGTATAGGGGCCGATTCCAAGATTGTAAGGGCTCACAGACGGTCTTTATGTCAAACTAAGGGAGTATAGGGATCTATTCTCAGATAGTGAAGGGCTCACAGCTAACTTTTATGTCAAACTGAGGGAGTATAGGGGCCGATTCCAAGATTGTGAAGGGCTCATAGCTCGCCTTCATGTCAAACTGAGGGAGTATAGGGGTCGATTCCTAGATTGTCAAAGGCATTGCGCTTGTATTTGTGTTTTATTTGCTAATAGAGGGCTCAGTTCACATATTGTGAATATTTGGAGGTAGAAAACTAGTTTGCTTATCGATTCTGCGATATTAGATTTTCATTAAACATCGTTTGCGGTAACCCGTATAACACTGTTTGGAGGGTGTTACTATTTATGTAGAAGAATTATTTCTTATATGTGTAAAATTTTTGCATATGGAAATCAATAATTAACAATTCACTATGAAAAGTATAATTAATATCTGAAAAGTTTATTACACTGAAATTCTAATTCTTCACTCTCGCTTATTTGACTTAAGTTAGGTTAACTGAGCATAATTACTATCTGTATCAACACAAAACAATGATCTCCTTTGGTATGAATTACTTGCATAGACACTTACCCTTACAAGGTACAATGAAGGAAATAGTCTCGTGATGCCAAAAGAAAGTTTCTAAAATCAAAGACAACAAACTCTGATATTTATAAATATTGTTCATTATGGAAACTTGACAATTGTAACATTTTCCCCCTCGTTTTCTTCCTGGACCGTGACATTGAAAGTTTTTATACGAACGATGCATAAATCGGAAATTTACTTACTCTTTGAGTTTGTATATGAACAGTTTTTAAATATATGAATTTAATTTTTTTTATAATACTCGAACAGTTAACATTTTGTGTTGTCGTGAATAATTAGACCAGATGTCTAGCTGGGTCTGCTTATCAAAGCAACGTGTCACTGTGTCGCGTCTCTACTCAGACTTGCGCGTAAATTCGCATACAATCACATTAACTTCCTCTCTGTAATTAATGTATATCTATCGCACGATATCATGGGGAAAATACTTATGCAATAATGAATTGAATGGGTAAAATGTTTTATTGCTCTTCGGTCACAATATGGTCAACATTTTGACATGTGTTTTTTCTGTAACGTTTTTAATAGTTTCCATTATATCGGTTTGTGAAATTAACAAAGAAATGTTTTATTTGATTTATTTATTATCTGTTCATGATTCAATATTTTAAGAATATTTTGATGTGAATGGATTATTTACTACTCTGCAAGAAGAGTCGTATAATGGCATCGTTTCTACTCCGTGCTGCGACCATAGTGACGGGAGTGGCAAACAACTAATTTAACTGATTTAAACAATATATAATTTCCATGAAACATATAATACACATCATTCAGAATATATATATTCCAAAAGGAAAAAGGATCAGCAAACAGGCAGCAAATGCCTATATATAAACGCTCCTCCTGAAACAAACATGAAACGATTACGATATCAAGTACATTGGTGGAAATATATATTTGCAATTATTCTTACTGAAATCAAATTCATATTAAGCATTGTCTACCTTTGCATTTGGTACAGATTTAATAAAAGAGCTATAAAAATCGGTTGGTATCATTTATGAAATGATATACAGATATTATTAGGGATTCGTTAGCACTCTGTGACAAGGATTTGTCGCCGCTAAAGGTAGAGTTTAATGTTATATCGTTATTAAAAAAGTATTGATTTGTTTGGAATCCATCATAAAGTGGGCATTTAAAGAAGTAATGAAAATTGACATTGGCTTCCGGTAGTGACGTCACAGGGACTGGACGTGTTTTTCACACAGAAAAAATCAATGTGAGTTTCAATATCATGTCACGGGTTCAGGTCATTTGTCGTCCGTGGACAATATAAAAGACGGGGAACGTCGCTTCAGTTCTAAACCAGTTTATTGCCTGCAGAAAGACGATTGTACAACATTAGCAAGATGTTGAAAACACATCCGACATGGTCGGGTGGTGACATGAAAGTGTCACACGTCACAGCCATGGAACGCACGTGATTTGGCGTGTAGCCAAATACGGGTAGCACATACGACTCACTACATAAAGACAGTGGAGAAACAACCTTCTGATGGAATAAAAGGGAAGTAGAAGGCTGTCGGCGACATCTTCCCCCCCTTTGGAAAATGTTGTCCTCAACATTAAAAGAACAAAGGAAACGGCCAATGATGAGAATCACTGGGACAAGGAAAGGAGCCAAAACAAACTGAAATAATGTGAAAACTTGATGGGATAAGCTTTCAACGGTACTTCTAAGCAAGCAAAAGGGAAGTTGAAAACTTAAGTTCAATGATTTTGAAATCACTGAAGAAACAAACAAAAACTGACCAAACCCCCAAAACAAACGAAATAAACTATATATCATACAAACACTTCTTCTTCTTCTTCTTTGTGTTGCAACACAACGGCTCCGAAGTTTGTAACCCACTGGTCACTCTGCATCCAGGCTGGGCGGGTTCTGAGTCGGGTAGGCCTCCCCGACTGCAGACAGTCGTACTGGGCAGGCGATGTGGGCTCAGCAGGTGAGACTTCAACATCTTCTGGTGCTTCCGGGGTCTCTATGGTCGACGTTGAAGTCGACCTTCCTGGAACAGACGTGTTGACAGGGGAGATAACTGCTGCTGGCTCCATGGTCTCTTGACGGCTTGCAGAAGATCCTGAGCGCTGAAATGGAGTTCGACCACTTGGTCTGGCTTGACTCCTAAGTCTCGGCAGCAGAATTATCTCGTCTTCATCCTGGCTGTCTTCTTCGGATCTGTCAGAAGCTTGAAAGTCTTTCACTCTGAGTGGTACCGACTTCTTACTTCTTCCAGATTGGCGTCGTTCGGTCCCGGACGTGTCTTGAAGTAGGGAAACAGATTCCAGTGGCAGGAGCATGTTACGATGGAGAGTCTTCAATTGCCCCTGACCACTCTCTTGCCTCAAAGTGTAGACGGGAATGTCCTTGTTGGGTTGTTTTGCAACGATGTAGACGTCCTTTCCCCACTTGTTGGCAAGCTTGTTTCTTCCTGTAAGTCCTACAAGTCGCACAAGAACACGATCGTTGGGTTGAAGAAATGACTCTCTAACTTTCTTGTCGTACTGTTGTTTGTGGCGTTGTCCTGCCTTCCTGGATTCCTTGGAAGCTATGTTGTAAGCAAACTGTAGCCGTTTCTTCAGGTTGTTGGCATACTGAGTGCTAGTAGCTTGTCCTTGTCCAAGGTCGAATCCTAGAAAAGCGTCAACTGGGAGTCGAGGGTGCCTTCCAAACATGAGGTAGAAGGGAGTGAATCCAGTGCTCTCATGCCTCGTAGCGTTGTAGGAATGTACGAGAGCAGGAACGTACGTTTTCCAGTCACTCTTCTTCTCTTCATCTAAGGTTCCCAACATGTTCATCAGAGTCTGGTTGAAACGTTCCGTCATACCATTGCCCTGAGGATGATATGGCGTTGTTCTTGTCTTTTTAATCCCAGTTAGTTGGCACAGTTCTCTGATAATGTTGCCCTCGAAGTTCCTCCCTTGGTCACTGTGGAGCTTAGCTGGGAATCCATAGTGCACTAAGAAGTTGTCAAATAACACTCTTGCTGTGGTCTTGGCTGATTGGTTGCGAGTTGGAATTGCAATAGCGTAACGTGTAAAATGATCCGTGATCACAAGGATGTTTTCGTAGCCACCTTTGGATTCCTCTAGCTTTAGATAGTCCAGACAGACAAGTTCCATGGGCTGTGATGTGTAGATGCTTACCAGCGATGCAGCTTTCACAGAGGTCTTGGACTTGCGTCGAACACAATTTCCACAGTTCTTGATGTACTTCTCCACATCCTCAGACATTCCTGGCCAGAAGAACCGTGATCTCACAAGATGGAGAGTTCTGTCGCGTCCTTGGTGTCCTGAGTCGTCATGGAGAGATTGGAGTACATCTTTAATCTTGTCTCTGGGTAGAACTAACTGCTGTTCAATACCTTCGGTGTTGTTGACGTGTCTGAACAAGATCCCGTTCTTTAGAAACAACTTGTCCCAGTCCTGAAGTAATCTCCTCACTGTGGGATCCTCAAGTGACCGCTGACGTGCAGTGAGTTTAACTCCTTTGCTGATGAGGTGTATAACACGTCCCAGGTGTATGTCACTGAGTTGTTCCTTCTTCCAGGACAACGAAGTAGGGGTCAAGGGAATGACGTCATCTGGGCAAACAACTTTCTCATCACAAGACAAGCTTTAAGCAGCAATGCAGTCGGTGTGATGGACTTGACAGATGGCTTTGATTGAAGGTAGTTCAATTTGAGATTCCTTGCTATCAGCGTAATCTGGTCTTCTTGATAGTCCATCAGCGTCCATGTTGGTATTGCCTGCACGGTAGGAGATGATAAAGTCATAAGCTGACAGAGCTGCGAGCCACCTGTGTCCTGTTGCGTCGAGCTTGGCGGATGTCAAAACGTAGGTAAGAGGGTTGTTATCAGTCTTGACCTCGAACTTATTTCCATACAGGTACTCGTGAAACTTATCTGTGACTGCCCACTTTAGTGCTAAAAACTCCAGCTTGTGTGCAGGATAGTTCCTCTCACCCTTTCTGAGTCTTGTCATCCTGCTTCTGATAAAGAACAGCTCCCAGTCCATCAGCGCTGGCATCTGTGTGGACCTCAAAAGGGAGAGAGTAGTCAGCATATGCTAGGATTGGTGGTGATGTGAGGCGCTGGATAAGGGCATCAAACGCTTCTTGTTGCTCATCATTCAACTTCCAGTTGGGATCTTGTTTAGAGCTTTGCCTCTTCTTCTTTGGCTGATCAGTCAAAAGATCGTTGAGAGGTCTTGCAATCCGGGAGAAGTTTTTCACAAAACGACGGTAATAGCCTGTGAATCCAAGAAATCTTCGGACCTCATGTACGTTGGTAGGAACAGGCCAGTTCTTGAGTGCTGAAACCTTCTCTGGGTCCGTCTCTATCCCGTTGCAAGATACAACATGCCCAAGGTATGTCACACGATCCCTGAATAACTCACACTTGGAAGGCTTGAGCTTGAGTCCGTTGTCTTTGAGGCGCTGGAATACTGCTTCAAGACGTTCCAAATGTTCCTCAAATGTCTTTGAGAAAATGATAATGTCATCCAGGTAAATGAGACATTCCTTGAGGTTCAAATCTCCCATACATTTCTCCATTAGGCGCTGGAATGTAGCAGGTGCGTTGGTGAGTCCAAACGGCATTCGGTTACATTCATAGAATCCGAGAGGACCGGCTGAAAAGGCAGTTTTATGCTTGTCCTCTTCCTTTAGCTCCACTTGCCAGTAGCCCGAGCGCAGATCTAACTTTGAGAACATTGATGCTCCTGACAGACAATCCAAAGTTTCATCAATTCTGGGGATGGAGTAGGCGTCTTTAACCGTTCGCTGATTAATACGACGAAAATCCAGGCAGAGCCGGAGAGACTTGTCCTTCTTCCTCACAAGCACAATGTTAGACGAGAAAGGACTATGATACTCACGAATGGTTCCACATGTCAACATCTCATGAAGGTGTTCCCTCACTTCCTCAAACATTCCGGGTGGGATACGTCGATGAGGTTCCTTGAACGGAGTGTCATCCATGAGGTTGATTTCATGTTGCACAGCTGTGGTGTGTCCCAAGTCTATGAGGCTCTTAGACATGATGCAACTCCATTTCGAAAGCATAGTCAAAGCTTCATCCTTCTGTCCATCTGTAAGACAACTAGTTGAGAGATCGATGTCTACAGGTGAGGGGAGAGTCTCGTGGTTGTTGCTGGTCTTCGTTGGCAAAGCATCGACAGGTACTCCACTTACCACGTGAACTTCGTGAAGTTGACAGAGTCTTGTCTTGGCCGGTATAGTGATGGTCCTAGCTGACATGTTACAAATGCGAACAGGAACTCTAGAAGAGTTACCCCGCTTACCGATCTCTACAAGTCGTGGGCAAACAGAGAGTCCTGTCCGGAGGTCTGAGTCCAGATCATGGTGTTCTGTAATAGCTGTGGCTAATCCAGGCTGGTGACGCACAAATCCATCGATGGTCATCATCTGGTTTGGCTGAATGTGGATCGGTGTCTTGTTGGTAGATCTCACTTGTCCGATGATTCCATTGGCTTGTGATCGTAGCGCTGTTACCCAAGAGGCTGGTATGGTGCTATTTACAGGTTCCATGAATCTCTCAACAAGGTCTATAACGTTGGTGCCTATCACTAATGGCACTCGCCTGTTGTACTCTGTGTCTATGGTGACTAGCAGTACGATGTCCAACTCCTTGTTGATGAAGGGTATGTAGATCTTGGCCTCCAGGTACCCTGAGTATGGAAGGATGTTGTCGCCTGCTCCCATTACTTCAATCTCAAAGTCTTCAAGATGTCGTAAGGGAAGGTGAGAGAGGCTTGATGCGTGGAATCCCTCCGATACAGTTGAGACCATCGACCCAGGATCAATCAGGGCAGGACAGTCGAGTCCCTCGATGTCGATGATTGCTTCGTTGGCCTTGCCTACTATCCGTTGGTGTAAGTCTGATGTGGGGCTAGTAGTTCCCTCAGCCTGTGCATGCCCCGCAGCAGTAGGCTGGATCAGTTTAAAGTTTTCTCTTCTTCCTTCTTGTTTGAGGATCCTCGGCCCCGACCTTGTCCTCTTCTTCCTCTACCTCGAGTCCTTTGTGGTGGCAGGGAGTACTGTTGAGGTTGTGTCTCCTTGGATTCCAACGTCTTCAGCCTGTCAAGAATCTGTTGGAGAAGATGACTGTCTGTGGACGGCTTTCTTGAGTCCACTTCCAACTTCTCAAGTCTTTTGGTGATGTCAGACAGCTGTCGAGCAGTTTGATCCTGAGGAGATGAAGATGGTCCTCCTAGTGGCTGAGTGGATCCCAAGGTATGAGACTGATGCTGGCTACGACTTGGTCTTGGCTTGACAGGTTGACTGCTGTTGATTTCCTGCTCAATCAGTCGGACGGTGTGTAGAAGTGTGTGGAAATCCATCGCCGAGTAGAAGGCATGGCGTGTTGCATCCTTCAATGCCGCATTCCTCAAACCTGTCCAGAACCGATTCCGCAGCATAGCCTGACTTGCTTGGGCATCCAAGTAGGATCCTCTCTCAAACACACTCTGTAATATGTCCTCGAGCCGTATTCCCCATGAAGCGACTGTCTCCGATTCCTTTTGGGTTGCTTGATGAAACTGTTGGAGAAGTTGCTCCGCTGTGATGATGGTTCCGTAGGGGCCTTCCAGACGCTGAAGTATATCTGAAGCTGTGGCGAACTCTCCTAGGGATATCAAAACACGAGCGGCACCTCCTCTTAGGGACTTCTTCACAGATTGCATAAGAGCAGACGACGTAATGCTGTCATCCTTCATCAAGCAACGGACCTCAAACTTCCAGTTTTCAAAGGTTGTCTCCCCTTTCGGCACCGGCTCTTCACCTGAGAAGGCTGAAATCCTTGGTGGCTGCTGAAGCGTAGTCCAAGGTGCAGGTGGAAAGGTGGGAGGAGGGAAAGGAAACGAACCTGGGGTAGGAACATATGGTGGAAAACTAGGTGTGTGGGTGTAAGAAGGGATTTGCCTAGAGTATGGTGTAAAAGAAGTGGGTAGTGAGTGGATGCAGTATTTTCCCGTCTTCTGAAGATAATCCAACATCCTGGGTTCATCCGCATCGGAAATAACCTCTGATTTTATTTCCCAATCTTCACCACCTTGAGCCATGTTGTTCACGATCAGTAATAATATAAACAACGTAAACACGAATAGTGCAAGTGTTGAATCAAACAGTAGACTAACAAAGATAAATGCAGTGTGTTCAAAAGTCTATATAACTACATGTCGACTCACTCAAAGAGTTACAGTAGTGTATTATAAACTTTGTTCACGCTATTACTCTAGCTTAAGTATTTACTGTGCACAAAGATTAAACAAGATAAACCATGGATAAACATGAATGGTGGTGTGATGAGATATTCTATGCTCTGATATTGCAGAGTGTGTGATACAGTGTTTGATGTATCATGGTGTGATGTAAGAAGTAAACGCAAGCGCAACTCTAGAGTGACTAAGGTAATTAGATACTAAGGGTATGCAAAAAGCATTGAATTTGAAAAGGAAAATTCAACGAAAAAAACAAACAAACTACATTTATATATATGTATGTCAATATTCAAAATATGTTCATATATATTGCAAACTTGAGCACCCAATAGCAACAAACTTACCAAAGGCAAAGAGCGAACAAAACCATCATAAAGAAACAAACACGACACAAGTTGATATGAAACAAAGGGAGGTAATCGCCAAAATGATACAGCGAAGAAAGTAGTATAGAATAGAGAAAATGAAAAACCCAATAAAAATTTATTATCCTAACAATTTATTTAGTGAACGGACGCGAACGCGGAAATATAGAACGCGAGAATGAGCAACGCGAGTGCATGGCTGTATAATTAGTATAAGTGCAAAATGACTGACTCAAACACACAAGCAAACATAAAATGTAAACAAACAACTATTGCACTAAGTCAAAACACTAGAATGGTAATGTAATACTTAAGAATGCATTGTCGTTTTTAAAGACAATATCAATAGCTTATGGTTTTATTCAAATAAGTTGTCTAATCAAAATTAATCTAATTAATCTAATTAAACTAATCAAGCTTGAGTAAACATCATGTCATACCCAAACTTATGTAAACAATGCAACGCAATGTGAGCTTCAAAGCATTAGATTCATACACAAATTACATAAAAAGTAATAGCATTTCATGAAAACACAGGTTGATAGCACGTAAAGAAATATCACAAGCGTCTAAACAGCAATCAAAAGCATGAAAACAGTTGATCCATAAAGGTTTTCCAAAATGTCAGTTCAATAATATGAATAAAGGAGGTCTATGGATATCAATCAAATGTCACATTTCATTACTGATGAATGTCCCCCAATGTCTCCCAATGTCTCATTGATGATCACAGATATCACATATCACGGTTATCACAGTCTTGTTTATAGTGTCACATGTATATATGCATATCACAGATCAATGGGTAAAATATAATAGATGTAAAGTGTCTTATCACAGTCAATGAAGAAGAAGCTGATATCACATACACATATTCACAAAATCAAAAGCACAATCTCACATATGTCGATCCTGGAAGATGACGGCGTGGTGAGCTGAAGTGACGTGATGGTGTAGTGATGGTACAGAGGGGTGGTCACGGTTCGGTGGCACTGGTTGACGGCGATGTTGTGATGATCCCCGTCCCTGTTTGGGCGCCAATTGTCACGGGTTCAGGTCATTTGTCGTCCGTGGACAATATAAAAGACGGGGAACGTCGCTTCAGTTCTAAACCAGTTTATTGCCTGCAGAAAGACGATTGTACAACATTAGCAAGATGTTGAAAACACATCCGACATGGTCGGGTGGCGACAATCATATATCCAATATCCGACTACCTATCACAAGTGTTTATCTTTTCCTAAACTGATGATCTTATGGATAAAACACCTTTCTCAATTAAAAGAAATAGAGAAGACGTTTTCACTTCACCGGATTCTGAAACTGATAATAAGCGACATTGCTTTCTTTCAAACTCATCCATTTCTGATTGTTCAGAACCTAACTCCGAAATTATGGAAATTCATGGAGAGGATAATGGTCAACATAGTGAGGGCAGTACCAGTCAGTTCATTGCCCAGTTCCTACAAGCACTGAAGAATGACGAAGTTCTGTCGTTAATAGGGGCTGCCGTAGGAGAAGCCATCAGGCCCACTTTAAGACAGGAAATATCCCAATTGTGTGAGAAAACTAAGCAGCTGAATATCGAAGTTCAAGACCTTAAAGTTAAACTTACAGAAAAAGATGAGGAGATAGAGGGCTTAACTGACAAGCTCGATCGCGCAGAACAGTATGCTAGGCGCAATAACATCCGCATAAGGGGAGTTCCTGAAAATGAGGGAGAAGACACTGACCAAATAGTAATGGATATTGCTAAGAGCATTGGTGTGGACATTTCTCCAAAAGATGTCGACATAAGCCACCGGGTTAGTAATATGTTAGTAAAGCATTCGATAAAGTTTGGCATAAAGGCATACTGCAAAAATTGAAATCGTACGGAATTGAAGGTAGCTTATTAAAATGGTTTGAAAGTTATCTAAACGATAGAATCCAGAGGGTTGTTATCAATGGACACGCGTCAAACCCTCAACCTGTCTTGGCAGGCGTCCCTTAAGGTTCCGTTTTGGGACCTCTGTTGTTTATAATATACATTAATGATATTGTAGATGATATTGATAGTAACATCAGACTTTTCGCAGATGATACTTCTCTTAAAGTTATAATTGACGACCCCGACAAAGCTGCCAACTGTTTGAATAATGACCTATTGCTAATTTCAAAGTGGACGAAAAAATGGAAAGTGTCATTTAATCCTAAAAAAACGAAATCAATTCAGTTCAGTAGAAAGATAAACCGAAACACTAAACCGAATCTCACAATGGACGGAGAAAGAATTCAGGAAGTAGAACACTATAAGCATTTAGGTCTGATTCTTCAAAATAATTGTCACTGGGATATTCACATAAACTCGATTATCAATAAAGTTAGCCCTTTGATAACTGCTTAAGGAGCCTAAAATATCGTTTATCACGAAAAAGTTTGGATATTATTTATAAATCTTTCATCTTGCCAACTTTTGACTATTGCGGCCACATTTGGGATAATTGCACCAAACAACAGTGCATTTTACTCGAAAACTTGAATCTAGACGCATTGAGATCAATTTGTGGAGCAGTCCGCGGGACAAGCCATAACAGTATTTATGAAGAAACTAATCAAAAACCCCTATCGGAACGTAGAAATATATCTAAATTGACAACGTTCTACAAAATGAAGAATAATATCGCGCCTCAATATCTATGTAATCTTCTACCTCCAACACCTAACAATAACTACAACCACAGAGAAAATTAATCCGTCCGAACTGTCAATGTAGGACAGCTTTATATGCAAGATCGTTTTTACCTGAAACAATAAAACTGTGGAATTCCTTAACTCCCGACGTTCAGAGTATTGATACATTATCCGGTTTCAGAAATTCAGTTCAAGGACCCGGCAACAAAACTACTACTTTCGATCTTAACTATGGTCCACGAATTTGCCAGATCATCCACTCTCGCCTCAGGCTCCACTGTAGTGACTTGAACGCTGATAAGTTCAACAGACATATCATCGAAAGCCCGGCCTGCTCCTGTGGTCACCCAGTCGAAAACGCTGTCCACTATTTTTCACTTGCCATAAGTACATAGAATTAAGACAGAAATAATTCTTTTATCTGAAAGGATTTGGTATCAAAACGGTTCTGCGGGGATGCACATCGCTCTCATTAAGTGATTCCAATAGATTATTGAACTCTATTCATCATTACATAATGAAATCAGATCGATTTGATATTTCATAATGACTGCCAAACAAGCGAAATGTTATTCATGCATAACTACTATCTATGAAGCTATGATTGCAATCAGATATGTGTCACTACCATAAAGTTGTATATATATATATATTTTCTCCTATGTAATTGCTTCGGAGCGGCCTTAAAATAAGCACCTATGAGCTTGTTGGCCAAAATATGTTTAAATCATAAGCCACCGGGTTCCAAGGTATCCACCCAAATCCCAGTCCCCTCCCAGGCCAATAATCGTTATGTTCCTGAGTAACTCTACACAGCGAAAATTCTTATCCAATCGATCAAAGTTGAAGCATGCTGATACAAGATCGAAGATCTACATCAATGAAGATCTAACCAAAACTAGGGCCATCTTAGCTCGCAAAGCTAGAGATCTAGTGAAGGATAAACGAGTCGAATCTACCTGGGTCACTGGAGGGGTTGTTCTCATTAAGCTAAAAAACGGAAGTCTGAAGAAAGTGGCTACAAACTCACATTTCAAGGATGTGTGCGAGCAGACAAGGCTCAAAATGGTGATAAATCTATCACAGGATACATACATTGATGATTAGTGTGTGCAATTCAAACCTTAGCAATGTATTTCATCCTGATCAAATTCCCTAATGGAATATGAGATGTGAGTTTAGTGAATTCAGTCCTGAATGAATACTGCTGTTGGTGTGTTTACATTCATAAACGACAGTCTGCAGATTCTTGGATGACATGATCTGCCAATAGTAATGACACTAATGATGTTTTAATGCGTCATGATACATAACATTACTATATAGCCAATAATTGTTCATCAATCCTTATAACTGTTTCGAATAATGGTAATAATTGTGGAGGTATGACAGTTTATTCCTAATCATTGTACATGTATACTGACGAAAATACCGTATGGTTGTAGTGATATAACTCAACATGCAAGACTGACAAGAAAGTGACTATCCTCTACCCTGTATATAACGCGAAAGCATTGTTTATTTTAAATGTCACAAGCTCAGACTTAAGCAACATTGTGTTTTTGTTTATATGATTGACCTTCACCTTGTTCTGAGAGAGAAGAACTAAATGTCAATAATGTTATGAAATGTAACGGTTTGTTTGGGACATTATATGGTGTACAAATCGATGCTTAAATGCTATGAATGTTATTTTTCCTCGGTAAATCATTCACAAACAATCTACAGCACTCTTCCAATATTTTCTTTCGAATTATCGAACATTTTTAATATTTGATAACTTCTTTCTGTACCCTAGAGAAACCCTATTTTAAATATTTTGCTTTAAATCAGAATATTATAGTTGAAATAATACGTACAGTATCTGTTTCCAAATCATATGCACAGGTATCCAACTATCCACACTCTCACATCAACATCAACATCAACGAACTATACCTGGACGTGATGCACGTGCACAGCGTGTTGAACTGATCCGTGTATCACTATAGTAATTTATAACTGGTCGGGTCTTTAATGTGTTTTCACCTGACAGATCCTATCTCTTTGTTGTTTTTTTCTTCTTGTTTTTTCTCATTGAAATATACTTTGTTAAAGTGTTGCATACATTTACTGTTCATCTACACACACATATATTTATCTCGGTAGAGAATTTCCTGGGGACCTCTTCTGTTTCCAATTTCTTTTTAAACTCAATGAGTGTTTTCATTTTTATGTATTTTCTCTCTTTTTGTTTGATTTTTGAAAACTTTTTTCTTGTTTACTCCAGAACATCATCCAACTCTGTCAGCAATTCTCAGTTAACAAATGTATGTATTCAATTGATACCTACAAAACGCAATCTAACTGCCATCCTGTCGAAGTTTTGTTTAGATCAGTTAGATGATGTCAGTTGACATAATGCAGTACAGGCAGGCAGTGGGATGCTTTGCAGTTATGCTTCATGTGAAAAGCGCAAACTGTTTTCATGTATATATTTTTTGTTCAAGATTCCGTTGTTTGTACTCTTCATCAATTTCGATATTTATCAGCTTTCTCTTACTCTGTTGTGGTAATATTCACCCAAATCCAGGACCAAAACAATATAAAAATCTGAAAATGATTCATCTCAATGTCCGTAGTCTTAAGGATAAAATCGACATAATTTATGCTGAATATGCAGATTATGATATTATTTGCCTTACAGAGACCTGGTTAAATTATACCATTCTTTCAGACACTCTGCTAATTCCAGGTTTTCAAAAACCATTTAGAAAAGATCGTTTAACGCGTGGCGGTGGTGTGGCCATTTATGTAAAGCAACATTTATGCGTAGAGAGAATGGAAGCATTAGAAATTCCTGGCCTAGAAGCCGTATGGGTAAAACTGAAATGTAAATCTAGACATTCTCTTATCGGTGCGTTCTACCGCGCGGACAAGAGTGAACATTATTGGAATAAGATTGATGAATCTATTGGAATGGCCATCGATATGAATATTTTTACGATTATTACTGGTGATTTTAACATAGATATTTAAAGCGAAAACAATATCAAGATAGAAACATTGAATCGCGTGTATGGGATAAATCAGATTATAAATGAACCGACTAGAATAACGCATAACTCAAGCACTTTGATAGATTTGATTTTTTACACATGAAAATAGCGTGCTAAGTTCAAGCGTCCTGGATCCCAAATGTAGCGATCATTGTCCGATCTTCATAACAATAAGAGATAATCTAAATAATACTAATGCAACAATAAAACGAACCGTGTACGATTATAAGTCAATGGATATGGAACATGCGCGTATACTCATTTCCGAAATTGACGAAAGTGAAATATTCTCTACTGACAACGTCAACAATGCAACGGTCATTTTAACAACAAAATTAAAACAGATCTTAGATATCACAACACCAAATAGACTTGTCAATGTAAGAACAAAAGATCCTTTGTGGATGAATAGCGAAATTCGTTCTGCAATACGCAAACGCAACCGATTTCACAAAAAGGCAAAATATCGCAATCGTGCGTCCGACTGGGCAAATTTTAGATCAATTAGAAATAAGGTAATACATTTGATACGTGTTTCTAAAAGGAAATGCGACTTAAGAATCGATCACAGGATAAATACCTCGATTGGCACGAAAACTTGGTGGCGTATGGTCAAGCGATATGTTCAAAGAAAATCTGAATGCAATTACTTTCCACCGATCTTATCGGACGGAGTAATTCACGATGATCCCGAAATCATTGCAAATATTTTAAACGACTTCTTTGTTATTCAGGCAACAGTAACCTACCCACATATAACACCACCCGTTTTTGAATGTGACCCCGTCTTAAATACGCTAAGTTCCATTCACCTTACATCTAACGAAGTGCAAGATATCCTCCTCTCTGTTGATCCGTCAAAGGCAACAGGGCCTGACGGAATAGGAAACAGGTTTATTAGACTTGTAGCTAAACCTTTATCCCCATTAGTAACAATACTATTTAACATGTCTCTTCAAAATTCAGTATTTCCATCCATTTGGAAAGAAGCATCCGTCTTACCCCTTCATAAAAAGAATAGTGTAAATGAATGTTCAAACTACAGACCAGTTGCCCTAACGAGTTGTTTGTCTAAAGTATTTGAAAAATGCGTCTTCAAATATGTATTCAATTTCCTTAGAGATGATAATATCCTTACAAACTTGCAATCGGGATTCATGCCAGGCGATTCTACAGCTAACCAGTTGACGTTTATGTACGATTTCATTGCAAAAGGTCTTGATGAAGGTAAGGAGGTGAGGGCTGTTTTTTGCGACATCAGTAAAGCGTTCGATAGAGTTTGGCACCGAGGCATAATATCAAAACTTAAAAAATATGGCATCGATGGATCTCTTTTGAGATGGTTTGAAAGTTATTTAGAAAATAGAATACAGAAGGTTGTCGTAGATGGTCTTTGCTCTGATCGTAAAACTATACTTGCTGGCGTGCCACAAGGCTCCGTGTTGGGACCACTACTTTTTATAGTTTATGTCAACGATATAGCAGATGGTATAGAAAGTCATATTCGTCTATTTGCAGATGACACAACAATATATGTTATTGTAGACGATCGCGATATTGCCGCGTCTTGTCTTAATGACGACCTGAACCGGATTTCGAGCTGGGCCGAAAAATGGCAAGTCAACTTTAACCCTAGCAAAACAGAAACTGTAAATTTCTCTCATAAACTTAAAGGTGATATAATTCCGGCTTTGTATATGGATCAAACCCCGATACAAGAAGTTAAAAACCATAAACACCTTGGTGTTATTCTTCAGAGTAATTGTTCATGGAATAGTCATATTGAAGATATTGTAAATAAAGTAAGCCCAAGATAAACTGCCTCCGAAGTTTTAAATATCGCCTCTCAAGAAAAACGCTCGAAATTATGTACAAATCTTTTGTGACGCCGATCTTTGATTACTGTTGTCACATCTGGGATAACTGTACGCAAGAACAATCTTATCTTCTCGAACAGTTACATTTAGATGCACTTCGAACTATAAGTGGCGCAGTTCGTGGTACTAGCCATGAAAAATTATACCGAGAAACCCTGTTTAAACCACTATCTGAAAGAAGGCATAATATCAAATTGACTTATTTCTATAAAATGTATATCAATCTCTCCCCGGATTACTTATGCGACCTCGTGCCTAAACCTGTCTCTGACAATAGTCAATATCTTCTAAGGAACACTTCTAAGTTACAAACTATACCCTGTAGAACCAAAATATATGAAAAATCGTTCCTTCCAGATACCATTAAATTGTGGAATTCGTTACCCGACGAAATAACCAATACTGAAACAATTAGCAAATTCAAATCTCTTTTAACAAAGTCTGAATCAAAAAATTACCTCGATCTTAATTACGGCAGTCGATTTTGTCAAATTGTACACAGTCGTCTAAAGCTCGGATGCAGTGATCTTAACGCTGATAAGGTCAATAGACATATTTCAAGTAATGCCGAATGCGCTTGTGGATATCCCAATGAAAATGTTACCCATTATCTGTTTATATGCAAGCTCTATTCGGATTCAAGAAATGATGCCTACTTCTATATAAATGGCCACAGCCTCCAAACTGTGTTATATGGAACACCACTTATGAACAAAAATGAAAATTTAAATATAATAGAATATTTACACCAATTGATATGTAAGAGTAAGCGTTTTGGAAAAACAATGTAAATTATAAACGAAACATAACCTGTGAAAATAACTGCATGTGTTTATGCTACTTAGTCTGAATTTGTAGATACTCAATTGATGTAATGATATGTTACGATGTTCTGATTTTTGTTTCTTGTGTAGTTCGTGTGTACTATATTTATCATCTTTGTACTGGTGCGGTATTTATATAAGCAAAGCTTTGCTTGTTTACCAAACCAGATTCGTTTCTTGAATAAAAATATGTTTAAACCAAGTAATGAAAAGGATCCTCCCGAATGTTTCCACAAGAACAGGCGGGATTTGCTGACAATAAGTAGACTTTGCGTAGTATATTTTCAATATGATGCTGTCATTTTCCATTTTCATCTGTGTAAACATGCTTCTATACTCCCTTAATTTGACGTGAAGACGACCTATGAGCCCTTCACAATCTGAGAATCGACCTCTATACCCTCTGAGTTTGATATGTAAGCGAGCTATGAGCCCTTCACAATCTAGGAATCGATTCCTATACACCCTCAGTTTGACATATAGGCGAGTTGTGAGCCTTTCACAATCTGAGAAGCGATCCCTTTACCCCCTCAGTTTGACATATAGGCGAGCTGTGAGCCCTTCACAATCTGAGAATCGACTGCAAAGGTGAGCTGTGACCACTTCACAATCTGAGAATAGACTCCTATACCCTCTCAGTTAGATATATAGGCGAGCTATGAGCCCTTCAAAATCTCAGAATTGACTCCTATGCCCTCTCAGTTTGAATAAAGATGAACTGTGAGCCCTTCACAATCTGAGAATCGACTGCTATATGCACTAGTTTAAATAAAGTTGAGCTGTGAGCACTTCACATTCTTGTAATCGACCCCTATACTCCCTCGGTTTGACATAAAGACGAGCTATGAGCCCTTCACAATCTGAGAATCGATCCCTGTACTCCCTCACTTTGACATATAGGCGAGATGTGAGCCCTTCACAATCTGAGAATCGACTGCTATAGCCTCTTAATTTAAGTAAAGATGAACTGTGAGCCCTTCACAATCTGGGAATCGACCCCTATACCCCCTCAGTTTGAGAAATAGGCAAGTTGTGAGCCCTTCACAATCTGAGCATCGACTCCTATATACCCTCTCAGTTTCATACATCGGTGAGCAGTAAGCCCTTCACAATCGGAGAATTGACCCCTATATTCCGTCAGTTTGATTTGTAGGCGAGCTATATATAAACCCTTCACAATCTAGGAATCGATCCCTATACACCCTCATTTTGACATACAGGCGAGTTGTGAGCCCTTCACAATCTGGGAATCGGCCGGTCCATATATTCGCTCAGTTTGACATAAAGACGACCTATGAGCCCTCCACAATCTGAAAATCGACTCCTATATACCCTTTCAGTTTCATATATAGGTGAGCTGTAAGCCCTTCACAATCTGAGAATTGACCCCTATACTCTGTCAGTTTGACATAAAGCCGATATGTGAGCCCTTCACAATCTGAGAATTGACCCCTATACTCCGTCAGTTTGACATAAAGCCGATATGTGAGCCCTTCACAATCTGGGAATCGACCCCTATTACCCCCTCAGTTTGACTTATAGGCGAGCGGTGAGCCCTTTACAATCTAGGAATCGGCCCTGTACTCCCTCAGTTTGACATATAGGCGAGTTGAGAGCTCCTACAATCTGAGAATAGACCTCTATACTCCGTCAGTTTGATTTATAGGCGAGCTATGAGGCCATCACAATCAGGAATCGGCCCCTATATATACTCCCTCAGTTTGACATAAAGACGAGCTATGAGCTCTTCACAATCTGAGAATCGATCCCTATACTCCCTCAGTTGGACATATAGGCGAGATATGAGCCCTTTGCAATCTGAGAATTGACCCCTATATTCTGTCAGTTTAAATAAAGGTGAGCTATAAGCCCTTCACAATCTAGGAATCGGCCCCTATACTGCGTCAGTTTGATTTATAGGCGAGCTGTGAGCCTTTCACAATCTAGGAATCAATCCTTACACCCCTAAGTTTGACATAAAGACGAGCTGAGAGTCCTTCACAATCTGGGAATCGGCCCCCATACACCCTCATTTTGAGAAAGAGACAAGCTGATTGCTCATCACAATCTAGGAATCGATCCTTATACTTGCTAAATAGAGAAACCTCAATAAGCTAGATAATTCCTATTTTAAAATGATTAAAATACTACTAAAACAGAAATTCCTAGATTGTGATAATTCCCAGATTGTTCAGGTCGCACAATCTGCAGATTGTTTAAGCAATCTAGGAATTCCTAGATTGTGATATACCCCAGATTGTTCGTAACATTAACACCATGATCTTTATCGATTGTAAGTTTTAAACACCTCTTCCAAGTAAAGGCATGTAAAAATCACGAGTATTAGAATCGAAGTAAGTGGTGTTTTTGTACTGCATTTCATAAAATCGTTGTTGTGATTCCGAACGTTTGAAACCTTAGGCTACTGATAGATCTATAGGTAAACTAACTAGAATCTCATCATTTATGATTGTTTGTAGGTGGGATATCAATATAAATAGAATTGTATCTTCGTTTTACTCAATCATCAAATCCTCATAAGAAAGACAATAACCTGCATGTAAAGCCCAACTCGCACGATTGCACTACGCTAACATTTGGATTCGATCGTACTGGTATCGTCCTATGGTTTTTAGGATCTGTTATGTGAAAACGGTTTCTGTACGTAAGGTACACGAAATGGTTACAATCGTTGTGCGAAAGATAACGATTCTAACACGATCGCAACACAATAAACACAAACTTATTCAAAACGCTTTCACCATGCAATCACGAATGGTGTTATGATAATTCGCGATTTTAAATGATTTGTGCAAAAGCAAAAAGGTTAATTATTGCTTTTAATGCTCAATGTAGAATTGTTCCTCTTAAAAGTAAGCGGGGTATATAGCGGTCATTCCGTCCGTCTGTCTGTCTGTCTGTCCGTCTGTCTGTCCTTCCGTCCGGTAAAGACGTAACAAAGTATTAATAAACCGTTAGGTCTAGATCAACAAAACTTTGAAAAGGTTAACCATAACCTTGTCTTAAGTTTTGACCACTTTTGAATTTTCTGGAATTCATATTTTTTGTCGTTTCCATGGAAAGTATACAGTTTTCAGTATAGAGTTTATAGGTCTGCCATACCTGTGATGAGTTACCACATACTTTTGCTTGTGATGAATTATTGTTGCATTTTATCATACCTTGAATCAAAATCTTGCAGCAGTAAGTTGTTACCTTTTTCTTTCCTAGCATTTGAAGGTTTACTTTCATGTCCAAAATTATCACTTGTTTTCACAAATACTTCCCATTATGCTTATCCTTGTCGACAGTAACGTTGTGATTCGCTCGTCACCCTCGCTTACAATCAATAACTTACCATCGTTTGTGCGCACGTGTTAATCGAAAGAAAAACTCGCGATGTACACGTGATGAAAACGTTTTGTACACGTGATGAAAACGTTTTGATAGGAAACGCTTTTATTGGTGCAAGTTCAATCAAATATCAAGTAACGATTGTATCCTGATCGTACAGTAATCGTGTGACTCCGCGTTCTGTCCGAGCTGTCATCCTGGTCCTAAAGTTTAGAACTATGAAGATAATTTAACATGAGTACGATTGCAACAGGAACAATTTATCGATCATGTTGTGGTTTTGCTGTGGTTGTGCTGTTACCGTTCTTAATGCTGAAGCACATACATTACACAATCACTACACGATCGACACGCCCAAAACAAAATTTTCTGTTAACAAGAACATGATTGCAATGTGAACGAATCGTGTTTGACAACTAACATGATCAGCCCAAACACTGTACGATAACCACACAATTACTTAAGAATTGATTTCAACATTTATTAAGTTCATGAAGGAATAGACTTAAAAACCGATGTGCAAACTGTGTGAATCCGCGTAGCGTGGCCTTGACATTGCTAGTTCTCACAGTTTGTAAACACACTCGGAGTGGAAACCAGCCGAAATTACCCTCGTAGATGCCTATACTGGTGGTGTTATGATCTCGATCTAACGGAATCTGATTAAACAGCACACAGTTCTTAAACTTGTTGAGGAGCCAAGCTTAACTCTGTTAATGAACTTAACGACATTACTTTGCCAACCTCCCTGCAACGGCCGCGAGAGCATTGAACAATGACATCTGCATTCTGTGGGGTGGAACACGATCGGTTGTAATTTCTGATAGAGCTATCTTGTTTATTATAAAAAGGACTACCTTTAGAACCTTTGTCAACAATAATTATTTCATACTGAATTATGTTAATTTTTCATTTACCTACTTCCAAGAAGTGGCATTGCACAAAGTGTTGGTATTTTTAGAAAAACGTGTTTACAAATAGTTCAGTCGATGGGCGTGGCTTAAAATGATGTGACGTCACGAAATTAAGTTTATGGACTGAACTTCTATTACCGTGTTCAGCGAATCAGATTGACGCAAAGCAATTGCTATTTATTTATAACACGATGACTCCACGACACTTTCGTGCAGCGATCGTAGTCGATCGTACGTAGGGCTTTAGTCAAATTGAACATCTAACTGAGAAATTGTTCCACACCTATATGTCAATATACCTGTAAGAAATAGTATACTTATACATTCAAATTAAAGCTAGAAAGATACACTTATGTATAAGCCATTCGTTATCAATAACATCAATCTTATAGATATATTCGGAAACTAAAATAACAGAATTCTACCTTACATATGAGCCCGAAGCATAATTTTAAAGAAAATACGTCGTTTCAAAGCAGTGCAGTAATGTAAAAAGTGTAATAAACATGCTCTTTTGCTTGGTTTGCAACAAGACTGATCAGTCATAAAGTCATCTGAGAAGAGAGGGAATGCATGATTAAAAGCTCGATTAGGGTGCTAGAATTGTTAGCTAAATTAGAAGGACCACACCCAAATTATGTACATTGGTTTCAGCTACTACCCAACGGCTTCTTACTATGAAGTAGATATAGTATGCCATATATACGGTCAGGTACAGTTAAGTCTTCTATGTACCTAGCATTGCCCGTCGGATCAAGATTGGTCACGATTTCACACGTACGCACGTGTTTTCACGTGCAAATTAATACTAATTATGGCACATGTCATGAATCAATAAATAACCATGATTGAAACTACGATAACAGATTTCGTCAGATCGTACTAAGTCGCATCAAGCTTGCCTGCAATGATCTAAATGCTGATAAAGTCAACATATATATATATATCGACTTACGTTGAATTATATTTTTCATTATCCCTTCACATGCAAACTTTATAAAGATATAAGACATAATTCTTACTTCTACATTAACAGCCACATCCTTCAATCAGTACTAGTGGTATACGGATTATAATATCTAAAAATCTTAGAATCATTATTACAATATATTTTCAAGAGCAAGCGATTGGATAGGGTAAAATGGAAATGATTATCATGTAAAGCAACTGCAAGCTTTTTGTCACTTAGTTTTGTACCCGCACATATTAAGTCATGTTTATGTTTTCATGTATTTTGTTCTATTTTATTTGTGAAGTTCTTGTTAACTCTGCTTATTACGAATTTTACTGGTGAGGTATACATAAAAGCAAAGCTTTGCTTGTTTACCGAACCAAATACTTACATGAATAAAAAAAATATGTTTATTTTTGCTTCAAAGAGGAATTTGGTCCTTCTGAACTCGTCCTATGTGTTTTAAAAGGAAAAGAGGGGGTTCATTTAATTAATAACCTTCACATCAAAACCCCACTTGATAAGTATATGAGATTGAATATTTAGGACTCAATATACATTTTTGTATACTGTTATGTATATATGTATTCCATGCAGATTCTTATGTAGATTTTAACCTTATTCCTGTAGAGAGAGTGATTAGCAATAAAGTAGCTCCTTAGTCTGAAGGCCAGACTCTGAAATAAGTAAGAAGCCCAAGGAAGTCTATAAAAGACTTGAGAGCTTAATTTCTGAAAATTAAGAAATTTCAGTCTCCTTTTCATTTTATTTAATATCGTTTTTAAAATTCATTAACTGATACATTTTCGTTTCAGAGTCTAAAGTTTAGACTAGTAGCTTCTGTGTGCTTCGATCTGTTAATTGAGTGAGTAGATTATGTCTTGAGTAGTCTTTATCTGACTATAAGGGACTTGGATACTTGGCAAACATTGGTTAACTTTAAAATGGGGCTTTTCAGTATTGTGAGTTAGTTGTTAATTATAATATACATACACCAAGTCGGTGATCCCTTTTTGAACTAAAGTATGATTATGTTTTCATATTGATTATTAAGCCCTTTATTAATATACTTTGTAAGTCTGCCAGTTTTTCTGTACTTATGTATTGTAACCATTTGAATTGAGTTCTTATGTTTCAAGCTTGTTCTAGATTTTATTTAATCCCTTTTAGTTTCTAAAATTATTGTGTGATATATTTTGAATACTTAAGCTTGTTATGTGGTATATTTGGGTTGTGCCTTATATGTTATGTGGGGATATTAGGAAAAAGATAACGATTAATTTAGAAAATGGAATATTGTGTAATGCCTTTCCAAGTTCCGCTTTTAGTCTCAATCTCCGATAACAATGTTGACGTTCATGAAAACACATTAAATAAAAACTACTTCAATGTTCCAGTCATCCTGCGATTATCTGATATTTCTGATAATTCGTGCTTTTTTGTCATAAAGGGAACAATTAAGACATCGGTACCGGCTTGAAGTGTTTTGCGGAGACAGATAGTCGGGTTTGCAAGTGACTTTAGTCACGTATTCAAAATGTTATCAGTCAGCTGCTTCTAAATTGACCAGTTGATATCGCTTAGGAAATTTGACAGCGATTCCATAATTTGGTAAGGGTAGGAATGAAAATCACCCCTTCCAAATAGTGGGCTGGTCGAAATGATAAAAGGCAAGGTTAGAAGCTTGGAAAGTGAGTTCACTCTGGAAGGCTAAGAAGCAGTAGGAACCATCTAGAAGTCCACCGGAGTCGGGCAATCCCGCCGACCGGCCGACCAGTGGGCTCGGAATGAACCAAAGAGGGAGCCGAGTGGTAAATATGTATCATTCAGTTTAAGGGAAGTTTATCTAATAAGAATCTGTACTAGGGAACTCCATGTATTGTTATTAATTACAAATTCAAGAAGATGATTCATGATTTACCTTTGCTTTTAATGTTTTTATAATAAAACTTGTGAAAAAGTAATTGTAGTAATTATTTGAAAAGTGTACCTCATGCCAAGCGAGTGTCATCCCTAAAGTAAACGTACCGTAAGCAAGCAGTTTACAACATGGCGGAGGAATGCGGGTTTACCAGTCTTTTTTAGCACTGTATCAATACGATCTCTTTGAATATTAATTTGGACATGTTTTATAAGTATTAAGATTATTAGTAATATTTATGCTAGTTTAGGTTGACAAGGTAAGTTTTCCTTCGATTGATATATAGTGTAATATTAATATATATGGGTGATATCAAAGAATGCCAGGCTTACAAGAGGGAAGCAACATAGATGTTATTGAGGCAGAATTTTTAGAACAAGTGGAATTATTATTAAGGATATTACCACAAAAAATTGCATTATTAAGGCAGGCCGAATTTTCCTTAATAGAAATTATCAGTCAATTAATGGTATTTAAAGAAAAATTAGAATCAGTTGAGATAAGGGATTTGACCGTAGATGATATGGCAATGGTAGATTAATTTATTAATGCTATGACGGACGGTCCATCACGAAACACAAGATCAAAAGGAGCTGTTAATACTATAGGAGAATCACGACAGGGATCAATATTTCAAAAGGAATTTAACTATCCTATTTCACCCGATAATAGTTTTAGTGATGCAGGTCTGGGAACGGGGCCTCATAAAAAAATAGGAATTGATATTGAAAACCTAACTCCACAAAGTGAACAATTAAATCGGGTTGATACAGAAAAGGTAACAATATCTTATGAGAGGGAAGACAGGGGTAATTTAGAGACAGGTTTTCAGGATAGTTTGAGAACGGTATTAGATTTTGAAGACGACAGGGACACTAGTCACTTAAAAGGCGAACAATTGGATGGTGCTGTGGGGATAACTTTAAATGTTAAAGAAGACAAATTGATAGATACGGAGGAAGACGTGTCACAAAAGGATATTTTATTCGAGGGAAATAGTGAACATGACCTAGAAGTTTTAGACGTAGAGGGGGAGCTGGTTAATATACTAGATGAGAATTTTGGTTTAGATGAGGGAAGGTTTAGAATACGGAATGTAGAGAATGACGACGAACGAATAGAGATTAGGAAATCTAGTAGTTCGGATTTAAGTGTGGTGAATAGTGATAACAGTTTAAGGAGAACAAATACCAGAGGGACCATAGATGACGATACCATAGTTATAGTCGGGCCACAAACAGCAGGACTAGGTGAACATGTACTGGTAGAGGATCCAGAGGATAATATTTTTGAAGAAGTTCAAAAAGTAGAGTTATCTTTTGATACACCATATGTAGACATTGCTGACTACTCATTAGATAACATGACTGATAATCACATTCACCCAGAGTTTTTCGATGGGGCTGACCATTCGGTAGCTAGCGAATTCCTTGCAAGATTTAATCACTATGCCGACTTCAAAGGGTGGTCGGAGGCCCAGAAAATTAAGGCGTTTCCATTATTTTTGCGCAAGAGTGCATATTTGTGGGTACAAAACGTTGACAACGACGTAGACGGTGACTTTGAAACCTTGGAGACTGCATTTAAGGAAAGGTTTTGCCACGCAGTACCAAAGTAGACAATGATAAAAGACTTTCAGTCTCGCAGACAGAAACCAGGTGAGAGTCTCGATGAATATTTGGCAGAACTAACAAGATTAGCTACATTGTTAGGGAAGCCGGAGGGGGACATATTAGATTCATTTGTAAGTGGCCTTCCTGGGAGAGTTAGAGCACTAGTCATAATTCAGAAACCAGAGACCCTAGCAGCGGCTGTAGAAGTGGCACGTTTGGCCCAAAGCATTGCCGACGATGATACCAAAAGTTTGGTGCAAGGATGTTTTCAGCGATTAGAGGATGTATGTGACCGAATGGAGAAACAGCAGAATACATGGTCAGCTAATGAGTTTCAGGTACCTCAGAGAAGTCCTTCAGTGAGGAGACAACAAATTCCAGATTCAGGGCGCTGGCAGACCAGACAACCAAGGCAGCCAGAGCAGAGGCAGCCGAGGGGACAGGGTGTCTCATACACTGAACGAGAGAGGACGTATAATGACCAAAGGGCGAGTTGGTGTCCAACCACCAACGGACGGACTGACATAGAGGGTTCCCAAGTTCGACTAAATCGGCAGTGGAGACAAACGGAGAGGACCTGCTTTAAGTGTGGCGGTGAGTTCTCACGTTCTCATATTAATAGTTGTCCAGCACGCACGGTAGTTTGCTTTAACTGTAACAGAATAGGACATTATCAAAGGGTATGCAGAGCGCCACCTCGGGTTGATAAGAGATGACTACGCAGGAATCCACAGTGGTATGCTGGTTGGTTTGACTCTAGGCAAAGGGATAAGTTTTACAGTCGACGTGGTAGATCATTAAATTATAATAGATACGTTGGTCCGCAACGTAACTTAAAGGGTGTAAGAAATAGCAAGCGCCATGTTAGCTATGGACAGAAGAATTATTACAATAGGAATAATGATAATTACATTAAGAGAAATAATTTTAAGGTTAGCAAGTCAAGGACCTGTTCTGGCATTACAGACTCAGATACTATAATGAAAGTGGGAATTAGTTTGAATGGACATTTTGTAGAAGCTATTGTAGACACTGGGGCCTGTTTGTCTGTGATTACAGAAAAGATTTTGAGAGATACCGGGTTAATGCGCAAAGGCCATCTGAAAACACCAGAAGTACCACATTTGAAAGGTATAGGACAACACACTTTCCGAGTTTTAGGTCAAATAAGAGTACCTTTTGTGCTTGGGGGTCATCGTTTTGAGCATTCGTTTCATGTAGTTGAGTCTCTTATATTCCCAGTATTCATAGGATTAGACTTTCTTCGTGAAAGACAGGTAGTCATAAATTTTCAAACTAAGACAATCGATATTCCAAAAGCTGTACAAACCATGCCTTTCTGTAGTCTTAATAAGGAGGAGGAATCAATGGATGATGACATACAGTTTGATAGGAGTATGGATATACCAGTTAGAGTGATGAAGCACACAATTGTACCAGCATGTTCAGAGATGATTATTCAAGTTTATATTCCATGTTTTTTGGAAACAGACTACATATTATGTGAACCTATTCCTTTTATTGACGGGGAATTAAGTATTTTCGGTTCAAGGTGTGTTGTTTCAGCGCCCAGGGGACTAACATCGTATAGGGTGTTGAACCCTCATTCAGAGGATATTACATTAGGTAGGGGACAACAGGTTGCACTATGTTGTCACATAGATAGCAGTCAGATAAGTAATTGGCGGGAGCCTGAGGATGTCCGAACTAAGGCAGAGAATACAGCTTTGTCTAGGGAAGAAGTAAACAGTGTGATATCGGAGTTGGGGTTAGAGTTTAATGATGACAGATTAGATCGGGTAGAGATTGAGCAATTGAAACGACTTATCGCTGAAAATCGTGATTGTTTTGCACTCAGTATGTCAGAGCTAGGCAAGTGTAACATGTTAGCACATAATATTGATACTGGCGATGCAAAGCCTATAAGACAAAGGTTTTATCGAGTTAATCCAACTGCGAGGAAAGAAATCAATAGGCAGGTTACAGAATTGGTTAACTTAGGTATCTGTGAACCAAATTATGGGAGTGAATGGGCCTCTCCAGTTATATTGGTTAAAAAGAAAAGATTACCAGGGAAACCCCAGGAATTCCGTCTGGCCGTAGACATGAGAGCAGTGAACCGAGCTACGAAAATTAAGCAAGTCGCTCCATTATTGAGAATAGATGATGTTATTGATTGTTTGGGGGAGAGAAAGAGTGAATATTTTTCAACAATAGATTAGTTCTCAGGATATTTTCAAATTCCACTGACTCCACAATCACAGGAAATCACAACTTTTGTTACACAAGATGGAAGTTATAAATTCAAAAGAATGCCTTTCGGTTTGTGTAATGCTCCATGTACTTTTAGCCGCGTGATTCAGGACGTTTTCAAGTCCCTTAACTGGAAAATCACTTTGTGTTACTTAGATGACATAATATGTTTTTCGCCATCATTCGAACAGCATTTAGAAGACCTTCGTAAAGTGTTTGGGTGTCTAAGAGCGGCGAATCTTACAGCGAAACCGAGTAAATGTGAGTTTGCTACGAAAGTTGTTAAATATTTAGGACATATTTTTTCAAATAAGGGAGTACAAGTAGATACTGACAAGACAAAATTAATTGACGAATTTCCGGTTCCAACTACGCAAAAACAAGTACGCAGTTTCCTGGGATTGAGTGGTTATTATAGAAGATTTGTGAAGGATTATTCAAAAATTGCCCATCCCTTAAATAAGTTATTGCAAAAAGAGGTGAAATTTCATTGGGGTCCTGAACAAGATGAATCGTTTAAATTACTGAAAAAAGCTTTGGTAAGTCCACCAGTACTAGCCTTTCCTGACTGGCAGAAACCATTTATCCTTACCACTGACGCATCCTTGTCTGGTTTGGGTTATATCTTGGCACAAACGGACGACAAGGGTTATGAACATCCGATAGCTTTCGCAGGTAGAAGTTTGTCACAGGCAGAGCGCAATTATTGTGTTTCAGAGTTAGAATTGTTAGGAGTGATAAGTGGTATTCATCATTTCAAGGAATATTTACAGGGGAGAGAATTTGTTATTATGACTGACCATAAGGCCCTCCAGTATCTTACCAGTAACAGAACTAAGTCTGCCAGACTTATTCGTTGGTCTTTATTTTTAGGGGAGTATAACTTTTCAATAAAGTATCGCCCAGGAAAGTCAATAAGTCATGCAGATGGATTATCGAGGTGCGATCACTTAGAAACAAGTACATCAGATGTGCTTGAAGATATAGGAAACTTATTTTCGATAGAAAAAAGTGAAACTGATAAAGACGTGGACCGCGAGTATTTAGATAAGTTAGAAAAAGGGAGTGCAAATATGACGGACACAAACATGGACAAAAGGCCAGATGATAGCATACTGGATAATATTAAAGTGGAGCAAGGAAAGGATGTTGTATTGCGTCCTATTATTGAATATTTGAGCAAAGGATATTCAGAATCCAATGGTAAAGAAAATAGGTCGTTACGGGCGCAATGTCAGGATTATGTCTTAGATGATGGAGTGTTATTTCGACTTTGGGGTCCACAGATAACAGGTAATTGGAAAAATAGGTGTGTGAAGCAAGTGGTGATACCTAAATCGTATGTCAATAAAGTTTTGTACGCGTATCATGATAACTTAATGGCAGGTCATCAGGGTATAGATAGAACCTTCCAACATATAAGGAATAAATATTATTGGAGTTCAATGTATGCAGATATTAAAAATTATATTCAAACGTGTGCTGATTGTCAACTGGTCAAAAGAGCTTATGGTCGATGTCATGCTCCTTTAAAACCTCTTCCTATAGAGGGCAGGTTATGGGAGCGGGTGCATGCCGACACAATAGGGCCCCTACCCACAACTAGGGACGGTAATAAACACATACTGATCGTCACTTGCAGTTTTAGTCGCTTTACCATGGCATTTCCATTGAAAACGTTGGAGGCCGCGGAGGTGGCAAGCGTGTTTTACGATAGATTTATATGTGTGTTTGGGATACCGCGTACGATCCTAACAGACAATGGAAGCCCGTTCATAAGCCGCCTATTTGCACATTTATGTAAAATTTTGTCGATAGAAACTCTTCGAACAGCAAGCCATCACCAAGCCACGAATGGGGCGTCGGAAAGGTTTAATTATTTTCTTGAGGTATCTCTAAAATATTATGTGGACAAGAAACAGGATAATTGGGATAAGTACTTATCGAGTGTTACTTTTGCGTACAATAGCTCGCCTCATTCACAAGGCACAACTTTTAGTCCGTATTTTTTGGTATTCGGACAGGAAGCAAAGTTACCAATTGACATAGAGTTAGGGGCAACAAGTGGGTTACCACAGACAATACAGCAACGAGTGGAAGCGATTTCAGATCTAGTGAGTGTTACAAGGGAAGTTGCTAAGCAGAATTTAGTAAAGGCACATGATAGAGCTAAGGCTTATTATGATAAAGGTTCTAAGATGCCTTGTTATGAGATAGGGGACAAGGTGTGGGTCGATAGAAGGATGGTGGAACCAGGTTTGTCAAAGAAGTTATGTCCTAGTTTTACTGGTCCATACTACATTTGTGATTTGAAGGGACACTGCACTTACCAATTAAGAAAGGTGGAAAATAACACCTTACTTAAAGTACCAGTTCATGCAAATAGATTAAAACCTTTTATAGACCAAAGAATAAGGGATACAATTGGTCAGAAGGCGGATTTACAAAGTCAGTCTGACAATGATGAGGTAATTCTGGTTCATGATAAGGATGATAATGTACCAGAGGTCAAGGTAACGGAAATGAAAAATGACCTTAAGAAGGTGTCATTCCAGGATAAAGTTGAGGTCATAGGAAAGGATCATAAAGGAAATATGAATAAAGAGTCCGATGAGGATGATGAAGATGATATCAAATTGGGCCAGCCAGAGGTGTATAAGGTCAAGCGTATAATGGCAAGTAAGAAAATAAATGGTATGCCGTTTTACAAAGTACACTGGGAAGGGTATCCAGTTTCAGAGGCTACATGGGAGCCTAGTACGAATATTTCACGTGACTTGATACAAGCATTTAAAATTTCACAAACAGTACGTTCGAATGCGAAGAAGAGACGTAAGAATAGACGTCAATAGATGGTGAGTCTTAGTGTGACGGTGAAAATACATGCTTATACAAAAGTTTATTTATTCTTTAATTTTCACAATAATTGTCTCGATATGGTGTGGAGGGTTTGTCGGACGCAAGGGTGCACACTTGCTAAGAGATGCTCTCTACAATTACCATTCGGGGTTAATTATTACAATTATATTTTGTTTTATCGGGTTTATTAGGGATAATGTGGACAAAAGAGTATATTAAATGTCAGGCGAATGCTGCTGAAATGTATGATTGAAGTGTCAAAAGAGTCACACAAGGGAGTATATGCTGGAAAGACATGGATATAGGATACGCGAGCAAGCGAGAAGGTATATATGCAGACAGAAATTGGTGATCTAAAATAGAACATCAATTTATTTAAAGGAATGTGATACGTAATATAATTAGCCTACTGTTCTGAGATGCAGAGCCAGAATAGTGTAGTGAACTGATTACGCCTAGACGGGATATAAAGGCGATGCTATAGACGAATGATACTGCCATAATACAAGAAGAGTATGTTAGCAAGATTTGCAACTTTCTCATTTTACGGAGAAGAGTCAAAACGTTTGGCAGACATGTCTAAGATGGTTAAGGCAAAGACTTGCCTACAAGTTATACTAATAATGTGCATAGTTTACAGAGAGATGGATTATATAAGGCCAGCTGGGAGCTGATGCACTTATTAGGCAGTGGTACGAGTTATACAATTAGAAGATATGAAATTACGTGTTATACAATTAGAAGATATGAAATTACGTGTTATACAATTACGATGAGTTACAAACGAGATCTTATATCAATGAGAGATGAAATGAGAACCCTTACCTCAAGAAGGTATACAGGTAACGAGATATGAATTTTGTAAAACGTCAGACGGTGACGGAGAAGATTGAGTATATATAGGTATTCGTTGGCGACGTGTGCGCTTAACATGAAATCACGGCGAGTTAAAGCGTGCATAAAGATGGGATTGCGACGTCATTGTACAACTATGAGTGTGACGATTACAGAATAGAAACAGGACGAATAGTGGTCTTCAACATGAAATGCATGCTGCAAGAAATTATTTATAGGGACGATGTTGAGGTTGTTTAATGTTATAGATGTTATATATTTTATATTTGATAGAGTTTCAAGAGGACTGCGATTCGAGTCGGTTTCGTGTATCGTCTAGTCCTGCGAGTCATATCAGTAAAGGTGTAAGAGAATAACTGAGAGTAAGTAGATAATAATATTACGCGACGGGATGACGGGATGATGACGTCTTTGGCGAAATATTGTAAAGTGTTTCAACCCCGTATGGTGGCCGGGATGACTAAAGGTAAAGCCAGTCTTTAGTTTGGAAGAATAGCACCATGGTTGATTGACGGCATAGAAACATTACGTCAATGGGCCTGTCGTACGAGGCGACTAATGACTTTGGTTCTTTCTTCATATGATTAAAATTTCGGAAAAAGAAGTAAATGATAATATAAAAACTCTTCATCAATTATTACAAAAGTCTTTATTATAACTATCCTTTCTTTTCTTTCATCTTTCTCTTGATCTCAACTATCTTCTATCTTTACAAAGTCAATGAATGTCTAAGACAGGGATCTTCTCATGATATCTATATACATCGGACAATGCCAGTCTCTTTCCTTTCCAAGATAGATTGTTTCGATCGATCTTTGCAAAAGTTTCAAAATATACTAATAATACTTCAGATTCTTTTCTTGAAAAATATATAAATTTTTCAAAGAAGGCAAATGAAAAATTTTTTTTAAAAACTAAACAAACAAACAATATATGGATTGTAATAATATATGGTATAATGAACAACATAGTGAGTATATACGTGTTTATGGTATAAGAGACATATATACGTTAATGTAGTCTCTTTCTAAGGTTGTCACGATAGTTGGGATTCATGAAATGAATGATTAGCATTCTTCAAATTGCTACATTTGAGGATTTATGGGGTTTATATACAAGATGAGTATGGGGATTATTCTTATGGTGTTGTACTCAAGGAACAATATATTGGAGCCAAAAATAATATATAATAATTTTATGTTGGCAATGTATTTATTTCTTTTTATGTATTTATAGGGTTATTTCAAAATGCAAACACAGTCTTTATGTTCATATAGTATCCATCTATGTATGTGTATTCGTAATGGTCATGTAACGATGTCAGAAAAGTGATTTGATATTGATTGATGGAATTATTGAGTCACAATGACTCCCTGATTTTGAGTTTTAAGAGAGTATCATGAATAAGAGGACGGGTATTACAGAATTATCTTTGATGGACGAGAGTGTCTATCTTTTCTGGTGTAGTCCGTAGTAGGATACACACAGTCGTACAGATATGCGATATCGTCACATAATATTAGAAATGTGTTACCGTCTGTTGTCATGATACACTATGAATTATCCGATGATGAATGATTGATTCATGAATGTTTCTAGATCGATGTTGATGTTTTATTAAAATTTTCAGATATACCTTATG
The DNA here is from genome assembly GCA_921293015.1 of Phorcus lineatus. NCBI lineage: Eukaryota > Metazoa > Mollusca > Gastropoda > Trochida > Trochidae > Phorcus > Phorcus lineatus. The sequence continues at coordinate 10,430,968 of OV121097.1, read as the reverse complement.
TTATAGTTCGAGAGTTCATTAAATACAGGTGCGTAATAAAGCGCATGGTATTATATATATTTGTATATATATATATATATGTTGTCTATGTTGTTTTGGGTTCTGACATCCTTTTTCTTAAGTATTATAGGAGATGTCTGCCTGAACACTGCTATGTTCTGTTCAACTTCGTCCTGAAGGCTGATAGGCATAATCTTGATGATTGGGTCACGTGATGGCGAGTCGCGTGGGCAACTACCTTCAGCAGCTGAAGCTTACGATATCATAGGCTACGGGTCTCCTACTGGATGGGAGGCATGCCTCCGTATGTATAATAGAAGGCCGATACTCAATGGCCCTGTCAACGTCTGGGAGACGCCCATGCAATAGGACCGCCCGAGGACACACAGGGACGAAGCAATGGTGACCTTTCTCGGAGTATTTGTATATTGACTTCGACGTCAATGTTCAACGTGGTTGTGACTTTGAATTGTGACTTCTTTGTTGTGTTATGCAGACAGTGAACACTTACATCCATCTGATGTTGTCTATGATCTACCTTAGACATCCACGGGGACTGCAATAATCTTGTTCCTATGGGTCCCATGGTGCAGAACTTGTGACTATGTGTTGAAGAATGTGACTCATTAGTCATAATGACTAGTACCCATGATTGAACAATGCTTCTTCCAAGGCCAACAGCCGGACGTACACTTTTGAACTCTCATGTTACCTATATTTACTGTCGAAGATTAACAGACATATAATGACTCTTAACTGTTGTAATAATGGATGGATATATGTGTTTACATGTTTCTTTTTCAGGTGTTAGGGTATTTCTGTGTTTGCATTGCTCCACAGTATCGGGTGACTCTGATCTCTATTCCAAAATTTACCATGTCTGGTATTACTTAATTGTTTCTGTAAACGTCGAGTGGACATTGATCTACTTTCGAGTTACCCTGTATTGTGGTGGTTAGTTTCTTGTTTGAGGTCCGCTCTTTGGTTCGTCGAGGTCGACTCACATTTCAAGGGGGGAGGTGTTATGTGGGGATATTAGGAAAAAGATAACGATTAATTTAGAAAATGGAATATTGTGTAATGCCTTTCCAAGTTCCGCTTTTAGTCTCAATCTCCGATAACAATGTTGACGTTCATGAAAACACATTAAATAAAAACTACTTCAATGTTCCAGTCATCCTGCGATTATCTGATATTTCTGATAATTCGTGCTTTTTTGTCATAAAGGGAACAATTAAGACATCGGTACCGGCTTGAAGTGTTTTGCGGAGACAGATAGTCGGGTTTGCAAGTGACTTTAGTCACGTATTCAAAATGTTATCAGTCAGCTGCTTCTAAATTGACCAGTTGATATCGCTTAGGAAATTTGACAGCGATTCCATAATTTGGTAAGGGTAGGAATGAAAATCACCCCTTCCAAATAGTGGGCTGGTCGAAATGATAAAAGGCAAGGTTAGAAGCTTGGAAAGTGAGTTCACTCTGGAAGGCTAAGAAGCAGTAGGAACCATCTAGAAGTCCACCGGAGTCGGGCAATCCCGCCGACCGGCCGACCAGTGGGCTCGGAATGAACCAAAGAGGGAGCCGAGTGGTAAATATGTATCATTCAGTTTAAGGGAAGTTTATCTAATAAGAATCTGTACTAGTGAACTCCATGTATTGTTATTAATTACAAATTCAAGAAGATGATTCATGATTTACCTTTGCTTTTAATGTTTTTATAATAAAACTTGTGAAAAAGTAATTGTAGTAATTATTTGAAAAGTGTACCTCATGCCAAGCGAGTGTCATCCCTAAAGTAAACGTACCGTAAGCAAGCAGTTTACAACATATATCGGACACATAACAATACATTTAGCATTTTCTAATTAGGATTAGTCCTTAATATAACTAAATTTTTTAGTAACAATGTCCAAATTTGCATATCAAGAAACTCATTATCAGTTGTGGGAGGGAACTAAGTCAATTGTAACAGGAGCCTTTACTCTAAACGTTTAGGTTCAACAAAATCAAAATTTCTACTTTTTCCGCTTGACCTTCAGCTGTTCAGCGGTTGGTGTTTGATCAACAGTTGAAAAACAAATCTGTTTTCGCACTTGAAACAATTTTTGTGTGCAAAAAGATGTTTTAATGTCTATTGTGTTGTTGAATAGGAAATAAGTATCAGTCATATGTTAAAGTCGCCCGAAACTATAGGGTTTTATCATCAGACATGGTATGAACAGGCCAGACTACCCTAGTACGGGCAAATGTAACACAGTTTTACAATATATCTTTATTATAGTACTTCATGATGTAAGTGACTATTTTAGTACTCCATAATCAAATGTTACTTTAAGCTTAGAAGCAACTGCGAAAAAATAGTATAACGGACAGATAAAGAATAGATTTTCAATAAGTACAAATATGCATTATATTTAGCACCTAATCAACCTCGCAGATTGTAGTTCAATGTTATTTAACAACTTTTGTTTAAGAGTTTATAATTGATTGTAAATTTCCATGGTATTTTGTTTATAATCTGCAGTCTCGATTTCTAGTATCCTATTTGTTTGAAGTTTAAAAAATATCACTTTTTCCGTTGGGGTTGTTCTTTTCGTTTTACAATTATTTCTTTTTGTAAATAGGATTGATTTGAAATAATGCTTATATTTCATATTGATATTCATTCTCTTTTCATTTTTAATTAAGCTAGATAAGAGGTTTTTGATGTTTATTGGGAGAGTTTCTGCTTTTGAATGTGCTTTTTGGCCTTGTTCTTGATAATAATTCTATACGTTTGTTCTTGTTCTTGCTGAACCGTTGTGTATATATTATGAGAATAACCAACTCGAAGCTCGGAATTATGGTTTATCTGTCCTGAGTGGATTATTGTTATAAATTCCGAGCTTGAGCGAGGAATTTATCACAATAATTCACGAGCTTCGAGTTGGTTATTCTTGTTCTTACCCAAATCATATCTAAGAATATTTACGGTACTTTTGGAAAATACCTTTGGGAAGGCGAGTTGCAAGTAAACTTGGTCATTGTATTCATGCGCGACGAACAACGATTATGTCATGGCGCAGTTAAATGTAGTGTCTGCAATTTCATTACATGTTTGTGGATCATATATTAAGCAAGACAATCCTAAATGTCATTTTATGTTTCATGTTATTCCATACGAAATTAAAAACCATGTTTGATGCGAAGTCTCTTTTACAATGGTAGGCTGGACTCACTGAACGAATGAATATAAATGGTTCTGTCAGCCAATCAGATCTCGAGTTATTTTTAGAAAAAATTTAATCCCGTGACCATTATGAAAATTGAAATATCCGGCATATTTGTGCCCGCTTGGGTAAGAATTAATTTTTTTTATTCATGCTTCGCAATCTGCTCGCTAAGTGGCTTATATGCAATTGTGTCTGCATTGTCTCACCGCCGATGATTTTTGAAGGTTTCACATAATTCGTTATTGAGTAAGGGCCTCGTATGTGAAGTTCCCTTTGCTTTTTAAAAAGTTTGTGGCATCAATGATTGAATTAAAAACTGGAATCAACTAAGAACCGAATATAACCCATATCATATTTGATTACAAGGAAAAGAGAAATGATGTACTCAACTTGATAATTATTGTTACTAAACACTTTATACCTGCAAATGCCATAAGGAAAATAAATAACTTTAATGTGTTCCTGAAACGTGACTGAGAACTTCAATTTTTTTTAAATGTTGCCCAACTCAACTACAGAAATGACTTGGTTTCCTGAAAATACCGTAAATAGTTTAGTTTTAATTAATAGTAATTTTTAAGTTTTCAATCGGCAAGGTTGATATTCGTAAAGCGTCAGTGAAATCCTCCATTGGCAAGGTAACAATGTGTAAAGCGTCAGTGAAGTTTTAATTATTAGTAATTTTTAAGTTTTCAATCGTCAAGGTTGATATTCGTAAAGCGTCAGTGAAATCCTCCATTGGCAAGGTAACAATGTGTGAAGCGTCAGTGAAGTTTTAATTATTAGTAATTTTTAAGTTTTCAATCGTCAAGGTTGATATTCATGAAGTGTCAGTGAAATCCTCCATTGGCATAGTTGCAATGTGTGAAGCGTCAGTGAAATCCTCAATCGGCAAGGTTGATATTCGTGAAGCGTCAGTGAAATCCTCAATCGGCAAGGTTGCAATGCGTGAAGCGTCAGTGAAATTCTCCATTTGCAAGGTTGCGATTCGTGAAGCGTCAGTGAAAACCTCCATCGGCAAGGTGGCAATTCGTGAAGCGTCAGTGAAATACTCCATTTGCAAGGTTGCGATTCGTGAAGCGTCAGTGAAATCCTCCATTGGCATAGTTGCAATGTGTGAAGCGTCAGTGAAATCCTCAATCGGCAAGGTTGATATTCGTGAAGCGTCAGTGAAATCCTCAATTGGCAAGGTTGCAATGCGTGAAGCGTCAGTGAAATACTCCATTTGCAAGGTTGCGATTCGTGAAGCGTCAGTGAAAACCTCCATCGGCAAGGTTGCAATTCGTGAAACATCAACAAATCCGCCATCGGCAAGATGGCAATTCGCGAAACATCAACAAATCCGCCATCGGCAAGGTTGCAATTCGTGAAGCGTCAATAAATCCTCCATCGGCAAGGTTGCAATTGGTGAAGCGTCAATAAATCCTCCATTGGCAAGGTGGCAATTCGTGAAACATCAACACATCCGCCATCGGCAAGGTTGCAATTCGTGAAGCGTCAATAAATCCTCCATCGGCAAGGTAGCAATTCGTGAAGCGTCAATAAATCGTCCATCGGCAAGGTGGCACATCGGGAAGCGCCAGTGAAATCGTCCATCAGCTAAGTTGCAATTCATTTAGCTTCAGTGAAATTCTCCATCGGCAAAGTTGCAATTCGTGAATCGTTAATAAATCCTTCATCGGCAAGGTTACAATTCGTGAAGCGTCAGTGAAATCCAAAGGTAAGAAGATATACAGTATTTCTTGAACAGTTATGAAAGATGTGATTTAATTTAATATTGACACCAAATAATGAAAACTGTTTTCCTAACAGAATGTAAACGAGAATGTCTTGGTACACAATAATTACATCATTTATTATCTTTTATAGAAGTTCTTTAAAAAAAAATGTTCCTACTTTCAAATTGACTAAAAATAAAGTTAACTTTCTTTAATCTAATATAAAAAAATAATTTACGAAGAAGAAAAAGGAAAAAAAGGTAAAAACGATCATTCATTGCTTCAAAATGAAAATCTTTACAGAAATTGAGATTGTATTAATGAGAACTTTCTATTCATATAGGTTACTATTATATATTTCTGTAAATTAACATCACTGATCTAAATGTCACACCAGCATCGAAAGAATAAGACAAAAAAGAAGTACTGTGAAAGTAAGATAGAAAAAGATTGAACAGTGATACAAAAGCTGTCAATCTTATTATAAGAATACAACCAATAGCGTCATGAACGCAAAGATCTTCCCACGCCTTGCCCAAATCTCTTGCTGAGATACATTCGCCCCCGCATTTCCCTAACGTTCCTGTGCTTGTCCAAGCTGCTGTGTTTGATCGTGATAAACCAATGTGAAATGATAATAGAACTGCAACTTTTCGTCGAAGAGGGCGCTGCACTCAAAACACAACAATTGGCGCGTTGGAAGCAAGGTATTAATTAGCCAGTGAACAGCAGAAATGGACTCAAGAAAGACAACTTAGAGAAAGCTACACAGCCAAGTACAACCCAGACTGCAGCAATAATGGACCCAACCGAAATAGACCTCACTACTTCACATGATACGAACTCGAACGAACAAATAACCCTGTCGAAACCAAGAACCAAGGGGCAGGATCAAAGCAAGACTCAATTATATAGCGACTGTTTACAAACCGAGGCTAAGAACCAAAATGCAACTACATCCCTCAATCAAACACTCAAGCCACATTCAGTCAGCACTGAAAGGGAACATCAGAATAAACCATCCACGATACAGACTGTTATCGGAAATGACCAATGTCCAGCCACTCGAGATCAAACACAAGAGTTTTGTGCTGCCCCTCCAAGAATAAGAACAGCACGATTTTATGTAGGACGAATCAACAAGTCCAATACTCTGGAATCCTTAAAACGGTACCTGGAGGACAAAGACATCACCACAACCTTCTTGAGATTCTTCAACCGACCGGAAAAAAGATTTGCATCTGCTCAAGTGAATGTGTTTCTAAAGGATAAGGAAAGACTTGAAGAACCTTCCTTTTGGCCTGAAAATATAGTGGTAAAACCATGGCTTTCTAGAGAACAATTCTGGCAGAAAATCAACGTAAGATCCCAGGATATCCATCAAAATGGCAACAACTAATACATTGCAACTTATGTGCTGGAATGCTCGAGGCATCATGTCTAGCGTACCCTACCTTAACAAATGTTTACTTGAACACCAGATTGACATTTGTGCCATTGCAGACCATCAACTGAGAGAGTACAACTTGATGTTCCTTAATGTCCTAAACGAAAACTATCTTGTTGTGGCTAGCCCGGCACCTGACCAACATTATCAGCGATCTAGATCTTATGTAAGTGGAGGAACTGCTATATTATTCCACAGGAGGCTCCATAAATATACAACAGAACTTGAAATCGACTGTGACAGTGGTCGTATAACTGGTATTGAACTCGATAATCAAGATAACACTTCCACTTTCTTCCTCTCTGTGTACTTACCCCCATCAAATAGATCATTCGATGTTTTCCTTCACTACCTGCAACAGCTCCATGATATCTGTGAAGCCTTCTCCATGAGAGGGAAGGTTATAATCCTTGGTGACTTCAACGCAGCATTAAGTGGACCACGATACCATAAACCTCTCGACGAAAGAAGTAGAGCACTTACAGACTTTGCTAGGAATAACAATCTAGTGTCAGTGAATATGCAACCCAATTGCAAAGGACCCGTGTGGACGTTCCAAGCATATGAAGGGGGACCACAATCTGCAATTGATCACATCTTTGTTCAAGAAGAATTCGTTGACCTTGTCTATAAAGTCGAAGTAAAGGACGATAACCCATTTAACGTGTCTGATCACCACCCAGTATTATGCTCAATCACAGTAAACGCTAATGAAGTTCAACCCAAATACCAGTCACAATTCTCAAAACCGGCCTGGGACAAAGCAATTCACAACTGTACATTAGGAGACTATACAACCTGCGTTTCCAACTTACTATGGCCAGTCACCTTACCAGCCTTAGGGTGCATCACAGAGGATATTGATACCTTCTATGAAGAAATTGTGTCCTGTGTTACTGAGTCATCAAAACAGTTTATACCACAATCTCGTTTCTCAAGGCACCTAAAACCTTTTTGGAAAGGAGCAGTCAAACAGCACCATGATGAAATGATGCATTATAGAGACAAATGGATACACAGTGGTCGCCCAAGAGGGATGGAACACAACGAATTCAAGCTCTACAAGAGTGCAAAAGATTCCTTTAGAAGTGCACTGAGAAAGGCAGCAGATTGTTTTGAAGATGCAGAATTCGACAAGCTAAACACGATGTATGAGGTGGACCAGAAACTGTTTTGGGCACTACTAAGACGCGGTGGAAAGAAGCAGCAAATAGCTTGCCTGAGGGTTAACGATTCTCAACTGAGACAAGCAGATCAGATATGTAATGCCCTGGCGGATCACTTGAAAGATGTATTCATGGACAAGTCTGAACCACACTTTAAGGAATCATTCAAGACTAGGGTTGATGAGGAAGTGAATGGGATAAGGAGGAGAATAACGGCAGAACATGGCATTGAGGATATCCAATATACAACAACCGAGGAGATCACAAAACTATGTGTTTCCTTAAAGGGTAACAAGGCACCCGGTGAAGACGGACTTACCTATGAGCACCTGAAGCATGGAGGCAAATATTTGCACAAATGTCTCTCTATCCTCTTCAACCTAATCCTCCACTCAGGACATATCCCACAAGCATGGAAGAGAGGAATCATTGTTCCTATATTCAAAGGAGGGGCTAAATCAAGAATGAGCACTGATTCATACCGAGGCGTTACTCTTTTACCAGCCATCTTTAAAGTGTTTGAAGTGGTCCTATCACGAAGACTCCCTCAAATAACAGACTCAGTAAGCTTTCCCAACGACCAACAGTATGGATTTCAAAAAGGAATGTCCTCAATTCACACATCATTCCTTGTACAAGAAACAGCATGTCACTACACTGAACGCTCTGACTCGGTCCATGTAGCATTTTTGGACAGCTCAAAAGCGTTCGACACGGTTTACCAGCCTGGCCTGCTGCTCAAACTTTACCACATGAACATAGCAAATCACCTATGGACAGTGCTAGACCACATCTACAGCGATATGAAAAGTTGTGTACTCGCAAACGATGAGAGATCTGGTTGGTTTGATCTAAAAAGAGGAGTGCGACAAGGAAGTATACTATCTGCCAAACTTTATCTACTTTACATTGACGAATTATTACAAAATCTAGCCAAAACAAAGAAAGGATCGATGATACTTGATGTGAACGTTACAACACCTACACAAGCGGATGATATTACCCTCATTGCACCAACTGCAGCAAATCTCCAGCATATGGTATCCATCTGTAAAGCTTATAGTGAGAACTGGAGGTTTACCTTCTCACCATCAAAGAGTAGAGTTTTAACCTTTGGGCCCATCAACGAATCCAATATATCCATAACAATGTATGGTAAAGTTATTCCAACCACCAGAGAAATAAAGCATGTTGGAATCATGCTATCAGCGGACTACAACTCTTGGAACCGGACACTTGAAGCTTCCTCTAAGATAAAATCCTCAGCAATGGCTCTACTTAGAAGAGGTGTACATGTTAGAGGACTAAATCCCATTGTCAGCTCCAACCTTATCAAATCTGTCTGTATTCCAAAGGCTCTTTTTGGATGTGAGCTGTGGTCTAGGCTCAGTAAAGCTGAAGTTATAACTCTGGAACGAGCTCAAAGAGCTGCTCTCAAAATGGCCAAAGGACTTCCTCGTACTACGCGGACTGATATCTGCAACGCCTTACTTGGGTGGACGTCAATCGAATCCGAGATTGACAAGAGGAAGCTACTGTTCCTTGGAAATCTTTGTACCAACAAAGCGAAGTTCATCCCAAGACGTGTCCTTGTAACCAGGCTGGCCCTACTGAAATACCAATTCACTCAAAAGACTCTTGGTTATGTCGCCGATATAAAACGCATCATGTCCAAATACAACCTTGGTACTTTCTTGGATTACTTTGGCAGAAATCTCACTTTTCCCAACAGGCCGACATGGAAGAAGATTGTCAAGAGAGCTGGCCTGTCTAGAGAAAGAGAGTCATGGAAAGAACGCCTCAACTCAGATCCTGACTTACTCCATTTCAGCCGAATCCATCCTGAGATCATTCCCCATAAGGCATGGACTGTAGCAAAGACTCATCCTAACCTGAAGATGGCCGCTGCATTCGTGGTGCAGTTGTGTGCAGTGTGGAGACCTGGCAAGGTGAAGGGACCTTGTAACTTGTGCGACGCTGAACATGATGACTTACTTACGCATGTTGTGTGTGTATGTTCAAGAACTGGACCGATAAGAGACAGAATGTGGTGTAACATTGTAGATAGGTGCTCCGTCGATGTAGCGGCTGCTTTGCACGATAATAGTGACCTTGACATAGTGTGCTGCCTTCTCTCGTGCAGGGCACCAGTAGCAACAACCCCAGACACTGAGGACAGATTTGCTGAAGCAGCCATAAAAGGACTCTTCGGAATTAATAGACACGTTGATTCCTTGGTCAGTGTCTATAAGCAATATTAACTTTTACTCATAATGCATGCATTTCATTATTACTTGTAAACGCGCCATGTTTTGATCGCATTTCCTTGTAACTCTCCTCAGGAGGAATAAAGAATATATATATATATGCGAATACATTTCCCTGCCTCAATGGTTTTCAAGCAAATCTGGTCGCCAGTGGTTGTTGTTTGATACTTTATCATTTTCGCTACGACTAGGCATGATCGGGTTGATTAAAGATATTATATCCCAGTTTTGTATCCTACTTCAATCCCCATTTTCATAAAGACAATACATTCAAATAAATAAAACACCAAACAGAGTTTCGATGCGTCCTTTAATTAAAAAGATATAACGGTTCAAAGTGCGTAGAAATTGGCCACCTCGAAAGCCCAATTAAAAAAGTCCCGAGAGTGGCCTGAGCTCTCCTTCGGCTGATGTGACGTAATAGACAGGACTCGCTCATCGTTTGTTCGTAAACAAGTATATATCAATGCAGATATGGGTCGCAATCGTCTACGTTTTCATTGAGAATGAGACATGCCTTCTTCATGCGTTGCTTCCAACTGTACTAATAAGAAATCAGGAGACATTCAACTGCATCAGTTTCCGAAGGATCCTGTTCAATTCGCGAATTGGACAAAGTTTGTTAGTCAGAAAAGAGCGAAGTGGAGTCCCAATGACAGGTCTGTCATCTGCTCCGATCCTTTCATAGAGGACTGTTATGATCTTTCCTACGATTTCACAACGGACTTTGGACTTCCCACAAAGGAGTACGAATAGGCCCGCTACCCGTCTGTTCAGCGAGATATGACAATCAACCACATTGGAAGAGAAAACGGACGGAATACTTTGAGAAGAGGGAACGAAAGAGGGTAAGGAATTTGAAAGATAGGCTAATTCAAAATTCTATCCAGGGAGAGGTGGGATAAAAAATCATGAAACTTTTGGAGAGTTAACTTTAGTTGATGATTTTGCAGACGAATGTTGAGTTTTTATATGCAGTATGAATTTATGTCTCTAAGGATTAGTCGCAGAAATTATTTATTCAAACCCCAACAATTGTTTAGTATTTGATTACATATAGAATTGAAAAATTAATCGAGTTGAACTAAATAGTTATTTAAAAAATTTAATAATTTATAACCTATTTGATATTGATAAACATTGCAGTATGAAATAATATATTTAGTAATACAGATTTGTTAATATATTTACATGTGTCACGTGTATTGACAAACCTAATTACCTTCATCAAGTTTCAATAAAGTCTGTTGATGATGTGTGAAGATAAAAGTAGATAACTAATCAGTGTCTTGTGTATTACCTTTTAGAAATGTGCCAGATGCTGAGGTCATAAAGTTTATTGCTTAATTGCCATAATGTACAGGTGTGCGGCATTTCATGTAGACTGTTAAGTAATAACTTTATGACTATATTGTCTGGTGTGAAAAAGTAGTGTTAGGTAACTAAACACCTCTCTCTGGTAAAATACTGGTACTAAAGTACCGAAGGAAATTAAAATAATATGCTTTTCAGCGTTAATATTTTCATTTGGTTGAAATACTTAAAACTGAAAAAGAATTTCATATTTACAATACATTTCCAAGCAGGCTTTAACTTACATCACAATCAACAATAAATGTTGTGTTATTATTGACAATATTGGCCCACGTCACTCTAGATTAGTACCACACTCTTTATCTCAAACACTGACCATTAACTCACACAAAACAACAATAATCTGTATCCTTACTATGCAAAATACATTAGTGCGTAAGTCTAAGTTTTTATGAAGGTGGCAAATCGCGAATCAAGAGGAACATTTACTAAACACATAAATTGTTTTATCTTCATTATCAATGTGTGAATAAGCCCAAAAACAGCTGTTCGGAACCGTCGTATCCTATTCCGAGATCCGGAAGTTGCCGAGAGGCAGTCCATCAAAAGCGAGATCTCATTGTTACAGTCATGCAAAGCAGAAACACGGAGTTACGATAGTGAGTTGACATTATAAAATGGCACAAAGTAGTAACAAATATTCTACATATACAATGGTCAATCTACTACACAGGGGGATAGTCGATTTGTCTAGATGTTAAAACAAAAAACAGTCACAATGGCAGCAGATATCAGTTTGGGTTTACTCGATCGGCATTATCGGAGATCAACAACTCAAACAAATAACAAGTTAATTAATGCCAAACAGAATATGTCGATGTATTGATTTTAATAGCTTTGGTGACTTAGGGGCTTTTTATAAGTACAAACAGTGAAAATATGTACGTTCACGACCGCTGGAATCTGTAAACAATGACACAGATCAGCCAGTCGTTAACGAGTCCTGTCTATGTCGTCACAACCCTCCTAGCACCTGATTGGCTAATAAAACGTTTGGCGTCTGTTTTCCGGAAGTGTTTATAAAACACGTTTTTTTCTGCTATTTTCAGGTGGATGTGAACCTAAATAGTTCTTGATATTTATTCTTAAGTTGTCTATGTTATGAAGTATTTCCGCTAATCGTACCCCCTATGTGGATATATTATCTTTAAAGAAATGTTCTAACCCTTTGTGATAATACCTATGACATAAACTAATCTTAAGTTGAGAAATACATGTATGAAGATATATATCTATCATACTACGTGCTATTTGCTCTTTCAATTAGTAATTGTACATGTGTACAATATGTACATGTTCTATATGGCTAGATATAGGGGTTTTGTAAAGGCACTCTTTTACCTTTCAAAGAATAATCAGGGTAAAACTAGTTGTATTGCGAGAAACTATATCAACTGTAGTAATGTTCTAAAAAGTCTTAGTTATTATAAGAGGTCGCAAAAAGGGAGTGTTGGTTAAAGACATAAGTCAGCGTAAGAGTGCATATTGTCACCGAAACGAATAGATTGATAAAATTATACTTTTAAAAGATGTTGGGTTGTGTACTGTATTGTGAGATTCTCGATCTGTGTAAATGGTATAAAGGCATGGTTGTTACTACTTCTACAACAACCTGACTACCAGTATTTATGTTCTTCACCTTCCTTTACACGGACACTAAGACTAGGTATTGATAGAGTTAGTAGAACATCGTATTCAAGATTGCTACCAGAAAGCCGTGCAATCATCAAACTGTCATAAATCCGTTCCATAACTAAACGCATGACAACTTTGGTGACGAAAACATTTTAAATTCTTATAAGAAATCATCAATGTCAATTTTCATTTGGATTTATGTTCTTTGCACATATCATGGAAAAACTAGCCAGGCTATGTATTTTTTAATTTGATTTTCATTTAATTAGTTTATCATAGTCATGGAATTAATTATAGTCATTAAGTATTATAAATATTCTACTTGTCATTCTTAAAACAAATGTGCTGACCAGGTCAATCGATTCGAACTTTTAAATTAAAAAAAGATAGAATTACCGAAAACGAGCTTTCTCTCATGATATACTGTCATCGTCTTATCCGGAATTAATTCACGGCTACAAAAGTCTTAAACTTGTTTATTATTCGACAATTTACATTTTTACCTGAACCTGACTTAAAACAGTAAGCAGTGTTTCAGCCATGTTTTGATGTCTTCTTCCCTTTCAACATTTGGATTCACACTTTTAAATGAAGGCGACATTAAAGCGTGCAATTACAAACCTGTATGTGCGTCGTATAAACCTTGTACAAAATGAATAAAAAAGAATTCTTTAGGGTAGAATGGTGTGCATAAGTACACCTTGCCCATACCCGAGGAATGAGCGTGGGTGCATCAGAAACAGATACACATAATAGCCGAAGTCGCTTGAAAGACATTTGGTCATCAATGCCTTCCATTCAATAACTTAGCAGGCATGTTGTCAAGCCACATAGCACATGACAATGTTCATAAATAGCTATTTAAAAGAGGCCAGAGGGGCCGAATATCTTACAGTCTAAGTCGGTTCTCTCCTAAAACTTCTAGATTACAAAACTCCACATGACAAAACTTCTACTGATGTCTAAGAAAAATTATACACGCATCCCGTGTGCCAAACATCAAAATAGTATTAAAATGAGTTTTGGTATACAAATTAAAGAAGAAAAGTATTTCAAATTTTGCTTACAAACATGACTAAAACATTTCTTTCAATTTTCTGTTCTTAAATCTAAAATTTATATCAAGACTTGAGGAGAAAGGGGCATAATTAATATTTAATAAAGGGTTACTTGACATTCATTATTTTGACGAAAACGAAAATATCTGAAATTTAGCAACAATAATAAAGCTTACATTTACCGATTTTATGTCTTAAAGGATAGTGTTACGTAAATGACAAAAGTGATTAAATTAGCACTGATAACAAAGACCATGCAAAACTGAACTGGCATTAGTCCATTCACGACAAATACTAGTTCAATCTCATTAAAATGAAAGATAAATGTTTACGCGTGTAGATCTCATCAGGCTCCGTTACGCAAGCCGTCAGGTTTGCCTCTGACATAATTCACATCAGCCAACCAGCGAGTTCGTTCCGTATTCTATGGTGCAGGCTAATTCTATTGCACTTGTACGCTTTTCAGCACTATAAAATCAAACATTTCCGACTGTTTTCCGAATGTCGAACTGCCTAAATATTCGAATGTATGTATTTCATGTACTTTCAATTTACCCTACTTGGTTTGATGGACAAAAAGGTCAAATCGAAAGATATGGAGTTACAATTCGCAAGCAAACTCTGCAGACCTCAACGTAATGCATTAGTAGATGTAGGGAGGTCGCGTCGAGCAACCTACCTCTCTCTTCGATCCTATACAAAATGATTCGACTGCGGCTGTGACGTCACAGCAAAGTTGTGACAATTTTCGTAATCTCACGTGCCTTCACGTGCAAGTCGCGAGAAATTGACATGCATTCTACTCTAAAAGTTCGCTTGAAAAACATCTTTTTTTCTCTTTGGATATTTTAATTTTTTGTGGGAAGATCTTCCGACAGCTTCAAGCCAAGAAATATGAGTAAGTCGAATTACTCTTCATCACATATTTACGGGAACATTGATTGCTAGCGATTTCATTGGTCAACTTTTCATGTGTTGTCAATTAGATTACCATATCCACATATTTTGCTTATATCACACTTTACTGTCCACAAGCATTCTTAAAAACCTGTACATAGATATATGTCAATATTTTACGTATTTTGCTTCAACTAAAAGTCTTGCTTGAGGCCAGTAAAAAAATTGCGTACTTTTTTTTTCTACATAAAGCCATTTCCGGTCATTATAAAATGTAATGCAAACGACGGAGTGGACTTTCACAATTCGGAAAATGGCATTTGTCAACCACATTTTCCATTTTTTTTCATGTGTGTAACCTTTATATCTTGAAAATGTTAAGTTCATTGTAATACATCGTTGAAATGTTGTTCTTTTTTGTCATCAACATTATATTTTCTGACTCAAACTCTTCAATAAATAATTAGTAATTGTGTTTCTCGTGTCTATAAATAGATCGACTTTATTATTTTATTGCGCAAAGCACTCTGGTCTTAGTGGGCTCCTATCTCTTAAACAAAGATAACCACGGAAAAGAGAAGCATGAGACTGTCGAAATGACGGTAGATCAGAAGGGAGACAAGTTGGTCAAAACGGCGAAACACACATATAATTTAATTGAAATTCCAACTCGCTTTACTTTGAGTTTGATTCGTTTTAATATGGGCAGGTTACTTGAGTATTCATATTGATCGCGCCCATTGTACGTTGTTTTCATTCAAATACATTATGGTCGAGTTGATGGCGAAGTAACTCTCATAAACTTTTTTATTTCCATAGAGCAAGGTGAGGTAATTAGCATAACCCAATCTTGTGACAACTTAATCTATTATAATTTCACAGTCATCGACGGAACAAGGATCTTTTTAATTTGCATATGGACTGTGAATATGTTTTATATTAAATTAATAACAACATCGTCCTTTTTTTTTGTTGGAAGTTTTGGTCACCTTTTTGTGTAAAGATAATTATGGTTATTTTTCTTTACAAATTTCAAGTGTTTATAATATTTTATGAAAATAAATTGTTTTGTTTATTTGTTATCACTAATGAAGCACCTTAAAATGCAATGTGGAATATTTCGTTTCGTAAGCACGTTAACATTTATATTGAACGATCTATATTTAGGACTTCCGGAATCAACACGACGGTCATTCAGCCATTTTGACCGAACACAATTTAAGTTGTTCGTGAGACCAGAACTAAATGATGGATTAAAACGTTCATTTAATGTTTACACACCTATTAAGGTATGGAAATTATTTGTAATGATAAGCACTTTTATCCGCCACCAGTTTCAAAACTGTTCACTCAAGGGTTTTGGTTTTAGGAATTTGACGCGTCCTCCCTACTACTAGTAGATGGTGCTAATAAAAAAATGCTGTTGCTGGAAACAGATACGTTGAATAAACGTTTCTGCTAGTATGTAGAAATCGTTGAATAATTTTTGATTTCATGAAACAAATTAACCAAAAACATGTTGAAAAACGAAAACCATCAAAACATGTATAAATACCAATAAGACGTTTCTTGATAGCTATATATATTAGTCATATGCGACGTACATATGCTAATGAGATTGACCCTTGTTTCGTCAAAGTCTGACATGGTATAAACAACTCTGCCGGTTGGGGTGACAGTAAAAGGACATACGCAAGATACTTCAATTTAAAATCTGTTAATCCGAAAATTTTTTAAGAGTTTCAACATCTAGTGAAATTACTCGCCATCTATGAGAAGACCATGAAGTCAAAAGGTATCTGAGGCAAGCCAATGAGATAAAGAGGTCAAACTGAGGAAAAGTTAACCTGACGGTTGGAGTAAACGAGCCCAGTGAGAACTATTTTCTGTGTAACGTAGTGCAATATTATATTCTATTTTAATGAGATTAAAACTTGAACTAATGCCAAGAGGGAGCGCTCTTCGTTTGTAGGGAGAAGTTTCTCTCGTTCAAATAAGTCACAATATGAATATATGGTACCTGTTATACTTATTTAAGCCTTACTAGTCGGAGGTAGTCATCTTGGGAAGAGGGATTAGAGATTAGGCCAGGGGTGCAGTTGGCCATGACGTTTGTTGTTTTAATCTGTAAAATGTTTCAGTTTGAAGACGTGTTTTTAAAGTTCAAAATGTATGTTGGTCAGTTACACTTACCTCTAGCTATACACACATTTAAACTTTAATTCTTATCTATTTGATTTAGGCTTAAAAACTTTAAAAGGCAATTAGTGAGTTACTAGATACACATATGCCAAACTTAATTAATGTTATCACCTTAGTAAAAAAATACTGACCAATATTCAGGTCTTATGTAGCCTTACAAGTCACAATTTTGAACGAAAACCGGAGAATAACGCACGTCAATTAGTCAAACGTACTTTAGGAAACTAATCTAAACCAGGTAGAGGATAAATTTGCTTTTGACAGTGTTTGAAAGGTTATATAGATGAAATTCCTGTAATGATTCATGTTATTTCGGTCTTGCCACCTACCTAATAAACGTCTATGTGCGTGTTTAACCTATAAAGAACAAATAACAAAACACTTGAAAATTCCAACATTTAATTAATAACATGTTCTATATTTATCGTATTTGAAAGAATTCGTAAAACACATATGCTCTTTTGTTATGTTTTACAAGATGATTAGTTTGTTAGGGGTGTATTGTCCGGTATTCGAACACCAGTCACAACAAGAATCACACTGCTGGATGACTAAAACGTCCTTGTTCCGAGAGGCAACAACGGTGACGTAACACGACGTCGGAGAGAGTTTGTAAGTCGCCTTCTTACATGAACAGGGATCTGGCGCTGTTCTTCCTGTAAAGGACGACCCCTGTACTTTCAATGGAGGCTGTTAAAGTCGAATACGGCGCCCCACAGATGCTCAATCGGGGACATATCCGGTGATCTCGCTGGACACGGCAAAACATGCACATAGTTCCTGTTGAGAAGGTTCCTTGAAATGAAAGCAGTACATGCGGCGAGGCGTTGTCATGGTAGAACATCCTTATTGCGTTATTGGCTTCCTGCGGTGGAAAAGGAACAGCGACGGGTTGCAGAGCATCATCAATACACCGGCGTGCTGTCAGATTACTTGCAGTGGGAACCAGATCCGTCTCCCTGCCTAACAAATCCCTCCCCAATCATAACACAATGACTTCTTAACATTTAAAGGGCCGTTTCCCGATTATCAGTGAAAACAAGAAAAAATCATAATTTTGGTATTTTAGAGATAAAGATGCATTTAAGATGCACAATTTTTACTTAATTCAAGTCATAAGGTATTTTGGCTGTTACTTAAGCCGAATAAAAATATGGAAACATACTCTGTGTACGCTGTGTCAGTTTAATAGAATATCATAGTCATTGAACATGGACAGAGTGATGTTATGAGAAGAGTGTTTGGTGTTTTGGTGAAAACTTAAATATACAATAAAATGTTAATTACCAAAATGAATTAACTGTGTTAGCAAAAATTATTTTTTAAGAATTCATTTTAACTTTGCTTTTCAATTATTCAAGATGATTTCTGAAACAACAATTGAATATTTTATGGGTGCTTAAAATTTTTCGATTTCAAAGCATGTAAACTGTTGAGAATGAACTGAGGTTTATAGCTTAAATCAATTCAATAAACTGGCATGTATACTTTTAAATAGGATATTTGTTTTATCTGTTACAAATATTCAAAACTTACACAGTGGACACTGTGATCTTGAGTCTACAAATCTTATAAAGCTAGGAATGAGAAGTCATGTGTTGTAACTTTGTGTTAGTGTGTCAAATCGATTTTCTGACTCTAAATGAAGATTCCAAAGGGGAAGTAATTATGTAAAGTGAGTAGATATAAATATCTGTACCCCTATTTAAACCTACTAAAGTGAAGTGTCATAAAATCTATTGTCACAGAACAACTAGCAATTTCGAGGCCAAATGACGTTACTTAGTAGTTTCAATTGGTTTTACTAATCAAAATATAAAAATTTGCAACAAATAGAGCTGCACCCAACGCTTAACAGTATAAAAAGAAACAACATGTCAATCTACACATGTCCGGTATGAGTATAAATCAAATGAGTATATGTTAAAATTTGAATAGAACAGTAAAGCCAAAAAGACCATTTGTCTGTCGTTAAAGGGGAAGGTAAATCCCTATACACAGAATGGGTGGAGTCAATTTTCCCAGTTAAGAGTGTCTTTTCAGTTGAGATATAGTTGGGTACACTCTTGTCTAGCCAATTATCAAAACAACTACTTGTAATTTAAGAATGATTTTTTGCATCCATGTACACCAATATTTGAAGAGCACAAAGCTGTAATTTCTGAAAAAATACATTTACTCTGTAAAGAGAATTTTGAAAATAATATTCAAATACACCTACCTAAGATTCAAATTTGCCTCTGTATGTGTCATATGATCAGATAAGTGAGTGTTGCCATGGCAGCAGTCTCTGAGTGGCTAAGAACTTTCCATTCATGATATCAATTTCACCCTAGTAGTCCTGTCTTTCCCATGTAAAACAACCCCCCCCCATCCCCCCTCCCCACTCCAAGACAGCTGTGACCCCAGCCTGTCCACTGCTGCCTGTGGGAATGGGCCTTTAGCACTAGAGTAGAGATTGTGCTGAACCTAATTTTGTATTGCCACCAATGATATGACAACACTAGGCACATAGATGTACTTTGTATTGTATTATTAAAGGATCATAAGGCCTAACAGTGTAAAAATATCTGATGCATACATAGCTTGAGAATCCACAACAAACACCAAACATATCAAGGGACTAATAAAGGCAAAATATTTAAAATGGAGAATCTTTTTAAAAATCATTTTTATAAAGAAATACAATATCATTCAAGTCATTCTAAGAAAATATCATCTACCAGCACATTCATTCACTTATTTGATTTTTGCTGTGAAATCTCATTTTACTGTAGTATATGTGTAGATCTCTCATAGTAAAATTCCCATAACCTTTGACCTCCCTTACTCCAGCGACCGTTAGAAGGCGTGGCACATTGGGTGATAAGATCTCCCCCAGTCTGCTAGTAGCCAATCACTGCTCTTGGAGCCTTAATTGCTTACCCATGGGTAAATCGGGCCTGTTTTACCTTCCCCTTTAAAGAGCAACTCCGTGAGTTGTTGAGGTCATATATGCCAAACTTAATCAATGGTGTGGTTTGATCGCGAAGTATCGACTGTTACCAAAAAGACACTTTTAAAAGCTTCTTACGGTTTTTACAGTGGCAATATGAAGGCAAAACGTCAAAATTATGATCGAAAACCGGACAGTGGCTCGCGTCAAATAGTCAAACGTAATTTGAATACTTATCTAAAACAGCAAGGAGGGCAGTTAGGAGTTGATATTGTTTGTTAGGTTTTATAACTTTTATCCATGTATATTGGACGTGATATCGACACCTCTGTGCATTTAAAAAGCTGTTTTCAGATTTACATGGAATGCCAGTATTTGTCATAAATTTATATAAGTCTTTTGGACATGAAAATTTCAGATGTTTTGATTTTATAACGCCACATATGACATTTAGGTTCGTATCAAAGGTAAATATTATGTTATGAAAATCACGGAGTGGCTCTTTGTAAGTTCAGATAAAAAAAATTATTTCAATAAACGCCGAAAATACGGCTATATAAATACTACGAGGTCGGTATTTTCTTGCGTTCTAGTTATGTGATATATATATAACACCCAGTGTTATATAATACCCTGTGTTATATAAAATACTGTAATCAGTAATTGGTTTTGTGCAGTTTGTCTTGATAGACTGCTTAACGTTCTCCTTTAATGACTACTTCTTCCACTAAATTCTTTTTTTTTGTATGGCAGTAACTTGTCTACTGACACCCCAGACCCGTTTTCAAGTGATCAGAAAAAGCGACATACATATACGACCGAGCGAGAAGACAACCGTTGCGGTGGCTTTTGTTTTGGCGGCTTTAAATAAGTTGGTAAGTCTATCCAACAGTTAGTTTATCAAATCGTAAACTTCACAGTCGATCGAAGCTCTTCCCTAAATCGTATTCAAGTGTGTTGTCTTCACTGATTTATATTTTGAGGGCATCAATGTTCATGTCATAGTTTTCCTCAAAGCATTACGACACTAGTAATCGTTAAGAAAGGGTATAGAAAATGTTTTAAAATAAATTTCAAATTACATTTTTCGTCGTTACAAACAGGTTTCCTAACAAAGTTTCATTCTGTAAGGTAGACATTATGAGGAATTCCTGCTTTCTGTTTGAGGTCAATTGGCAATGCTAAGTTGTAAGACAAATAAAACAAGATTGAAAGAAAGAATACTTTCCAAAGTTGATTATAATGTTTCTTAATACAGGATTCTGTGAAGCAAGAACTTGGAACTACATTCCTCTTGCACATGGTAAGATCATCGTTCTATAACGTATCAGCCTGAAAAATATATATGTAAACATTAAGTTCTGGATCTCATATATTAAAAAAAACAGCAATATATTATTTGGAAATTAAGTAAATGTGAAATTTATACTTGCACATTTTCTCGACGCTTTTGGTAACAGACTGAAAACACAGTCGGAAAAGACGCTGTTGATTGCAATACAATTGGACGGAAAAAACAATTTGTGTCCTAATTACTGAACTCAAGCGAATTAAAAGCATTTACTAACAACATAGCACTGTATTTGGGTGTGTTCACGGCACTGTCTCTCCCAACAGAGTTTGCTCCGTCATATATTTATACAGGAACATCTGTTCTTTGCTTTCTTGGTCTAGAAATGTAGAGACCTGATTGGATGCAAAGTTAGGTGTATAATCGCCGTTTTATAAGTGGTCATTCGAGAAGCGTCAGTTATTTTCGTTAGCTTCGGGAAAGTTAAACTTTTATTCGTATATACACTTTTCCTGTTAATCTTTATTTACAGAACGAAGTCGCCTTCTATAATGACAGCATCATTGCATAGGCCTCGGTGATAACAAATAGGTTACCTAAGCGTGAGGTGTTTTTATTGGCTGAAAAATTGCAAGGTAGTTCCTGTTGTATTATTTTGGGAAACCGGCCGGAAGCCCGCGATTTGCCTGTATAATAACATAGGTTGTAGAGAAATTATGACGGAGCTACCTCTGTAGGTAGAGTGTGGGAAGCCTGACGGGGTTGTTTATATGAAATTAGGCTGTTAAGTACGTGTATACTTCGCATTAATATTTACCATTAGCGGCAGCAGTCCTAGTTAAAAAGTTTGTCCGCTTTCGCATTCCTTGAATCTGTTTTAACTCCACATGAAAGATATGACGTAACCTGAAGCTCCCTTGGCTACATATAGACAGCGTATAAAGCAAGCCAGGGTGTTCTTGGCTACATATAGACACAGTATAAGACACACCAGAGCGTCCCTTGGCTACATAAAGACACTGTATGAGACACGCCAGAGTGTCCATTGGGTACATAAAGACACTGTATGAGACACGCCAGAGTGTCCCTTGGCTACATATAGACACAGTATAAGACACACCAGAGTGTCCTTGGCTACATATAGACACAGTATAAGACACACCAGAGTGTCCCTTGGCTACATAAAGACACTGTATGAGACACGCCAGAGTGTCCATTGGGTAAATATAGACACTTTATAAGACACGCCAGAGTGTTCATTGGCTACATATAGACAGCGTTTAAAGCACGCCAGAGTGTCCCTTGTCTACATACATACCATGTGTATGCTTATCAGTACTGTAAATGGACACCTAACATGTTATATTTTGGCAAACTTATCACAATCTGTAAGTAATATCATTAGCATCATCACAATTTGAAAAAAACTTGTCAATCCTGAAAATAGTATTAAAAAGACTATTATGAATAGTGGTAAAGGCACCTTCTGGTTACAGTTCGACAGGATATGATTTGAACAGAATTTTAAAATAGAAATGTCATACCATAAATGTTTGTTCAGCGTTCTGACGGCACGTCAGCTAAACATTAAGGAAAGTCCCTAATAGCTACAAAAGGCGTCAATTTAGCGTTGCAATAGTCGCGCAATGGATAAGATCGTGCAGTTTTTGTTTATCTGCATTATAAAATATATTCACTTTTCTCTTAATGGAGGCGGATCTACATGTATTTGGAGCGTCAAACAATGTTAGGAGATGTCTGAAATCTTTTACTTCAACATATAATTCCCTTTACAAAATAGTTGGGTGGGTGGTAAAGCCGTATGCCGGCAGTCGTGAACCTCAAGTGCCAAAGAACGTGCATTTCAAAATTTATATAACCTCACTCGCAAGACCTTTTTCACGTGCTCAATGCTTCTATCGGCTGGCCTCACAACCCAGATACGCTCTGTTAGTAAACATGTTAATCAAGCCTTGTATTGTAAAAGTAGTAATGAAGGAAGAGTCGATGAGGTTTACCTTACTTTTAGCCACTTAAATGGGATAATATAGCTGATTGGGAGGGACGTTTGCCAAAGACAATTGATTTACACACGATGCGCTCATAGAGGAGCGAGAAAATCGTCAAAAGTATGATAACATTTATCATGTAAATAATCAACTAAAATTGCTCAACAGACATGGAGAGACCCTCGGCTGACATGGATTCCGAATAATCAATCTCCTGACAGTTTCGTGGTCTACGTTAATGAGATTTGGACTCCACCTTTAATTGTCAGTAATGCGTAAGTATATCAACATATGTACAGGAATCATTGTCGTTTCATAAATTTCGGACTAAAATACACACACAAAATTTGTTTTAAACCTCCTGACCAACTTGGACAGAGATCAGTTTTACAATGGATATTTAAGATCAATCTGCATAAATTGGTCGAATCCGTTTCCGTTTTATTTACTCCATGTAATCAAAGACATATGCACTGACACATAAAACTGACTTCGTGCAAACCTTAACAGTTTTTCAAAATTATTTCAACAGAATGCATAATGAGTATGCCAGGAAAACACCATCACTGACCCCGCCAACTTACTATTCGAAGCAACGTGTCTATAATGTTAAGCAACCTTAGAGCTTTAGCGTGTTGAGAGTTTGTTATTTATCTATGACTCACATTCAAGGGTCTCCTGGAAGTGTCAATCCTCTTTAATTCTGTTTTAGCTGACATCATTGTCTTTATCCATCCTGCTAGACTGTAAAACATCTCTCAAATTAGTTTGCAATAAAATTGAGTGAGCTTAACACATCTTGACTTATATGTGGAAATACAACTCCATATTTATTAACAAAAGCAATCGTTTATAATGAAGTGTTCATATCATAATGTATTAGCGTTCATACAACAGATCTATGTTTGAATTTATTCAGGGTTGAAAACTCAATATTCCTTCTCCGTGATGACATCTTCCCAATGAGAGTAAACTCTAGTGGAACAGTGACCTGGATTCCTCGTGTGTCACCTACCACGAAGTGTGAAGTTGACACATCCTTCTTCCCTTTAGACATACAGGTATGTGAAAAATGAGAGGTTACCTAATGTATTAAGCTGTACTCGTCTACGCCTCTAAAATTTAAATGCCATTTCTAACATTGGCCGTACTGAAATTTTCAACAAAGACAATTAAGAAAACATTCGGAGGGTGTCGTCATGCTCTCAGGAAACATTTCTTCAATCATGTTGGTATATTTGTTACAGGTTTGTGACATCAACATTACAAGCTTTGAATGATTTGACAAAATATCTACAGCCGGCTGCATATACTGAGTTCATTTTCATTTTTTTTGCCAGATTTGTGACATCAGTATCACCAGCTGGGTGCACTCAACCAACGAGCTTAGTCTACAGAAAGGGACCACCCCACACTACCCTGACCCCGTCACTCTGGATTTTTATTCAGATGATAAGGCCTGGGAGCTCATCAAGACCTCTGTGGATATCGCCAACCTTACAGGAGGTTACGGGATGGAATACCACCAAGTCAACTACAGGTTCTACTTCAAACGACATGAAAGATTCCACTGGGTTCTGCTGGTAACTCCAGGCATCTGTCTGGCTTTCTTGCAGCCCTTTGTCTTCTTGATACCCTTGAATGCACACGGGCCAAGACTTTCCTATGCTACAGCCATGCTGCTTTCGTTCATCTTGTACAGCAGGGTTCTGACTGGAATATTTCCACCCATCATGAGCACGGATAAAACACACCTGCTTGGTAGGTCTTGATCAGAGGTGGGCTCAGATTAACAAGCTTTGTCCTATCATCACATCCTCTTGGCTAAATTGACCTTTTGATAAATTAGTTCACCGAATGTGAAGCTATATCTCATGCATGAGTCATTAGTTTAATTTTACAACGACATACTTTGACCTGGGTAACTGATCGAGCAACGAAAATAGGGCAAGGACAAAGGATATGGGCTATTCTTCAATCCTCCTTCCTAAAGAAGGACAACCTATCAAATAATATAGATTAAAATTCGTAACGGGCGTTTACTTTATAATTGCTCTGGTTCTTTATATCTTGTAATCTTTGTAGGATATAATATGTTTCTTAACAGATGCCAAATGAATAAAAAAACATATTTACACATAACAAGTAAACATCAAACAATAGTGAGGATACCTACATAGAGAGATAAATTAAATGTCGATGTTCAGATTGGTAATTCATTGAAGGTTGGATGTACAATTAGAGTTGCGTCACAATAAGTAGTCCATGAGAAAAATGCCAATTGGCTTAATTGAGAAGATTCATACCAGACCTAGGGTTGATTTGCTTGAGCTGAGTTGAAGCCGCTGGTGGTAGAAGCTGAGGTAGGCACTTTTTTTAAGCTCTTCATTGGTTGTTATTTGTGATGGTTGGTCGGTTGGGATTCCCATGGATTAGCCTCCGATGCGAGTGTTGATGGTTGAATATGTGGACTGGACTGCCCGGATTGGCTTTGGGATAAAAAAAAAATTCACACTAGTCAAGATAACTCTCCGTGTATGCATATATCATTTTGATGCAGGAATGTAAAATAGTTTATATGTAATAAGGGTTGAAGCGTATTTTTGTGGCCATTATTATGAATTCATAAATGCACATGGTCCCCAGGATTTTAATTTAATAAAGAATATCCCAATTTCTTTCAATATCTTTTGAACCACGCCTCGTTTCTCTACATTTTTCTTAATGTCGATGTATATGAAGATGCTTCTCACATCTTATCACATCTTTACTTCATTTATGTTGCCAGGTGAGAGTTTCAACAACGTGATGATCTGCGGCACGTTCATAACAGGGTTTGTGATTCTCGAAATCATTGTGACCAGTTTTGTGAGGAAGAAACACCCTAAAGATAAATGTGGCACTGGTCTAATTTGTCTCAGAGGCCTAGAGGATTGCAAGATTTGTAAAATACTACAGTTAGCCAACTGCATCATCTGTGTGGTCTTCTTCATCATGTACATTACAGGGATTGCAGTTTTCCTGTCTCATCTACGTGAGGGGGATTCTCCTTCAGCAAATTTGAGTTAAGATACAAAGGCATCAATTTTTGTCTTTCGATATTTAGATTTGAAATAATTATAATTGAAATTTCATTTGTATTTTGTAAGAAACATGTAATTAAACTGTTACTTCACAGGTTCAAATAATCCTGAGGTGTAAACTAGCAGGCTTTAAACTGAACAATGTTCATAACAAAAAATTAATTGAATACAAAGATATCTTGAAAAACTAAAACGTAGAACGCTGCTAAGACCCGCAAAACCTTTTAAACCGTCACAACTTATTAGTATATCAAGTTTTGTCGATAGTTTTTTTTTAATGTTCTTTGTTTTCTTGTAGGATATTTACCCTTTTGTCATATTCACAATTCTATTTATTTTAGTTTAGTATTTCCATTTAACTTCTTATTCTGTTTTGTATTTTATCCTTTTGTGATCAGTGTCTCTCATGACCCTCCATTTTTATGTATCATATATTGAACGTAATTTTATTGAAATATTTAGGTGAGACTCGAATAAACAATGTGTATGTATGTCTCTGTCTGTTTAGATGTTTGTTTTTAATGTTCTTATTAACAGTAATGTCATGCAGGTAAACAAAAAGATGACGAATTGTCTCAAAGCACTCTTTTCTACGACGTAAATGGCTATAGCGGCTTATATCCCAAATTGTTGGGGCTGGTATTGGTACAAAACACTATGGGTTTTTATGGCAGGAAGCTCTACAGAACTTTCATATGCTGTTAAGTGGCTTGACTGGGTTAAAGTTCAGTGAAACACTAATCTCCGGGTAGTTACGTAAAAGAGTCCTCAATCCAAGGAATTGGATAAACATCAAGTTGACCCACTCTGCTCACTGCTAACTATAAATCTACAAATTCTCATACGGTCGTTGTTCTTGACAGTTATTACTTTTGGTGTTGCCCATTGGGAGAGTTGAACTGGTTGATTGACACTCTGTTTCGCGAAGACGGTATGGTGAGATTTCTAAATCATATCAGATTTGCTTCCAATCACTTACAAAAGAATTTGTGGTTTCCTCTCTGCATCTTCAATAGTATTTGCAATGAAATGAAAGATCAAACTTTCCGTATATTCGTTCAAATCATCTGAATCAGAAATAAAATATTCCTTTTTAAAGAAGCCGCCAATATGGGAGTTAATCACTCGCTTGCTGTTCTCTACATCATGGTCCCGGGAGTTTTCTCACAAGGAAGAACATGTAACATTGTCGATACAACATTTATCGATATCATGTCCTAAATTAGAATATCTTTACCTAGTTTCCATTGTCCATCTCATTAACTGTTATTTGAAAAGGGTAGATTTATTAATATCAAAAGGGAAGATAGAAATTGAAATAATTTACTTGTAATGTTATAGGAGACGAAAATCATTTTCTTCAGCTCGTGATAATATTATACAATTATAGACTCTTGTAGAGGTCGATATCGGTTTTTATTGACCTGAGTAAAACAATATTGACCGAGCTTGCGAGGTCGATATTGTTTTATTCAGGTCAATTAAAACCGATATTGACCTCTTCAAGAGTCTATAATTGTTTTATTAAATTCACAAAAGACAACCACAGGTAAACAGTCATAATATTTAATCCAACAAAATGTCACCTCATGTGTACAGCTCATCAAAGTCTTGATTCAAACGTCGGGTGTACTTTGTGAACGTCCGTACTGGGCATCTTGGATTTTCTGGAAGATAGAAAAAAAATTTTAAAATGTTTTTGTTTCATTTGATCTCGGACGTAATAACAACCTTACGTACATTGCAAACAATTTGACGCCAAGAGTTGTCTCCCTTTCTGTTACTAAGAAAAATACTGTCAAAGTCATGACTTCCGGGGAAACGTATCTCTTCGGTAATGTTTATAGTAAGTTAGTTTGATATCTCATATTTAATCATATTATCTAAAACGAAACAATGACATACCTTTCGTCTCATATGTTCGCCTCTGGGCACGATCGCCGTCCTGCTGGTGATTTTTGATGTGTTCATTTCGGGTCATGTAAACATACATGTCGCTTGTAGCGCTAGGAACGATGACGTCAAACCAAGCGATTGATTGGTTGAAAGGCAGGGGGAGCCCGTTCCATGGGGATTCCCAGTCTATTTTAAGTAACTCAAGTCAATATCGTAATTTATCAGAAAACTTAAGTCAATATCAGATCTTGTAAACCACCACGTGACGGTGTATTGACCAATCGCTGAACAGGAAAATTAGTGTCTATTTAATAAATGTACAGAGTACATGACAGAATTGGATTTTGCTTATCAGTTAATCAAAAAATGTTCTTCCTCACTGAACTGTTTAAATGAAAATGTAGTTCAACTATTTTTTAAATTTTTGATGTGTGTGTGGGTGTGTGGGTGTGGGTGACGAATTGAATGTATTGTATTCGTATAAGTCATTTAGATTCATCTATGTATCTTTATATTTATTCCTTTGACAAATCTGGGATCTAAGACGAAGCATTTTCTAAGTTGTTAAAATTACTAAGCGTCTTACTGGTCCGGCGTTTTTATCATATATTTTGCAGCCCTAACTGGATAAGATTCTTTTCATGTTCCTCCCAAATTAAATGCATTTTTACATGACCCTGCCCAAACAAATATCTATTATTAGTTAAAAGAATGTTGAGAACATACACTTTACCCGTCCAGTAAGGGGTTTACTGTGGTTTCTGTGTGTAGTCCTTTGGATTCAGTTTCATTGAGAATTTTTACAGCCTCCATCTATGAACACATTACATCAACTGAATATCAAATAGGTTTTTAAATATCATTATGAAAAAATAAATATGTTTTACATAAATTCTCATTTCTTATTCATGTAAGTATTCAAATTACAATGTCTTTTTATGTAAGAGTAAGAGAATAAGTGACCATTGCTCACTCATATCCTTCCACTCCTCACAGTGATCAAAGAAGGTTAAGATATTGCACTAGTTTGAATCAAGATTGCATCAAAATACATAGGTATTTCCTACATAATGCCAATGAAAACTTGAAAAGAAATTATAGATTGAGAAATAGATTTGGGTCTAGGGGTATACTGAATTGAACACGGCATATCACGTTGATGCTAAGTGATACGTTTAGAAATACTCATAAAATCGTAAATTTTGTTTCAATACAGTAACAAAGTATGGATTGATAATGGCTATTGGAGAGTTTTAAACAATGAACTGAAAAACAAATTCTCAAGAATACATGTTCGGTATCATTTGCCATACGGTCAAGGGTATAACATAATACCAACGAGTTCATTCTTCCGCAGTCTGATTACAATCGACCGTGTTCCGAGGGATTAAACTTTAAAGGTACATGTAAGTTCCTATATTGTTCCGATAGGGGAAACCATCGTATAAAGACAGATTATGACGGAGCTACCTCTGTTGGGAGAGAATGCAGGGGAAGGTAATAAAAAATACAAAGGGTTGATAAGGGTAATTTTAAATTAGACAATTATAAAACCATCCTTCTATAGGACTTGAAAGAGAGGCTGAAATATTATCATAAAGCCTTTGTAAATGAAAAAGATTGATTATCATAAAGCCTCTGTCAATGATAAAGATTGTCTAGAATTTTAGCAAGACTGATCTATATTCTAAAACACTGATGCTTTAATAAAATCACTTTGAGTTAATATTAAATGCAATATTGATTGTTATTTATAGAACTTAACTAGAAAAATCTGCTGGACTTACAGTTTACACAGGTAGTTAAATATAAAAGGCGTTTGCTTCTGTTTGCTCTATTCTTATACAACATATATATTTTTGCCACTAAATAGACTCATATAGTAAAATCAGGATGTAAAATCAGTGATATTTGAATCATAATAGTTTCTCAGTGATACAATTTATGAAACCTCAACACTTTATCGAATGGCTTGATAAGTGCAAATTTCTGACTATAGCCATACTTTTCAAAATATCGAAATGAAAATTCAAATGATAAAATTCCAATGTTAATATTTTTAAAAAATGGAATATGTCCTGACTGTACGGTACTATCTATAGGGACATAGTGCCGATCATGTGTTTACAAGCCTACTTGATAATCCGTAGCCCCCAAAATGTAAGAAATGATGAACGGTCTAACAGCTTGAAATATTACCATTTTATTATTAAATCTGGCTTGGTTTAGATTATATTTCTGAAGATTATAGACGTTTATAAAAGTTCTTGTCGATTTATCAAAATTATCCAAAAAATGCAATAATTGTAGCATGTATAGAACAGAGTGGTAACTTATCTTGTAATGAACTTGATAGTTTAATAGCATAAATCTACAATAGATGGCCCTGCATTCCAAGTACCGCTGGAAATATTGATCATAGATAATTTTGTTAATTGTAAGACGATTGTGTAATCATAAACATAAGAACTTTTAAAAAT
Source organism: Phorcus lineatus (assembly GCA_921293015.1). NCBI lineage: Eukaryota > Metazoa > Mollusca > Gastropoda > Trochida > Trochidae > Phorcus > Phorcus lineatus. The sequence goes on along the minus strand of OV121097.1, from coordinate 10,400,298 downwards.
CAGATAATTTAAGTCGAAATTTACGTTGCAGGTGTGTACAAAGTTATGAATAATTACTACCAATAATATTGTTGACGTTGATATTTGTATGGTTTATTTTGTAAAAACTTCACAAGAATATACACGATAGTGACAATATTTCTCCTAGAAGTGTATAAGATATGAGACAAATATTAGAGTATTTTACAGTTTTCTCTACTATATATATCAGACAAGTGTTGAACAAGTTCGTACCACAGTAACGTCCATACATGTAAACTACCTGGCAATATATCAGCCAATGAAAACACCGAATGCATGAATAACATATTTGTTGTCACTAAGGCCTATGCACTGATGCAGTCGCAAAATGAAGCGTATGTGCTCTGTAAAGACGACCCAAAGGGCAAGGTGCATATTTGAATAAAGTTCACCTGTTTGAAAGCTTCCGGAAATAACTTAGGCAATTTGAAAAGGAAAAAGGAGACTCCAACATTAAGCATAACTACTATACAGAGGACAAGGCGTGGATCCTCACCGATTATTCGGCGGATGTCGTCAATGTGACTGGCTTATACGGAACAAAATACCACCAAGTCAAGTACAGGTTCTTCTTCAAGAGACATGAAAGATTCTACTAGTCTCAGCCATCTGTTTGGCTTTGTTGCAGCTCCTTGTGTTCGTCATACCCCAAACTGATCAAGGGTCCAGACTGTCCTTTATTACCTACGAGGGCAATCATATCGGGGTTCATATTTTTCATACGATGCACTAGGGCAATCACTTTTTCATTGTGACGTCACGTAAAAAACAATGCTTTGACGTCACAGTTCGCCTATGACGTTGTGTTCCAAGTGCGCCTCTGCCTATGCTTGGATGTTTATTTTAATTAGTTTCTTTGATTTCTCGACTTCGGTAATAAACAGAATATCATATTTGTGTCCATGACATACTATGTTTACGACACTCGTGCCTTAATATCAGTATCTACCTCGCTCTCGCTCGGGAAATACTAATATTAAGCACTCGTGTCGTAAACATAGTATGTTATGGACACTCATATATCCTCTATGCTACTCTCCTTATTCTACGCTGGCGTTTTGAATAGCATCCTTCCTCCAATCTTCGACAAGGAAAATAGACATGTGCTTGGCAAGTCTTCTTAAAAATAACAGCATTTAATCAACGATGAATTGTTTATTAGAACATAAATTATACAATGTCGAAAGTCAGAGGCTAACTTTTCACATAGGGTTTTGTTTTAAGATCATTTAACAGCTAACTATATAACTATCTTTGAACTGATCAGGGTTATATATATCTAAAAGGAATATGTTTAACTTAATTTATCTAGCTTAAAATAATAAATCTAATCAATTTACATCGCTTAAAAACCTTTTGAATTGGTTTGTTTGTGTGCAAGGAGCAGAGTGATGGAGGTTGAATATGGATACTGTTTGTTTAGTCAGTATTAAAATAACACCTTATATAATAATGTAAACCTCATTTTTGGACTCAGATTTGAACATTTATAGCTCAATATTTATGTAATCTACTTTTATTGTCTATATGTTAGATGCTATCTAGCAAATGAAACGTTTATGTTTTTTCCAGGTGAGTTTTTTTCCCTCGTGATGATCATCGGTACACTTATAACGGGGCTAGTTGCCTTAGGGTTCGGCATAACCAGCGTGTTAATAAGGGACCACAATGACAACGAAACGACAGTGTCGTCCAGTGACAAGAAAACTATCAAAACAAACTGTACACGTTGTGAAGATATGGTTAAGAGAGAAGGATGCTTCTTTACCGACGTGTTGGATAAACACCACAGTGACAAAAAACAAAATGAAACAGAAAATGCTGAGAGAACAGATCAGGATAAGGATAAAATGCCATCCGGTGACGTGAAACCTATTAAAACAAAGTGTACTTGTTGTGAAGATATGGTTAAGAGAGAAGGATGCTTCTTTACATACGTGTTGAAAAGAGACCACAGGAGCAAACAACATGAAACACAACAAGCTCAAGGATCAGCTCAGGATGTGATACTGATGACGGCCAGGAACGAGGAAACTACTGAAACAAACTGTACTCGTTGTGAAGATATGGTTAAGAGAGAAGGATGCTTCTTTACCAACGTGTTAAAAAGAGACCACAGGAACAACAAGCCAAATGAAATACAAAAATCTCAGGAAACGGGTCAGGATGAGATGCAGATGACGGCCAGGAACGAGGAAACTATTGAAACAAACTGTACTCGTTGTGAAGATATGGTTAAGAGAGAAGGATGCTTCTTTACCAACGTGTTGGATAAACACCACAGTGACAACAAGCCAAATCTAACAAGTGTTAATTTGCTTAATCGGTGTATGTATAACAAGACACTTGAGAGTTGCGGCAGATGTCTCTTCTTAAAATTGGTTAATTGCGTCTGCTTTTTGGTGTTCTTAGGAGTCTATATTTCGGGAATCATCTATATTACACTTACTCTCTCTAAGTGATTATGTTTTCGAAATGTTTTATGCTGCTTCCCTAAGTATGTAGCTATAACTTGGGATTTTATTTTTGAGTAAATGTTTCCCCTTCCAAGTAAAGACATGTAAGAATCACAAGTATTAGAGTCAAGGTAACAATATATTTCTTTAAGGGAAGAAAAACATTTTGAAATGTTACTAATACAACCTTTTGAGAATGAAGTCAAAACCAACACGTATGCTGATTCATATTTAATTTATAAAATCATCCTTTAGTCAGTAATAATTGTTAAGTCTTTAATTAAATATTTAGATTATGGTTCTTAGTCGACAGCATGCTGTCATTTGATGTAATGAAATGTTCATTGAATAACTCGATTTTTTTATATTGCATTTCATAAATTCGCTTTCGTTATTCCGAATGTTTGAAGCATTAGATAACTTAAACATACACTATGAGTTAACTAACTAGAATAATTTAAGATTGTTTGTAGGTGGGAGATCAATATCTATCAATAGAGCAGTGTGTTCATTTTATTCAAACATCAAATCTTCATAGGACAGAACCCTTATTCAAATTGGACATCGAAGTATGAGAAAGTATCCCACACCTCATTCTCTCCCAACAGAGACATGGGACAGAACCCTTATTCAAACTGGACATCGAAGTATGAGAAAGTATCCCACACCTCATTCTCTCCCAACAGAGGTAGCTCCTTCATAAATGTCTACACAACCTCCGTCTTAATTCACAGGTGGGAGAGAATGCCCACACCTATGTGTAGTCTAGTATGCGAAAATAGCTTTGTGCAAGTTACTGTTTCCAAAGGTATTTTATTGATTTCGGACATGTCAGACTATCTTGAAAGAATCATTTCTAGATAATTTGTTTTCGTTTTTTCTTTCTTGTGATCGGAATTGACTGTTCGCTGGCGAATTTTATCTTGGCTCCTACAGACTTCTCACAGAAAAAAAACTAATGAAATTTGTTGGTCTGGTTTTTGAATTAAATGCCCTCTGCGATTTGTTTGAAATTTGCAAACTTTGAAAAGGTCACTGTGAGAAAAGTATAATGAATATGCAGATTCTTGCAGATAAACTTGCTAAAGAGCAAAACTCCAAAACCCTCTTGATTAGAAAATGATATTGCATAGTATTGGACTATCAAACTCAATATATTGTTATGTAGATATGCATTCTATGTATAATCAAATGTACATATTAACTTTATTCCCTTACAGAGAGTGGTTAACAATAGATTAGCTGTTATGGGCTTTGTTCTTTTAAACTGAGTGAGAAGATTCTGGATAGTCTTTGTTTAACTTTGAGGGGCTTCGGTAAAACTATAAGCTTGTATCGTTTACTTGGAAACTTTAAAAAGGGGCTTTTCAGTATTGTCAGTTAGTTGTTGATGATATTTTGCATACACCGGTTAGTGATCCCTTTTGAGCAGAACCAAGCATGTCGTTGATTTTGTTTTTATGTTGCTTGTTTAGCCTTTAATACTTTGTTAATCTGTCACTGTATCTCTGTGTACTTACATATTTTAACCATTTTAATTTAGCTTTTCTGTATTAAACTCATATAAATTCTATTAAATCTATTTTAGTTTCTAAAATTGTTATGTTATCTTTTATTATATCTTTTAAGACCTTGATATGTGGAAGGGTTTTGCCCATTAGCCTTACATAATATACATTACAATACATTTAATAACGATCCTAATAAGGAGAAGTCCTTAAAAATAACTGATAAAGAAATATACCCGAATTTTGCAGTGATAATGTCCAAATTTGCATACTTTTGCAATACTAACAGATAACGCAACAGGTCTATTGTTAGAACGCTGCTAATGACTGAAATATTGCACAAACGGCGTTAAACAATAACTCACTCACTATTGTTAGAACTGTTGTGTACGTCACCTTTCTTATGGAGCGGAATCACCTTTCATATTACCGAGGCTTATTTCCATTTTTAAGGGAATGTCCCATTATTTTAGAACCTCGTGTTTCTATTGGCTGTTTTGTTACTAATAATCATGTCTTACCGTAGAAGCAACTACTACAAAAAGATAGAACAGAACATATTTCAATAAGTACATATATGCATTACATATGTATATGCTGATCAACCTCTTAGCTTGTAGTTTAATTTTAAATGTCAAAAAGTTTATACTTGTTGGAGCCTTTGAAAATATTCTTTAATTCTTTTTTTTTTGTAGTGTAGCTATTTCTATTGCATTTTGTTCATAATCTGCACCCGCCGCAGTCATCATTTCCGGTCTCTCATCTCTCTAGTATGAGGGCCTATCTAAGACATCATCAGCAAAAACAGTATTTTAAAAAGATTTTATTATTCTATTTCTCCTAATGAAATTGCCATTCAATTTTCAATCACCTTGATTCCAAGTTTCACTTATTTTTTTTGACAGAGCTAAATATATGTAAAAGTGATTTTACCATTTTAAGCCATCAAATAATAAAATTGTTATAATCGCTATCCTCTTCCAAGTCTTGATTTAAAATTTAGGTTATAAATTTTCTTTTTTAATCAAGTCAGTTATCATATCGCAGTCGATCTTTTATTTTTCATTATTTATTTCATTTAAGTTACTTTGTTCGTTACATAAAAAAAAATTATATCCAGAACACAACACCACACGTTGAAATAATTACACAGAAGCATTTATTTTAAAGATTTTAAAACACAAAGCTATTTACAGTTATTTTGTATCCTTTCTAACATTAAAACTGGAATATAAGAACATTAAATGGAAAACTTGTTCTTCATTTACTGTCCTAAAAAATATTGCAAAACTGACAACCTAGCAGTCAATGTGCATATGTTACGCCCGAGTTCGGCAATTTCCGTCAGTGACGTCATACAAACGAATCATTTCAGAGACGTACACCTAAAGGCAATTCAGATGGCCTCCTCGAGAAGAGCCTTGTTGGCCACAAATATCACAGGCCTATATTTCGCTGGAACAGAATCAAACAATATAATTTTTTAAATATCTTTATTCACATATCTGTTGAGAAAACTTTAAAAATTACTTCATAGGCTAACCTTTCAGTGTTTTATGATGGTTACGATCTCTTCTTTTCTAATGCCTAACCACATTTTTGGGTTATAGCATGAAGCAAAACATGTGGTTATGACTCTCGGTCTCATTTTGTGAAGCTCCGAGATCTTTGTATAAACCAAATAGATGAGGGTCCCGACGGATGCAAAGCTGAGCTACAAGCCCATAGACCAGTTTGTCGATGTGAACTCTTTGAACAGCTAGAAATCGCAAAAGCAACTTTTCTTAATGTACTGAAAGTTAAAAAAATGTTTCAAATATAATAATAAATGGATAACTTTTAATTTACTAGTTTTAATCACCAGAAACTTGTAAGTCGGCAAGGTTGCAATTCGTGAAGCGTCAGTGAAATCCTTACATTTGATTATAATCTTCTTGAATAATTGCGTCAATTATGATTTTTAGTACACCAATAAATCACGCCCTTTTTCTGCGAAGGAAGCGAAACTATAATATCTGGTTACACTTTACATCATTTATTATCTTTGTAAAAGTTTTTTCATAAAAATATTTCTTCTTTCAAATTGACTGAAGATACAGGTGACAGTCTCCAACTTAGTTTTTTTTAAATGTAACAGAAAAGATTAATTCATGAAAGAAAGGGGAAAAGGCTACAGCAACACGAATTTGAATTGTATTTGAGAGCAACTATCTATTCATAGGTTAGTATCATATATATATTCATCCTTAATTTAACATTACCAATATAAATGTCACATCAGCATCAAAACATTGAGACAAATAAGAACACTGTTATAGTAAGTTAGTTAAGGCTGAACATAGATACTTAAGCTGTCGTTTTAAAAGAATCTTCCCGTAAGCATTAACGTCATTACACAAACATCTTCCCACGCCCGATCCCAATGACCTGCTAAGATAGGCCTTGCCGCATCTCCCCAACCTTTCTTTGCTTGTCAACTAAGCTGATGTGTTGGATCGTGATAGTCAAATGGGAAATTATATGAGAACTGCATTTTTTCAACGAATTGGGCGCTGCACTCAGGTGAGGTGAGGTGAGGTGAGTTGAGGTTTAACGCAGCTTTCAAGATTATTTCACTTATATCGCGGCTGCTAGTATTATTGCAGGGAGAAAGCCCGCAACAATAATGTGGCTATGTATTGCGGTGAAACCTGCGAGCATCGGCTGAAACTAGCGAACCATGGGTGGTACTGCGCTGAAATTCAGTGTAGCCTTGCATCCAAACCTGACTGCGTGTAGAACAGTTCTCTACTGCAGACAAAGTTGCCGAGCCCCTGGCAGGATTCGAACCACGGACCTCCTGATCCGAAGCCGAACGCGCTAACCACTGCGCTATCCCGCTGCACTCGGAACATGACATTTAACGCATTGGCAGCAATATTTTAGATAGCCAGTGATAGAGACTGGTGCAATTTAAAGCCATGCAAGGGAAGATGGTACACGATCAAAAGCAAATAGAAATGTTACACAAAGAAATTCCAGTGTCGCACTTCATAGCAAGAAAGAGACATTGAATAATACTTGCAGAAAAAGGCTATAGAATTTGCCTGTCAGAAATCTAATGATTAAATTTTCATGCATAACAGGTATTCCTGGATCTACATGTAATGGTTTTTAAAAAAATTTTTAAACCATTGCAATAGAAATCAGTAAGTAAATTCATTTCCTTAATAATTCACGAAAGCATCTTTCTTTGCTAGACGACAGACGAAATCGATGATCCCAGCAAGGTATAGAATGAAGAATATCGCAAAAAGTGCAACATTAGCAACTTGTAGGACCGCACATTTCTTGCAATCTCTCATTTTTTTGCCCACAAGACACACGACCCCCGTGCCTTTTTCTTCTTTAGGGTGTTTCGTCTTCACGACGAGGGTTGCGATCATCTCAAGAATCACCAATCCTGTTATAATTGTACCAGAGATCATCACGTATCCAAAAGTCTCGCCTGCAAACATTAAACGGATTTATCATTAAACATATATTTAACTTAATGTATTTTCTTAGGTATAGTTTTTTATATTGCAAACTCCTTGAACAACTGAACCAACGAACATCACGTATCTAAAACTCCCGCCTGCAAACATTAATAAATGGTTTTATCATTAAACATATATATATTTAACCCTCTTTTAGATATGGTTTTGGATATCTCGCTCATATATACGTTTGAATTAACTATCTATTCACGCATTTAGTTGAGAAAGGGCAGGAAAGATACATGTCATTCACATATAACTTAATATTTTTGCAGACTATTCGTATAGGTTTAATTATCTTTTGTAATGGCCATAAAATGTAAATTTTCCCGAACAAGCATAGACATTAATCAAAAAGCATGAATAAATGCCATGAGGTGTTTGTTCGTAAGCTTTAAAACGGTTTTAAAGGTGTAAGGTACATTTGTAAAAGTGTCGGAGCCCATTGGGAGTAAAGGAAAGCCAATAGGGTGTGATAAGAGCGCTCACAGTACAGAGCAAGAAAGACGATAGAGCGCGACACGATAGCCCATTGGGCGTCATCCGAGATCTAAAATGGAGTGATAGCAGGGTAAATAGAGCACGAAAAATACCTACCAAACACATGCTGATTCTCCGAGCCGAAGATTGGGGGAAGAACGTTTGTCATAACGCTGGTGTAGAAGATGAACGAGAGTAACATGGTTGTAGCATAGGAGAGTCGGGCCTCTTGAGCATTCAGAGGTATCACAAAGACAAAAGGCTGGAGGAAAGCCAGACAGATGCCTGGATACGACAGTAGAACCCAGTAGAACCTTTCGTGCCTACTGAAGTGGAACCTGTAGTGGACTTGGTGGTAGTCTATCCCGTATCCTCCCGTCAGGTTGACGACCTCCACCGAGGTCTTGATGAGCTCCCAGGCCTTGTCCGCTGTATAGAAATCCAGAGTGACGGGGTCAGGGTAGTGTGGGGTGGCCCCTTCTTTAAGAGTAAGCTCGTCGGTTGAGTGCACCCAGCTAGTGATACTGATGTCACAAACCTGGCAAAAAAATGTATAACTAATTCAGTATATGCAGTCAGACCAAAATAGTAGACTGAAAAGAAAATTGACTGCATAAGCCTTACACGATTATTATACCAATCGTTGTCAATGATATTTGCTATAACATAAAAGCACATACATAAACGTTAGGTTATGTCAAAGAATAAAACGCAACCTATTATCCAGATAATAATACATAAACAAACTATTATTCAAAACGATATATTGATTTTTTATTTATAAACTTTCGTTTAATCACGCATCTTTTCCTAAGTTCTTTTTTATTTATACATTGCATTATATTTCTGTTGATATAATTTGTTTCATAACCATTATTTTGTAAAATTTATCATTTTTCGTGTTCGTTCAAGTTCGTGTTATTTCAGACAACTCGTCATTCCTTACAATTTTCACATTTCATAACAGGAACTTCAGGTGCAGTAAATATCAAAGTTTGTTAAATTGAAGCATTAGTTCATAATTTGTTGCGCCTTAACCTTGTCATTTGATATAATTTCATATCTTGTTCTAAGTGAACAGTGATTCATGCATAATTCATTCAAGACATAAGCAATGTGTGTTTATCAACTGAAGAAGAAGGTAAAGAAAACACATACCTCTACTTCCGTTCCCAACGGTTCCCTTTCCCGCCTGTCTAACCTTACTACTCATTAACAGGTGAAACAACACTTCTTGAATTTTTAATGTTCCTTTGATGTCATTATTGTATTATCCTACTATGATTATTCTTTTATTAACTTACCCATATTTTCTTCTCGTATTATAGACTGGAACCATCCTTTTTCCATATGCATGAAAAGGTTTAAGTATCTATATAGAAACGTCGCCATTGTGAAAATAAAGAAGTTGTACATCCATAAAACTATCATTGTCTTCAACATACCTGTGTGTCTACAGGGAAGAGGGACGTATCAACTTCACAGGTGGTGATGGGGGAAACACGAGGACTCCAGGTAACGGTTCCGTTATAGTTCACTCTCATTGGGAAGATGTCATTTCTTAAAAGGAACATCGAGTCTTCTATCCTGCATTATAAATAAATTAAAAACATATCTATCATTTTGACGACATTGAAATCTTCGTTTTGAAATATCTTCGTTCACAAAAACTTGCATATATTTTTTTAATGTTTACATATATAAATGAATATTAAACTGTCACAAACTTCTGATGGTTGTACATTGTTGCTGAAAGTAATGTGGTTGATTATCTCCCCTATAACACTATCTAAGAGTTTATTACCTCTAAACTGCAGTGCGTTATAACGTCCTAGATCAAATATGCCGTCAAAACGTCGTCATAAAGAGGGGATGTTTTGGAGTTGTAGTGATACAAAATTGTAATGAAAATGATTTTACACTGTATACTTTATTTCATATCGACAAATAAATCTTTGCATGTTTTTGTGCGAATATTGTATGTGATTACTCACGCATTACTGACAACCAAGGGAGGTGTCCATATCTCATTCACGTAAAACACGATACTGTCAGGTTTTGTATTGCTTGGGGTCCATGCCAATCGAGGATCCGACCATGTCTAGGAACAAACAATAAACATGTATACGGGATACTAAACATTCCTCCATGTAGACGAATTTTATCAAACATGATTACTTTTTCGTATACAACGAGCGAAAGCGAGTTTGATACCAACCATTTCCGAGTTCAATAACATTCGTATTACATGGAAAGAAGTTAAGCATTCCGATTTTTACTTTCCTACAATTATCAAGCAGAGAGGTCAGGGTATTAGGAAGGAGCGATAGCGGATTCGTATACCGGATTCGTACACGCTGATTTAGCAGGATGTAAGGACAAACATAAATTTTGGATTTATTCACTCCATAACAAGGACCTTTTGTGACATACATTCTAAAATCTTAAGGATGTTCGCTCCTCAGTCACAGTGACAAACTCAAATAACCTTAAATCATAATGTATTTATATAATAAACCAAAATGAAGCGGCAATTTCTCAATTTTGATGATTTTTTTATAAAGTTTTCATCAAAATTAAGAAACGTAATTCACAATTTTGCTGACTCAGCAAATTTTGATTGTAACTATCATTTAAACAAGTTCTATAATCTGTTTTTCTTAGAAAGTAAATGTTGTTGAAAGAATAAGATTTGTCTGTATGCGTTCAGGTAAGATAAGATAACGAGTGGGAGATAGCATGATTTTAGTGCAAAAGTAGTTTAAATGTTGATAATTTAATTGAAATGTTTGATACATATGTTGTGCCGTAGCGGCTAAAAACCCACAGTACCATATATATTTTATACTTTTTACTGGAAGAAATTTATGTTAACTCAAACATGTTTTCATATTTAAAAAAGTTTAATACAGACTCTAATTTAAATTTAAGATTTCTCAAAAGAAGGTCATCATTTTCCCATTGACTCCCATGTTAAATCTCTGACTGACATAGGGATCTTTGTCTTAATATATCTCGAAAAAAACAACTCTAACCCCCATTTTTTTGGGTTGATATTTCAAGAAAATACACTAAACTTTTGAAAAAACCAAGTTAGAAAAGAAGTTTAATACTTTAAATTTGAGGCACGGACATCCTTAAAAGGTAATTATACACCAGCTATTCCATAAAAATTGGCCAATGTTAACTTCATCCTTGGCTGAATCATGGTAAACTCTGGAACACCTAGTAAGTATGTGATATCAATAATTTTTTTCAATAAGCTCAAAACTTATAATGAAATAATGGATGAACTAATCTTATCTCAAGCTTACACAACATTATATTTTAATCGCTTTGTTTGAAACAAATAAAACAAACGTTTGTCCAGCAGCTGTATACTGTTGGTATGGTTTTATTATTTGCGTTTATCTTTCATTTGGTTTTGAATTATATTTTAGCTTGGCCATTTTGCCGAATTATTCAATCATTTTAAATTTTAATTCTGGGTACTTAAATTTGTATAGTCCTTAGTCGCACTCTTGCCACATAAATTTTATCTTTATTAGGTTGCTGAAATAGTAACAGAAGAACAATTTAAAAATCAAGATGGCAGACCGGAAGTCAATAGAGCCCTCTCTTCAAACATGGCAACATCCAACAACTCAACGAGTACTGAGCACTTTCTGAGAAGAAAACGGAGGCTCAAATTCATATGACAATAATCTACATAATCTTCAACAGCTAGTTATGTTACTTAAGTTGAAGGAGATTGAATAAGATATTGTGTCTAACAGGTCATGCGTCAGTATGTTACTGATAATAATCGATATCGTTTTCGCTGCATGAAAAACTTAATCGCATGACTGATTATCATTTGATTTTCGCAATACAGTGAGTGACACGCACAAAGACCTATGCAAATATTCTGCATATCCGGCCAGTTTAAATCATTTTGCGCCTTAAATGTATCTGACATACAGTTGTCAGTTATATAACACAATTAAAGCATATTTCTAATAAAAAGCCATCTTCAGGAATTGAATAATCGCTGTTGTTTTTTTCATTACATAATAAGCCTTGAATCTAACCAGTGATAATTCAAGATATCGATAATTTATAATAAAAGTATATAATAATAGTTTTAATCATTTTCACATAAAAAAACCACTCCCCGTCACCCAACTCCAATTGGTCTTGTAAATGAAATATTTTACATTTTTATTTTTTAAAACTTTTTTCACCATATATTTATCAGGTTTAGGCACATCATTAAAGTTCCAAAGGGTTTAGTTTTTTTTGTCGTTGCAATGCTCACTTGTAATACTCCTTTATTGTTAAGATGAAAAATATGAGTAGATACAAGTAAAAGCAATATCTGTTTTAAAATACGAATGTGGAACCCATCTCACGAATGTTATATGAAATGCAATAATTGATACAACACGCCCCGTAATTGAAAACCCATCTTACCAAATATGATATATCCTTGTTCAAATATCGTATGTGCTATTTTCTACACCCCAACCCACCCAAACAGATGTATGTCTGTGCATGAGTATGATATGTAAAAGATGTTGATCTGAAACAAAATGTGCAAGACTATTGTATAGAAGAAGTATATGCTATACTATTAGCAACACAATGTATAAGTTACCCTGATGATCACTATGTTGTGAAACCGGTTGGTAATGAACTTATATGAAGACCAATCTTCAGTTTGTTATTTTTAAAGAATATTTGATACATAAACCATGAACATTTAACTTTTAAATCTATATATATATATATATATATATATATATATATATATATATATATATTAACGCGCACTCTTAACCGAAACATGTAGGAGAAAATGTTGTGTCTTGTTGTTAAATACCAAAACTTTTAACTATGAAAACTGTACACTTGATTGAACTTTATTTATTTATTTATTTATTTATTTATTTATTTATTTATTTATTTATTTATTTATTTATCTATTAGGAGAATGTGCAGGAGAAGTACTTCTAGATGTACGAGGGTGTACTAATGGAATATGAAATTACATATCCAAGTTTATGTGAGAGTATTATATTCAAAAGAAAACCATGCATATTTCGAATGTAAATATGAGGTTGCTAAAAGATACAAGGAACGTGAATGAAAAGGTAATAGTAACATAAGATCCAAAACTAGATGCAATGAAACAAGTGGAAGTACAATTTATTAAAGGGAAATATGGAAAAAATTATGTTCAAGAGCTATATATGCCAAACAAGTTTACACACGAAATGAATATATAAGACTAAAGTTAATGACAAGGAATATATGGATAACAACTTCTGTATTCATTATACGTTTCGACACAGATTCTGGTGTCGTTCTCAAGCAATGGTAACAAAGTGGTAACATGTAAGTACTTATTATAAAGAAGTTGTTATTCATATATTACTTGTCCTTATCGTCATTTCAACTTCTAAGATGCCTCTGAAAGAAAACTAAAGTTGTTATCCGAAACTGATATGTAAGTATCATGTTAAGAGTGCATCTTTAGTTTAAATACTATCACACAAGTTTATCGTGGTTTAAAAGCAACCACTGAAATGCGAGAGCCACTCTCAGTGCATTTTATACAAATACTTGAACTTGAAACATTTTGTATTTACTTTCTGATTTTATGGTATCTAGCATTCGACTATTTTTGTGTACATACTGAATATTCAAATTTATTGTGTGCAAACGTTAATGCTCCGCTTAACATTTAAGACTTCAATTGAAAAAGATGTAGTTCATTATACAATATATTTCAAGAGCAAACAAACTTTGGAAGAAATTTTGAAGTCACATGTATCAGGGGTTACATATCTATACAGTTTATATTCCACATTGAAAAAGGAGTCTTCATAAAAGAAGCCTGTTTTCTAAAAAATATTTTAAAGTGCCATGCCATGCTATTCCATTATCCCATAGGGCCTCATAGTCCCTTTAAAAATTACAATATAGTTTTAGTAGACATTTGGACTAGATTCGATATTTCAACTCAACGCACTTTTTAATAACCTTCGCATGGTAAACATTATCTTCTATTAGGTGCAGTGACGCTTATGAAAGAAATTTGTTAGTTGCTACCTAAAATCAAAGTCAAGTTAAAAGATTGCTTCATCAATTGGCTATTTCACACATGGACAGTGGGTGATTCATTGTCAGTTTTGCTGAAGTTTAAACGAAACCTAAATTAATGATATTTGCACTACGATTCAGTATTCGGTATGCAGCTGTATTCTTCTTAACTTTATCTAAATCAATTACATTTCTAATTAGAAATTCACAGTGTGAAAATTATTTCATCAAAAATAATCGATTTTGATAGACTTTTCGAATAATTTACTTTCTTTAAAAGTTGTTTAAACACAATTTTCAAAGTCATTTTTTTTACAAAGAAGTAAGATTTCAATCCAAGACAATATTTTCTATATGAAAATGATTTTTTAAAATGTAATATTTTTTTTATCTAGTTTGACTTTTTTTATTAACCTTAAATTAACGTTTCGAAAGTATTCATATGCATTCAGTATGCAGTGTTATGTATTGTTCTTTTTTTTTAGATTGTGATAAAGGTGATAAATAGAGAATCTCACCCAAGCGTCTTCTGATATCAATTATATCAACACGAGTTGATGAAAGTTACAAATATCCGAGGCTTGCCGAGGATATTTTTACTTTTATCAACGAGTGTTGATATATTTGATATCAGAAGACACGAGGGTGAGATTCTATTTATCATCCAAAATCAATATCATTAAATTTGAATGACAAATGAACATTACTGAACACCTTGCTACCCTCAGACTCTAAGTGCGGTGATGTCATAGCATTGTGACGTCGTAGTGTTTATGACGTCATAGCATTGTGATGTCATTACTTGATGATGTAAAACAACTGTAATGTCATATACTCGACGTCAGAGGGGCATTGTTCAAAATCTACTGCCAAAAGATATCTCCTAGGAGATATCGCTTGATCTTCCACAAGCGAGATCTCCTGTGGAACATAGTTTTGGGTGATAAATGTTCCTCTGGTGTTCGAGTTTATGAACTACAGGTACATAAAAGATCTGTGTTTTTGACGGCTTGTTTCAAATCGGTGGTCGCTTTCATGATATATCATCTCATATATATGGATCGGGATTTCAACCAATTTGAAGAAATTAAGAACATTAGAAAATTTTGATTTTCTCATTTATAAAATTTCTTACCATATGCAGGTGGAACGTCGTCCCGAGCTCCTGTTTCAGTGAATCCTGTTTTCGGAACAAAGAATGGTTGACATTAAGAAACATGCTTTTAATCCGATAGTAATGTCTCTATGTAATTGTGGTCTTTTATGCATCTTTTGGATTTAAGAAATGATCAATTCTTATTATGAGTTACTGGAATGGAAAAACATTAAACCTAACATCGAAGGTGTAATTTAAAATCATAATTTGATATTTTCTTTTCAGTTGAAAGTTACACGTCATGATTATAGCACAAAAATATAACAACGTACTTGAACAACATATCCATTTAATGACAAAGCGTATTTTTTTTAAATAATATTTTTGTAAACAAAAAACCATGATAACCATCACTTCATACTTATGCATCCGACATCAAAATATGTTGATGTAAATAGGTTCGTTAGAAATAAAAAAATGTCAATGACATCATTTTCTTATTTCATTATTCGTTTATATCTAATGTAATAACAAGTGTTGGGTGAGGTTTTACATACCAACTTATTTAATGCTGTCAAAACGAAGGACATCTCGACCATTGTCTTCTCGCTCGGTCGTATGTGTACATCGCTTTGATCAACCAAAAGATCACGGTTAGGTTTTGTCAGGAGGCTACTCACTGAAAATAGAAGAAATTTTGAAAATGACTATAAAAATTATATGAGCATTTCGTAAATGGGAAGCAAAAGCGTGAAGTTATTTGGAAGAAATGGGTCTGATTCTTCAATTCATTAATCTTAATTAAGGTCTGAAAAATCATCTCAATTTTGTTTGGAACACAACGAAACTTTTGCAAAGGAATTGATTTCATTACTACATTTCCTGATACATGGATAATTATTTAACCCTCTAACTTCTTTAATGTATTTTGGAAAAATTAAGATTTTAGAAAAAAAGGGCATATTTACAATTACTAGTAAATATATTATGATTTTGTGTAACGTTATCAAATTTGCCATTCGCATGAATATATACATCTTATTGTACTTCTCAATCACAAGATTCAAAACCCATTGCATTACAAACAGAAATGTCTTATGTAAGCCACATAGCTTACAATTCATGTTTAAATTCGTACCATTTTTATTTCGTAAAAAGATCGAAATTTGATAGGTTTTTGTTTATCGAAATTCCGATTAGAACAATCTGCTTATACACTGGGCGGGATAGTGACTAGCACGTTCGGCTTCGGATCAAGAGATCCGGTGTTCGAATCCCGCCAGGGGCTCTGCAATTTGTCCGCAGAAGAGAACTGATCGACATGAAGTAAGAACCACCCTATTTCCAGCCGATGCTCGCAGGTTTCACCTCAATGTATTGCAACAATAGCCCTGTAATAACACTAGAAGCTGTGATATCAGTGAAACTCACATTAGAGCGGCGATAAACCCCAAAATAACCTTACCTATTTATGTAAACACCCACACACAAAGGGATGAAAACTGAAAAAAGACTTATACCACATATTTTCAGATAGAAATCAAAACAATTAATTTGATAAGACCCCGATTAAAGGCCTAGATCAAATCTATACTTGCCTAGAGTAAGCGCCGAAGCGAGCAAAAGTAGTGTCTTCATTTCAAGCGGGTACCTTGCGTTTTAAATTTCTTTTTCAAAAACATTCGATAGAGGTAAAATCAATCCTCAATTTCAAAGTTGCGATCCATGCGCCAGGCTCACGCAACAGTCAGTCATACAAACAATCTAAAGAGTTTTCTAACTCGCCGTTGAATAATTCTCATATGGCTGACAGTTGAAAAATAATGTGAGAAAAGAACCGGAAATCTATTTAAAGCAAATTCAATACCAAAGCGGACCCTACGTGAATTGAGTATTAAAGCTTAAATTGCACCAGCTGCAAACCACAATATATTTTGCGTTTTCTGAACTTGCAATTTTGAGGAGTTAGCGTGAATATTTAAATATAATTATAAGGGTAATATTAAAACTTGATACGAGCTTTCCTTTGTATATCATACTCAACAGGAAAAGATAGATACCATATTAATCAATCAAAAAGCATCATATGGATCAGTGTAACAACTATTGAAAATGTAATATTGAAAATCGACGTGGTCCTTATCATATATTGTTGAGTATATCTAAAACACGGAATTCTAGAAAAGTAATGGTTTAAATCTTTAAATTCTAAATAAAGTTTCCCTACCCTTTTATTTACCAGCCATAAGTGTTTCGTCCATTTAACCTTATTTTAAAAGTTAATTAACATCGGTCCCATGAGGTGCGAGGTTCTTTAAATCTTAAAAGATGAATACTTTACGTTGAATTTACCTTGTACCTTTCATGAAGGGGCCGTTTAAGCTTTTTCTGTTTATCGTCCCTTATGAAATTTGAACATGCTCCATTTTTCTTATTTAATTATTCTGATGAAACTACCCTACAATACCCTACAATGATGTTTAAAAGATGTATATTAGTGGCAACTTCAGGAATATCAGTGGCAACTTCAGGTATATCAGTGGCAACTTCAGGAATATCAGTGGCAACTTCAGGTATATCAGTGGCAACTTCAGGTTTATCAGTGGTAACTTCAGGTATATCAGTGGCAACTTCAGGAATATCAGTGGCAACTTCAGGTATATTAGTGGCAACTTCAGGAATATCAGTGACAACTTCAGTTTTTTTACTCCATCGACTACTTATATCAAAATGAAATAATTAAATATAAGTGATCCAGTGTAATGGCTGTAATATACATAAAAAAGGTGTACACTGTTACACTGTCAAGGCACGTGAAAGTTGAGACCATTTCTTTTCAAATGCATAAACATTGTGATTTTACAGGAAATAAACTTTTCAATGGCGTAGACTAGTTTGTAATTTTTAACAGCCTCCTCAAACGACAAGGTTTCACCATCAAGACTACTAAAAAAGATATGCCTTTTGCTCAACAAGATTAAGTAATTGAGCAACTTAGATCTGGCAGGAAAGCCAAAAAGAATAGCATTTGAGTTCAGCACTATACCCATTTTGTATGGGTGTTAAGAAATAGTTCCAGTTTCATCCAAAATTCTTTTACAAGAGCGCAATTTATAAAAACGAGAACCAAGTTTTCTTTCTAAAATTTAAAAAATGAACAGTTATCATCATCTACTAATTTCATGGTTTTTAATTCTTTCTTGGTATAAGCTATTGAATTGAAATTCTAATAATTTGACATCCTTTGTTGAGCATCTGTACTGAATAAATACATTCTTCCAGTCTAGCATTGTAGTGTCAAATTTTTTGCCCACTTTTCACAAACCTTTGGGCTATCATTACAAGTAATTATGCGGTCGTAAAAATATCGTGACTCTTTTTCGGGTTTGAGCAAGTCCAGAACCTTTTTAAGTTAATCAAAAGTAATTAACCCACATAAATTACAAATATCTATGACACAGGACAATCCTTTACTGTACCAATTTCCAATAAAGAATATTTTGTCTTTATAGTGATGGTGAAACCATAAGGTTGTGATAAAATGTAATTAATATTGGCTGAGTTACTTTTCTCGAATCTTTTATATTTGGACCAAGCATTCATAACGCTTCTCCAAAAAGGATTCTTACAGTCCTTATACAAATTAATATTAGCAGCAAAAGTAAAAACTTTGTCTAAAGGGAACTGACTTGGGTTCATAAAGTTGAGGGTTTGTGCACATTTTCTCAAATGAGATAGCTTCAAGGCTTGAATAAAAGAGTCAAGATCTATCATTCTAAGACTACCTTCCTCATATTTTCTAATCATAGTGATTCTTTGTACATTATCCCTTTTACCATTCAATAAGAATTCACTTCTTTAACAAAATCTGCAGGTGGGGTAGGCAGGGCGGAAAATATATGGACCAATGTTGATAAAGCTAGGGATTTTATAACAGTTATTTTCCCAATCAAAGTTAATGGTCTGTGCTTCCAAGAAGCAAGAATTCTCCTTATGTTTTAAATCATTTTTCTTGTATTTATTAGCCAGAGGTCCTGTAAATCAAGGACAAGGTGATGCCCAGAATTTCAAAATTTCCTGAGTGCCAGTCAAGTTTAAAATTTTCACAAAGTTTGAGTTTTTTACCAGCCATAAAGCCTATCCAGATAGCTTGAGTTTTATCAATATTCATTTTGAGGCCTGACATGTCATTACTAGTATTAAGAGTTTCAATAGCTGCTTAAAGGCTTGACTCTGAACAATCCAGAAAAAGTTGAGTGTCATCAGCATACGGTCCTAAGTTGTATTCTTGTCCGTTTAAAGTGATACCCTTTATTTCCTTATTTTGCCTTATCATACTACCAAGAATACCAGCTACAAATAAAAACAGATAGAGGAATATAGGATCTCCTTGTCGACAGCCACGTTCAAAAAGAAAGGATGCCCTTTCTGGATATCATAGGAGTTGGCATTATTGGACAAGATTGAAATCCATTTTCGAAAGTTTATTCCGAAACAAAAAACTGATACTTTACTGTACTAAACTTCATAAAATTACAAGACGCGAAAATGGGAGAGAAACGTTTTCCACTTCCAGTTTTTACTGAAAGGGTCATGATCCCAGTTTGAATATTTTTCAATATCATTGAAATAAGATACATGGTACCAGTTGACAGTGGCATGAATATGAATTACCAATTGAAAAACCACCATTGCATGAGAAAAACCTTGGTCTATAGCGGATAAAAAAACTTTGACTTTTCTGAAGCAGCACGTGAATCCGGCACTGATGGTTACAGAAGTCATGACAGAGTTGAGCAGTAACCAAGGTTACAAAAGAGCTTCGTAGTTCAGCCTAACTAGAGGATGATGGTAGGGGTGGTATATAGGGCCTAGGGGTGAGTGTGAGGTATGACAAAACGGTCGTTATATTGTAAAGCCCAGAGTACGAATGAAACACTTCCAGACTTCTAATTCGCTTTACGGCGACGTGTACGTCAGACAGACCCATAAATAACATGAAAGCAATAACACGTCTAGAAACGTCTCCTTTTCAATCAAGATTAATTTCATAATTGTTAGACAAAAACCATCAACAGCCAAATGTATCCGTGATTGCACAACACATTATTGACTTAGAAATTTGTATGGATCGATGGATTTATCATAATGGAAGGGAATACAAATTACAGTCTTGTCTTTCAAACTGAAAGATAGAAATTGTACAATGTTGAAAGAGGTTTGAAGGTAATAAATTGTAAGAAGACAGTTCTCAACTTTCATTCGCCAATTTACACCAGACATTGCAACATATGTACTTTTTCTTTTACACTTTTAAATAGAACCTTTTATCAAGAACCAATCACAGACCGTTGAAAAATGTATTTTTATAAACAGATTATTCTTCTGGTCTTGCTCGGAAAGGTACGGTTATGTCTTTTTATCTATAACCAAAACCATAACAGATTCTTATGCAGTGGACAAAGTAAGATACGTTTCTAAATTTATAAATTCGTTCTCCCTAGTGATGAGATAAATCATGTTATCAACACAATTTGTTGATAGAATCTTGAATTAGAATCAAACTTATTTCCTTAAAAAAATAGGCGACGGTGCCTTTAAAGAATTCAAAATAAGCTTGGAAACCATGCATAAACTTCCTCCTTAAAGTGATTGACATAATTGTTAACGTTTAATTCTATCTTTGTTTGTTATTTCAGATATATCAAGGAAGATCCTGTTAACCCGTATTCAAAAATTACCAGATGTATTAAGGGAGAGTCTAAAGTAGATGGTTAAGTGGTTTGATATTATAAATGGCTTAATGATGGCCATGTTACTTAACTGAGTGACGATGTTGAGGATCACTAGCTAAATTGAGTTCCAGTCTGATTAAAATCGACCGTGTTCCGAGGAATAAAAGTTTCAAAATATCGACTCTATCGAGATTCGAACTCTATCTGTCTAGGCTATCCTCTCCACTAGTTTGAAGTCACATCTTGCCAAAATACGCTTACAAATATTTGACAATGATTTCAACCTGTTGCTGCTGTTACTTTTTTTACAATTTAGCTATAAAAATTGAACAAAATGACGGTGAAAGGATAGAGTCAAATTTGACAATGGACTTTGTCGTTGTCTAATAGAGTGAATGGAGATCAATAAATCAATATTGATAAGTGTTTCCTTCTAAAATTACACAATAAGAGTTACAGCTGTTGCAAGTTTTATTACAATTAAGTTGCTTTTACCCACTTTGAAAACGAGAAAAATATAGTAATGTAAACCACAGTTAATTGATTGATTTGAGAAGGTTTATTTATTTCAATTTTCCATACTAATTATAAAATCTAAAGATATTATCCGTTTCCTTTCGTTGAATTTATTTGATATGTGTTTCCCTATGAATTTCAATTCTTAAATTCAAATTCAGTTAATATTCAACATAACAGTTATTTTCCAAAGCCTTATTCACCAACCAGTTTACCAATGCAAATATCATTTAGTTTGCAATGTATTTTAGGCATTGTTGCATTGCAAAACGGAAACGGGTAGTTTGGAAAAAATTTCACTGCAGAAATGACGATTTAATAGACGATAGACAATATCTCTTAAAATTTTCAAATCCACTGAAACAGTTTTGACAGCTCATAATCCAAACACATCATCATAACGGACGAATATTTAAAAATGCGGAATGGATTATTTTTTAGGCTGGGCTTAAAAGAGCCAAAAATATTTACGGTTTAAACCAAGTGAATTGGCAACTGGGCCCTTGCGGGGGAAGTTGAGTCATTGCGAACTTTACAGAGTGGGTCAGTACGACTGTCAGCAAACACCCTAACAGTGATAAATCGAACCTATCACTCCAACACTTTCACCAGTTCTGTCGGTTCACTAATCTCATGTATAAATTTGACTTGGTTGAAACAGAATTCCTTGCTTTTGTGTATGTAAGTTTTAAATAGGTTTATTCGTATATTCATAGTCAAAAAGTGTTAACATGGTATGATAGTTTCAGTGATTCCTCTCAATTATGGGGTTCAATTTGGTTCCAAAGGACCACAATTCATTGCAGATCATGGGAGGTGAGGCAGGGCTTTGTTCTGGATTACCTGCATCACAGCTCTTGAACAATTATCGACCATGAATACATGTGTTGTTGCAAGTGCATGGTTTTCGAAATGGGGCACGACAACAGGTTCAAGGACTTCCCGGATGAAGCCATCTCCTGTCAAATTACCTTGTATGATCACAAGGTCAATTTTGCTGGTAAACGAGAAGAACCCCAATAGCATGGTGGTGCGTACGCTGTTTCTGGAAGCCCCCAAACCCTGATCCTGCAATCCACAGATTTCAGAAGGAAGCTGCTTTCGTCAGATTCAGTACTAGGAGGAGAAACCACCTTGGCAATTTCTCCCAAAGGATGTTGGATGGTGCCAAATCTTATGTGCTTATTGCATGTTTTGTTTTATGTTGATGACCTTTGACGGGTATATTTTATCAACAAAATAACTCTAACTCATCAAATAAATCTCATTTTAAAAGGATCTGAAATTCGCTCAGAAAAAAACTCAGACAATCTCTTTTATGAATTCGTCCCGGTGTTCTCTGGCTTAGAAATGACCTCAAATTATCCTGTTAACACCGCACACAAACCTGGTTCCCGGGCCTCGGTACGCTTGAAACGTAGCCCGGTTATCAGATTGAATGCACACCGAAAAGCCGTTTTTCGAAGTTTATAGTTTTCTAAGCATTTATGTCGATCTCGTAGCCAGTTACATGATTACACAGGATATTCCGCCCCATCAAGAACATCCGTCGACCTTCGTTAGATCTACCGTTCGCTATCCACCATTGGTGTGATAAATAGACAACACTAAACGACGTCCCGCTGCTGCCGCGCCGCTAACATTGTAGATTTATTAAACGGCGGTATCTTCAATGGGCGAGTAATAAAGTAGCACATTTATAGCTTGTATTGCTAAAAAAAGAAAAGTGGGCGAATGCATAGCTCTAGATCTTCTATCAATGATATTTTCCTTTGATATGCTAGCCTATTGAATGTTCTTTTTGTATAGAGGTCTATGATTTATATGTATTTGCTAAGTGTCAAAGTCCTTACGACATGCAAAGTCATTCCAAGATTGAAAATACCAACAATTTGAGTGATGTGTATTAAGTTGTTTTAGTTTTTAATGAAAATACTGACTTGCTGTAAATAGCCCATTTTGTGTTAAATAATAACGAATAATAATATCACACTGTAAAGATTTCGATAACATATCAATAGGTTACATTTTGTCGCTTGATAAATTAATACGCATGAAATGAAATATTTAGTATATCTCGATACATAACGACAGAGAAAGCGCTTAATATATGTGTGTTCAAAACAAAGCTCAATGTCACTTTAATGAATTTTCATCTTAAACGAATTCTGGAAAGAATAAAACGTTTATTTGCCATTTTTATTTGTATACTGTCGGGTTTGATTTTTCAAAGCATTCACATATGGAGCTTGTATTGTTGTATTTAAAGCAAACCTTTTCAAAATAACCACTAATAGTATTATCAAAGATCACAAATAACATCTGCAATAGCAATTATGCTTTTGTGTAGTAGGTTATGACAGTGTGATAAAATTGATAAAGATATACACAACAATAAACAATAGACTCATATGAATAGGTATATGCCACGAGTTATCAATGCCTTCATCTGGCATATCGTACCAACCTGTTCTTACCTGTCTCAGGGCTATCTAGAGCTGATCTTGCCACATCATCCTTACACTTTCACCGACTGTATATTACACTTTCATTCATAGTTATCTAACTATACAACTAGACAAGTTCATCATGAAAACGCTGTTTCTCCTGATAATACTTCTCCCAGCAGGTACGATTGTAAAGTTAATCTACAAAATTTGTATAATTTCCTCATTGATTATTTTCCATTTAACCAATAATTGAAATAATCAGAAATCAAGTAAGATTATGCTGCATAATATTTTAGTGCATATCACCTGATGATAACCTCCTTGCATGAATGTTGACCCCCTTTCCAAAACTCTAAGGAGGGAGAGAGGGGTCAACCTCCTTGCTGGTAAAAGGGAATGAGAGGGGATAGTCCACCTAGGGACTTTCTCTATAGGAAAACGATGTTAAACAAAATGTTAATTTTATATGTACTTTTTATTTTTTATTTCATACGTTGGTATAAGGTACTTGCCTTCATCAGATCATTAGTGACTGATAACACGGTTTGTTTTCATTGATAGTTCACCGTCAATAATATGTTAAAGAACCTATATATAGCTCCTAGCAAAAAAAAAATTAGTTTTTTGTTTGGAACTCGATGATTTTAAACATGGCTTTCAAATCTTTGTTTGTCTGACATATGATGGACGTTCTTGACATTTTCTTCCCTGTTGTTTGGTCGGGCCACATGGCGAAGATGTACGTGTATCTAACGTCATGTCGTAAACCGAGAGGCATCATGCACTTAACGCTTTTAATGTTGAATGGTGAAAATCCATCAGGAACTTGTTGAAAAACGTATTTTTTTATGTTTTACCTGGTAGTACCATACCAACCGACTTATCTACTAGTCGATGAAATAACATTATTTATGAAGTTTGGCATATTTGATCCGAACAACATACTCTGCGCCCCTTTAATCCTTTCGAATTGGGCAGTGTATTTCCCAGAGAAAAAAAGCCTAACATCAACATTTGGAACTCATGGAGACGAATGCAACAATCTACATATTAATACATTGCCAACATGATAATGTGTCCATTAGATGCCCATTTGCAAAAGTTCATGCTTGTAGTTGTAATGCCTCCTACGGGCCTTCCTTTCACCTTTTACGTCCGCTTCTTTCAATTTATTGCATTTCTCAATCCCTTTCGCTTTAACCTCATTCTAAGAGTTATCTCCCTTCTATGTTTCCGCTCAAAACCACATTTTCCATCCTCCACGCAGGCGGTCTGCGCACCTCGGACTTCCTCCTTCGTAGTGCTTACAGACCCCTGCCACAAAGCATTTCCTCCGCCTGCTAAAATTTAGCAGAAACTTTTGAGGATACGTAAAATGAAAGGTGTAACGATATCATTTTGAAATTCTATTCGGCAATGAAAGTTCTTAAAAATGAAATAAATAAAAGTGATATTTTGGGCTGAAATTATTAAAGAAATGGTGATTAACGGGAGTGTTACCTCTTTGTGCGTAAGAAGTCTGTTGTCAAGTGGTTCTTCGGTTTGCTTATCAACAAATGAATGTGTAGGTTATATTCATAATGGAATTATCAAAACATTGGGATAATTTCTCATTTATATCTTAATCAGTGCAATTACATCCATTTGATCGCCGAAACTACAAGCACAAATTCATTCAAGTGAAGGCCGCGGCGTAACGTTAGGCATTTTCGATCAGCCATATTGTTTACATCCGTTGGATGTAATCGAACGCTGGTAATCAAACGCTGCACCGAGCTCGCCAAGGGTCAAGGTCAAACTCATAACGGCAGGGATGTGTAAGCCTTGGCTTGACATGCGCACATCCCTGTTTGGAGGATGCACATTTTCTGTCAGCCATATTACTACTCGGCTCCACATTCTCTCACCGGCGCAAACTAATGGTTGTAAAGGTTTTTTACCGTTTCTATAATACTGCATGGAAATGAAAGCTGGGAAGTAAAAACGTTTGAAGTGGACAAACATCGTTTTTATTGTGTCAGCATAGTAGTCATGCACGTAAATGTCCATTCCTTGCCAATATGGTATGTGGTGAAATTATAGTGTAAACAAATAAATACGTTATGCGTTATAAAGCTGCTTTTTGAAATATGGACGGATCCGATGACTATCATTGACTGTAGGCTTCGGAACATTTGATCACATCTTGTCTTCGAAGGTTTCAATTAATACGATTCCAATAACAACCATGAAAACCATGAAAAAATATTTCATGGTTTGAATATCTCAACTATGTCAGTCTCAAGAAGGGAAACAATTCATTTATTTCTTGCTTACGAAAAGACTATTTATTTGAGTCCGTCCCCAAAGGTCACTCAACATTGTGTTTATTCAAAATAACAGCGGTTCACATTTACCTTTTATGGGTATGCAAGTATGAAATATAAGCATAATACTGCCATATCAAATGCAGTTTATGTTTATAAAAAAAACTTCATACATTACCCATAATAGAACGTTAAGTTTAAATCAATGCTCTCAGAGCACTCTTGTAGTTACGCCATATTAGATTTTGCCGACACCTAAGGACATGCTTTCTGTATACTGTTAGTTTTCATGAAATTAAATTGTCAATTTTCTCCGGAATGGAATTTTCATGTTGATGAGACTAAAGCAACACGAGTATATATCTGTCGAAAGAGTCCCAATATCTGTCACGAGAGTGCCAACATTTATCGAAAGAGTGCTAATATCTGTCGAGAGACTGCCAACATTTGTCGAAAGGGCGCCAATATCTGTCGTGAGTGTGCAAATTTCTGTCGAAAGTGTGCCAATATCTGTAACGGGACTGCCAACATTTGTTGAAAGAGTGCCAATATCTGTCTAGAGACTGCCAACATTTGTCGAAAGGGCGCCAATATCTGTCGTGAGAGTACCAACCTTTGCCGAGAGAGCGTCAATATCTGTCGTTAATGTGCCAAAATATGTGGATAATGTGTCAATATCTGTCGAGAGTGTGCCAATATCTGTCGAAAGTGTGCCTACCTGATACATAAGTATGAGATTGACCTTAATTCTGCATTAAAAATGCCGGCCATTGATAAACCTTACATTGTCAAATAATGCATCTCATGCGATAAGACATTTATAAAAGCACCGAAAGCATTTTCCAGAATTTTTTATCTTATCAATGATAGGTGCAACCCTCGTGATGATACATTTCACACGTGATCATTACTCACAACTTGTGATCTTGACCTGTTGATTAGCCAGTGATAAACTAATGGCATTTTACACGAGTATAACTTGTAATTAACCCTTTTAAATAAAAGTAACATTGTTTTATTAGTTGGGATTAATCTTCAATAGTAAAAGTTCTTGTCGTGCCGGGTGCCTTGCAGGATTCGAACCCCTACTTTCAGAGTCTGGCAACACCGCTAGCATTGACCATGGGGCCGTTGCACAAAACAACTTAACACTAAGGTTAACCTGAGTGCCATCATTTAACATTGCACTAAGGCTACCTTAGTGACTTAAGGTCACCTTAGTGTTTTGTGCAACGTGACCATATCATCAGCGAATAAACTCGTTCATTTCGAAAAGATCAAGGTCTAACAAGCGATAGTTAAGCTGTTGCTACATTTGATAGCTATCTGATAGGTGTAAATTGGCACAGCTTCCAAGGCTCAATGCAGTTAAAGATCCACGCCATGTAGATAGTGAAAATGTTACATAGTTATCAACTATCTTAAAGAGGGCAAGTTCTTGTAACAACATCTCAACTAGTGCTTGTTTGACTTTGATATGTGTCAAGGCGAAATTGGCGAGTTGGTTAGTTGGTTAGTCTTTGATGAATTTGATAACCTTGTGTTCGAGGCACCACTGCATCACAAAGAAAAGTTGTTTAATTTGTTTTCTTTCGTTTCGTCAACAGTGAAGTGTTTACTACCAAATAAAACCTTTCGAAATAGAATTATCAGCAAGTCTGATAAGCATGTCCGCCCTATGGAGATGACAAGAGTTGAAGTTGTATTCGTTCTGACGTCCTTGAATAAGTTGGTGAGTTTATCTACAATTCCTTCTTTAATCATCACTGAAAAACTATGGTGGCATGTTGGGACAAGGGTTTAGCTAGCCATGTTTCAGTGGCAGTGAGCTGCCGCAGCAGAAATTTACAGCGAATCACGTTAAATTATGCTTTGAGTAAGGTGATATGATGTAAGTAAATTAATTGATTGAAAAATATGATGGTTTTGTTGGTAACACCATGCACAAAATCTAACTTATGCGTGACGGGTCTGTCAATTTTGTGACCAATCAAACACAACGTTTTGGCAAATTTGCCACCACTTGACTCAATAGCTTATCGTGGTGTGGTGGTTTGAGTGCTTCAGTGACCCCGAGCGCTATGCCAGCCGGAGTTTACATGCTCCTGTAAGGGTTAACGAAGCTTGACAGTGAGTGAGTAAGTTGGGGTTTCACGTGCTTCGAACAATATTTCAGTTATTAAACACGTGAATGACAAGCATCCAAAAGAGAGTGGACAGACAAGGGAGAAATGGATCGAAATGATGAGAGAAAAGATGGAAAGAAAAGCATAGTGAGAGATAGACAACAGGTTTTAGAAGGACTCAAATTCAGTCTAGCTTCTATCCGTCGACCTGTCCAGCTTGGGTGTCCCTACCAGGGGCATGGAAACCACACCTGGCATAGCTCTCGGGGTCTCTGAAGCGCGCAAACCACCACACCACGTTAAGGTTTTGAGTCCAGTCGTAGTCGACAGCAGCATTCTTCGTCATTAATGCAACCGCTGTTTAGGATCTTCTTGTGTTTCTGGAAGTTAAAAGTAAAACTATCTTTCAATATCTTAGTCAAGGATACCATTTCCTATGCATTGATAAGGCAAATGTTATCTGTAAATAAGACACAAAATGAAAATATTCGAATAAAGTGTTTTTAACGTTAACTTTTGAAACGGCGTCGCTTATTACACTATTAGTTTTGTTTATATCCAATAAGCAATTTTGAACCGAGAAACGCTTGTATCAAGACAGAGTTGATGTACGACGTCTCAATTTCGAAAGGGCCAAACTGCATCACCGAATACTCCTAGTTATGAAGATATCATGGCGATGATTTCCTGAATGCATGTTCTTTTTAAGAGGCTTGAACAGCATCCTGTCTCAGGGTATACGTATTTTCTTGTTCCACTGATATTCTCTCGGACATAACACCAATACATATTACGCTATGAGACCCTTGATCCAGCCGATGAAAAAGTTTTATCATGATGGTTCACTATTAAACTTCATCCGACTACAGGGAATCTCTTCTAAAACATTTGGCTTTTTCTCATCCTTAACATGGTGAAGTCCTTACATAGTGATGTTAAATCAAATGCTATTCCCATTTAATCAAAAAAGGTGTCCTAAATGTTTGAAACCACTCAGTGATCCATCAAATAAAGCCGAAACATGGCGGGACAATCTTAGTATTCCCGAATCGCATATATACCGCTGCTCTTGGTTGACTATTTAGATAGTTTATAGGTCATTAGCGCGTAAGTATTAGCAGGGTTATATCCCAGGGTATATGAGTGGAACGAGAGCGTATACGTTTAACCCTGCATGTAAAAGAAATTAATTTAACCGATTCCTTGAAACAAAATGTCACAATGTTTCAAGCCACTAACGCTCACCAATATTTCGGAATGTTAATTTATGTATACCTCACTATATAACTAACGATCTGCAATATGTTATTAAACCATATAAGTTATTTTGAAAACACGTACGTATTCAGGTCATAAGTTGATTATAAAAGACCGGAATAATATAATGCAATGTTGCATAAAAGTCCACATGAACTACGATATGTACACATTTTGCTTACAGTCTGAAAACAAAAAACGGCAACCACAAGGGTTAATACAAAACCAAATCTCAAACTCTGTATGAGAAATCGATGATGTTAAAGATATACCTAAGAAAGAACATTTTCTCCTTTGTTATCCGTTATGAGTGTTTAGATGTACGCAATAGTCCATAAATAATTTTATTGAGGGAAATCTCTTTTGAATACATATGTCCTAATTTGGGCTAAATTATGGCCAATCTGATATGTTGTGCGTTAAGTAGTGTTTATTACCTGTGGGTTCAACTATCAATAATGTTTACTGGTGACGTTTCTTTTACACAAGGGTTTATATCTATGTATCCATTTTTAGGATTCCCTGAATCAAGAACTAGGGACAACATTTAGGCTATATATGGTAAGTTTAACAACAACATTATCTGCAATAATCACAGAGGGAGGTCACGTGATCATTTAAAAGATATTTTGTCATTCCATGAATAGTCATCAGTTACGCTGTTCAGCTGCATATGAAAAGTTTGTTCACCTACATGTACCTCGGTATACTCGCGCAAATATCATGAATTTGAGATGCCATCGTGGTATCGTAGCATTGCAAAAACGTAAATGCATGATGTTTAATTTTCAATACAGATATGCAGATCCATTGTTCATCATATTCCACAATTAACCGTACCGGTTTTGGCAGGTCAATGAATTGACCAGGGGTCAAAATATCGAAAACACTAATTCATATTTTTCTCCACATTATCCCTTAAAAGTTGTCAACTTCTTTAAACATTAGTCATGTTTGTTCCTTAGCACAAACTCGATCGATGTGGTTATGGTGGTTTTAATCTCAGAGAGTCGATATGTAAACTTTCATTAGCCATTTAACGAAATCAAAAATCTGAAAATGTGACCACTACTTTCTGTTTATTTCAAATATTGCCAAAAGTCGAATATTTGCACGAGAGACAAGACGATACCAAATGAGTTAAGAATGGCTTTTTCACACGTGAAGAATGGGTGATCCATTGTCAGATTTGCTGAAGTTATTCTGTTGACGGTCAAACGAAACCCAAATTACATGATATGATTACTATGATTCAGGGGTAGGTGAACAGACTTTCGGTATGCAGCTGTTTATGTAACGTTTACACTGTATGATGTTTATTCTTTACTACAATACAGACCATGTACTTCTCATATAACCAGTATGAAGATTTGTCCCACTTTTTATACCTAGCAAGAAACCGATACCTTTGTAGTTCCTCTTAACAAATTAATGTTTATTTACCCACTTTAAGCATTATTTTTAGCATGTTTATAACCCCATGTAATGAAACTTCACAAGACAAAAACAGAATAAGCCTATGAGGTCGACAGTATCTTATCATCGTTCCTAGAAATGGACTGACCCCCGACTGGCATGGACCCCGGGAGGTACATACCCTGACAATATCGTCTTCTACGTCAATGAGATCTGGACTCCTCCACTGGTTGTCAGTAATGCGTAAGTTATCGTTGATACATAATGATTGAATTTCATTTTGAATAAAATAAATAATTGTTAAAAATTGGAAAAAGGAGAAGATAAAAAAACATCTAGGGTTTGCTTGAAAATCTTGAATTCCGGGGAATTCACAGGAATTAACTGCTCATTATAAAACAGATATTGGGTGTCAAAACAAGACTTTTTCAAGTAGATTAATTTTTTTCGGGAAATTATTATCAAAACGAGTGTCAAAACACCTATAGAAAACGATAAAACCTCTAAATAGTCATTTAAATAAGATTTCAGTCTTGAACCTGTTGAAGCATATTTTCACGAACGTCGTTTATCTGTTCAATCGGTGTGAAACCTTCAGAGCGTTATAGCGGTTAACGTTTTACTTATCAAAAAGCTGCCATTGACATATGATATAATAATCTTGTTTCATTTGTCAGTCACATGCATAGTATCCCTAGTCCAAAATGTGTTCAAAAATGTATGCATACCCATGTAATGTTATCATTCAACGAAATATGTTCGAAAATGTATGCATACCCATTTAATGTTATCATTCAACAAAATGTGTTCAAAAATGTATGCTTACCAATGTAATTTTATCATTCAACGAAATATGGTCGAAAATTAATGCATACCCATGTAATGTTATCATTCAACAAAATATGTTTGAAAATGTATGCATGCCCATGCAATGTTATTATTCAACAAAATATGGCCTAAAAAGTATGCATACCCATTTAATGTTATCATTCAACAAAATATGTTAGAAAATGTATGCAAGTATTATTCAATGAAATATGTTCGAAAATGTATGCATACCCATTTAATGTTATCATTCAACAAAATATGTTAGAAAATGTATGCAAGTATTATTCAATGAAATATGTTCGAAAATGTATGCATACCCATATACTGTTATCATTCAACAAAATATGGCCGAAAATGTATGCATACCCATGTAATGTTATCATTCAACAAAATATGTTAAAAAATGTATGCGTACCCATGTAAAGTTATCATTCAACAAAATAAGTTCTAAAATGTATGCATACACATGTAATGTTATTATTCAACGAAATATGTCCGGAAATGTATGCATGCCCATGTAATGTTATCATTCAACAAAATATGTTCGAAAATGTATGCATGCCCATGTAATGTTATCATTCAACAAAATATGTTCGAAAATGTATGCATGCCCATGTAATGTTATCATTCAACAAAATATGTTCGAAAATGTATGCATGCCCATGTAATGTTATCATTCAACAACGTTAAAGAGGGCCATTGGCTCCAGCTTGATGCATACTCTCAAAGAAAGAATGACTCCTTAATTGACTCTAAATTTTAGAGGACTTTATTTGTTAATGTGTTGTTAACTTGAGTTATGTAAAACCAAATCTTCAGTAAAACTACTTTTCCTTACCGTATATGTATTACCCGTATAATGACTACATTCCAGATGTCTCCTTCAAAGCTTAAGGACAGTTTTTCTCAATAGACAATGCGATTTTAAAAAAACGACTGTGACAATATACGACAACTTGCTTATAAATGGTCAACGATTTGTGGATAGGGGGCAAACTAGCTGAAAGAGACTCGAGGATGTGTGGAACCTTCTTCTCTTTCTTCTCAAAAACTTTGAACCCTTTTACCCACTTCAGGTTTTGCAGGTGCAAGACTGAACTGTTCATTCCATACTATTAACAATTTAACCATTTGATTTTCATGAATGATTCTCAATTATGTTGTTCACATAAACAAAGTTTCGAGCTGTCAATATTTCATCTATTGATAAAGGAGGACTTGAACCTTTTGAAGGGCGACACAAGCACACTCCACTCACATCACTGTACAACTAACATTCTCTTCTTTCGTTTTAGAATAGATGAGTCAGTGTTTCATCTTCGTGATGAGATCTTCCCAATGAGAGTGAACTCAAGTGGAACAGTAACCTGGATTTCTCGTATGTCGCCCACCACCACCTGTGATATAGACACATCGATCTTCCCTGCAGACACACAGGTATGTGTAAAGGAATACTAAACAAAGGGCGATATTATTATGTAAAACTGCAGGATTGTGTCATCACCAATTCTAGCAGGGCCCTCTCAATCATAAAGGCAACACTCAGAGGATGCTGTCGTGCTCCACTCTTTAAAAGATGTTGGATCTTTTGTTGCAGGACTGTGACATCAACATCACAAGCTGGGTGCATTCAACCAATGAACTGTCTCTGGAGGAAGGGTCTACCAAACATTACCCTGATCCCGTCAATCTTGACTACTTTACGAAGGACAAGGCCTGGAAGCTCCTAAAGACCTCGGTGGAGGTCGTCAACCTGACGGGAGGATATGGGATACAATATCACAAAATCAATTACCGGTTTACATTCATGAGAAACAAAAGGTTCTACTGGGTTCTGCTTGTGATTCCAGGTATCTGTCTGGCTGTCTTGCAGACCCTTGTGTTCCTCATACCTCTGAATGATAAGGACACAAGAGTGATGTATGCCTCATCCCTTCTGCTGTCCTTCGTCTTCTACACAAGCCTTCTGAATGATATCCTGCCTCCCATATTTATTGACCAAGAGAATCATGTGATTGGTAAGTTTTCGTGGATTGAGTACGGGGTAGAGAGATTACTTGTTTAACGGTGCTTTAGCCTTGGGGTTCACACTCCAATTTTGCGTTTTCGTATTTAAAAAAGAATTTGTAAACCGCTCACCTTCCTCATTGTCTTTGATGCTCATTTCATTTCTTCGAACTTTTTCCTCATGAGGTTATGAAATGTTTTTACAAAATAACACCAGCTTTGTCAAAAGGTTGGTAGTTGACCTGGATAGAGTGAGTGTTGTTATGTTTGAACTGTTTTTCTATTTGAGTTATCAATTTTGGTAATACAACAACTTCAAACGTGTGAGTTAATTATCAATTTAGATTACAAAATAATCAAAACGGTAACTGTATTGAATGAGTTTTCATCATGTTTCACTTTAGTTTCTATTGCCTTTACCTTTTTTCATTTATAGCATCAGTTTTCTTTTTTACCTATAACTTACCTGATACGTCACTCTGAATAATCCAATCTAGTAAAAACCATCTTAAAACGCCATGTCCGAAACGAAAATATTTCAAAATATATTTGCTCCGCCCTTGTCATCACGGCCAAAATATCTTGTACTAAGATTTAAGCCAACTGTAGGCTCTTCCGATAAATCAATCAGAAGTCAGCTAGCAAAATGAGCTTAAGACGTCAACGAGAGATAGCGACAGTGACCCGTCACATTTGCAGTGATACGTTACTTCCGGTAATCTTACTTCTTAGTAAACGGAGACACATTTTTAAAAATGTTATTTCAAGCGTAATTTCAACGTATTTTTAGTTTGATACTAGGTAGATCTATTAAGTATATGGTCTATC
This sequence comes from Phorcus lineatus, assembly GCA_921293015.1. Taxonomy (NCBI): domain Eukaryota; kingdom Metazoa; phylum Mollusca; class Gastropoda; order Trochida; family Trochidae; genus Phorcus; species Phorcus lineatus. The sequence continues at coordinate 10,365,666 of OV121097.1, read as the reverse complement.
CGGCGATACTTATTGTAAAGTCTGTAAAGTTTATTGGTAACGCAATCAAGAAATGATTGGACGAATAGAATCATCAACAAAACAACAAAATCATCGCGAAGTAATCGTTGTCAAACTTTTGTTTAATTGGAAGCGACAGCATTTATAATGGTGGACATCCTCAAAACTATTATATCCTTAAAACCAACAAGAATCATTAACAATTAAAATTCATACACTTGATGATAATTATATATGGACGAGGTACATGTACTTCAATACTGTGTGAATAAGAAACGAACCATGGGATGACATGACTTAATTCAGATTCCGACGAAGTACACCATCATCAACCGAGTAAGTTTTAAGTGCATACATCCAATATGTTGACTGCTGGTTGAGAAATAAGTTGTGTGCTTTAACGTTACCTTTAACTACCCTTTATGACTCTTTGGCGAACTTAATTCTTTTCTAAGATGCAAAAATTTTCTACATGGGAACCATCTTCAAATAAACTATAGTATTTATATTATATATCGCTCACATTTTTCCGTGAACAAGGTCTAACTGCTAACTATTCCAAGTCTATAACGCAACCCCTAGTTTAAAACCAACTTTAGTTTTTAGCTGAACTTTTTTCAACATTAATTGAATTTTGAATTGTATTTTCCCCTTACATTCCATAAAGAATTATGGGTATAGTTGGATTTTGAAGCATGATTGCGGATTAAATTCGCGATATTATTTTTAGCTCATCAGGTCTGAAAGACCCGATGGGCTTATGGCATGGCATGGCGTCCGGCGTCGGTCCGTCAGTCCATCCGTCCATCCGTACATCCGTGAACTTTTCACTTTTTCGACTTCTTCTCCAGAAACAATGACTCTAGAGAGCTGAAATTTTATGTGCATACTCCTTGGCAAATGGGAATTCTAAATTGTAGATTCCGTGACCCAATGACCCTCAAAGGTTGTAAAAAGTTCCAAAAGGTCCAGAGATTTGAATAGTTGTGTATAGACTTCTTGGGCACTGGAGATTCTAAATTGTAGGTTTGGTGACCCCATGACCTCAAATGGGGTCACAGGGGTCAAAACCTGAAAAACCTATTTTCATCTTCTTCTCCAGTTCCAAAAGGTCTAGAGAGCTGAAAAAGGTGTGTGTAGACTCCTTGGCCAACGGGGATTCTAAATTGTAGGTTTGTCGACCCCATGACCCCTAATGGGGTCACAGGGGTCAAAACCTAAAAAAACTAATTTCATCTTTTTCCCTAGTTCCAGAAGTTCTAGAGAGCTGAAAATTTTTTTGAAGACTCCTCGGACACTGGGGATACTAAATTGTTGGTTTGGTGACCACTTGACCCCAAATGGGGTCACAGGGGTCAAAACCTTAAAATCCTACTTTCATCTTCTTCTCCAGTTCCAAAATATAAATGTATTTATGGTTAGACAAAATTGGCCCGACACAAGGACGGACTAAATAATTTTTCAGCCCGTCCTCAACCAAAGTTACCCGTCTCGGACGTTGGGACAGGCTATTTTTCCTACACTGCCCATGACCCCTTGGTCTAAACCCAAACACCTATTTCTATCAAAAGTCTGATGAGCTACAGAGCCCATGGCTCTATTTTTTTTGCTGCTGTCATCAACGTTGAATGTGATGGTCTAATCTCTTATATAAGCTTACTGTTGGGCCTGTACACCATGAATTATTTAGGTTAAACTGTATTACATTAATCCTGGTAGAGATGGTTTACGTAGACCAAAGTCACAGTGCCACGGGGCGCCGTGACCTGACGTGTAACAACGCGGTCACACGAAATTCAAACCATGTTGATCGATAGAAAAGATTAAAGGTTACCATGGACGTGTGATCATGATTTATATCTGATTTTGCTTATTCGTTCACTTTATTGACGGGAGGTTAGAATATTTATGAGAAATTGTTAAACAAACTTAGCAAGATAAAAAGTCAGGCCCATCTCAGGAACTGATTTTCGATTTTTTTTAAATTATGTTTATTACAAAGGAGAGAAATTAATTCAATGAGGAATATCGAAGTGATTTAATTGTTCGAATTTTAGGTTCTTGGTGTTTTCAGTAAAATCTGCAAACAATCCAATGGAATTAAGTACGATATTTAACGGACCCCGGAACGTATGTAATTAGAGTTAGTTTCAACTAGAGAGTCGAGTATTTCTTTCAGGTGAGAGTTTCGCGACCGTGATGATCTGTGGTACAGCATTAACCGGGATAGTCATCATTGGGATACTCTCGACCAGCATCCTCGAATTCTTTCACAGTGAAACCAAACCTAGGCATCCGGAGCAGCCCGAAGGTTATGAGAGCCTGGAACTGAACCGGAGTTGTGGAGACTGGACATCATATAGTATAGGTCTTTTATGTAGGTCATGTCTGTTTGTCAAGGGTTGTCAGAGATGCTGCAAGTGTTTCGTTTTGAAAATATGTAATGGAATCTGCTTTTCGGCATTCATTATTATTTATAGTATTGGAATTGGTAACATCCAATCGATGTAATCTCAAAGACACGTGCTAATGGTTGAGTCAGTGTGTTTTAAACATACTTCTGCATTCCAACGTATGTCAACAAATTCCAAAATCACTAGTGTGAAAAGGATATCTTTTGTTTTGGATGTTCCACGACAAATTGTGTTTTCCATGTGAATGGCCCTCATTAAAGCAACAATTCAAGTGATATAATGCCCTTTATTTTGACAAAATGTTACAATTTGTTTTTAATTTGATTTTTCAATATGACGAACACGCATCAAACACCTATAATTCTATTAACGTTTTGTTCTCTGTTGAAGAAATATAAGATATCATATTATAATATAATAATTACAAAAAAATATTCGCATGTCTCTAGGCAAAGAGTTTGCAAACACTACAGAAATCTTTATAGTTTTTTTTTCGTTTTCATTTGTCCACCATCTTCCCCCGCATGCCTTTAAATTGCACCAGTCTCTATCCTTGGTTAATTCAAACCTTGCTGCCAACGCAACAAAATTCGTGTTTTGAGTGCAGCGCCGTCTTCGGCGAAAAGTTGCAATCCCAATATGATTTCCAGCGTCGCAGCAGCCTCGATGACAAGCAAAGAAAAGTTTGGTAAATGCAGCAAGGCCTATCTTAGCAAGTCATTGGAACTAGCGAAAGTATAGGCAATGAGTCGGATGATGTTTGATGTTTGACGTCGGCATCAAAGGCAGTAGTTGATATTGACAGCAAATTGAACTCGTCTTCATCACGCCTATGACAGGTATTTCAATGAATTCGTACTTGCAATTTCATCCCCCTTCTTCCTGCAACGCGATTTTCAGTCGTGAAAGTGTTTGTAAGATATTTTTTCATGGACACCTTTAGACACAGGCGTAAGTACTGAGAGAATACTGCCTTCATAATTTTAAAGGCACTGTAGCACATTATTTCAAGATAATCTTAAAACGAAAATTAATATTACAAATTGCAAAACAATCATTATAATCAATACAGAGATAAATGTTACAACTTGCATGGCAACCTTTTCTAATACAAGGATTACTTAAACTAATATATGAACTTCTGTCGAATAACACAAATTGATTCCCTATCTGTTATGATTTATTAGTTATTACTGTATATTTATTAAATAAGACATAAACACGTGCTACAGTGCCGTCAAAAGTAAAGTACATGAATTATTAGAAGTACAAGAAATTCGCATACTCACGGTAATCAGTTACGCTGTCAACACTCGTCCTGGAGGGGTTTTCTAACCCTGCAGTTTTACCCCATTTTGCTGCTTTCTTTCTATCCTTTCTCTCCCTGATCTTTTTGATGATTTTCATCCATGTTTAAATGACTGAAATATCGTTGAAGGCAACATACTCTCACTTTATCTTGTGCCTGTTATTCTCTGTAAACAAAAGGTATCTAGAGCTTTGTTTTCATTCTTGAGAACAGTCGAAGACATATAGAAAATACTAGGATGCAGCTGTTTTTTCAAAATATCTTGGACTTCAGATTAGCTTTAAAAAAGCTATTGAAAAGATGTAACCGTTATTGATATCTTTGCTTCTGTAACTGTCAGCATACATTTGTACACATGATCATATCTAATCCACCCTGAAATTATGAATTTCCTTATACATGAATTTCTTACGTGTAAAAACATTGCAAATTGTTAAAAAAAATTGTCAAGTAATTTCTGTTGTCAGATTCGATGAAATATTCTTATGTCCGCTGACATTGGAGAGTTACCAAATTCTTCGAAAGCATCGTCGCAATATATGAATCATTATCTCGATTTGCACAGCAAAATTGCACACTCTTATTCAAATGAAATGTTGGTGCCGCAAAAAAGTCACAAGACTTTCCAATGTCCAATTGGTTCGCTTGCGATCAGTGAGGTTGTTCATCAGCGAACTGTAGATTCGAACGTTGACCCATAAATAAAATTAAACAAAAAAGATCATATTTGTAAATTGATAAATGAAAGAGTAACACTGACAAAGATTAGCCGCGATTTTGACCTAACCAATCTTTAAGATTTAAAGCATAATTTCTGGGTACTCATAGAGATATCTGTTTCCATGTGTCCGAGAGTTATGGATAAAGATTTATCATTTGTCCGAGTTAAATCTTCAATGTTTATATTAGACTGAAAGACATGATAAATCTCCATATAAAACTCGCGGATACATGCTTTTCTTTTATCATTATTCCTTTTATTATTTTCCTTTAATTTTTTCTGATTTTGTAAATTATTTTATCAATGACAACATTACATTTTGAATTACCAAATGAAATTGTTTTATCTGTATCAACAATTGTCACATCCTAATAGAGTAATTGTTATATACTCATATTATATTAATTCATTATTATATACTATCTATGCAAAAATTTTGATTTATCCTTATGAGGTGATAATTATATCATTGAAAAAGATTTGTGATATGAAAATAAAAAAAACAATTTCGGAAACAGTGTTTCTTTCCTTTTATTTCATTTTTCTACACACAAAGAAAACAAAATATAAATATGTCTATGAAAACCACAATATTCACTAGCTGCCACATGTTACGTTTTCCTAGTAAGGAAAGCATATTACATTTGTGACATCAGGAACTTGGAACACAATTGCGGCGGTCTTAAAGTTTCAGTAGGTTTGTAATATGATATTTCATGAGATATTCTTGGAACCTTAAATCATATGTCCGATACAAGTGAGGTTTGTTTTTAAAAATATGACAAATCACCTTTCGATCGCGAACATTTCCCTTCGTTTAGCATCGCGAACTACAGGCATTCGAGGGTAAAGAAACCATTAACATATTTTCTTGCATTGCTGCAAAATATGAATTTATGCAGCGAAATAAACCGCCACAGGGACATTTGTGGTTGAAAAACAGCCGAAGTCGCCAATCAAGTTCCTATCATTAACAAAAGGTCATATAAAACTCAAAAGCTTATTTTTCTTGGTCTTATATTGGCTAGACAAGTAGATCTTCTAACAAGCTGTCTTTTTTTTCTTTAAACATTCAAGGCCGGAAAAGTATACGTACCTATGACTTGGTTTGTTGGAAATGAATATGATGTATTTGCTTATCGTTACAGGTTATGGCAACATTTTGATGAAAATTTCTAAAAGACAGGGGGTGTTGAGCCCGTTAACTTTACCTTTTTATTGTTATAATTGCTTGATCTACGAGACTTTTCAACGGTATATATCTACACAACTATAAACTACATGACCCGAGCAAGTCCCATGATTTCCATTGTTTGGTTTAAGTCATTGCATACCGTTTAAACCTAGTTGCAAGTCACTTGGAACATTTGAAAATTCTCCTCGTTGTATTAAGTTAGGTTGAAAATCACAAACGTAGAACGGAAATGATTGTATGCAATAAATTTTAACTAATTATAGTACCACGATGACATGGGGTATTCTACTCTACACAAATATGATAATTTACGGAAGTGAAATGAATTGAAACATTTTCAAAATACCTATCCGTCACAAAGTGTCTTGCTGCCTTGAAACAAACACGAAAATCCTTTCCTAGACGTTATTGGCACTTCTTCATTTTTGGATAATTTGTAATGATAAATATGAACACACAATTGTATTAACTTACTGCATCCCAAACACAACCTCAGCTACATGATGTTTACATTTCAGCTAACTCTCAAGTGCAGGTATCTACAGAATAATAATAATAATAAAAATAATAATAATAATAATAATAATAATAATAGCATTCTTATACCGCGCATATATCCATGACAAAGCATGCTCAAAGCGCCATGAGTATTATTACCCTGGAGGGATAGTACTTTCGGTGCTGCCGATTAACAAGCGCTCCGCGCGACCGTATAGGTCCATACTTCCCCCTTGTTCAGGTACCCATTTGTACAGCTGGGTGAACTGAGATGAAGTGTCTTGCCCAGGGACACAACACAGGACGAGACCCAAGTCACAAATTTTTGGTGTCTCCACCGGGATTCGAACCCGGGTCTCTGGAAGGAAGGGTCGGATACAGTCGAAAATGCACAAAAATAGTCAAAGTAGTCAACGAATTTGTCATTATTGTATCTCTTAAAGTATTCAAAGAAAGAGTTTTAAGTCTCTAAGTTTTTTTTCCAATTAATTGTTGATCGTCAAATTTAAAAGAGGCTTTTCAATTCACACAAAAGACATAGGTTGGGAGTTTCTTCATCAGTATGTTTCTTCATTCATCCGCTCCTCGAAGCCGACGACCTGTGAAACTGATCCAGTACCAAAAAAACTTCTATTGCAACATCAGGATTTGTTGTTGCCGAGTATAACACAAATCGTCAACTCAAGCCTCGAGAGTGGTATATTTCCAAGAAGATTCAAGCAAGCTGTTGTGAAGCCTCTTTTTAAAAAAACCTGATCTTGACCCTCAGAATCTCAAAAACTTTCGACCTGTTTCAAATTTAAACTTTATTTCAAATATAATTAAAGAGGCTGTGCATGCTAGATTGAAAGACCATCTCTCTAAACATCAGTTTGACGACTTCCAGTCTGCATACCGTCAATGCTATAGCACAGAGACTGCCTTACTTCATGTGACCAATGAGCTTCGTTGTGCTGTTGATGACGGGAAGATCTTGTTAGATCTCTCCGCAGCGTTTGATACAATCGACCACCAGCGACTTTTGTCAAGGCTCAAGAATCAGTACGGGCTTGAGGGTAGTGTCCACCACTGGTTGACTTCCTATTTATCTGACCGAGAGCAATCTGTAGTTGTTGGTGATGACAGATCGGTGTGCCGCAGGGATCAGTCCTTGGTCCAGTCCTGTTTGTGTTATATACCCGGTATATCGGTTTCATTTCCTCTAACCACACAGTTAATCATCACGCCTATGCTGATGACACTCAGCTCCTGAAGAACTTCATCTTGTCAGATTTTTCCACATCTCTACAATCCATCTCTGATTGTACCCAGGACATCAAATGCTGGATGACCGCAAATATGCTTAAACTCAATGACACAAAAACAGAAGCAATACTCGTACAACGCATCAACTCGGAAAGGTCAAAACAGATTTCTTGCCAGTCGCAGATGCAGATATAGACTTTTCTGATGTTGTTAAAGATTTAGGGGTATACATCGACTCATCCTTGGCCTTGAATGCTCATGTTAATCGTTTGAGCAAAACCTGTTTTTTCCATCTGAAGTCAATTGGTAACATCCGACCATACCTTACAACTGCTGCAACAGAAGCCCTTGTGCGAGCTCTTGTTACAACTAGGCTCGATTACTGCAACAGCATCCTAACAGGCCTGAGCTCCAATCTCCTTGACAAACTCCAGAAAATACAGAATACTTCAGCTCGCATCATCAGCAAGACCTCTAAACGAACTCACATTTCGTCAGTATTGAAAGGAATGCATTGGCTGCCTGTTAGGGCCAGAAGTGATTTTAAGGTACTTTGTCTGACATACAAATGCCTAAACGTCTTGGCTCCCTCCTACTTGTCAGATATGCTTCACCTGTATGTTCCTGCACGCAACCTACGATCAAACTCACAAAATCTTCTGGTTGTACCTTCTTACAGACTAAAATCTTTCGGAAACCGATCTTTCTCTCACCACGCTCCTGTGCTATGGAACACACTCCCTCAAAGTGTTTAAAGCTCAGACAATACTGACACTTTTAAGTCAAGACTGAAAACCCATCTCTTTGCTGAATATTACTTCTAACATCATCAATTTAACTGTAAATAATATCCTGTATATAGCGTGTAGCGCTTTGAGCATGCCAAAGGGTGTGGAAAAGGCGCGTTATAAGTGTGCATTTATTGTTTATTGTTATTATCTATATTCAGTCGTGGACCTATTATCACTGCACCTTTGCATGGAATTCGCCACGGTGAATTTTGTCTGTACAGCTTTAAAATTTCAAAAATTATAGAAAAACAATAATTTTCAACTAGATAAAATATATCAAAGAGTAAAGAGCATATGAAAATTATGCAAAGAGTGGCGGATCTAAGGTTTTTTTGGATGAGTAAATGGGTGAACTTATGCGGGTAAGATGTACGAGAAGAGAAGTAAGGGGATTGATCCTTCCTAAACCTTTTACATAAATTGACCGCAACCTACCTTTTCACAATTTCTGGATCCACTTTATGAAATCAAACGGATCATATGACATGATGAAGTTGGCTGTGTCAGGATCTTAAAGAGCCACTCCGTGATTTTCATAACATGTTATTTACCTTTGATACGAACCTAAATGTCATATGTTGTGATATAAAATCAAAACATCTTAACTTTTCATGTCCAACAGACCTATATATGACAAATACTGGTTTTCCATGAAAATCTAAAAACAGCCATAAATGCATAGAGGTGTAGATATCACGTCCATATACATGGATACCAGCTATATCACCTAACATACACTATCAACTCCTAACTGCCCTCCTGGCTGTTTTAGATAAGTCTCCAAAATAACGTTTGACTATTTGACGCGCGCTGTCCGGTTTTCGATCAGAAGTGCGACTTTCTTCCTTCATATTGTCACTGTTAAACAACAATAAGCTTTCAAATGTGTCATTTTAGTAACAATCGTTACTTCGCGATCAAATGACACCATTGATTAAATTGGCATATATGATTCCAACAACTCACGGAGTGGCTCTTTAGTTCAGATTCACAATGTCGCTTCAGTATATAAGGCAATGTACTTTAGAAATCCCAGCAGAGTACACAGATATAAAGACAATGAAGATAACAGCGTTGACCACCTGTAAGAAGATACACTTGCAACAACAGTCCTTGCACATTATTCCATTGTCTTTTGCATTTTCAGGGTGTTTCATAGTCACAATACTTGTCGCAATCATCTCAAAAATCATCAGTCCTGTTACAACTGTCCCGCTGATCATTACGTTGCGGAAACTCTCACCTGGGAACATAAATGTTGTGTAAACAAATATGTGCTGTTATTATAAAGTAGGATCGTTATAACCCAGGGTTATTGATGTCTGACCATCAGAAGATGATTTGACATACATTTTTGAAATTACTAAAACTAATGTTGTGACATTGTATTACACTTTATAAAGGCACATTAAATGAATATCATAATGCCTTTGACTTATAAACAATCTAAAAGGTTAAAGGGAATAGGAAATATGACCTATTTTGAAGATTAGAAATGTTATTTGAATAATTAGTAATTGGCATCTAAACTTGATCACCTATAAAAACGTAAACAAAATTCGACCTTTGACCTAATGACGTCACGAAGGGAATCGTCCCCCATTTGTTTACATAGAGACGAATGGAAGTCGGGAACAGAGGAGTCGGAAATACCTCGTATATGTGTGTTAGGTGGCTTTAAACTGTAGTAACATCACACAAGTAAACTTAATGCTTCATATTTTGCCATGGGATATCGCAAAACAATGGTCGAAAATTGTGCAAAGAACCCGCACCCGCGTAACTGTTAAATACATAGTCCCAAAAATTTAGTTTTCAATGGAATTTAATATCATTACGTTTATGATTAAGGTGTTACATGTGGAAAGTGTAATTTCAACATGATTTCCTAAACCCTTTAAAGTTAAATTGTCATAATCGCCAGTGTTTGATAAAGTAAATAACACATTATGAAATCTTACTCTTGTATATTAAAACTAAAAAGTTAAGGGAATTGTTCGTTTCCTAATTACATTGAAAAACACTAATCATGGTAAAACTGTTTTGTCATACTAAACTATAAGGCAAAAGAAATGTTTTACTAATTTTTCTGGACCATAGAATAAAAAAAGGTAGTTATGGAAATTCTGACGATTGGTTTACAGAAACAGAAATCAGTTTCCAATATATCGGCATTCAATTTGCCCCAATACACATGGAAAGAGACAGGGGGACAATATTAAAAAATACAGAAATGTGAAGTTGAAAGATAAATGCATAGAAACTCTCAGTAGTCATAGGAATCACAGAGTCTGTCATCAGTAGCGAGTGTGACGACCCTGGGCATCAATGCAAGAAAATATACGCCTCCTCATTGAAGTCGTCAGGCGTCGGATGACGTCAGCAGGGATCCTGTTCTATATGTTTAACAGAGCTTGTTCAAGTTCCTGCTAGATGTTTGGAGGTGGTATCAGCAATCAATGTGATCCCAAAGGTGTTCAATGGAGTTCGTATCTGGTGAGTTGGCAGGCCACGGCTTAACAGTGACGTTGGCGTTTTCGGGGTAGTCTCTAACATTTCGGACAGTGTGAGGTCTTGAGTAGTCGTGTTGCGATTTCAATGTTCTTGGCTGTTGTTTGTTGAAAGGAACGACGATAGGTCACAATACCTCATCAATATATCGCTTGCCAGTCAGATTCCCTCGCAGAATAACCAGCGGTGTCATCCTTTGGCAAAACATCCCTCCCCGCACCATGGCGCCTCCGCCTCTAAACGAGTGAACATCTCTAATGCAGTTTGGCGCGAAACGCTCGCCCCTTCGTCGATAAACTCTAACCCTGCCATCATTCCTGAACAGGCAAATTCTGCTCTCCTCTGTCAACAGCACCCTCTCCCAGTGACGTCGCTGCCACCGGCGTACAGTACGTGTCATCGTTATCTGTGTTCCAATTCTCGCTAATAATGCTTTTTTATATGGTGAGAAATAATTCAAAACCTTTGGTAAATGCGTCGTGCAAATGTTGAGGCGAATGGAGGCAAGTCATTCTGGTCAACCTTTATCCTGGACCAGGATTTAATAAGTTGATGAGGTCTCTGTAAGAATCTTCTTCTGTGTCACTTCAAGATGGTTCGCCAATTTTAGGGAAGTTTTGGAACTTTTGCAGGAAATGGAGCTTATATTAAATTGGAAACAGATGATTCTCTTACGTGTTACAAAATATTATACTCTTAGTTCTTCTTCAGAGGACTGGTGTTGCACTTGATCGTCTACCCAAAAGCGGTGGTATGATGAAAAATTATTTAGAAGCTGAAAGTGAAAACATGTCTCAAGAATGGACAGGAACCATTTATTGGTCTTGAAAGATTTATGTACTTAACTATCAGGGTGAGGGTGTTTTCAAAACTTGCAATTGAACTTTTTGTTTCGGCTGAGGAACCAAGGATGTATTTTGTCGTAATTACACGCAGAGGATTATTCAGGTATACATGTATCACACTACCCTTTTGAGTTTCTTTAACGCCTATTTTTTATCCAGGCGATTTATATGTTCCTTGATGCATCATCTAAACTAGGAAGAATGACAATGAACAAGATCATGTCTTTGATAAGATATTGCAGATATCATCAGGCAAAGGGCTGCGTTTGAGAAGGGACAAATATATGATTTTAGCTGATAATTTTGAATATCTTGGACATCGCTAGGACATCAGAAACTCGCTTGAATATTATCAAGCAAGCTCAACTTCAACCATCTTTGATGAATGTATTCAATTCATATAGCTTATTGATATTTTAATTACTCATTAGATATTATATTATCTATTTGTAGTAGCCTATACTGTAACCTTACATTCTTTGTTAATTAAAATTCAATTGTTCAAACATTCACATTCAGAATGCATACTTTGTGCCGCAGGGGCATTAGTGTTTTTGTCTGCAAGCGTCAAACTAGAATGAAACTCGGACTGATAGCAGTTATCATCGTCCTCAATCTCGTTGAAAGATGATTTAGCCATTCGCTGACATTTCCAAATCAATGGTTGATAACAAACGGTAGATTTTAGGAAATTCCACAGAGTTATGAACCAGATATCTCGCAGCGCGACCTCTATAAGTTAACACCAAAACTCCAAACATTGAAACCCTGTTAAATTGGATGCTGTAACCCTGTGCAGTAATTTTCCCTCTTATCAGGGCCAAAAGTTACCGGGGTTTTGATTTAAACATATTTATTCATGAGAAATGATTGGGTAGAAGTAATCCAACTAAAGAGAATAGCTTCCGTTTTGCTCTGATTGTAGGTAACAAGCCAAAGCTTTGCCAACCATGATAATGTTTGGAGATTATTGTTTAGCGTATCTTGCATAAGCCTGTGATTGATAGATGAAATGCCCATGGATGAATCGTCAGCGAACAAGCGTGCAGCACTATCTAATTCATCTGCAATATCGTTTACATATACAATAAACAAAAAGGGACCGTGAAGTTACCGGGGCATTCGCAGCTAACTGAATGCTTGAAACAATTTCGTTGAAATTAAACTCGAACACATGAATAATTTCCACATCCCCATAGCGAACAAATGGTATGTATCATTTTAGTTGTACTGGACGAGAACCTATAGTGGGTGATAAGAAAATTCTCAATTTTTTCAATCTGTTCTGATGAAAACCTACCAATCACATTAACTTTATCCCTGCTGAAGATTGGAGGCAGGATTCGAGTCAGAAGGCCGGTGTAGAAGATGAATGAGAGCAACATGGTTGTAGCATAGGAGAGTCGGGTTCCTTGGGCATTCAGAGGTATCAGGAACACGAAAGTTTGTAAGAAAGCCAGACAGATTCCCGGGTATACCAACAGGAACCAGTAGAAGGTTTCCTGTCTTTTGAAGTTAAACTTGTAACTAATTTGGTAGTATTCTATCCCGTATCCTCCCGTAAGGCTTAAAAACTCCAGTGACTTATCTGTGAGGTCCCAAGCCTTGTCCTCTGTATAGAAATCCAGATTAACGTCCTCGGGATAGTGTGAGGTGTTCCCCTTCACTAGAATAAGCTCGTCAGTTGAGTGGACCCAACTAGTAATATTGATGAAACACACCTGCAACAAAAGTTCCAAAGTGGTGGCACAACATCAATTAATGGACTTCTTGATACTTCTTGATGTTTAAACTTTTCCACAATTATTTCAGTCAGGTGGTCTGCGATAAGCTTCTAAAGAGGGACCTCACGTATATGTTTTGGTGACATCTTTTACGCTAACAAAGGCTCATTCAAAACCAATCAAAACCTTTGACCAGTGTGAAAATCTACTAAATAATTGTCTAATGCCGAGGTTAAGATTACAATGTAACAAAATTATGAACTCATCTTCAATGTGTAATGAGAAAAGTCAATAATAAAAAGGAAATTCGCTGAATAATATGGAGATAAGGAAAAGGTTACAATCTCAGTAACTGTATTATTTGCAATGGATCAAAATCAAAGCTAAACGGCTTAACACATTATATGTATCATTTGCATATTGATTTCCACTCAAACTTTATGGATAAGGTTAATGATTTCTTCTTTAAATGTCAAGGGAAGGTAATTATCCAAATTCACTGTACAAGAAAGAACATGTTTTCATCATTTATAATAAGTACATACCTGTTTGTCTACAGGAAAGGCGGCTATGTCAACTTCACAGGTGGTGGTGGGTGACAACCGTGGAATCCAGGTTACTGTCCCGTTAGAGTTCACTCTCAGTGGGAAGGTGTCCTCATGCATAAGGAACGTTGAATCGTCTATCCTTGGTAAACAATGAATGTAAACTATTTGCAAGCACTTGTAATCTTCGTTAAGTTAAGTACAAACATTAACAGGTTAAGCAAGCATGTAATTTGTAAAGACTTAAAAGTCACAAAGTTTATGATACATTGTGTATGATGTCACTTCAGCAGCTGTATGCCTTAATGTAATGGCTTTCATATGTTTACATGAAATTTTAAAGAAAGATCATTCAATAAGGTGTATGACCCCCTTTTGATTTTCTTAGTGCCATTATTCGTTTAAGCATGGATTCGTAGAGCTTGCGGCAGGTATTTTTTTAGACTGAATACCAATATTTCTTTACTAAATTCCAAAGTTCCTTGCCTAAAGTAAACATTTCCCTCGCAACTTTCTTGCCAATAATGTCCAAGAGTGCCTCAATGGGGCATTCCTGGTAATGTCCTCTTAATGACATTAGTTCCCAATCATGGACCTGGTTTTGGTGTTTAACAGTCACCTTGGAACAATAATTGCGATATCTCTCAGTTTGGAGACGTCTTACTTTCATCCTACGCCTACAACTGAAACATCTGAACATGGCTTCTTCAGAGAATTGGACAGGTTCCAATCCTGCACATGGAAATAAACGTGTTTTTCCGTAGTTTCCTTTGTTATGCAATCAAAAGGGTGTTCCTACAGCATGAAAAGCATTTTAACCCAAATTGTGGCAGACGTCTTGAGATTATTTTGTGACTGATCAGTAAACCATTCCTTTTACGCAAAACACCCCTAAAAAATTATGAGAGTTGGGAATCTGTTTCTCAACCACAGCTTATGCATCAATCTGTCAGATGTCTGCAAGACCTTATATCATCAATTACAGTTTCTGATGCATCAAACTTCTTCATCAATTTAACCATTCCATGAATCGTCACGCTGAAATTGTATGAACTGCCATTATTGTCTGAACTTCTTTCCATTTAGCCCTGCGTACCTGAGAGTAACACAATGTATATTCCATCACTAAGATTAAATTTCTTTTCTTTGCCATAGTAATGATGTCATATATTGATATAAGCCGTATTATAACACATGTACATTCTGCTTTTGATGGAGATATGATTTCTGAGCTACAGGTTGTTTCAAGGAATCAGTTATTCAGTTATGAAACCCTCCTTTTGAAAATACAAATGTTGTCTTATTTCAAATAGATATAAAAATTGGTAATTACACATTCAAATGCAATTTATTATAAGATGAAATTTGAAAAAAAAAATTCCCAAACACTGTGGAAGCACACACTTTTTTTTTTACTTTTCCCCCTTATTTTCTGGTTCAGGCAAAGACACATTTGACAAAAACAAAGACATTCAGCATATAAATACAGTTACATACATCCAAATATATAAGTACAATTCAATTTAGTTAATGAGTGGATTATATTCCAAGTATTAAGTGTAAAGTTGAAACACATACTTGGTTAATGTACACATATACACTTACTGAGACATTCCGGATCCTTTGATACCTGTATGTTTCATTTCCACTAACTCAGTAGTTCGATTACAACCAGAATTAACCTTATTAAGACCAATTTCGCTGATAGACGAGACTATCATTGTTAAGGGAAAGTTATGAGTGTGCACATATGAAAATAATGTCACTATAGATGTTTCACCAAATCAATATCATAGCCCTTCATGTCGGTTTCAAGCAGGACAACTGTTGATAAATAATCTCATATGCACATGGACCTTTGGTTTAAAGTATATGTCGTTATAAATATTGTTTTGAACCTGGCACACTTGCATATGACGGCCTTAGACTAAGGATTCTCAGCTGTTACAGCACTTAGTTAAGGGCACGCTAAGCACTTAATAACAGATCAAATTTTCGTTGTTCTTGAGATATTGTTCAATGAGTACTTACGCATTATTGACAACCAGTGGAGGAGTCCAAATCTCATCACCGGAGAACACGATACTGACAGGTTTGGTATTGTCTGGGGCCCATGTCAATCGCGGATCTGTCCATGTCTGATAAAAAAAATCACAATGAATGACATAATACATTCTCCCCCAATAGAGATTACTCAAATCAATTCTTATAAAGTAACCTCAGTTAAAACTAGAGCTGTTTTTCGGTTTGAAAATGTTTCAAAACCAGCATTTTGACTGTTCACGGAAGTCAAGCATTTGCACGACGTCCACATTTTTCTTCTAGGACAGGTTTCTTTCAAAACTCATTGAGTAAAAATAAAGATTGTGTTGTAAAATGTAACGCCTTTTGGGTTTCGAAAGAAACGGGACTACTGCCACTGCTCACTGAGGCACGTGGGAAGAGCTTACAATAGTAGCTTCCATTGGGAAAGAATTGGGAATAACCCTGTTGTTTTATGACCTTCATTCTAGTTTGATCTTAAAAACTTCTGAAATCAAAGACAAAGAACTGACATAAGCAGACATGAAGAGAAATACATAGGTTAAAGATATATTAAGGATGTCCGTTCCTCGAATTTAAAGTATTAAACGTTTTTCTAACTTTTTTTTTCAAAAGTTTAGTGTATTTGCTTGAAATATCAACCCAAAAAATTAGGGTTAGTGTTGTTTTTTCGAGATATATTAAGACAAAGATCCCTATGTCAGTCAAAGATTCAACATGGGACTCAATGGGTAAATGATGACCATTTTTGAGAAATCCTAAATTTAAATTAGTTCCTGTATTAAACTTTTTTTAATATAAAAACATGTTGAGTTAACATAATTTCTTCCAGAAAAAATCATAAAATATAGATGGTACTGTGGGTTTTTAGCCGCTACGACACAACATGTATTCAAACATTTCAATTAAATAATCATAAACATATAAACATATAAACATATAAGCTATTTTTGTACTAAAAACATGCTTTCTCCAACTCATTATCTAAAAATATACCTGAACGTATACGTATAGGTTATTAACCTCTCCGAGGTTGATATGTCGAATTAACGCCCGAGGCGGAGCCGAGGGACGTTAATTTGACATATCAACTGAGCGAGAGGTTAATAACTGACTTACACCACGTGGAAAACACGAAATAAATATTTTCCCATCGTAAAATAACGTTTTCACATCTTTTACTATTACTGTATATATAGTATTTAAAAACCCAACATGAAGGAAGATGACAAGACAAAATGCACCCCTGTCACCATCGCAGTCTCAGTGGCTGAATGGATAAGATCGTTGCTCGCTGTTCCGAAGATCCGCGTTCGAACCGCGCTTCAACTCTTCCTTTCTTCACTAATTGTAAAACTTTGAAATTTTGACTGTCACGTCAGTTGAGCAGGTACAAGGTGATTTCAGTCAGAACATTTGACATAACATTAAAGGTGTTAATATCTCCTAATTGGAGACGTCAAATGGCATACTCGGGAGTTATTCAAATACATATCAACCTCTGTTCGTGTAGTTACGTAGAAAATCAACCTGTCAGAACAATGGACATAACATGCCCTAGTGGTGTAAATATAAATAATATTCTTTCAACAACATCTGCTTTCTAAGAAAAACATATTATAGAACTTGCTCAAATTATCGATACAATTAAAATTGCTGAGTCAGCACAATTCTGAATTATTTCAAAATGAAAGTTACTACGTTTCTTAATTTTGCGGAATATTTAATCAGAAATCATCAAAATTGAGAAATGACCGCTTCATTTTGGTTTCTTATATAAGAAGATTATGATTTATGGCTATTTGAGTTTTGTCACTGTTTTAACACTTCAAGGAAGGGCTGAAGAAAACTGCGACGTGCTGGTTTATCCTATCCATGTTAACTTTGTTATCGCTTCTGGCATAACATTGACTGGTTAGCGTATCTTTGCTATGGTGTGTTACGTATGGTTATTTACAGCGAACAGTAGCCAATATTTTGTTGGAGGTTTTTTCGCTCTTTTTTCAGGTAATATACAAAAACATGTTATTCCATATACATACATATTGAAAGTTAATCATTGTATCGAGAGTTTTAACCTATTGATAATTTCTAAATAAACTATGCAAAATAGATCAAAATTTCAGGAAATATGATTCTTGGTCTTGAATTATGTAGATATTTACTTTTATGATATTGTATAATTTGCCTTTTGATATACGAGGTATTTAGAATGCGCCCCTTCTTACTACAATTATATGATATCTGTAACTAATATGATCGAAGCATTTAAGGCGTAAGTATTTCCTTTCACTCCAAATAATACTTGATAACTCGTAAAACTAAGTTGTACGTCAACAGTGTTAAGCCACATTTAAAGTTTACACCATATGTTTTACTCCCTGTTACACTTCCAGAATATGATAAATAGTTGAGTTCTGAGACCAGTTCGAGAAGTACATTTGTTTGAATTTGTGCTAAAACATTCCTATTCTCATTCGGTATAGTGCGAACCAGTGACTTGTTCAAATTTATCATAGCAAGAAAATTAAACAAAGTGTGAGTAAAGTAACAGTTTCGGATTATCCAAAAGAGTTTTTCTACATTTGATTGTAAAAGGGTATACATGATTGCATAGCTTACTATTGGATATAGTAATACCTATTGAGTTAGCATAATATAGAACTGCAGTCTGATACCTTCGTAATGGAGGAAGTTAGTATCAAGAGAATACACGGTATACAATTCTTCCTTCGAATAAATCGAAACGAATCATTCACAAATATTATACCGTTTTTAACCCAGCTTCTGTATAAACTGTGATCAGCAGACTTAGGAAGCGGTACCACCATACACACAATGATGATGTTAGACCTATTCCAGGTTGTCCTAAGCAACAACACATGCCTAGGTATGATACATTCGTACACAGGTCCTGCGCATTCAAGCAAAATCGGCAAAACAGCTTTATATAAACTTGTACTAAGTTACAGGAATTCGTGTTACACCCAAACAGATTTTTGCATTCGCGACGCCCGCGTGTTTGCCTACCGTAGCTCGCTAGCACCTGGCAAACAGGCGCCAATGGCAAAGGCAGCTCATAGCTCTCGTCTCTTGGCGCGTTTAATGTTCTCTAATAAGTCCATATTTATTCTGGATTTCACTGATAGGGGTGTTCGCGTTCGATGGCGTGTAAATAAGCGTCAAGCTAACATAACGTCAGATAGTGTGACGGTTCTAGCGTTGGTCTGTTATGTTGTGAGAAAGTATCGCCATGGCAGGCAAGGCGGACTTTCAATTGTTAAAGGAAGGGTCACTGGAGTTTTACTATCGTTTTTTACTCAACCGTGGTGAGATCACTCATTAGATAACAATGAGTTGGTAACGTATGTGTGTGATAACATCTCGTGCGAACAAACGGAACTACTTTCGAACGTCACATGACTCCCACTGTCGGCCGTTCCACGCCATACTACTTAGCCCTAAAAACATCTGTTCCAGCTAACCTGTCGCTTCCCCCTGACGAGTCACAAGACTTACAACGGCCTGTTGGTTCATTCGCTCCCAGCGAGGTTGTCCGTCAGCGTGCTGGTTATTGGAATGATGAACTAGAAAACCAATCTTTATACGTATTGGTCGAGGTCATGGTCGACTCTTCATTCATAATAATTTCAATCCATTCTGCTGTGATGAATGTATGTTTTGTGCATCCGACATTTTCAATCTCACTCGCACCTTTTACGACGGACCACGTTGTCAGTTAGAAATACATTGGCGCTTCAAATCGAACGTTTTCAAGGTGGAACGAATGCACTAAAGCACGTGACCAAAATTCAAACCTAAAAAAGCCCCGCAATACTCGTTGTATCCATTTAATTACGTTTTTTAAAATCCGCAATTTCTGTTTAGTACCGGGATCAGTCGCAATTTGGACCCAACCAATCTTTCAAGCTACATTTAAAGCATAGAATAAAGGTCTTCATTGAAATAAATATTTTAGCATGTGTCCGCGATTTTGATATGGGGATTTATCATGTGAGAAGGTTAGCCGAAATTTGGGTCAATCCAATCTTTCAAGCGATATATAAAGCATAGAATAGGGGTCTTCATCGAGGTAATAATTCATCATGTGTCCGCAATTTTGATATGGAGATTTACCATATATTCGAGTTAAACACATCTCCATATCAAACCGCGGAAACATTGTAACGTATAATGTAAATTCAAGGGTTATATGAGAAGGAAAGCTGTACTTACCATAAACAAAAGGAATGTTGTCCCAAGTTCCTGTTTCACGGAATCCTGTGTTTAGATAAAATTATGTTAAAATAAAAATACGATAAAAGTACGTCGTGCTGTGGAAACTTATGTCCTGTAAATAACCATATAAATTTTTAAGACACAGTTCCGTAAACATCTTGTTTATAATAAATAATCTGCATTATCTTAGAAGTCTTCAAAACAATATCTCATCTTTTTAATAATTTTTAATCTCGAAGACAAATCTGAAATGTTTTTTCAGACACAACCTCCTTTAGATTCTCTTCCAACAGCGGTATATCCGTCATACGTACCTTTATAACCTCCGTCCTATTTCATGCTCTTCACAATGTAGCAATGTAGGAATCTGATTGGATTCAATCAAAGTTAGTTGTGCAATCAAAAGTAATCATCTCATTTCCGTATGCGTTAAGAACTAAACTTTATTCTCATATGCACTTTGCAATATTTCGTTGCCAGTGAAAGTACCGGAAGCTCGAGAAGAGGCCGCTGTGTAGGAAATGATGACGGGGCTACCCCTGTGGAGGGAGAATGCATTGGTAGGATACACCTGTATAAACCCACTTAGCCAAGGATTCTAAACGATGAATTAAAGTTTTATTAGACTTGTGATAGGAAAAATATTTAAAGTTTTATGGTTTTTAAAGCTTTTATTAAGGGCCACAGAGTCAGTATATGGTAAGCAGCAAAGGGAAAATATGTTTCTGGAAAATTAATCAGTGTTGATATTTGTAACGTTGAACATATCGAGAGAGGTTGTAGCTTTTATTATCCTTGATAGTTTCAAAAACGATCATTACCTTGAAATGTTGGATCAACTTACCAACTTATTTAATGCCGTCAATACAAAATTCATCTCGACGATTGTCTACTCGCTTGGTCTGATATGTGTATCAATTTTCGCTACCAAAGCTTCCCGGTCGACTTTATTCAGATGACAACTTGCTATAATGATAGAATGATAGCAATTTTCATTGACTACTATAGGGAAGTTGTAGTCAGTCTTCAATGCTAATAATTACACGAGCATAACTATTATAACCTTCAGATCAATCTAGTTAAAACTAGTTGTAATAATCCTTACAAAAAGGACATATTTTAGTAATTATCTATTTCAGAAAAGACTTTGACATATTTTGGAGAAATTAGCAAGGGTATTACTATATCGAGCACTTCTGTTGGAAATCTTTAAAAATTACCATTTAAATGCTTATCAGATCGGTATAGTGAGAATAAATAGCTGAGTCTTGGTTTGTCATTGAAAACCGGACAGTGGAATCTAATTCACAGCAGAAACCAACACAAATATGGTTTGGTAGTGTTCAATATAACTAGTTTTCAATCAAATGGGAGATAAAATTCGACTTTTGTTTCATTAATATGATTGTTAATATCATAGTTATGTCATTTTAGTGATGAAAATGCAAGTTTACAACTGAAGTTGAGGTTTATACAGGACACATTATATATGTGATTTTGGCTATTTCATCAGAAACATAAAATTTTAAACAAAATATGTGTCAATTAAGACTAAGTAATAAATATAAAGTAATAAATAAATTAAGTAATATATGTTTTATTTAATTATTAACGTTTAAAACAAATAATGCCACTGTTTGAGTTATCTTAGTAATAATGTGAGCAATCAGCCCTGAAAGTTTCATGAAAATTGGCTCATGCATTAATCATCAGCAGCATGTTTAATCTAACCAAATCTCATAACCGAACAGTGATTATTCGAAGAAGTTGATAATGCGAAAAAAATGACACTATTAAATACGCCTTGGTTTACCATTTTATTTTTGTTGTTATTACGCATCTTTCAAAATAATTTTGAAACTCTACGCGCATTTTGAATAATTAATTCATGTATTTTTCTCGATTTTGTATTGTGAATGGAAATGACTGTTCGTGACCAACGATTTATTGATTTATGAAGTGCACATTCTGGTCTTATATTCCTTAACATATGGTGCAATTATGAGTTCAAAGTTTGTAGTTATCGCCCTACGGATATAGGCAATTGAGCACAGGCAACCGACTTTGAAGGCTTGCTGAGAAAAAAGTAATTGAGTTTCATACACCAAAAGGACATTCATGGGGTATCCGACATTTCAGCTGCATAACTTATGAGTTTCAGCCCTAACATGCAAGTATCTTCAAAGGAGAAGTTTCAGGTGCATGGAGTACGGAAATTTTAAAAAGTCAAAAAAAGCAATAAAACAGCAAAACTAAATATGCTAAGAATTCTCAATGATTTACTTGTTTCTTTGCGATGCTATTGCTAATAAAATTAGAGTAATAATGATATGTGCCAATAGCAATAAGGATTCACCCGAAATCCTGAGTTTACAAAGATATAGAGGTCGAAAAATATAACACATATATAGACTGAAGATGAAAGTGAAAAGGAAATATTCACAGACAAAAAACAGAGAAGATGCAGAAACAGAAACACAAAGAAATATTCACAGACAGAAAACAGAGAAAATGCAGAAACAGAAACACAAAGAAATATTAACAGACAGAAGATAGAGTAGATGCAGACACAGAAACACAAAGAAATATTCACAGACAGAAAACAGAGAAGATGCAGAAACAGAAACACAAAGAAATATTCACAGACAGAAACAAGAAGGAAGATTCACAGACAAAAACACTGAAAGGTTTATAAGCAGTAACACAGAGAAATAGTCACAAACAAAACAAAGAGAAAGATTCAGACAGAAAGAAGAGATAGAATCACAAAGAGAAAAATTCACAGACAGAAAAAAGAGATAGAATCACAGACAGAAATATTCACAGACAGAAACATAGAGAAAGTTTCACAGCGAGAAAGACAGCGAAAGATGGACAAACACGAAAGATAACTTTAAGATAGCTCAATTTGCGGGGAATTCAGTAATTCTAAAATAAGCGATTTTGTATTAAATCAATAAATAAAGTTTGAAATACATACAATGTTGAATCACAATTCACAACAGAAATATTATCCTAAATCTTGCCTGATGAAATTGAAATAACGAGGAAAACGAGCGTCTTCATGGCAATCAGAGCACGCATCGTGCAAGTCGGTTGTTATAAGTTTTCGCTGTTACTCGCCCTTGTGAAGCAGAAACTTCGATATAGTTAGGTAAGGATATAACAGAAAACAATCCATACACTAATGTGCTAGTTGAACAGCAGACGCGTGGCAGTTGTGCTTACAGCATTTCTTAAACTTCCAATCGATCTTAGAATATCTATATACATTGAACCGAGTTTTTCCCCTTTGGCAGTCATTAGAATAATTTTTCATCGTGTGATGATTTTGAAGTGTTTAGGTTTATCCATTGTAGTAACATACAATATATTAATTTGTATATATACTGATAATTGAAAGAGGAAACAAATGAGGAATTAGAGGGATAACTTTGAAAACGTTTTCAATCCTGAGATAACATAGTGATTGATTGCGCATTAAAAACTCTTGTAATGATGCAGTCGCATGTGACTGAGCTGCAACAGCTGCATTGGATAAAATTCGAGACATATGTTACATTTGAAATTGTAAAATTTAACTGAAGAACGCTCTGCAGGAAGTAATGCAGAATCCAAAGCTTTAGATCTTACTTTTGCAACGAATTCTGTCAGTGGTCGAGTGATTGATCTTATATACATATCACAAAGGAACATAATGAATGCAGAATTTCGATATCAATTAAAACAAACAGTTTTAAAATGATCAACACGCGCTAATAAATCGTGGGTTTTATAAATGACAATGGACAAGCTATTTGGTTTAATGGAATCGATTGAATTTATTACAGAAGGAATTGTAAAATCACGGTCTCACGACGTTGAAACGTACTGCAGTCTGAAACCCAATTCACGAAATTGGTCGACATACCAAAATTTGGCCCATTACAGAAGCTGTAGGTGTCCTTGCTTTTGGGCCAGTTGCTTGGTAGTGTGTGGTCTTTAAAGCTTTAAGAATGAGACATTTCACTTTGGATTATATTTTTCATAATACTTTTAGATATAATTGTTTGTAACCTTGGAAATTAACTAAATAGCGTTCAATAACACGTTAATTAGACTTGATGTCGTAAATTTCGAATGTGAAGCCTGATTTCCGTACTATCTTCCCGAAAAACTTTGAGGCCAAGGTTAAATATGCCACATTTGTGAAAACGCTTTAATAAAAGTTTAACAGATACCTCCATTATACTTTATGTAACTACTGACGGGCATCTAAGAACAATGCAAAGATAATTGTAGATGTAAGCGAAAACTAAAGGATTCAATTGTTTAATCTTTTTTTCGAAAATTCAATCTGCTGCAATTTGAAGTTTAGTTGAACTGTATAGCGGATATATATTTGCTTGTTTAAGGATAATAACAGACGCCATTGGTTCAATATTGCCAGTTCGTCTAAATATTTCAACGTGAAGAGTGTTCAATTCAGTTGTAGCATTGTATGCAAACGGCAGTTCACTTTGAGTTTAATGTGAGGTACATTTAGAAGCATTTGTATACTGGAATAGTGACTTTGTAATGGATTAGTAATTGACAAGCTTACACAAATAAGCTGGAGATGAATTGATGACATACAGAAGTGTTAGACTAAGGGTTTCGTATGATCGTAGCCACAGTAGCCTAATGTTCTAGATTTGTGTTAATCTGCTGCTTTTGTTTAAGTCATGCAATGTCCATATAATTCAATATTAACAGTTATATATGCACCTTATTTTTATTTTCCATGTGTAGACCATTTCTAACTAGGTCCACATTTGTGCTAATAGAAAAAATTAAGCAACTGTTCGGGTTGGCTTGGTTCTAATGCACCAATTATTTTTTTCGGCAAAGCTGTTTAGATTAAACACATGTAGACACATGTCTAACCATGACCTTCGTCACGTTCGGTCTATGACGTTGTGTTCTTATTTCGAGAGAGGCGTAGATAGCCTTATTGAAAAAAATGTTGAAAAAATATATATATTAGTGTTTTTTCGTACTTTTCTTAAAAGACTTGTAGATCAGAAAGAACTTCGTTCTCGCTCGGGTATCAATTGTATTAAGACATTGGAAAAACAAGGAATGACTAGGACACACATTTAACCTTAAAAAGAGAGAACCAAAGACTTATCCGTGTTGGACACTAGAATATAACTTACATTCCTGTAGCTAAAGCAAAAACTGCACGTATACTTAATGAGCTTACATTTGAGAAGCTCGATAAGTGTATATGCAAAGCTAGTTATTTCAAATACCACCGCAATCATTTTCACTCCATAATTTCTACACTAAAACAACGAAGATAAACTCCTCATATTTTTTTAGATTATATGATATAATGAAATATAACCGGATTTAGACAATAAACATAGCATTCAAAGTTTATAATCTCTGAATTTGTGTTTACATATGTGATAAACGAACATCGTCAACTTTACCCCCTATTAGTGGTATCGCGATGGTATTTATTACCCATATGGTTAATCATAAGCGGTGACATATTTTCAATATGAGCACATGTGCACATATCACTTTTGCCTGGCAACGATTGTTTCAGAGCGAGTTACCGTATTAACTCGTCTGTGACGTCATAAAACCATTGTTCCTGACGTCACTGTAGCGGGCCGCCGGAAAGGAAGCAGGCCGCATTCCGTGTGTTTAAAATGAAATAGAATCGGTAATAAAGAAATTATAGCCCTCGGAAGTGTGTCATATGTCTTTTACGAAACTTGTGCGAATTTGTGTATAACCCTCGCTCTCGCTCGGGTAATACAAAAATTCACACTCGTTTCGTAAAAGTCATATGACACACTTCCTCGGGTAATAATCTCTATATATGTATTCACATTGGCAATGTGATTGCACAATACAGTCAGGGTGTGTGGTTCTTGGACATGTCAAGACGAGAAAAAAACCATAGGTCTCTTTAATACCCATATGGTTAATCATAAGCGGTGACATATTTTCAATATGAGCACATGTGCACATGTCACTTTTGCCTGGCAACGATTGTTTCAGCGCGAGTGACCGTGTTATGTCGATTGTGACGTCATAAAATCATTGTTCGTGACGTCACTGTAGCGGGCCGTTGCAAGGGAAGGAGGCCGTTTTCTGAATAATTCCTTGCGTTTGAAATGGAATAGAATCGGTAATAAAGAAATTATCACCCTCGGAAGTGTGTCATATGACTTTTACGAAACTCGTGCGAATTTGTGTATAACCCTCGCTCTCCCTCGGGTAATACAAAAATTCACACTCGTTTCGTTAAGGTCATATGACACACTTCCTGGGATAGTAATCTATATTTATTACATGAAGGATGATGTCCACTTGCCATCACTTGACTCGCCTCATCGTGGTGGTGGTGGTTTGTGTTCATCAAAGACCAACGTTACAGAGCAGATAGGAATACCAAAGCTCAATCTCATTGAAATGAAATCTACATGCTCCACTGTATTACTATAATCTGCGTAACGTAGTGCAGCAATGTTAGATTTTATTTTAATGAGATTGACCAAATCTGGACAAGTCGATGGGTAGGAGCAAGACCAGATTTTGAGTCATTTCAAAACCATTCCCAAACTCTCACTAAGACTTTCTTTCAGTCTTTTCTCTCATCCTTTAGATCCTTTTTTCATTCATCTGTCCTATTTTGTTTATTTCATCCAAATCAGTTTTTAATAACTGAATTACATTTGAATACATGTGAGACTAACTCACTCTGTGGTATCCACTTGCGCCGGATCACCGTCAACGTTATTTTCAAGTGACGACATGTACGGCAAATGCTTTAGGTCGATCTTGCGTCATGCGCATTTATATCAGGCGACCATGTTGTCTATGGGGACTATGTGGGCATACAATGTAGACTGATCACTTAGCTTTGATGCACTATCATCTTACAATGATTAGTTTAATTGGGAGTGTAAAGCTCTGAAGGCTTGTTATTTATTGAACATCCAACATTATTACAATCAAACCATAGCCACAATTGCAGGGTAGACATCATTGCTGAAAGGGTTTGAGATGACGGTTCAGAAGAGGCATCTAGGCTTCGCTAAGACAGTGGTTACAATCGAATTGAGTATATTTTTAAATCAATCTCATTAAAATGAAAAATAAATGCATCATTATGAGATTTTAATTTAATGAGATTGTTTTTAAATCAAAAAGACTAAAGAGGGGAATAGAATTGGAAAAAACAGAGTGAGTTTTTGCAGAGACTACATATGGAGACCAAATTCGTTATTTGACGAATAGTAGACCGAGTTAACAGCCTCTGCGAAGGTACTTTCGAAAAATTACCAAAATAATCTTATATGTTCCTTAGGAAACAAGATTAACCAATCATTATTGTTTATGTCCCCGTGAATTATTATGATTACTTCCTTGCATGCGGTTCATTATTTTTAAATTATTCAATATAAATGCTTATATATGAGACTAAATTCGGTAAAAAGGTCTGATGCTTACTGCGAGTTACATGTTACTAATAATCCAGTCACAATAGGGCGGGGGCGGGATAGCGCAGTGGTTAGGGCGTTCGGCTTCGGATCAGGAGGTCCGTGGTTCGAATCCCGCCAGGGGCTCGGCAACTTTGTCTGCAGTAGAGAACTGTTCTACACACAGTAATGTTTGGGTGCAATGCTACACTGAGTTTCAGCGCAGTACCACCTATGGTTGGCTAGTTCCAGCCGATGCTCGCAGGTTTCACCGCAATACATAGCCACCATGGTGTTGCGGGCTTTCTCCCTGCAATAATACTAGCAGCCGCGATATAAGTGAAATAATCTTGAAAGCGTCGTTAAACCCCAACTCACCTCTTACAATAGGGCGCAGCGTCATGACTTAGTTCTGTGATTCGTGACGTTCTGATACGTCCTGCCAATCAGCAAATTGTGGAGATAACCAAGATCAATCTCAAGATGCACTTCTTTTACTGAATTTGAACCTTTTCACTTACAACAAGTTATACAGTAACAGACTAAGAGCAACACCAGTAAAAGCAAGTGTAACCAGTTATTCAAGTATGCCTCATGTATTTCATCTTAGGAAAAAGACTAGCACGTCAAAATGACAATTGTCAATTTTATTCTCTAATATTGTTTTAAAAGCTACCGTATTTACTACCTATAATATTTTATTGCTTACGGTATGTGTACGACGATTAGCACTAAGAGAGCTTCGAAACTACAGAATCGGGTCTTTAGGTGGTTCTAACGACCTCACCCTCAATAGATATTTAGCAGGTTTTACATATGCGATCTCGACCAATAGTTCATAACTTATTGATCCACAGTGGCAATGATACAAATGATACAAATGATACAAATGATAAAACAAAGTAACGTAAACGATGTCAAGATCTCAGTTCAACTCTACTGAAGCCGCTTCCTTTTTAAGATCATTCCGGAAATTATCAATCCCAATGGAGTACACAATGATGAAGACAATAAAGAGTACGCCGTTCACCAACTGTAATGCAATGCACTTTTTGCAATCCATAAAGTCCTTGCCGCCCAGACACACTATTCCTGTGGCATTGTTGTCTTTGGGGTGTGTCTTCTTTATGATACTAGTTGCAATAATCTCGAGAATGACAACCCCTGTTACAACCGTACCGCAGATCATCACGTTGCCGAAACTCTCACCTGCAAACAAAAACATAGCATAAAAGATGTGATAAGAGATACATGTAAATAGGGCCTGATGAAAAAACCTACTGAGACAGAGTCTATCGGATGAGATTATGTATTGTGAAAAGAGGGTGTATATGGTTTGAAAAGAAAACACATTGAGAGAGAGTCTATAAAGTGTGATAAGAGAGTGTATAGAACGTGATAAGAGTGTATAGGGTGTGATAAGAGGTGTATAGGGTGTGATAAGAGTGTATAGGGTGTGATAAGAGTGTATAGGGTGTGATAAGAGTGTATAGGATGTGATAAGAGAGTGTACATGGTGTGATAAGAGTGTATAGGTTGTGATAAAAGTGTATAGGGTGTGATAAGAGGTGTATAGGGTGTGATAAGAGTGTATAGGGTGTGATAAGAGAGTGTATAGGGTGTGATAAAGGTGTGAATAGGGTGTGTTAAGAGTGTATAGAACGTGATAAGAGAGTGTACAGGGAATGAAAAGAAACAGAGGACAATTGGACACAGAGTATAGGGTGTGATAAGAGATTTTTAAGGATGCGTTCAGTGACATATTTGGCCTGATAAAAAACTTACTGCTTTAAGAGAGTGCATAAGGTGTGTGATAGGATAGTGTGATAAGATAGTCCATAAGGTGTGATAAGTGTATAGGGTGTGATAAGATAGTCCATAAGGTGTGATAAGCGACTATATAAGGTATGATAAGATAGTCCATAAGGTGTGATAAGAGACTATAGAAGGTGTGATAAGATAGTCCATAAGGTGTGATAAGAGACTATATAAGGTATGATAAGACAGTCTAAAAGGTGTAAAAAGAAACTATATAAGATATGATAAGATAGTCTAGCGGATGCTGATATATGGTTTGAAAAGAGAACCTATTAGTGTGATGAGAGAACATTTAAGGATTTTACAGGGTGTGATCAGAGAGTATTTAGGGTGTACATAAGGCTCAGAAACGTCTTTTCATGTAAAACTCACCAAACACATGCTCATTCTCTGTGCCAAAGATGGGAGGCAGGACGCTGGTTAGAATGCTGGTGTAGAAGATGAAAGAGAGAAGCATGGTTGTAGCATAGGAGAGTCTGGTTCCTTGTGAATTCAGGGGTATGAGGAACACAAGGGGCTGCAAGAGAGCCAGACAGATTCCCGGAATCACAAGCAGAACCCAGTAGAATCTTTCATGCCTCCTGAAGTGGAAGGTGTAGTTGACTTGGTGGTAGTCTATCCCGTATCCTCCCGTCAGGTTGACCACCTCCACCGAGGTTTTGATGAGCTCCCAGGCCTTGTCGGCTGTGTAGAAATCCAGATTGACGGCATTTGGGTAGTGTGAGGTGTTCCCCTTCACCAGAGTCAGCTCGTCGGTTGAGTGAACCCAGCTAGTGATGCTGATGTAGCAGATCTGCAAAAATATTCCAAATGAACACGTATGCTCTGAGAGCGCAACAATATCCGCCAGAAGAATTTTTAAAGCACAGTTTCTTGCTAACATTGAATGCTTGAAGAAAAAATGTGAATTTTTTTAGTGAAATTGTCTTTGATTAACTGATTTTTTTTCTGTCAAGTCAAAGCGTTATACGCAAATAAAATCAGGTTACAAGGCCTGGACAAAAATCATGACGTCATCGACTTGGTCTTATAACACAGAGGAAGTCATGATAAGCAAAAAAGGCCAATCACTAACCAATTTGGACAAGATTGAATCGTCAGAAAATGTAAAAGTTTGTCAAGGTCAAAGAATGAACGTTACTTGTTAAAATATACGTACGCTAGCCAAGGTTCAATGGTAAGATAGTCTCTTATTAGCAAGGTCACAGATTTCTCATCAAAATGATTCTCTTCGGAGGCATTTCAAATTAAGAGACCTAACCAGTATGTATATTTATCGTATCTAATCTTATATCATATGAACTTGATGAATTTCTTATTTGTGTAAGGTCCCTGGGATGTATCTAACATGGCTTACTATGACTCCCTCGAGGGAATGTATAGCTGATATTATCTCGAGTCCATGTACACTTAGTCCTGTTTTATTTCCATTCTGAGAGGCCACAGGCCTATAGTACATAGTTATACATTTAAAGGTAGTAACACATTCTTTCTAAACATAAACGCTTTGTGTATATAAATGGACAAATTTTCTATATGAGATTTACTTTGGTTATTCAAAAGATATATAAACTTCAGGGTGCTTATAAACATATTTCTTTATGTACACAATTCTTAAAGAATTGTATGCTGAGCAAGCACATATTATCTCACACCTGTGTGTCAACAGGAAAGATGGAAGTATCAACTTCACAGGTCGTAGTGGGTGACAACCGAGGAATCCAGGTAACGGTTCCGTTATAGTTCACTCTCAGTGGGAAGATATCATCACGGAGAAGAAACATCGAATCTTCTATTCTGAAAAAATGATGAACTAAAATTATTCCTGTTAATAAAAGCAGCGTCACGACATTCAAATATTCACAAACTATCCGCCGATTTGCATATATTTTCAAAAAACTTCGTTACAAATTGCATTTAGTGCGCAACGGAATATCATTGTTTATGCCAGTTGAGTTCAAATAACCTTAATAGTCGCGAATCCATATGTCATTCAAGAAATATGCCTTCTATGAAATAAAGATATAAGTCTAAACCATCTCATGCTAACCTAGCACGAGTTATATCTTGACTATTTCATTGTATGACGAATAAAAGCCCAATGTGCCATTCTATGTAATAAGGCTCCTGTGCCATCAACGGAACAGAACAAAGACTATTAATGGTTAGTATACATAGAGCAAATGTGTCAAATTATTTTTACGAAAAGAGTGTTGATTTTGGTATAATCCATGCGTGAGCGAGTGTTGTACACCAATTTTCACTATATCAGTAAAATTCATGTGACACATTTTCGACGGGATTTGTTTTTTTAACGCCGATTCTATTCCATTTCAATATCATGAAATATCCATTAAATGGCCTGCTCCACTTGCAACGGAAACTCGCTACGCAGCAATCGTTGCTAGGCAAAGTGAAATGAATAATATGTCACTTCTTATGTTTCACCATTGGAGTATTTTTAAATGGCACACACGCGAAGGACGTCCTCTGTGGCTCTGTTAAAGCCAACACCAGGGTTCATGAGAAAAGATGACATACAACGTTTTTAGTAAATCTGCGAAAAAACATATTTTAGTACGTGCTTGATTACTTCCGCATTACTGACAACCAGCGGGGGAGTCCAGATCTCGTTGACGTAGAAGACGATACTGTCAGGGGATGTACCTACCGGAGTCCATGCCAGTCGGGGGTCAGTCCATGTCTGTCGAGAAAAGTTAAGAACAAAAATCAAATGTCGAATGGCATGACACATTATGTGCTCATATGCCAAGTCGTGCAAACCAGCCTGATTTATTTTCATGAAATTAACATTACAACCTGTTTGTGTCAAATAGAGCTAGATTACTGGTTTCATTTGCTAGTCCTTTGGAATTCACCATAATAGGGGTTTGAAGCGATTTTACGAGCGCTTGATTTACAGACACATGATCGCAACTCGACATTCAGACTTAGTTCTGTCTATTTTGATATGCATGGTAGGGGCAATTGAAGAACAGACAATTCGAGGCAATTGGAGTTTGCGCATTGATATTGGAATGTTCTTAATGAATAATGGGGATGATACCGAGGATACTAATAAAGGGCTGTACTCCACATTATTGCCCTGGTTTTAAGGATTAACATCGTTCTTTTTTCATTCTCAACTGGAGTATGCAACCAAGCAGGCGATTAAGCTTTATGTTTATCTGCCACATTGCCATCACTTCCAAACCAGGTACCCAAGTGTACTGCTGGGTGAACAGAGGCACATTTCAAATACATCTCCAGGTGACACCATCTTGTCTCAGTGCGTGAAAGAAGGCGCAGTTTATCCACCAACCCACTCATCCGACGAGTCACGCCTGAGCTTTGTACAGATGAAGCCAGTAGTTGTATTAAAGCGTTTACCTTTTCGTTAAGAAGGATGTCATAATTTTAATGCGGACTCATGTCATACCTTTCCGAATGGTGTGAGAAAGTATTTGCACTTACCATATACAAGAGGAATGTCGTCCCCAGTTCCTGTTTCACGGAATCCTGTGTTTAAAAAAATCAAAATTAAGATAAAATCACAAAGTAGGAACCTTTCAAGCTCAGGAATTATTGTAAGTAAAACCACAGGCGCCAGACTCTGAATTTACAATATCATGTAAGTACATGTACATGTAAACATAAACAAGGTCTGACACTAGTGACAGAGTCGTGTCTGCAATAGGACCGGAAATGGTTTCCTGACTCGGTTACCCTCTGTAAACTTCGTAGGCAGATCCAAGTTCGGCTTTCTGGTCCTATTGCAGCCACGATGGTGTCAGACGTTGTTTATGTTATGTTATATAATTACATGTACTTATACTTACATGATATCGTATATTCAGAGTCTGGCGCCTCTGAGCAAAACGTAGGTAAAAAGCAGAAAAATATCCGCTATACATTTGCGTTTTACCTACGTTTTACCTCAAGTCTACTAATGGTTCACTTTCCCGTTTTTCTATGTAATTGCAACATTTATGCTTTGAGTAATTTGAAGTTTTAAACTATTTTAATTCGTTAATATTTCATATGTTATTTCTAAGAGTAACATTAGTATTGAAGAAACATCTGTTAGTCACTAAAGCTAAACGTATTCGAGGATGTAAATCCAATTTGGCCCACACAAACGTACTTCTAGAAAATGTCAATAAAAGAAAGATTATTTGATAGGTGATATGAATAGTCTCTATGTAAGTACATCTACCGCTTATTTATCGGTTTTTTTTTAATAAGTATGGGATTCAATTGAAATCTAGGGGAACTTTTACAAAACAAAGGAATATTAATAAAACCATTGTTTCCATTTGTATTAATTACATACCATGTAAAACAAAATTGGTGTATTCGAAATAACTTAAAATGTGATTACATTTTAGAAGCATATAAATATATGCGATTACTGTGATTTAATAAATGCAAACTTACCAACTTATTTAAAGCCGTCAAAACAAAGGCGACCTCTACCGTTGTCTTCTCGCTGGGTCGTATGCGTGGATTGCTTTTATCAACCAAGTCATTACGGTTTTGGTTGGTCAGGAGACAATGTACTAAAATTAAAAAGATAGAAAGAATTGGATTATGTTAGCTTCCCCTCCCCGGAGATTTCATTCGAGTCATTTTTTTCCCTTGCAACCTCTCTGACAAGTGGACCTTTTTCGCTGAAATAGATAATCCTGTTAAGATGCAGTAAAACTTTGTTGTCTACCTGAGATGTTATTAAACTGTTCTAATAACCCGACTATAGCTCCTTCACCCTTGCGATGTCCACAATCGGAATCTCCTGTTCAGTACCAACAGGAGGGGCTAAAGCGCTGTGGTTAGCGGTCATGTGTCATGGATTCGAATCCCGCCAGGACCGCGGCATAATTGTCTGCAGTTTAAAAAAACTTCATGCAGTAAGGTTTGTGCGCAATGCTTCACTGAATTTCCAGTTCCAGCCAACGATCGAAGGTCTCACCGCAATGCAAAGCAACAATAATGCTGCAGGCTTTCTCCCTGCAATAAGTCTATCTGCGGTAATAAAAGTGGAAAGCTCTTGAAAGATACCTTAAGTGCAAAATCATCTCGATATCCATATATGTTTTTCAAAACTGGGGTCAGTTTAAGAAAGGATTTAATATTTGATTGGCGAAAAATAGGACGGTATAAGTTATGCAAACGTCCACGATGGTTGATGAGTCGCGAAATGTTGCCCACCTGTAACAGAAGCTACGTAGAAAGGAAGGATTTGAGTAGTGCATGTAGGTAGAGAATGTTCTACTATGAAAGTGGCAGTGATCGGCAATCCTAGTAAATGCAGTGAATATCAGTGTAAGCTCTAAGAGTACATTATTCACTTCAATCATTGCGGAAAGGTTTTTAAGACGGATGAATGTAAACTTTAATACGAGATATAGCATTGCAAAGCTGTTTATAAGATTCTGTATAACATCTTGTTCTTGGGGGAAGGCCACACCGTCATCAAACACCACAAAACAAATATCATAGCTGTCACACATCACACGAACAAATACCTTTAGATGCAGCCCCCGCCAGATATGAGAGAAAGACAGCGAGACACAGCCAGATATGTTAGCGAACAGCGAGACACAACCTGTTGTGGGGGACAGACAGCGAGACACAGCCAGATATGGGAGACAGACAGCGAGGCATAGCCAGTTGTGGGAGACAGAGAGTGAGACACAGCCAGATATGGGAGATAAACAACGAGACACAGCCAGATATTGGAGATAGACAGCGAGACTGAGCCGGATATTGGGTAACTAACAGCGAAACACAGCCAGATGTGGGGGATAGACAGCGAGACAATGTCAGATATGGGACACATAAGGCGAGACAAGGCCAGACGATGGAAACAGACAGCGAGACACAGCCAGATATGGTAGACAGACAGCGAGACACAGCCTGATATGAGAGACAGACAGCGAGACACATCCAGTTTCGGAGACAGACAGCGAGACACAGCCAGTTTCGGAGACAGAAAGCGAGACACAGCAAGAAATGGTAGACAGACAGCGAGAAACCAAAAAATAGACAATGCAAGAAACAGTGTGAGGAACAGAGACAATATGACACCCAAAACGAAAGACACAGTTGAAAGTAGCACAGGCAATTAAAGGTACCATACGTATATAGACATAACCTGATACACAACATAGAGACAGATGAAGAGTCGGAGAAAAGTTCAGTAGTCCTGCTTCATGACTGTGTATATAAAGGAGCCTTTAATACAGTCTAGTTCCTCATACAGCAAGTCTAGATTGCCAAAAAAAATTAATTATGAATGAAGGAACACTTAATTATTAAAAAATTTTCATAGACTACATTTTAGTCTAACGAAATAGATTCACAGGCAGAAAAACAGACAGAAAATCAGACAGACGCACTGACGGAAAATCAGAGACAGACGCATAGGCAGAAAAACAGAAGAAGATGGATTTTCGGAAAGACAGAGATAGTTACACAGATAGAAAAACAGGAACAGACAGAAAAAACAGAGACCGATGCATCGAGGGATTACATACACCATCACAATAAAACTCACTGACACACTTCTGGTAAAAGGTAAATTCTTGGGAAATGCACAATAGCTCGCAGCTGTAATCCAACAGAAAAGAAAATCAAAGCATATAACAACTGTTTTAATCAATACAAAAGCTTACAATTAATACCATGTTTGAACACAGCACATATGATGAGACAAATATCATAATACTAACCTGGTGAAACTATAATAACGAGCAAAACCAGAGTCTTCATAGCGAGCGGGGTACAAAACGCTTAAACGGGTAAATATTTTAGCTGAGTTACTGACCTATATTTCAGAGTCTTCTCGACAGAGGCTGCAGTTACGCACTATTACACAGAAACTCTATACACCCGTAGGGCTAGTTTAGCATGCGGACGCGTGGCTGTTGTGTGTATGTGAAACGTGAAACCTCCCATCGATCTCAAATAAATAATCAATGAATCGGATTTTCTCTCGATGCCAGTCATACAAAACTGCCTTTGTGAAACAATTCTAATAATTATTGGTAGTTGCAATTATCTCTGGCAAATCTAAGAAAGAAATATAAAAAACGGGGCGTATTTCAAAATATTTTCAACCTTTATGTAGCAAATTGATAAATTGCGCATGAACAGATAGCCTGCATCGTGACATTTACATGTGGTATTTCGCGACAGCTGCATGGCAAACAGATTTGAGAAAATGGTTACGTTTTAGATGTCAAGTTAAATCCCTACAAAAGAAAGTTGGTCAATAAGTATTTGAGGTAATAATTTAAAAAAAATATGCGATGATTTATAAAGACCGACTGTCCAAGGTATGATGATTTCGAAGTGATTTGCATGGGCAATTCAAGTCAAGTTGTCAAAGATGAGTATGTGAAATCGAAAGTCATGTGGTCTCATTGAATCGATAAAATTCTTACAGTGACAAAGATCTAAAACTTGAATGTCCATTTGAATATTTAACGCAATCCAAAATGTTATTAAATTGAAGCACGGCTGATGTGAACTTACTGAAATCTGACCCCATTCAAGAGTTTTTAAACACAGAAGATTTTTGCCTGGCTTTCAACAAAACACTTACAATTGATTGAAAGGCTTCAATTGATTGTAACCAATGTTAAAGGAACGGGCTACAACTGATCCAAACCCCACAACTGTTTTCTGGCTAATGGGTCCGTGAAATGTGGGTTCGAAGTCTCGTTATCTGGAAGAATGATTTTGGAAATAGAAATGTTACTTGGCATTTACCTTGTTTACTGAAAGACTATTAACAAACGTGTCGCTTAAAAAATACTTTATCCTCATTTGCGCACTCAAAGTAACACATTTCAGGGTCAATGTGTGCTATAGTGCCTTTAAGTCAGTTCTTAGTGTTTAATCTGAAATGCTGACAATAAACAAAATATCAGTGTGAAATTTATTTGATCATGTAACTGATTTCGAGGTTATTTCAGTTACTTGTGAAGTCTATCTGCCCTTTCCTTGAAACTAAATATATTTCCACTAAAAGAATATTTATCTCGTAAGTAAAAAAGTTAAAAGCTTTTCTGCCTTCTATCATTCTAACCTCAGATACTTCTCGACTTGTGCCTTCCCACATCATCTCTGTTACAAGTTGGATGTATTTCTGGTTTCTTTTGAAATACATTTACGGTGTAAGTTGCAAAACGCAAATATCAGATTCAGAAATATTCCAATTTTCCACTCTTATATCGTGTTACTTCACCATGCAACTGACTGACTCCTTATCAACCGTCAAATATATCTTTAAAACGCCATATAACCGGTATAAGAGAATTATATGGGATACCGGTATATCGAGTAAGTTGACACCAGGTAACCAAATACTGTCACATTTTCACGAAAAATTTCTTGCATTCCAGATTGTGTCGTTCTCAATAGCGGTATTGAAAGGCATGAATTATGTGACTATGAATAAAGTATTTCAGCTGATTTCAGGAGCTACTTCGTGGTTGTACTGTATAATATTCAATTTATGCAGCAAACAAGTGCAAGTTCTAGTCCGGACATGTCAAATGTCAACTTCTGGATAGTTTTTTAATTTGATTGTTTGATAGAGGTTGTGATCTTGATTTCTAGGCCAATTAAAACATTGTTATTGTTGATTAATTTTCCTATTTCAAAAAATCGTATTTGATGGTATCTGGTTTCTCCGTGTCTCATCCCGGAAATTTAACCATGTGATATGATCTTCAAAATCCTTTTGATATAAAGCTTTATAAATAAAATGGTTGATAACAAAATGGATAAAGTTGATCTTTCAAGGACCAAAACCATTCACGATACTTTATTCTCATGTATAAGACGAGCAGAGGCATGCAAAGTTTAAACTTCGTTTTAAAAGAGTCTGTACTGCTATGGGGTCATTCGAACACACCACATGACGTAACGCATCGAATTTCCCTAAAAATAAAGACAATATGTGATGTATTCGTTACTGGTTTTATTATGAAACAATGATAAGGAACTTATCAGATAAATGAGCAATGTCTATTTTCAATGTCATATAACTCAGGATTTACGTTACAGTTACATCTTGCTAGACGCTACAGATGTTTTGTTTCAGCTGATTTTAATGAGATTATTAATGGGTTACTGCATTGGTTACATGATGCTTTGGAGTGATAAAGTGTAAGTTTCATTGTTTATCTTTTTGTACATGCTTTATGCAGATATATGTACGGCTGTGAAAATCGCAGCCCTCTAAATAGAGTTCCAAACACAGGGGCGTGTATCGCTTAGAAAAAGCCTAAGAAAGACATATATGCCTATAGACCCTACTCTACTACTATATAAAGGACATATATGCCTATAGACCCTACCCTACTACAATATAAAAGGTCCTTTTATATAGTAGTAGGGTAGGGTCTATAGGTATAAATGTCTTTCTTAGGCTTTTTCTAAGCGATACACGCCCCTGTGGTTCCAAATATGGTATATTCTCATACAAGTTAAAATATACGAGAAAGGCGTAAAGCATCGAGCTTAATTTCAGCAAATAAGCTCATTTCGCTGTGGACAAACATAAAACCTTTTGCCAATCGAAGTTTATCCATAATGTTATCAACCTACTTGATGTATAATCGTTTTTCGTTTTCGCCTTTCAGTTTAGAAATTGTAGAAGTTTTCATTACCTGACCGTAAAGGTTTGTTTAAGGTGGAGATAAACCATTTGTCTGAAGGCAGTTTGATCTGAGCAGCTTGCGGATCTGAGACGATGCCAACCGATAAACCAAAATGAACGGAGTCAGCCGCCAAAATGCCAGAATTGTAACTTAAAATGTTTCGAATGTTAGGATCCTTTTCATCATACCAAACAAGGCAGATAATGGTTGATACAGCTGCAGCGTGCCATCAATGAAAGAAGGTGCTTTGTGAATGGACTAAGTACGTATTGGAATGGGATAGGGTTGAATTGGCCAGGATAGTTAGGCCTTTGTCGACATTGAAACAATTACTTAGATGTTAGAGGGAATTATGTCAAGAAGGGCATTTCCACTGTAAAGTCTAGAGATGATTTGAAATAGGCTTGAATGGCATTCTAATTTCATAGCCAAGGTATTTCTTGACCTTATGATTATAATCAGGCATGGATAACATTCTTCAGGCCGTCATCGTTATATATTTATTAAGATATTTATTAACCTTGCGATTAAACAGGTCAGGACAGCATTCTTCAGGTTTGAATAACATTTGTCAGAATTTGTGAATTTGAACAGGCCTATGGATAGCATTCTTCAGACTGTCGTTGCTAAGGTATCTTTTAACCTTGAGGTTTGAAACAGACTTGGATAATAACCTAAAGACTGTCATTGTCAAGACATTGCTTGGCCTTGCAATTCAAAACAGAATTGGGTGATAATCTTCAGACTATCCTTATCACCATACGATTTTGGATAGGTTTGAATAACATTCTTCAGACTGTCATTGCCCAGGTATTTCTTGACCATACGATTTTTAACAAGTTCGGATAGCATTCTTCAGGCCGCCATTGTCAAAGTATGACCTAACCTTGTTATCTTAAACCGGCTTTGATAGCATTCTTCAAGCAATCATTTTCAAGGTACCTTTTACCACTGGAATTGAATCGGACTGGATAGCATTTTTCAAGCTGTCACTGTCATCGTACTTTGACCTTGCGATTTTTAACTGGCTTGGATTGAATGTGCACCATCGTTCAGTGAGTGAGTGAGTGGGTTGGGGTTTAACAAGGCTTTCAAGATTATTTCACTTATATCGCGTCTGCTAGTATTATTGCAGGGAGAAAGCCCGCAACACCATTGTGGCTATGCATTGCGGTGAAACCTGTGAGCATCGGCTGGAACTAGCTAACAATGGGTGGTACTGCACTGAAACTTAGTGTAGCATTGCATCCAAACCTGACTGCATGTAGAACAGTTCTCTACTGCAGACACCGAGCCCATGGCGGGATTCGAACCACGGATCTCTTTATCGGAAGGCAAATGCGCTTACCACTGCGCTATCCCGCCCCCCCACCATCGTTCAGTGATCGTAATCATTGATTGAATTCAAGTTGTTTGACAAGATTTAGTTCTAAAATTCAACCTCAATATCTCCTTGGCAGCTAAAGCCCTCCCCCCTTACTCGTACTTACCCAGAATCAGATGCCATAAAGTTCATTGTCATAGAAATGACAATTGTCTTATCTGTCATGAAAGGGTGCTCAATATTCTGTGGCAGCATAAACCTTTAGAAAACTAAGAGGACTTCAAAAACAATTTCTGGTTACATTATTTTGTGTACTTTAATAACTCACCATGTTTTTCTAAAGGAACTCTTTTAAAAATTTGTGTTGCATAAAATCGAAAAACAAATTTTTGTTATTCAAGAAAAAAACAAAGAGTCACAAAACACATTTGAGTTTGAATTATTTAATATTGTGTCAGTATGTTATATAAATGTACAATAGTATTATTATGATACTCTTATTGTAAAATATAAAAATATTATATGAATATATTGCTGTATGTAAACATTACATAGGTAGACATAGATAAATTATTATACATATATATATCACAGCTTGAACTAATATACAGTACAGCAGAAATAGAGACTTCAACAAACTAGCTTGCTGGATGTTGAAAATAAAATGAAAATATTGTAGGAATTAAATGCTTGGACATTTGACTTCAAGGAAAAAATTTTTAAGGGGCAGTAAAATATTAATGAAAATAAATGTTTCTAATTTTAAGACAAGCTTTTTAAGCAAAAAAAGCAGTTAAAATGAATATGCCATGATCTTTTAAGTTATGAAAATGTTCTTCCTACCTTAAATGATTAAAAGGTGTCTACACAAACATGATGTTTTCATCCTGTGAAGAAAATACATTTGGCAAAATGTGATGTTTGTGAAAATTTGAAGAAATAACGCTTTCAAAAAAATATCTACTGCCCTTTAAAACAAGGATAAATTGAAAAGAAAATAAATAAGAAAGTAGAAATACTGAACTTTGATCATCTATTTGGATGATGCTAAACTATACTAGAAGATGACTTCCAATTTCAATCTCCCCAATTCTCACTGGTTACTACCGGTAAGCAGTGCTCAAACTTTGACAATGTACTTTAGAATTGACTGACTAATAAATATGGTCTCTGTTGAATGCAAACCACCTTCAATGTAATTTTATAGACTTGTTTCTGTTTATTGATCCCAATCCTGAAATAAGGGAAACAATTCCTCTGGAATATTTTTGAACCAGCATTTTCAGGGTTTACATATTAACTACCGGTTTCATTAGAAATTAGTATAAATCTAATTCAAATATATTGTGAACTTAGTATCTCGACTAAACTTTTGAATTAAACGTATTATAAAATGAGTACATGGTAATCTATTTATCAAGTATGTCTAAAAATTTAAAATAAAAAAATTCTCTCAATAGGCTTGATATTTTCCTATTTTTTCACACAATGATAATCGTGATAATGTCTGATAATTATGGTAACACATTCAATATGTTCATTATTGCGTTAAAATGATGTTAAGACAAGATTA
This sequence comes from Phorcus lineatus, assembly GCA_921293015.1. Classification (NCBI taxonomy): domain Eukaryota; kingdom Metazoa; phylum Mollusca; class Gastropoda; order Trochida; family Trochidae; genus Phorcus; species Phorcus lineatus. The sequence continues at coordinate 10,323,740 of OV121097.1, read as the reverse complement.
CTCTTTAAACATTACAATAACACAAATGAGAGACTAAAACGAATAAAAAATGTATAGACAAATAAACTCACAAATAAACTAAATGGACGGTAAACACTATTAATACTTTTAGGACACTAAAATCTTCAATTTAAAATATCTTATTACTATATTTTCAAGAACATAATAAACAAAATAAATATTTCATTTTTGTTATTAAAAAAAAACAACAAAAAAGAACCAAAAACAAATATCACTTTCTCCACTTCAATAAATTCACACTTTGTAAAAAAAAAAAAATTATTTTACCATCATTATTCACAAATAATTTTTGGGATGACATTTAATTGTTGAAATAAATATTATATAATATCTAAGTGTAAATAACACACAAAATATGAAATATAATACTAGAGGATTATCCTTGGACGGTTTAATATAGTACGCATAACTAAGTTGTTGACTCCCATTATGAATAAATTTCTTTATTTCTCGTCATATATAATCATGTGGACGGAGTAAACTAAACATCACAGTATGTAAAATAAACAACTCTAAAAAGTTGTTTTTATATATTCATGACTAAGTTGATAAGAGATTGTAATTATTGTAAACTTCTAATTAATACATGTTTGAAACATCTTTGTCTCAAATTGTTACATTTTATTGAAATGGAAGGTTGATAAAAAAATTCAGATAAAATAAAGGCCAAAATAAGATATCATAACAGCTACAGATATTTTGATAATGCAATTTCAGTCAATATGGATCCAAAGTATTACATTATCAAATTATTTAAGGAATTTGGATAATTTACTTTCATTGAAAATAATGATATTGTAAAAAGACTGACTTTGGTCCAATAAAAATGTAAAATGAGTTAAGAATTAGATTTTTCATTAAATACTGACAAGGGTGATAAATATCATAATAGTAATTACATTCCTACAGTCTTACCTGTTAAATGTAAATGAGGATGACTGACTAAACAAAAGCATGTTTGTATATGTAGTAGATAGCTTTACAAAAATGATCACATTGTCATCAAAACGAAAAATGATATTTTCTCTCCATTGTAAATTCAACATTCAGTGGACAAGAGGACCTTCTTTCTGCAACTTCCAGTCACTCAGAGGTCAAGACTTCCAGTTCAAGGTCACAATCAGGGTCACACCTTTCCCATCGTTTATTCACTTTTCATCTGCAGTCATTTACAAGTCAAGAAAATATGGACGGTCAAATTCAGGCTCATGAAATATTCTTGACTGTTTCTTTGCATCAAGTTCATAACCACAAAATATCATAGGAGGTTAAAGTTCAAGGTCATCATTCAGTCAGACTACCCATATTCTCTCTTTGGAGTTCTTTGCATGAAAAATTTCAGTTTATAACCACAAGGTCGCATTCGGGGTGCAAGTTCAATGTCAGTTTGTAATATTAGGTTCAAGGTCACCAGTTGGAAGGCCGATATTCTCTCTTTTATGGGTTCTTTGCATCAAATAATTTTGTATATATAACCACAAATTCTCATTCAGGGTACAAGTTCAAGGTCAGTTTCTGATATGTACAAAGTTCTATTGCAGTTCTTTGCATCAAATAATTCGACCACAATGTTCCATTCAGGATGAAGGTTCAAATACAAAGTTTGATGTTTACAAGTTCAAGGTCACCAGTAAGACGACCCAAATTCCCTCTTCTTGGAGTCCCTGAGTTCTCCTTTGACCGACCTCATCATGCGCTTCGTCAGACGACCGATGTCCTCTGTCAGATTGAGGGACTCATTCAGATCTATCTCTGCAGAGTCATCAAACTGCAAGAAAAACAGAATCCTGATCAGAATAACCTCATAAAAGATACATCATCTATAATGAGAGATCCTCCACTGCAAGGTATAACTTTGCAGTTTCAATCACTGGCTTATTTAGGCCTTTTTGCTATTTTGTCATCTTTTCTGTGCCAGCTCTTCAGCATGTTGTACCTAAGCTTTTTAGAGATGCAGCTGAACGTGTTAGCTCTTCTATTGTGTGCCAAGGCTTTATAGTTAAATCAGAATGACTTTGATGTTACTACTAATCACTGTTGAGATCACTCAAACTATGAATTTTATTTGAATTAGGCTGTGATGGATGCTAGAAAGTTTACCGTCAAGAAATCTTGCTTTTCATACAATTCAAGTGCCATTCATGAATATTTTCTAGGTATCCTATAAGAAATAATTCCCTATCTGTGTACATATTTCAAGAAATCATAATTTTTCTTCCATTTCAAATGTTTTACCCTCTTAGTAAGACATTTGTTTCATTGAGAATAGAACGTGGGATTTTCTGAATGTGTTATGTTTCATTAAAAAAACACCGCTGCTTTTTTTTCATACACTAAGAATGCCTCAATTATGTATGCTTCCATCTTTAACTTAGAAAGTCCCTCGTATCAATTTTCTATACATATTTTATGAATGCATCATTTTATGAATGCTTCAATTACAAAATCTAATACCAATTTAGTGAATCCATTTTATCAGCTATGCATATCTTAAGAACTTGTTTCTTAAAGCTTCAATTTCTTGAGTTATGATTCATTCAGTCAGCATCTGGTTTCATTTTTTCTATTAAAAACTTAATTGAAATCTCATTAAATTGCTTAAAGTTGTAATGTCGTGAATAATGTAGTTAAGTCTTGATTGATATCTGTGGATTTTTTTTCTAAACAGTAGGACATTTAAAAGTAGTGTCCTTCTGAAAAAAGGCTTTTAAATATATCAAAATACTTAATAACTATAATCATAAACAACTTTACATAAGTCACTCACATCCCGGTCGCTATGGTAACCACGCATTCTGTGATATTTACGAGCTTTCCGCCTTGATCTGGACATGCTTCGACTTCTGAAAAATAAACATTCAATAGTGATATAAACACATTTTAGCCATTTCAGACGCAAATATAACACCAGAAAGAAAGAAAAAAAATTCTACAGATATGTAGAAATATATATGTTTATATCAGTGAGCAATAAGCCATTGGTTTACTCTTTATTTATTATTTGCTTATATCGTTTATTATTTATAGCGTTGAGAGTCTGAATTTGGTAACAATGGTATCCTATTGCTCTCGGCGATGCAACAATGGTATAATATTGCACAGTGGTGTTGCAACAATGGTATTATATTGACCAGTGGTGATGCAACAAAGGTATAATATATTGCTCAGTGGTGATGCAACAATGGTATAATATTGACCAGTGGAGATGCAACATATCATTAGGAAGTCATTATTTGAGGATGTAAAAGAACTGTGATAACATGTTCTTGACAATGGAATTACATTATTCAAAATCTACTGACCAATGAAATCATCTAGGAGATATAATGCCTTACTTCCTACAAGCAATATCTCCTGTGGAATATTTGGATCTATAAAAGTACTGATGATTCATCATTTTAGAAATTACACATAAATTGTTTAATCAATGTCTTTCAACCTCTTTGAATGTTTCAAATTATCAGTTTATGATGGGTTACCTTGGGACAGTCTTTTAATGGAACTTTTGAGTAAGTCAGTAAATTGATGCTTGCCATGGATGCGTGTTGTATTTACAAGGTTGGAATTGATATAACAACTTTGATATTGAAGACAAGACAGCAAGTAGCAAGCCAGAAATAGAGTGATGTTGTGTGATATCAGATGAAGCTGTTCTTTTTTCACATACTAATTTTTTTCATTTCTGGACATAATTCGTTACCTTCTTCTCCGGAAGTGTTCCTCCTCAGACTCATCGCTGGACGTTGCCCTGAACTCTCGAATCCAGTAACTGCTTCTCTCTGGGCTGTGATATCGTGACCTTGAACTTGAAAATGACCTTGACCTTCTCCTTGGTCTTGCTGACCTGCAGACAGGTGACCATGGGTTTTTAATCTCTCTGAGGTGCATCTCAAACATACATATAATTATTTGTTTTCTATATTTAAAAAATACAAAAAAATTTAGGATTCTATCTTACATTTCATAATTAGTTTTGTCTAAGATAAAATAATTTGTACCAAATAATTCTAATTATGCATAAATGGGCATATTAATTGAAGGCCAAGATGAAGAAGAGAAAGAATAACAACCATAATAGCAATAATTAATGAGAATGATGTGGATATTTATATGCCGCCTTTTCTTCATAATTATATATGCTCAACGAGCAACTAGTTTCATCACCCTGAAACAGTTGTACTTTTAAAGCAGCTAGTTAACAAGTAACATCAACATTGTTAAATCTTAAAGCTCATTTACAAAATGATAAAAAGTACCTTTCAATGTAGACATCATGGGACCCATATTGCATACCGTCCCCTCCCTCCTCAAACTCAGCATGCGTGTGTTCCCCCGACCCTCCACACAGAGGACAAGCTGTTGTCTCAACAGTGTAGGACCTCACTCGTCTCGACTGACCTCTAGACCACATCCCTGGGTCGGTCTGGTATCCTGACCGACCGTCAAGCGAATCAAGATCATCGTAGTTAGTAGCCATCTGTCTGTGTCTTGGCATCGAGAATTGTCTGTTGGAAGAACGACGGATTGTGTAAAATGGACGTTTGGTGTTGGCACCTGGATGCATTGCTCCTGTGTCTGACTGGTATCCTTGAGTGGAATGTCTTCGGAAGGCAAAATGAGGTTGAGAGTATGTATGAGGTCCTGGAGGGAAGTATTGAGGTGCTTGGCCTCCGGCTTGTTGGTTGGCATAGATTTTGGCACCAGAGGGTGTCTGGAAGTATCCCCTGTTTGAGAGCTGCTGCCTCATTGCCTGTGTGCTGTAGCGAGATGGTACATAGTACTCATATAGACCTGGTCCTTCACCTTCCCTGGGTGGTCCATCTTGAGGTCTTGCTCGAGGATGACCAACACCTTGGATATGTTGAGCAGCTACTCTCTGGAAGGTTTGGGCTCCAGGACTAACTGGAGGTCGACCTACAGGTCCTCCGCCATAAGAAGATCCTGTCTGAACTCCTGGAACACCCTGAGGAGATCCTGGAGGATGAGCACCAGGATGTGCTCCGGGAACAGGTCCTGCAAATCCTGAAGGTGGGAGTCCAGCTGGCCCTGCAAATCCTGCGGGAGGAACTCCAGTGGCTCCTTGAGACTCTGTTTGACCTTGAGTTGGAACATTACCTTGACCTGTCTTTTTCATCCTTTCCATTCTTCTCCTCCTAAGACGATTTCTGGCTGAGGTTTCCTGAGATGCTGATTGAGGAACATCAGCATAAGCATCAGCAGCTGCATATCCTAGAGGAATGTCTGCACCGTCGTGTTGTCGCTGGTTGGGAAGAGTCCAGTACCACTCGTCCCACTCTCTTGCATTGGTACCAGAAAAAGAGTTAGCACGACGTCTTGGCATTCTCATGAAGCCATAGGGGTCGTCAAAGGGGTCATAGTATTCAGGCTGATCTCTCTGTGGCTGAGGTGGAGCAGGTGCTTGAGGAGGGTTCTCAACTGTCTGCTCAACTCTTTCTTTCAGCTTTTCTACCTCTTCTTGAAGTGCTCTCAGGCGGGAACTGCTATTACATAACAAGAACAATAAAATTCATACTATGACAGCAAAAATACTAGGTTTGATTTTTAAAGTTTATATAATATCAATAAATGTCTGAACTTTTCAAATAACAATAAACTTTCACTAGCTGTGTAATTGTCTGATTTGTGTTTGCCAAAGACGTCATCCTTTTGAACATTCTTCACTTATTTCCTTAAATAATAACCCTGGGTTATCTACCTCAGCACTGGTTACCCTTAAAATTCTATTGAGTCCTGATCCATTGTTGTAAAACCTGTCACTGGATTCATTCACTTTCAGCCTTACACTAATTTCATTAAAGGCCAAATTTATATCTAATGGCTAACTTACAAAAGTTTAACCAAAAAATATGCTCAAATTGCTAGAGAGTGCCTTGAAATCTCCGTGTTAACGTTAACTTTATATCTGACCTGGAAGCAGACGAAGCTCTTGTTGCATCAGACTCGTGACCTCTGTCCCACTCTCGATCTGAGCCCACTGCTCTCGACTCTCGCATCTGTTGATTCTTCTTCAGGATTGTCTCCCTTCCCTGAGTTATCTGCCCTTCAATATGGTCCACCTGATCACCAGATGGTGTTCTTGTACTTCCTGATCTAGGGGGCGCTGATTGTGGGGGTCGTGTTTTTACATTCCTTGGGGTGTCCATCTCTGATGATGAGGCATATCTTGAACTAGCAGATCTCATGGATGGACTTGCTCTTGGAGTTATCTCCCCTTCCTCTTCCTCAGACACAATTGTGCGGGACTTGCGTTGAGGCTTGGTTGGTGAAGGAAGTACTTTGGTTTCGGGCTTTTGGCTAAGTTTAATTTTTGTTAAGGGCTTTGGTGTAGCATCAGTATCCTCTGAAATATAAAAGGAATCTTGTATAACCTTACTTGAACATGAACAAACAAACAAAACATATTGCTCTCAGTGAATTCATTAGAGACAATGAAAAACTATTTCATCTTTCATAAACATTTAAAATAAAAAACAATTGTTTTAAGGATTGCTGCTTGGCCCTCTTTGAAGAAAAGCTTATCACATTCATCTGTGATGTTGAAACCATAAAAATAATCTCTTGATCAGGCTCAGGGAAAGAAAGACTGGCCATCCCCCTTACAGTGGGGGAACACATCCAACAACAACCTCCCCCCCCCCCCTCCCCCTCTTCTCCGAAATAAACACACAACATTGAAAATGTCTGGATAATATTGGGGAAATAGTTAGTGTTATAAACTTGCATAAAATTTTTCCGTCTTAAATGCTAGAGGGAGAACCCTAGTTTGATATTAATTGTTCACGTAAGTATGTGTTTCTATGTGTAAGGCAAGTTCCTTTTTAGATATATATATTTTATTCTTTATCAAGGTCTAAGTTAGCAATTTTGACCAATTATTACATCTGATTCAACGAAGAGTTTGAGCTCACCTTCTTCAGAGTATCCTTCTAACGTCTGGCTGTGATTTTGTGACCTTCTATTACTGTGGCCTTGACCTTTGATCTGATTTGACCTATGACCTCGGTCACTTTCACTGACCTCTGTTTCTGTGAAATCGTCCATAAAACTCCCAGTCACATCCATACTATCATTCACCATACTACTATCTCGTTGCTCGCTCTCACTTTCACGCTGTGACCTTGACCTTGGTTGACCCCGACTTGATTCAGAGTCTCTGCGTGTTGAGGTGCCGCTCTCTGCTTGGCTTTTCCTGCAAGATATCAAATTAAAAATTATGACTATTAAACTTAACCTCTGCTTCTGCTTATTCTGATTTTTTTGTGTCTTTTAAATTCAAATGAGCTCTAGATTTTAAAAGGAAAAATCAATGGTCATCTGTCCCTACTTTCCAGAGGATTTCAGTTTTGGGGTTTCAAATTCAGTTTTATTTTTTCAAAATTCTGTTTTGTTAACATCTGCCCTGTCCAACTGAATTCTTAATATTTTTTGAAATTTTTATATTTTAAAGAGGACACAAATTCTAACTATGGAAACTAAAATCACAACAAAGTCTTATTTCAGAATCATTAGTTTTTGCTTTTGGGAGGGTTTGAACAGCATTGAAGAAACTTTGGTACAATGATGATAAAACAGTGTGATACATTGTTATATCAATAAATAGTTTTTGATCTCTAATCCTTTGTCCCTTCTTATTCTTCAAATACTCAGTTAAAATGACAGACCATAGGATCATATACCAACCTTTGGTTATCTCCCCTTGCTCCCTGTGGGTTCCGTAACCTTAAAGCCTGCTGCTGCTGTTGTTGTTGTTGCTGCTGTTGAAGCGAGGGCGACTGTCGAGGTCCCAGTCTACTTACATCTGATCCAACGACAGATCCAATAAATCCGCTGTCGACATCATCAGCACCCCTCTGTCTGGTCATCTGTTTGAACTTGCCGGGACCCGGTAGATTGGCCAGCGCCCCCTGGTCCTGGTCAGAGATTAGTCCGCTGTCGTCCAGGCTCACTCGGCTGCCCATGTCCAGCTTCTTGGGAGAGGAAAAATATGAATATAGATAATGAATGTTTCTGTTACCATTTGAACAGCTTCTTGGTACAGGAGAGATATGGATAGACCTAGATAATGAACATTTTGGCTAACCTTGACATTTGTAAAACAGATGCCTCATACTTGTTGGAGTATAGGTTCATCCGTACACTACTCAACATACTTAACGGCCTTGTGGATTAAACCAAATTCTGTCCTTCTATTCTTAATTCGAGTCTTAGACAGTGTTGTCATCAATAATTACATGGAAACCAACGGAGTTCAGATTTACTTCTTTCTAGAACTTTATGAAATGATCAATAAATCAATTCTTATGGATTATGCTTTCACAGAATAAAGAAGTTGCTTATCCAAAAGAATTGTCCAAGAGTTCAGATGTAGTTGATCAAAACTGCCAGGAGATTGGATTTTATTTGTGAGTATTTTAAAAAATGTTGTTAAGATGTTGAAAAAACAAGAATCAGTTTCTCATTCAACAGAGCACATCAAAATTCAATTAGTCTAAAATGTCTAAAATGTTACTGGTGAACATGACAAATGTCTTATTATGAAATTGCAATTCAGAATCAAATACTAACTTCCAGTCTTAACCCTTCAATGAAGCCCAGATCATTCTGATAGGTCTGTTTGTAATTTTTTCTTAAAATTTGTTCCCTTTAATTCACAATGTGAGATTACTTGTACTTATACACAAATTAAAATCTGCATCATAAAAGTTTTACCTTTTTGGATTTGGGATCCCTGAAATCATGTTCATGTCTTCTTGGCCGTGGTAAGGACAAATTCGGAGAATCTCTTCCGCGAGAGGACTCCCTCCCATCTGATGATAGTCTCTCTCTGGATAGATTTAGGCCAGGCCGGCGTGACCCAGGCTGAGGACCTTTTATCACAGGTGAGTATCCTTCCCTAGGAGACCGGGAGCGACCATCTTGATTTGGAGATCTTCGGTCTCTCAGAGCTGGAGAAAAGCGCCCCCTATCAGAGCCCCGATCATTTTCTCTAACTGAGCTGTCATGGTTACCATTCATGTTTTCATATTTGGACCTTCCAGCTGCAAAATATTAAAAGAATTCAACTTACTTGAATATAAAGAATAAAGTAAAATGATAAAAGAATTGAGTTAATATGTCAACATTGATGAGCTAAAACTTAAGATGTTTTGGACAGGACAGAGGCAATCCAAGTAAGAACAGAAAAATGTTTTGCAAAAGGTGACATAATTGTGACCCATCCAGTAGGTGCCAATCTTGATATCTCCAGGGATTACAATCTGATTTGTGTCCACAAACCCTGGAAGAAGCCATGGCTTAACCAGATGATTTTATTACTTCCCTTGGCTAGGTCGTACATGATAAAAGAATAAGGTAGGCCCTTATAACTGAGTTAATCTGTGTCAACAGACTTAGCCATCAATAGTCTGCAAATCTTTGCTTGCTGTCACATGTACATTAGAAATTATCAAATGACTGACGTATCAGATGAGAATGGCTCTGCAACAACAATAGGAAAATTCAACTTGTAATCCAAATTACCTGATTGTAAAAAGCTTAAAGGAAAGGAAGGTAATAGAATTATAGGGCAGAGCCATAGGTGTTTTGGAGGGTAACTTTGAGATTATCAAGATTTCCACCTGTATTCTCGTGTGTAATTTTTGTAAACAAAGCATGAGAGAGAAGATGGTCCGTATCCAGCATGCATTGGGAGAAGTTTAAAATAAGACTCACCATCATCCAGTCCTGATCTAGATCCCATCTCTCTGTCAGACCTGTATCTTGCTGAGTCGTCAGATCTGTAGTCAGGAGTCCGTCGACCCTGTCAGCAGAAATATTTAGTACAGAAAACAACACATAAAGCATGTTCCAAAGATGGTGATTCAAATTGTCCAAATGTATAGATGATCAGCACATGTAGTGTTTCGTCATATACTTTCCTGGTCTAGAACATAATATGTGTTTAAAATACACAACCCTTGGCTAAGGTGCAGCATATGTCATAAGACATGGGACACTAAGCTCAAACAAGGCCCAGTGAGATAAGGGGCTGCCAAAGCTTATAGAACCTTAGGTTGTGTTCCAGGAAATACAGCATCCTTGTTGTACTATTTGCACTGTAGAGCAAGTTTACAAAACTCCAACAGCACAAAACTCTAAGGAATCAGTGTTTTAGTTGGTCCAATCATTCCTTCATTATCTGCCATTCAACAAACCTGCTAACAACTAATAACAATAAAGCTTCAGACACCACATAACCATGGCCCTCGTAGGTTACTTCTGATATTTCCCAATTGGTCTTACTGTCAGGATATTCAAACTTTCATTATCTGAGTTTTCAACAGCAACAACATGACCCTAGTATTAAGTTACTTTAGTAGACATTTTCTTACCTGATTTTGGTAAAACATTTGCTGTTGGTAGACCTAAAACTCGTCTCAAACAATCATAGATTATCATATCATATATCTTCACCCTAAAACTAATATAATTTTGACTGAATAAAGAATTTACACTGTATCATAAAATTCATAGAGAATCTTGCCTATCATAATCTCAGTCATAAACAGGTATGCAGCTCAGCTGTGGTTGATAAAGTGTTGCACATGACTGGGATATCATGAGTTTGATCCCGGTCACAAACAGTGAATAAAAAAGGTATTCATTGCAAAATGTATGAAGAGAAATTATATTTCAAATTTATCAAACAGATTCATACTTGCGACTGGCCTTGACGTTGTGTTCGACCTGGCTCATTTTCGGACAGGAAGTACATCCCAGGTGGCGCTGACTCGGGCTGGGGAGTCTGACCCCGTGAACCTCCACGTGAATCATTACGCTGTAGCTGCTGCCACCTACATTTTAGGGAGAAAAAAACTGAGTTCAAAACATTCATAAAAAATTCCATAGCAATCCTGTTTATGATTAAGAACCTTTAACATGTCAGTATTGATAAAAATTTATCCTCTATTAATAGCATAAGAGTGACAAAGTATTTCGAAACGTGTTTTATATTACCTCGGTATTCATGCAAATGATAAAAATCAACAATGTTACTTTATTTAAATACTTCTTCAGTGAATATTGGAATGTTTTGATCAAATAATAAAGAAGTACATTAGGTGTACCAAACTATTTTGTCTCCATAATAACTGTAACATATCAAAACGGATGAACATGTTCTTGATTTTAGAATGATAAATTATCAAATTTGAAAGATCAAATGAACCAACCTTTCCTCCAACTCTGGTGCAAGACGGAACATGTCAGGTGCTTCATCACAAATCTGCTTCAGTTTCTGTGAATTTGTTATAAAAATATTTTATAGATATTTATCATGACATCATGAGTCTTAAAAGACAGCATTTAATCTGATAATATTTTCCAGGCTGGTAACTCAATCTTTGAGATGCCTTTTAATCTGCTAATGAAAAATTTACAAAATTCACGTTTTTTTAAATGATTGTCTCTGTCCCAATCTTAATTTTATAAGATCCAATTTTTACTTACATACGAATATTATAAAACGTCTTATACAGAGAGAGTATGCACAAGCAATAGCATCTCAATCAATGATAGTGATGGTGGCCATGGTATTTTCTTGGAAACAGAAAGATTATGCCATAAACTTTTGAATTATTTTACTAATTTTAAATAACATTTCATTATTTTGAAAGTATTCATGTACTAGGCTTTGGGTTGCTGTTATATGAATTAAATAAAGAATTTACCCTGATTATTTCATCAGATTCCTGAGGATACGGTGAAATATTATACAACAGCATCAGGACTACCAAGGCCAACTTCATATAGTATATCAACCTACAATGCCTAGTGCAAAAGTTCTTACCACTGAAGAACTTACAGTTATTAGGATTCCAACATCATGTTACCATTAATGAAATGGACATCCACTCACCCGGACCAGATTATCAATCTCCTTGTCCCTCTCCGGGGTCTTGGCCATCTGTTTGAGTCTGCGGTAGCGATCCATGAGAGCATTATACTCATCGTGAAGACGCTGCAGCTTCTGCTCAAACTCCACATCCTCCTTGGGCGGGACGATGTCACTTCCTGCCAGTGTCCCGTGCATCTTCTGTTTCAGTTGATCAATTGCATGTTCATCAACATCTGACTCGTCCATAGGATCCGTCAGCCGGTTGCTCTGAAACGGTTGACGGGCTGCCGACTTCTCCTTCAAATTTGTGTCAACACTGGCGTGAATTTCATCAAATTTCATCCCTAATCGGAATAATTCCCCTTCGAGTTCTTTCCCCTGGTCGAAGTTTGCGTCTTTGAGCGAGGCGCCAGATCTTCGGAGGACGTTGTAGTCTTCCTTTGCCTGGAGATAATGGCGCCGCAGTTTCTCATGGTCTGTGCGGATGTTCTCAAAGACTTCTTCCTGCTCTTCCAGGGTCAACTGGCGCTGCTCTAGGAGAGAGTTGAAGGACTCAATCTGGAAAGGAAGATTATTTCTTATATCCAATAAAAAAAGGAGAAGATAAAAATGTTTACACCTTACACCTTAGATTTAACCATACTTTTCCACTGTTCAACATGAATAAAAGGAGAGAAAAGTGATATCAGTTTACTGTCATTTTTAAGCACATTACATAATGTGTTGGCACATGTGACTGTCAACAGAAGATTGTTGGTAACTCTCACAAACTAAAACAGCGCATTAAGCCACAGTCACAACACTAACAAGCAGACAGAGTCATCTATATCCCCCGCCAAAGGGGAAGGGTAGTTAAGGATGGTAGTTGTGGAATATTGAACAGTGATCATGTTGTTTTTCTACAAACAACCTTTAGGAAATCCTATGTTACGTTTCCATGGAAACGGGTAAAAATAAAAATGCAAAGAAGTTGAAAACCCCAAAAGGCACATCTCCGCATGATGCCCGTTGCACATACCAAGTTTCGTCGAGCTAGGTCTCACAGTTTTGGAGTTGTGGTCCCGAAATAAATTCCTATGTTACGTTTCCATGGAAACGGGTAAAAATAAAAATGCAAAGAAGTTGAAAACCCCAAAAGGCACATCTCCGCATGATGCCCGTTGCACATACCAAGTTTCGTCGAGATAGGTCTCACCGTTTTGGAGTTGTGCTCCGGAAACTAAATCCTATGTTACGTTTCCATGGAAACAGGTAAAAATAAAAATGCAAAGAAGTTGAAAACCCCAAAAGGCACATCTCCGCATGATGCTCATTGCACATACCAAGTTTCGTCAAGATAGGTCTCACCGTTTTGGAGTTGTGCTCCGGAAACATTATCAGGACGGACGGACGGCCGGACAGACGGACGGATGGAGACCATTTCAATATCCCCCACCAACTACATTGGGCGGGGGATAATCAAAAAGACGAGGTATGTTGTTTAGGTTAGATCACAATTCAATGAGATGGGGTGATAATGGAGCAGCACTGAAATGACTGACAATTTAAGGGCAGAGATAATAGGACCTGAACTAGGTGTACCTTCTGTTGAACATGTTAGAAATGCATATGGAAACAAACCTACAATAGCATGTAGGTACTTAGAATTAGATGGACTCAACCCTGCAAAGCACCAAACAAATTTTTCCCTATAAGGACTGACACTGTTCCAATTTCATTTGGAATGTTGGCAGAGTATTCTATGGTAGTGTTTGTTCTTTTGGCTCTTTAAGGTTATCTGTCATTTTTGCATTACAGAACAAAATCTGACAAATTACTTTTACCAGTAGGACATTTTGATTATGGATGTAAAGAGAGCAACTGAAGATAAAAAGTGAAATATGAAAACAAAATTTTAAGAGTTCATACCGAACAAAATCTGACAAATTACAATAAGACATTTTGATGATGGATACAAAAAGAGTAATTGGTCATAAAAAGTGAAATATGAAAAACAAAATTTTAAGAGTTCATACCGAACAGCCACCAGCTGATACAACCAGGTCATTGTAGGAATACTTGACTGTATAAACTTATAAACTGTTGATACACAACAGGAAATTCCTAAAATTCTACCCACACAATGGTATCTTCTGTGGCACAATAAAAGCTCTATTGAACCATGAATGATTTTTGTCAAGTTTCCAAATTAGAAGTATACATTTTTTAAATCCTCCAAAATAATACATTCAAAATATGCAGTGACATATTTGACGATTAATCAATATTTTTCATAAACTGTCAACATGTTAGAGAGTGATTTGGAATTTACTACAAATGGAATCTAAGTTAAGTATCTGCTTGACTTGTGTGATTCTTTAGATAAATATCAAATTGGTACAAAATTTTATAAGAAATTGTTAAAAATCTAATGCTGAATATTATGGATAACTTAGAGTGCACTCTTAATATACAGCTAAAAAAAGGGTCATTGTTTCATGGTCTGTTGTATGTAAGGTAAAGAGTAAATCAATAAACTATCATTCAAGGTTATGAGATTAAACCAGTCTCTCTACAGTGAACTTGGGGGTAGGGTGCAAAGCACTTGAATGCAAACCTGGATAAATCACACACAAACACCTCATACAATTGGATCTGCCTGGGACCCGAATATAGTTGTAGACAAATTATGCTTGTAAATAGTCTATTACCGGGTATTTGCCATTATGAAAAAATAAAATCATTATGTTCATTAAATATTTATCTCTGCCTTCAAATAATTACTGAAATCTTTACAAGTATTGAGGGGTTTTTAAGAGAACAGTACAGGCAGTTTATAGGAATGATTTAGTTTGCACCAAAGAGGATCAAGAGGATGAGGGAAAAAATCAAATCTTTGATGAGCAATATGTCCAGTCATGTTTTTCTATTATTGTTAACCTTTTTTCTTTTATTTGGTATAAATGTATCCCATATTGTCGTATCCTCATCCTGCCTGTTAAAAGATCATTAATCATGAACAATTTAAGAATTTGACAGAAAAAATCATAGATAATGGGTAATAGGTTTTGACAAAATGAAAAAAAGGACAAATATAAACTCAAACAGCATTGAATCAGTTCTTAAATCTAAAACATCAGAAAATCAAGATGGTAGCTAGTGACAAAGCTTCAATAATGAATGTACATGTTAATTTACTTCATAAAAAAACATTTCTCATGACATAGACATACACATTGACTTACAGAATTAATCATATTCTTTCCTTACCAAAAGCCAACCATGATATATTTGATTATTCTATTAATAAATAAACCTACCTGAGTTCCTAAATTGTCTTCATATAGAATTTGAATATATTCCAAAACTGCACAAACTAAAGACAATGTGTTTAACAGAATCAATAGTCTTGATAAGAAACTTGTAGACTTCAAAGCTGGCACACAAACAGTCAGTTCAACACTGCTATCTCATAATCAATATGTTTGTAGAAAGGCAAACAATGGGTGGTAGCAAAATTTATTTTTCCAATTCATTTTATTGTGATTTTGCAAAATTTAAATGTAAGTTACTTAATGAGTGGATCAAGTACTTTTAGAGCTGTTCCTGCGATAATTCTGCAATTAGCGGCTTGAACTTACTAAATGAAGATTGATTGCAAATAAAGAGAATTTTTTTAAACTTATAATGGTTGATGAAATTAAAACAAAAACAAAGGCTACAGACTATAGATAGCATACCCATAATGTTGAAATTGATAACTCATAATCACATATAGGTGAAACAATTCAGTAATTTTGTCAAAAATGATGAGGACATTCGGTCAATCAATAATAATTTCAAAATAAATTCTAAATCATATTGCAAAAGATACCAAACATAGATACTCCATGAATTGTTTGATAAAATGTGAAACAAGGTTACCTTAAGTGACACTGACGACATGACAGTATTTCTCCTCCACCTGAGTTTTAATGTGTCTATACCATGCAACAACTGTTGTATATCTTCAACAGGTTGAAGCTTGTGAATTCAAAGTCAAGGGCTGGCTTGCTGAAGTTCTCTTAGCATGCAGACAATCTGATATGTAAGATTTAAGACAGTGGTGTTTATTCCTATCCTAAATCACTGAAATCCATGAATTCAAAGCCAAACTTCAGCATGCATGAAGATCACATTAAGATGAGTTACTTTGTAAGATCTGAGATAGTGTATAAGCATGGTGTTTAGTACTCCCCTTAATCACTGAGAGGGCTTTTATAGGTTTTATAACTTGCGCCCAATACATTTCTTGAATGTATTAAATATGTTTCAATCAATCAATCACTGATTGTAATTCTTCATAGTAGACCTTTTCATACAAATAAGGTAACTCAAACCTCTACATATAGTTCGGAGGAAAAAAATGAGATAAATTAAGTTACAACCTATAAATTCAATATTTGACATAAACTTTCAAAAATTATGAAAACTGTAACAAATTCAGTTCAATTACAAACTGTTTAGAATAAGCCAAGAAACACTCAATCTACAAGATCATGCTATATATTCTCCAGTCAACCAAGACATTCATATTTTAAGATCGACCACTTGTTCTGAAAACTGTTGAATCACGTACGTTACATAAACCCCATGTTTCCAATCTGTAAAATCTTTTAGCTCTTAAGTTGCAAATGTAAACTTTATGATTTGCTTGACATTCTTAATTGTATGTTGGCCTGGTGGATCAAAATGGAATCAATAACCTGAATGTGATTTTGAGAGCAATGTTTTTTGTAGATAAATGTGTAAATATGGCTATTGCCAGGTTGCAAATCAAAAGGAAATGCACTTTATGTAATATTTTAATCGAGCAGCCCGTCACATACAAGCAAACAGTCTTTTCTTGTAACAATCTTAACCCTTAAGATGCGGGTCCCGGGCCTGTCCGGGTTGAAATTTGCTTTGACCGCATGTCCTCTGGGCGAGATGCGACATCCAAACTCTATTTTTCTCACGCTAGCTCATTAACGCCGAGGTTCACAGTAGCGAAGGACGGGCAATTGTTGCACGGCAGTAGTGTCAGTTCAACGCTAGTACTTTCCGTCCGTCTGTCGCTAAGCTACCGAATTTTGTTTCGTTGGTGTTCTAAATAATGCGCGTACATGTCCCGAAAATTATGCAAACATTGATACCGTTTATCGTACCCAAAATGAGCTTTAAAATCACTCAATTTTCCCCCACTCCCCGCCGCACGTGCTAATAGCCTGTGGGCACTTTCTCCCCGCTCGCACGAACTTACCGTCCCGCGCGTGCTATCGTTTGCTTACAAGCCTGCACTCACACCAAACGCACAACCTTATATCGCACGCCCTATGCTCTGAACCCTTGGGCGGATTTCAATACCGGTTGGATCATTTGAAAGAGCAGAAAATTGTCTTCAATTCAATATAAAATACGTAACTACGCTACCTGAATTGAAGATACAGCATGTGCCGCAAAAAAGGTGATTTTTACATATTTTTAGTTTTACACCATTTTGTCACACCAATTTTTACATGATGTGCTCAACGTATTTTGACAATTTTTATATCATAAGACAGAGAGAAAGATTGTCTTTCTTTCCATGTAAAATGTGTACATGCGCGATAATAAATAAAGACACAGCAAGCGCCGCACAAAAAGCTAATTTCTCGATTCAAATCATGTAAACTGAACGGCGATTTTGACATGTGCCTTTCTTTCGCTCATATCTTCTCAACAGCTAGGCGTATTTTGAAATCGATTACATCGTGATAAAGAAGGAATAATTGTCTTCGATTTGATATAAAAAAAATTATATACACCATATAGAATAAAGATACAGCAAGTTCCGCAAAATTGTGACTTTTGTTTATTCTTTACGTTTTTACCATTTTCTCGCACTTTATATCACATAAACTTCTCGGTAAATTTTGCAATTTCATATATCAAAATATAGAGAAAAGGATAATCTTTATTGCCATGTAAAATTGGTATGTACAAGTAAATCAGAAAGGACCTGGCGCGCATCGCACAAACAGGCAATTTCTCTATTCATATTTTGTTTACCGAGAAGCGATTTATTTTCAACTGCTTTTTACACTTCCTATCCATTTAACGGCAGAGCGCATTATCGACATTTTTATATCACAATAAAGAGGAAAGGATCGTCTTCAATTCTATATAAAATTTGCAAATTACAATTAGACAATAAAGGAGCGGTTAGTGATGTCGCAATTATCAAAATCTGTTCTAAAATACCCGAGGGTACCATCTTTGCAAACTTTATATATTCCAAACCGAGTGGTACATATTTATTATTTTCATATCATCGTAAAGCAGAAAGAAATACCTTCATTTTCATGTGTAATTTGCCCATATTTGCATCAAAATAAAACATGTGGAAACGATGCGACATATGTTGCGGTAAGGCGATTATCAAAGACTTTATTACTAGCTATACCCACGTTTCGTTGGTAATAACTTCTAATTACAGTGCAAAAGATTGTTATGATTTATTTCTTCGTAAAGAAGAATAAATTGCCTTCAATTCCATATATAATTTGCATGTATACAAAGCGAATAACATGATTTATAAAGTTGGAAATAAAGACAATTTATATTGTGTGTGAGTGTATGTTTCAACGGGGATACCCAGCCTGCACGCGCTGAGCGCGTGCGTTTGCCCGGGGCTATTAGCTTAGTAATATTACTGTGGGGGTCAGAACGTTATCGGGATTTATCACTACCCTGTTTTCGTAATTTATATCTTTCGTTTAGGATGGCGTAATAAAATTTATCGTGAAATATAGAGCAAAAAATTAGCTTCAATTCCGTATATAATTTGCATGTGTGCACTCAGTGATTAAATGATTTTATAATGTTTGAAATGAAGACAATTTTTAAAATTTTGTAAAATTCGTTCTAAACATATTATAAAAATAATTTTTATATCGATGTGAAGAGGAACTATTCATCTTTAGTTTCGTTTTTGATTTCGCGCATGCGCTCTTGGAATTTATTGAGTTACGGCGCCCGAATTGAAAACAAGTTTACTTCAGTTGTAGAAACCGTTCCAGGGGTGATAGAAATTTCATTCAAAGTGTCAAGTAAGTATCATCCATTTGTAACACGGGATTCGCCGACTAGCTTTGTATAAAACGACGATAATGTCCGTAATTCGCCATGTAAACACGCCATATGTTGTTAAAACGGTCACATCTGGCGGCGCTGGAAAATTCGGCCACAGGGGCTAATTGCGCTATAACGGTAGCGAGGCGAGTGCTGGAAAATTCAGCCAAGGGGGCAAAACTGGTCAAAATAATATTCAGCAACGTAAGAGTTAATTTACAAGAGCTAACTCTATTTTACATGTACACCATATCTGATGGCGAGAAATTCAATCCAGACATCAGTTTTTGACATCTCGTTGGTTATAAGGACCTGAGCCAACAACAGGGGAGATAACGCCAAGAATGTCCATATTATGTGAGACGTACGAACAGTTTGCTAACCATGATCGAAATCATCAAGCTGCAACCAAAAAACTAATATTAAATTTTTTCTCACTTTTGGCTCTAAGCTTTAAAAGCAATGAGCTTTAATCACTGGTCTACACATCACATAACTCACCCTCTGGTTCAGACCAAGAGCTTGGTGCAGGAGTCCAGTTTTAACTTGCTCTGCGCCAACATTCTGTGTCGAAATGCTGCGACCTTCTGAATCCGAGATGGAGGCTCTCCGCGACCCCTCCCCGACCCCCCTGTCTGTCCGACCTCCAACTCCTAACTCGGCACGACCTATGACCCGACTGTCAGGAATCTGGGGCGAGGTGATCGGTGTTCGGCCGTCTCGCAATGTGAGGCTGTCTGTAATGAAGAAACCAAATGTCTGAGTTTAAAAGGTTGGTAAATGATGATGGAAGTGGCCCCCCAACTTTGGTAGGGAAAGGGGAGCGGAAGAAAGGATGGAAGGAAGGAAGGGAGGAAGGGACAAACAGTGGGAGGGAGGGAGAGGAAGGAACAAAGGGAGGGAGGGAAGTCATTCCTCCAAAACCCTAAAAAAAGAAGTACTCAAATTTGGGGCGTTGTTTACTAGTATAAACAGATTTGTGAACGTTACTGGCAGAAATTCTGCAAAGTGTTCCTTGTAATAGAAAGCCTTGATGCTTGAATGTTAAAATGTCAATTCATCACTTGTTTACTCATGTAAAATTCCCAACACCAAACCAACCATGCCTGGATGCAGATACAAAGAATGTGTACTTGTAATCACTTTTCTTCCACCATGACCACATTCCTCAAAATGTAAACAAAAGCTCCATACTTTTAAGTCACCTGTTTCTGTCATATTACATAGATATACTGGACAGCTTGAGGAGATTCTTATCAATTATGCTTTTTCCATGAAACTCCCCACCCTTTTAGGGTATCTAGCGAGCCAACAATACATGTAGATTTGTACGAATAAGTTTGCTGGATCTGTAAGAATGTAGCTAGACTAGCAGATAACAAGGCTTATTCTACCCTGTAAGTGATGTCACAAGATTTTTACCAATTTCCTTCCATTGTTGAAACTTCCAACACCCTTTAGAGTAATCTAGACAGTTGGCTTCATAGAACACCAGGATTTACCCTTTTCCTGTGATGTCGCCAGGTTATATTACTAGATAAATATACTACACAGCATCAGAAGATTTTTTACCAATTTTCCTCCGCCATGAAACTCTATACCATCTAGAAAGTCCACCACGCAGAACACCTGGCTTTGTTGAAGTAAGTTTCCTGGACTTGTAAGCATGTACCCGGGCTACCACATAGTACTCCTCGTGCCATGAACCATTCCACACTGTTTAGATGATCTAGAAAGTCCACCCAACAGAACACCAGATTTGTTAAGTAAGTTCACTGTACCTGTAAGCATGTACCCGGGCTACCAGATAGCAAGGCTTACACTACCCAGTGTAAGCGATGTCACAAGATTTTTATCAATTTCCTTCCATTGTGAGAAACTCTCTCCACCAGATGATCTACACAGTCCACTCTAAATAACACCTAGCTTTGTACTATTAAATCTGGCATTACTGTAATGTAGCTAGGCTTTTACATAGATATTTTACACAGCATCAGAAGATTCTTTACCAGATTTCCTTTTGCCATGAACCTCTCCACACCTAGAAATTCCACCCCACAGAACACCCAGTTTTGTTGAAGTAAGTTCACTAAACCTGTGGGCATGTAGCCCGGCTACCAGATAGCAATCTTGTCTCGCTGAAAGAAACCTGATCAAATCAACTACTTCCTTTGTCCCAGTGAACCGGAGTATATTTAGCTTAACACCTCTTGTAATAGATTGTTGTAGGTAAACAGCACAATGGGAACTATCTGTGCAGTGAAATGGATTCTCATTGTTCAAGTGTGAAATTGAATTGAGTAGAACCAAATGATATATAGTTATAAGGAGAAGATATGAGGCATAAAATGTATCTAATGTTATGGATTGTTGTCATATATAGAGTTTTTTGTCATTGGCTTGCTTTGTGTGCCTTAAATGTCACTATAATCATTTGAATTACAAATGGTCTCGTTATGACTTTCTTTAGAAAAACAGCTTTGATAAATGATATGGTTATAATAATAAATGGTTTTGAAGCTTTCTCTTCACAAGTAAGTATGTCAATAGCTCAAAGGTGTGTTATGAAGTTTGTAGAAAAATAGGTTGGACAAAATGTTGATTGTAAGAATTTGTTGAGGCAATCTCACTAATATTAAGATCTTATTTTGTTGATTGCTAGTAAAAATTACTAACTTGAGTGAGTGAATGTTAAAGTGATTTATTTTATAAACACAGTCAGTGACTTGATTCATAGAATTAAAAAAAAAGTTAACTTCCAATTATGAACAACTGCATGTAAATTCACATAATGACCTACAACAGCTCTTATTGAAGAGCAAACTAAACATTGATTATTTTCCATATGCCCTTTAATCAAATGATTTTCATCACTACAAAGAATCTTACTATTGCAGTATGGTAGAAAAGTATGGAAATCTTACTTCGTTACTCTATAGAACATTATAGTTACTGTATAGAAATCTTGGTCACTTACTTTTCCTAATAAACAGTTCTCTAAAGAAAATTGGAACTTACAATTGGCAATAAATGGTATATTCACTTCATAAATAGATGACCGTTGACACAATGTTAATAAATCATTATTGTCAGTAGGTAATATCACTATCAAAGGGTCAGCTGTCAGCACTTCTATCGACAAACTGAAGGTTATGACATGTTGTATGGGTGATAAATCATATATCAATAAAGAGTACTGAATACATATGCACATGGAGTCTTATATATAATGGACAGTTTAGATATATATATCATATATATGATTTTGGGTATATTTTTTCATCAGTGTCGGGTCCACTAAGCAACTTCATTTTTATACAGTAGTTTGAATATGCACAACAATTAAACGTGAAGTTTTGAAGTTTGTTGTAAAAATAAGATTTGAAACGTGCGGTAAAAAGAAGTTTTGAAACTTGTCGTAAAAATAAGTTTTGAAACTTGTCGCAAAAATAAGTTTCAAAAATAAGTTTTGAAACTTGTCGCAAAAATAAGTTTTGAAACTTGTCACAAAAATAAGTTTTGAAACTTTCCGTCAACTTAGGGAAGACTTTTTTCTAATCAAATCTTCCCGCAACAGAGCAGTTAAGTATGTTTTTTACCAGAACCATCTTGCATGACTGTGAACCAAGCAATGTTGCACTTTGCTTAATCATGTAGGTTTTTTTATCTTTCTCACAAAAAATAAAATTTGTCAATATGTATGTCACCAGTTTTGGTTTTTTTTATCATTAACTTTTAGAAATTTTGGATCAACCAGTAAAAAGATATCCTCTTTCAGTTGTTAACATCATCAGATCTTTTAATTAAAAGGCTTTTGCTTGATGCAAATGTTTGATGAGGAAAGTACATATGAATAGTTTGTAAATAAAATTATAGAATAAAAATATGTATGTCATCTTCAATTTGAAAGTAATTCACTTGATTGCTTGATGAATAAATCTCAAAGATTATACACAGCATGTACTATTAAGTGAAACTTCGGGTAAACTATGCTAACAACAAACTACCAACAACTGTCCCAAAACCCTCCAAAAACTAAGAACTCTCAAACTGAATAAAATAAGATTAAATCCTAGCAAGCCAGAAAATGTATCATGTCAATTCATAAGCAAAATTTAGAACGCCTCAAAAGGTTATCGACTCGGCAAAAAGCTTAAAGGTTATGAGCTACTTAACGGGACAAATATAAACACACTGCCTCTGATGAGTTTATACAGTTGTCTCCCTTACAACACAGTTTATTTCAAAACTATCAAACACAAAAATGTAAGGAATGGCACCCCCTTATTGTAGTTTGAAAGAGATATCAGGCACTGAGGGGACAGAGATATCAGGCACTGAGGGGACAGAGGCAATTTACAGTATAAAACTATTCACAATTTAAACACATAAAGGCTTGGCCCCCTGAAGAGGGTCTTTTGTCCTTATGTAAATCTTGGCATACCTCTTGCCTCATAACCTGCACATGTGGTTAAGAATTAGATATTTACAACTCAATATTCAGATGATTATTTCATGATACCCAGAGCTTGAAAAGGTTGCTACAATGTATTTTTACCTGAAAAGGTTACTACAATGTATTAATACCTGAAAAGGTTACTACAATGTATTATTACCTGAAAAAGTTACTACAATGTATTTTTATCTGAAAAGGTTACTACAATCTATTATTACCTGAAAAGGTTACTACAATGTATTATTAACTGAAAAGGTTGCTACAATGTATTTTTACCTGAAAAGGTTACTACAAAGTATTAATACCTGAAAAGGTTACTACAATGTATTATTACCTGAAAAAGTTACTACAATGTATTTTTATCTGAAAATGTTACTACAATCTATTATTACCTGAAAGGGTTACTATGATATTACCCGTAGGGTCAAGCATATGTGGTGACATATTTTTCATTTCTACTTTTTGAATATATAATTTTTTTCTATCACAAATACTGTATCTGTATTTTGTTGTGACGTCGCTGAAATAGAGTGTCACTGCGGTTGTTTTCTGGATAGTTAAATGTGATTCAAATGGAATAGAGTCAGTAACAAAAAAAATCATTAAAAATAAAAGTGGGGGGAAAATATCTAAAAACAAATTTGTTTTGTCAAATTCATATCACACACCTTTAAGTGTAATAATTTATTTAGCACCTGTTCTATTCTCTTTGAATCAGGTAACAATCAGGTTCTTTAATCTAAAGGGGGATTAACCCCCTGAACATGAACCTCTTACCACAGTGTGATGCCCTTCATACATTCAAGTTTTCTATAATCTAAAGGGGGATTAACCCCCTGAACCTCTTACAACGGTTATACCCCTGCTGAAACCGCACACTTCCTAAATGTAATAATCTTTACAGATGAAAATGATGAAATGTAAAGAACTATTGCAATTTACCATCAAACTCCTTGCTATGGCTGACTTCCTGTATGGAGTAGAGAGTTCTGTAAAGGGGGAACACCTTGCTCTTGGTGTATGTGATTGTTTGAGACATCTTTGTCTTTTGGAACACTCCTTGAACTCTTAGATAATTCCTGGATAATTAATGTAGTTTAAGACCAGAAGTTTGAAATCTCTGGACCATCAAGAATCCCAGAATAGACAGATTGTCAACTTGATGTATTTTAGACAATTTGGATAAAGAAAATATCCATTTAGAGATCTGAATCATGGTTTGGATATTAAACATCACACTTTTAATCCATATCATTTCAGCCTCTGAGGTTTTATCTTCATGTCACTTTCAGACAAGCATCTAAGATTTTGTGGTCTGTTGATGGCCGACCCCAATATCATTTCTTCAAATCCAAAGATGCTATTTCTTCAGGAGGAACTAATCGCAAAATGGTCCTCTTGGATATTTAAACAATACATGTCAGCCAATACTGTATTTGCTTTGGAACTGGGAAAGATGGAGTGAAACAGGATGAGGAAGATGACCCTTTACTGACAGTGTGCCTTGTTGAAAGAAAAATATTCCTTGTCAAAATCTGGATTGCCCTTCAAACCAGCCCATCTTGCTGATCATTTTTGCAGTTGTCCCAACAAAAACAGCAGTTTGTTGGAGTGAGTGAGTTTTTGTTTAACGCCGCTTGGGCAATATTTCAGCCATTAGCGGTGACAGTTGGTTGGAAGGCAACAGCTATCTCAAACATATGCAAATGATGTTATGGTATCCATTATCAGCAAATACCTTTCTGAATAAATGTTCACAGTATTCTTTCATCTTCTCTTCTCTATTAGAAATATTCATTGTAGCATTGCACAAATGATATATTTTAAAACAATAGATCAAGTTATCAACCCCCTGACAGGATGCAGAGTGCAGAATACTGCCTTCCTAATATATGTCTTCTTTACACTCAAGTTAGAGGTCCATGTAGTTGTCATATTTGTGTATGGAACCACTATGTTACTCATCAACAGTTTTCACCATATCTTCACAGCAACATACAATCTAGTCCCTGCTGTAAGTGCTCTAGCATGTACTAAGTTTGCTGTTCTACAACAGCTACTTGACCCTGTGTACACATAGCTTGGGTCAGTGGGTAATGAACAGCATGCTAAATAGGTCAATCTGTGGTCTGTGTTCAAGCCTCAAAAGACGTTTGAAAGTCATTGAATTGGTTCCCCAGATGTTCACACATTGGTTCAATTTATATAACTTTGTTTGCTGATGGTCAATTCCTGGGTTTGACCCTCAAGCCTCAAATAAAGTTAGTCAACTTAAATTTTCAGCTCTCAGATTCAAATTTAGATATCAGTTTATCAAAGGCTGAGGGCTCCAAGAAGCAAAGTCTCTTGTAGGATCTTCTTCGGTGAGACAATAATGTTGTCAGCTTCCTGTTGTAGTCATATTTATGTGTTGTAACCTCGATACATAGTAAATCTCATCTCTAAAAAAAGTCCAACATGAAATGTTGAACATAGGTAGTTGATCATCATTTACAGTAAGTGCTGTCACAAGTTGTCAAGAGATCAATAAACCCTCTTCATCTCTTTCTCAGTAATATTTACCATTCCTTCATGTCATTCTCTATTGTGACTCAACATCATTTATGAAAATTAGGCACAGGGTCAACCCCCTGGGTACTCTCCTGTCCTAATGTCCAGCTCTCCAATATCCTATGATCCAACCTGACACTGGTCTGTAGATAAACGCAAGTACAAAGCCTTTAAAGGTTGGCCCAATGGATAGCTAGAATGAACCTAATCCCCCTAAACCCTATTATTGGTTCCCAGGTTCAAGTCTCCCTTGAACTCTCCAATACTAGTGCATAATTGTCAACTTTTTCAAGACTCCATAACCTCCTAAGAACATACTAATGTTTGATTTCTCTCCCTTGGAGGTGAGGTGAGGTGAGGTGATATGGGGTTTAACGCCGCTTTCAAGATTGTTTCACCTATATCGCTGCTGCTAGTATCATTGCAGGGAGAAAGCCCGAAACACCATAGTGGCTATGTATTGCGGTGAAACCTGCAACCATGGGTGGTACTGATCTGAAATTCAGTGTAGCATTGCACCAACACCTTACTACGCGGAGAACAGTTCTCTACTGCCGACAAAGTTGCCGAGCCCTTGGCGGGATTCAAACCACAGACCTCTTGATCCGAAACCGAACCCGCTAACCACTACGCTATCCCGCCCCCTAGAATCCTTTGGAGTTCATTCAGCTCATAAACAAACATCTTCATTGGCAGATTTCCCTTCTGACTCCTTTCAAAATGAAATATTTTGAAGTTTGTATTCACAATAAGTCTCCATTCAACTCAAAAACATAACACACCTTTTTGCTACGAAGATCTCCTCAGAACATTGATGATTATCATTGATTCCCTCCTAGAAATGTCTTGTGTATGTGTCTCACAACAAGTCTCCATTCTCTTATAGACAACATCAGAGTTGAAGTGTCAGATTTTCATGACTCTATTTATCCTTCCTCTGAAGTCATGCTTCCCCAAGATTCCTCTCAAATGGAAATACCATGAACACTCCTCACAACAAGTCAGTCAGCAAAATACATTGTTCGTCTTAATTCATCCGTATCTTCAACAACACACAATTCCATTATCAACAGTCTTCAAAACAGAAGAAACAGGGACTGTGAACTCCCTGTCCTAAAACTGCTGTGTGCCACTTGACACTTCAAAGTGTATATAGGTATACCTATGTAGGTATGTCAACCTAGAGTATGTCTAATCTTACTAATCCTATGGTCTGTTCCAGAGAGCAGACCTCACTTCATTGATGCATCATTAATGAACCTCCACTGTTCTTCATGCCTGACTTCACTGGATGGGTTGTAACATGCCCTGATGTCTATCAACTTGCTAGGCTTGCTAATCCCTCTATAGATTACAGGTGCTTGCTTTGTCTCAGTAAACTGGTCAGGTGTAATAACATACTGGACTCTTTAATTTTGACACCTGTGGGGATTTTTGCATTGCTTGTATCTATTCATCTACAAAACAGGGTCATGAAATTTGGAACTGCATGCTAACAAAATTGCTGAAAAATGCTGAGGCAAGCAAATTCTTGGAAAATGCAAAAAAAAAGATATAAAAATTATGTTCCTTCCATGTACCCATTTACTAGATTTGTCTGAGAGCTTACAGTTTTCTAAGAATATAACAACACACTAATTTAAGAAACCAGAAAACTTACCATTGAAAGTCAATGTGCAAAAATAACAAACAATGCTCAAGCACTTATTGCCTTGAAACTGATAATTGAAACTAATGTTGTTTACAGTAACTGGGTGTTTTCAAAAATGCCATAGAGTAAGAAAATCATCATCTAAAGGACACTGAGAAGACTGGGACAACAGATCTGTATATTGTTGGTGTCAAAAAAGACAAAAGCCTCTTCGATCAGTCCACAGTCCAGAGAGTTATTGATCTTGTCAGAGATTCAACTGTTTATCAATATACAACATCAACCCAGATAAGGTGAATTCATCATTATGTGGGATGTATACATGTGAAAGTGGTCTCAAGGTTTTGACATGCAGTGCGAGAGATATCCAGCAAAACCTGCAAGAGTTATCTGGTATACAAATAGGTAACAATACCCTTATAACTACTTACAGAGGAAGTTCTTTAACCACCATTGGATCCAAATATCAACCTGATGACCCTTCCAATCATGTGAAGTAAGAGTTGACCCCTTTGATAGCTTTAGTTTTATATCATGAGATAGAAGTGATTTTGGGCACCTCAATGTTCTCTTATATGCATGTAATAAAAGTGTAGTTTATCGCTTAACCAGAACCTATGCACAATCACTTTCAAACTGGCCTTTAAAATAGTTTGTCACAACCTTTTTAAAAAACATTAAAAATTTATCCATTTTAATGAAAGAAATTGACATTGAATATTTGAAAACCTTAGCCATATCTTAATGAACTTCAGTGACACATCGATCAGCACTTTATAGTCTATTTCAAGATCTTGTTCCACTATACGATTACATGGTTGAGATTTATCAAATTGCAAGATTAGCTGATTAAGAGTTTGCTTATGATCCCTACAGAAGAGCTATTGTGTTGCAAGGGCTTGGTTCTAGCCTGTGGTTATGGTATTAGTTTTTTATGCTTGAGGGAATAGGTTCAACGCCTTCTGTCTATAATGATAATATTTGGGATTATATGTTGTATTTGCTTGGCTTACTTCTCGAGAATATAGCGTTACAAATGGAGATTATAAACTTTTGTAGGAATAAATGAATACATATCAAAGATTACTACTTTTAGGAATATTAGAATTGAATCATTGTTGTTTTGACAACTTAACTGCTGTTAACTTAATTGCAACCATTCTTCAAGAAATTAATTTTTCATACATGCTGTTCGTTTCTAACAGTAAAAACTGACAAAGACCAACAAATAAAAACAAATGTTGTTCCAATCTTAAAAGCTATTAGTAATACTCCATCTCAAACTACTGTAAATAAACTGCATGAAGCTAATGAAATTATTGGACATGTGCTATATTAATATATAAAACATGCAGCGTAAAATAACTGTATCAAACCTAAATTCATCTCTGATAAGGTAGAACTAATGCTTAATCATTTCTAATGATGCACTTATGATCAAATGTGATTTCAAGGGCATCAGTGTTTATTCTACTTTTTAAAAGAAAACAAAAAAAACAAAAAAGGTAAAGGTGTATATCATTAACAACTCACTTTACATCTTATTGCTAAATACTTTAAACCACCCCCTTGCAATGTATAATAGTTAAGCAATCTTAGCTCAAAATTTGAGTAATCTTTTCTCAGCTTACTCACCCACAAATGTCCTACATCAGCACAAAATTTCATCATCAAAACTGGACCAATGACAAAACAAAAGCAGAAGTAAGTAACTTACCAGGTTGAGGGCTGAATTGTCCAACAACGCCAGTGACAGGAGAGTTGGAGACCACCCCCTGTCCTCGACTGCCCATCTGAATCACCTGTGGGTGCTGAGGCGCCGATAAGGTCCCGGTTTGAATCTGGTTTGGTGTGGGTGAGTCTGCATGAAGTCTGATTTTAGCTCCCAGTCTCATTTGATCAATGGTGAGCTCAGCCAGGGCGTACTTGGACAACAAACTATCATAATCCTTCTGGAGTTGTTGCACAAGCTCAGTAGCCTGTTTCCGCTTCTGATGTTCCTGTTTGAGTTTGACAGAGAGTTCACCATGTGATCTGTCACCTTCACCTTCGACCCCGTCCTCGAGACGTGTAATGTCTGACATTGACATGTGAGTCGGCTTGACAGGTCCTGGTCTGTTAGAGATGTTGGTTGTGCTCTTACTCTTTGTCTTGAAGTTTTGAGTCTCTTCTGGACTCACTTTTGGAAGAAGTCGTTTTGGCATCTTCTCGTTGGATGAGCGAGGAGTCTTGTTCCTCTCAAACAGACTCTCCTCTGACCTTGCTTTTGGGAGTTGTCGGGAGGAGTCTGATCGAGCAGTGCTCGGTCTAGAGTTGGGAGCTTCTGACACTGTAGATCTATGACTTGCAACAGATGAAGGACGGGATTTGCTTTGGTTTGGAGTTGCAGAAGTTGCCCGAGTAGTCAATGGTTTCTGCTCTTCTGCTTTGGCTGGACTCTTCTCAGGACTTGGAGTTCTTCTGTACTTTGATTGTGGCGCATTAGCGCTTTGAGTCCAACCTTCTCTGTAAGGAGTTTGAGACCTGCTGCTAAACACACTGCCTCTGCTAGTCGGTCGACTGCTGTGCGGGGAGTAAGGGGCTGGCGTTGCAGTTGCGCTTTCGTCTTGGTCTTGCACACCCATCCGACTTGTAATCAGAAAGATCTCATCGTCATCCCCTGATCTGTGGAAGATACCTGATGTGTCGCCATCTTGATGGAAGAGCCCAGTTGAATCTATCGATCTCTGGATACCTTCAAACTCATAGCTCTGATTCCCATCTCTATTGTCATAGCTGCGATTTCTGTCTATATTGTCATAGCTACGGTTTCCCAGTCTTTTCTCAAAGCTCTGATTACCTAGGGCATTCTCATAGCCCCGATTTCCTGATAATTTATCATAGCTTCTGTTTCCAAAAACATTTTCAAAGGAACGGATGCCAACGGAAGTGTTACCATCCTGATAGAATCCAGTTGATCGCTGGACACCATTCAAGTCATAGCTCCGATTCCCAGCATTCTCTCTTGTATTAAACAACAACAAAGCTTCCTCAGGAGAAACTTCTGGGAAAGATTGGCTACTGACCGTCTGATTTGAGGTCGCTGAGTTTGGCCTTCGGTCTGACTTATATCCTTGCTGCTCCTGTTCTTGCCGCTCAGCCTCTTTCCGGAAGAAGTCAACAATCGTGTCGGTCTGGCCTGTCTCATCAAGAGCATTTCCTCCAGAATAATTTGACTCTAACGGTTCAAAGTCTGGCATGGAATCTTTGGTATTGCCTAAATCACCACTGTCCACTAACACACCAAGTTCTCGTAACTGTTCATAATACTCTTCAGTAAACTCCTCGTTCTTATCAAAATCAGTCTTGTTAGCACTTGAGTTTCCATGACCTCGAAAACCTGGAGGTCGCTCCAAAGAGCTTCTATTACTGACGATTCCTGGAGTATTTCCTCGACTCTGCTCCTGGTCCAAACTTGTCACAGACGCTCGGTCAAAACTCAGATCATCTTTGGAAGCCTCGAGTTCGCTGATATTAACACTTTGGTCAACATCGTACAGATGGGAATCATCATCAAAGCTGGCCTGGAAGTGTTGTAGGGTGGAGGTACTGGATTGCTTGTCACCTCCGAACCCAGAGTCCGTCCAATGACCTGTGTTCTTGTAAAGGTCGAGTTCATCCCGAATTATTCCATCATTATCAAGAAGAAAACCTCCTGCACCTGGAAGAACAGAATGTTAATATTAAAGTAAAAATAATGATTTGTTGAAATTAATAAATCAATAGACAAAAGTTACATGTTTCGGGGTCGGTTGACCTTCATCACGCCCTTCTCAACAAAGCCCTAAGGTGATTATTAGAAACCTTAGTAAAAATAGGAATAAAAGTTAAACCTCAGTAAAGGTTGCTTTGTGTAAAGTGGACTTGGTCTGAGTCAATCAGCTCCAAAACATCTAACATTCACCATTCTGGTATCGCCAGATAGATCCATGTGTTGTGGACGGTTTTTCCCTTCTCTTATGTTTATGATTAAAATGGAATGTGTTTCTAGGCATTAAAGTTTCAAAATATTTTCTATCAAGATTGCATTTCATGTCGTCAAGTGTTTTCCTCTTAACATGAACTGACCACAGATGTTCTGATGTAAACTCAACTAATCAATCACAATGCCTCCGGCAAAAACATTCAGTATCAGTAATTAGTATTAGTAAAAGTAGCTCTTGTGAATCATTCATTCAACTTAATTGCCAACATCCTTCTTTTAAACCAGATGATATGATTGGTACAATAATGACTAGGTTTTGTCTGCACTAAACTGGTCCTGAGCATGCAATATGTGTGGCTGCAGTCAGACCATGTAAATATTCAATATTTGTAATTTTTATGCCTTGTAACACTGTTGGTTTTAATCAAAGTTTCAAATATTCAGTTTTTGGTAAATAAATGAAATAAAAATAAAAACACAAAAAAACTTGTGATGTTTGTTTATTTGATCTTTTTATTTGCAATTTCAATTACAAAATATCACATGCAATGTCAGTGAATGTAGTAGAGATAATGTGCCACTGTTAAAGTGCCATGTAGTATTTTTCATAAATCTTCATTTGGCCTTAATCGAACATTGCCTATTCAAAGGGGCAGTAGCCCAGGCTTTTTAAAGATTTCTTTCTTTAAATTTTCATTTAACATTAGCTTATGCCAAATGTAATATCTTCAGTGGGCCATTTATAAAACCAATCATCCTTAGTCATAAAAAAAAAACCCAAGGATTAAGTAAAAAAGTGGTAATATATTTTGTTTTCGTGGGACTGCCTTATTTCCTCAAAAACATGCTACTGCCAAAACATCTAATTCCATGTGCATGTCTATCCCAAAATTTAAAGTGCTTTAAGGTTATTGGTCATAAAAGAAAATCTAGCAGTTGCCTTACAAAGTTCTGTCTGATTTATATAAATTTTGTCGAAGTGAAACAGAGTTTTTTTTGTCAATTTCTATTCAGCAAAAAGCTCATGTCATTATCTAAGAACAAATCAACTGTCAAGAAATAGAAATTCTGCATCCGATTTAAATGTTGATTAGTTACTAGTATATGACATACTAACACTTCCATAACATATGTCTTATGGTCTGCTGTAAATTTATTTTCAAATAACTTTTGAGTCATTGACTTTAACAACCTTTGGTTGTCACTATACTGAACTGCTAGGAAGGTAATTTTCAGTAACATTATCTACTGTATATTACAGTGTATAAGTCGAGTTTTTTATATCAGACATTGAGGGGTCAGTTGCTCAGAACTTTGATTTTGTTAAGTAACATAGATGAACAGTTCTAATTCTACATATCAAAAGGCACGTCTGTAATCAACATATGATAGGAAATCATGCTCAGCCATTGTTTTTCAGAATCAAATCTTCAAGAGATGCAGTATGCAATAGTGAATCCTATGTTCAATATAACTTTTAGTCCTTACAAGCAATCAGGGCTTGTTTCAAAAATCAACAAGCCCTTCTAGATTTTAACAAGTTCTGCAATGTGTGGACATTTTAAGTCCGTGACATCACACAAGCCGGATGGGCTTCTCGTCACCAACAAGCCCTTCATGAGGTGACCAGCAATTGGCAGGCAGGTAGCTATTTCTAACACTGCCTTAATCATGACATCCAATCATACTCAAACATAGCTAATGCATAACTTTTAATCTTGTTCTGAAAAGTTTTATCATAATAATTTACTCGGGACAGATAATCCCTTGTTTCCTGCAACGGATCAATTATTCTTAAAATATAAACAACCCAAATTTAAATTTTTGCTTGCAATAGACAAGTTTTCAAAATTACAAGTGGTTAATTGACCAATATCATCCAGTGTTTATAAGCCTGTTTTAAAAACACTTCTTTACACTTTATAATTAAATATACAATTATTTATATTTTATTGTGACTGTTTTATAAGGATCCTATTTTATTTCAGCCAGTCCTAATTTCATGTGGTTGCCACAGGAAGCTAATCCTGTTTTTTGTATCAACCTGTTCTTGGTTGCAAACAGTTATGGTAGCCAGCAAGTCACATCTTGTCTTGCCTCTAAGATTATTTCTTCACGTTTTATCAATTGTAACCATGCTGTAAAAAGTCACAATGTCTTTTAAAGATATTCAAGCACCTAGAGACAGTTCTCCATCACAATAATAAATCTGGCTACTTTTGAAACAAGAAAAAAGTGGGCATGCCTCAATTACTCCCACATTCTGCTTTCCATCAAAATCCATAAGCCAAATAAAAACCAGCTTCAAACTGGAAAAAAAATCTTCTCAAATACCCATATTGAAGATTTTTTGCCCATAAATATAACAGTGCGAAAAATAATTTGTTCCCAATGGGGAATCAAATCTGTCATTTACATCAAGTTCAATGAAGCATTCAAAACTCATAACTCTGTCAAAAATAATATTTCAAAAACAGCTTTCAAACTTGATGAAGTGTATACCCAAAACCAAAATTTCATTCATTTATAAGTAATTGTTACTATGAAAACTTGTCCCCATTTGAGCATCAGACATCGCACCGAGTCCAATTATACATTCAAGGGCCAGTACTCTGTTAAATATCATATTTTGGAATCTTCTTTAGGAACTTCATCAAGAGTAACAACAGGAGAACCTACAACGCAAATTTCCTTTCTCTAGATGTAATAGTTTCCGAAAAAAAACTTTCCCCTATTGCACGCCATAAAACCAAATCCACAATAGTTTCCATGGAAACGTCAAAATATTTGGAAGAGTGGAAGGGGCTTAGACTTTGATTTTTTATTGAAGTTTGATTGGTATACACCTAATGTTTTTTTTAGATAATTGACTGGACGGAAGGACGGACAGACATAATGACCACAGTATATCCCGGCTTACTTTTACAACAATACTGTCATGCACATTAGAGCTGGGATTCTATCGGCATATTTTTGTGGAAACAATTTCCATAGGGCGGAAAACAAAATGGCACATCCATCACGACCCTTTTAAAGTGTCTTCTTAACCCAAAAATTTGATAGATGTTGTGTCAATTGCACGTCTAATGTATGTTAAATTTCTGTGATACAAATCACACCATCTCGACCCATCAGCCTCCATAATGATAAAGTTAGTCAAAAGCCAAATGTATGTACATTCACTGCGCCCTGTGTTTAATTTGTGTAATTTACGGTCTTTTAAGTTTAACCGCTCTGCACCATTAGAAGAGCAGAGAAAAAGGTCAGATGTGGTAGAATCAAGAGAAACGTCAGTTAGTTTATGGCGGAACGTAAAAATAACCCTCGATTTCACAGGTTGTTTTAATGAACGCCATGCTGCATATGACACGGAATAGAATCGTTTTCTATCTCTGCATAAATAATAAATTGTTTTATATTGCTTGTCAATGTCACTCACGACAGTAAAACACTTAATGCGTGCTAAGTTTTTCTTTTTTTTAGAAGGAATATGAATCATATTCCAGGCCGATCGACATAAGTATATCAAAAGGTCATCTGACTTATCATGAAACCAAAGGTCACTCACTCCTACAAATCTACCAAGAGTCTCCCTTCTTCCAACAAAGCTAATTGACAGAAAAGTGTGGTCACTGAATAAATAGAACATGAGAGTTTTTGCATCAGCAGCAAACAGGATACCTAAATCATTCTTTAACGGTTTCAAGGGTAAGTACAATTTCTTAAAGTGTTTGAAAGAATAAATGTAAAGCCTAATCCACGTCTTCATTGAATCATAAAAGAAGAAGAGATCGTTTTGTTGAGCCCTTACTATTCTACAAATTTTACCACATCTGATGCCTTTGTTCTTACTCGTCACCTTATCAAACAATTTGGTCGGTTCAACTGAAGTTGTGGTTTTCATTATAGTTTTTTTTTTATTCATCAAATGTTTCTCCACAGCGCCAGTCTTAGCGATATCGCCTTGTTGCTTTCTGCCTTTGCTTGAAATGTTTTGACTCTGAAATTTGTCTTTGATTCTGTCACTCTTGTTTTTCATTGCATCCAAAGGTTTCACCGAAGCAGTGGTTTTCATCATAATTCCTTCACGAATCTTCGAGGATTGTTTCACAAGAGCGCTAGTCTTTGAGATATTTCTTAGTTTCTTTCTGCCTTTGCTTGAATTTTTTTCACTGTGCAATTTGTCTTTGTTACTGCTATTCTTGTATTTCATTGCATCCAATGGTTTTACCGAAGCAGTGGTTTTCATCATAATTCCTTCACTACTCTTCAAGAATTGTTTCCCCACAACACTAGTCTTTGAGATATTTCTTAGATGCTCTCTGCGTAAGTTGCTTGAAATATTTTCACTCTGAAACTTGTCTTTGTTCCTACCACCCTTGATTTTCATTGGTACCAATGGTTTTACCGATTCATTGGTTTTCATCATAATTCCTTCACGAATCTTCGAGGATTGTTTCACAAGAGCGCTAGTCTTTGAGATATTTCTTAATTTCTTTCTGCCTTTGCTTGAATTTTTTTCACTGTGCAATTTGTCTTTGTTTCTACCACCCTTGTTTTTCATTGCATCCAATGGTTTTACCGAAACAGTGGTTTTCATCATAGTTTCTTCACTTGTCTTCAAGAATCGTTTCCCCACAACGTTAGTCTTATTGTTTGGTTTCACTCTGCCTTTGCTTGAAAAGTTGTCATTCAGAAATTTGTCTTCTATTGTTTTCATGTAAATGGTTAGCTTCCATTCGTCCTTTGGGTGAGGGAGGTCCTCATTTTGTGAAAACACGACACATCTCTTTGCAAATGTCATAAGAAGAATTCCAACAAATGGCCTAGTTTTGGAGTTCATTTTCACAATGTATGACATCACATCCGTTTCACCTTCCTCAATCTTGATACATGTTGTGTTCACCAACTGTGCATGCTCAGCCCAGAAAGATGAAAATGTCTCTGTCACCATGACAACAAAACAAACCCATTTCAGAAGGAAGGTGATGGTTGTCATGGTTGTTGTCTTCTCAAAGGAAATTTTTCAAATATTCCAATTTAGACTGATGCTGTTAAATGTGTAGTTTCTTCAGACATCGGACACCTGGAACTTATGCCCAAATCAGTTTCTATGGAATGAAAACTTTGACCATATACACGTCAGTGGAAACAACTGCCGCTCACTTTCTTATCTCATTTTCTACTGTTGATTTATTTGTCTTCACAATATTTGGAAATTTTATCTGTTTTTTGGGAACAATATGTTTAATAGTTGTAAGAAAAAGTTGACAGGTTCCGTTATTCGTTATCCATTCATCTTATTATCATGTACACACCTTTGAAATTGAAGAGGAAGTTGTAGAGAACAGATAAGATAATATGATAATAGATAAGGCCATTTTTTTTAATTAATTGGTTTATGGAAATATTTCATGGAAATCCACAGTCGGTGGTCGAAAATATTTTTTAAAAAACCTTGCTTAGCACAATCATTTTATCAAGATTTGTTAAAAGTGTCAGTAGGGAGGGTCCAAAAAAAAACCTGGCATAAAATAAACATAAAACAACAATGCATATTTCTTGAGGTCTGTTTTATTCAAAGTTTTAATACAGACTAAAGCATTCAATCTTCAGAGCATAAAGAGATATTCTAAATTTACATTAACTTCTTAAAAGAGACTTTTTATTATAAAGAACACTATTAATGTATTTTTCAGGCTCAAATACTGATTTACAATGGAAATAATAGTAAGAAGAGTGGAAAAGTCAAGTGATTCATGCAACTTCTGTTTAAAAATATCTTTTATACGTAGCTTACACATTGCAAGAAATATATGTTTTTCATAAACATCGTGCTGTCCGTCTATTGAGGCCTGGAGAAAGATGATTTGTGACATTTTGCCGCCATTGCTTGCACACAACACGCAAACTCGATAAACCATACATGATAATATGAGAGGAAACAGGTAAACGAGGTAACCTAAAAACTCGCTACAGGGTTGAAATGCGATATTTGGAGCTTGGTTGCGGGAACGCAAACCGTCAAAATTTTCAAGTTTTTAAAAAAATTTCTGATCAACAAATGTAACAGTCGGCGGTGAAATAATACTGACTTTTTGAAATTTTTTATTTTTTTCACATTTTCTCGTTATGAGGGTCGGCGGATCCGTAAACCATGAAATAAAAAAAATCGCCTAACAATCTTCTAATGAAATAATTATGAATAGTTTCTGTAGTGACAACTTCACTGAATTTAGGATTCAACGAATAACACAACTTGAATTATACAACAAACAAGTTTAAAACTTTTATAACCATTATCACACAATATTACATATCAAATTGTGTCAAAATTGGCAGGATTTGAACCCTAGACCTCTTGATCCTAATGTGCTAAATTAACCACTGTGCTAACCAGCCCCTTAACCCTTGTTTGTACCTCTCTGATCTTGTCTAAGTTTATACACCATCCCGACAGTTGAGGTCACACCAGCAGTTCCTTCTGACAACACCACCTGCTCACCTTAAGAACTATGGCTGCAGATCATTTAGCTTTGCTGCTGCCTCACTGTGGACTTCTGACAACACCACCTGCTCACCTTAAGAACTATGGCTGCAGGTCATTTAGCTTTGCTGCTGCCTCACTGTGGACTTCTGACAACACCACCTGCTCACCTTAATAACTATGGCTGCAGATCATTTAGCTTTGCTGCTGCCTCATTGTGGACTTCTGACAACATCACCTGCTCACCTTAATAACTATGGCTGCAGATCATTTAGCTTTGCTGCTGCCTCATGTGGAATTATCTAAATAATCAAAACATCAACCCCTCTTAACTCCTCCCTGAAGACCCATCTTTTTAAGAAGTACTACAATTAACTGTAGACCTGCTGATGTTTTCTTTTAGCTCTACACACAAGGCTCTATGAGCATTCTGTGTGGATAATAATAATAATAATAATAATAATAATAATAATAATAATAATAATAATAATAATAATAATTTATTGCCCGATAAAGGAATTCCTATCACAACAGTGACGCATCATATGACAGTTAAGACATATGAAAAAGGCATAGACATATAAACAAACAAACCTTATAAATATTAAATACAGATGAAAAAACAGATTGTGTGTAAGTTGCTAGAGGCATAATAATCAAAAAGTATATAGCGCAATACAAATTATAGTTTCTACTTATAATTCAAATTGCAATTTTTTCAACTTGATCGAACTCAGACATACGGGCTGTTCACTCTAACTATAACAATGTTCGGAATGAAGATACAGAGATAGGGTGTGAGGAAGTATCTGTCTGTGCTTTAGTTATCTGATGTAGTGCTGAATCAGTGAAACATGATGAATGGTTGTAAACTTTCATTATCTTTTAATGC
The DNA here is from genome assembly GCA_921293015.1 of Phorcus lineatus. Taxonomy (NCBI): domain Eukaryota; kingdom Metazoa; phylum Mollusca; class Gastropoda; order Trochida; family Trochidae; genus Phorcus; species Phorcus lineatus. Next base: position 10,284,713 of record OV121097.1, on the reverse strand, counting down.
TACCAGCTGATTATTAATATCCATCATATTTATTCATGAAGACCAATATCAGTATTCTGAACGGGAGCTTCCCTTTTTGCTAGATTCAAAGCGATATGTAATGGATTGTTATCTAAAGGCAATATCTATTTATGAATATCCATATCCATATTCTGAACGGGATGCTGCCATTTTTGTTAGATTCCAAGTGATATGTCATTGGCTGGTTATTTAAACTCAATACAAAGAAAATAATAACACCAGGAGCTTTGCAGATATATATTTTTATCCTATAATGGACAGTGAAATACCGAGATCTATCGCTTGTCACTTGTCACTGGTAACAACAATGACATGACGTCGTAAAACAATGCCCTGAGGTGATGACACGCTCATGACGTCATGTTGTTGCTTAGGTGATGGGTTCTTTCAGGGGCCACCTCAACATAAATGTGTTTAAATATCCGTAAAAATACAATGATTAAATCATAAAATGAATAAAACATTTTTTTTCTTTAGAAATACCATATTTTTCTCATTTTGTGAGGCAGAAAACTTATACATTATCACTCGCTGCTGTTTCAACCTCGCTCGATGAGATATAAATCAGGTCTGGGATAACCGCAGAACCAGCAATAATAGGTCAATCGAGCTTTAGTAGTTTGTTCAAGCTATAGACCTATATGTCGATCGAGCTATAACAGCATATATGTCAAACTATCTCTTTTAGAACAAATTTCCGCATTTGCGCCTACGTAACCAAATTGTCTGTTATTGATACATTCATATTTGACAACAGTGAAATGCCAAACCCTAGCGTTTTAACGTAATTAGCTGTTAATTAACCTTACCCTATCGGCATTCACACTTCAGCGACAAAATATACCAATTTCTACCTCAAAATAATTATCCAACACTTGGTAGCATGTTTCTCCAGCCTCTGAACTAAACCGATGTGGTACTTCCTGTTTGGATTATAGTTCTTACCTAACGTTATTTTTTGTTTTAGTTGACCGAAAGTAAAATGAACAACATTTCTATGGAGGCCCAACACAGAGTATAATATTTTCTCCCACGAAATCAGATTTATTGAAATTATGATAAAATATCAACTTTTAAAATAACCTAAAAGTCAAAAGTAGATGCGATAATGTCATACAGAAGATGATTGTATTGTGACTGAGTTTACATACCAATATTTGCCCAACTCCTTATCAAGCTATAAGTGAAGGGGAGAAATTGACTTTGGCAATATTAATTCCTCCTGAGTTTAAGAATCCCCTTATGCAATAAATAAACCCTGAAATCTCAAAAGAAAGGGAACACCTTGATCAGGTGAATATAAACTCTAATGAGAAATTCTTGGCTGTTTACCTGAGATTTGTGATCACCCAGTGTTGATAGTAGATATAGAATACCTACATCACACTAAGGTGTTAGGACAACCGTCTAGGTTATAGTCAGTTCTTGTTAGTGACAGTAATGTGAATTTCTCTTTCAAAATTATAAGGAATCCTGGCATAATTGTTTTTTATTTAAACTCATTGTTAATATACTTCTGATAGGTTACATCATAACTTTGATTTGGTTGTCCAAGAAACATAAAACAGTGTTCAATCTTTGATTATTTCAAACTTGTGATTGCTATATGACAATAGATGTCGATACTAATATGCACATATTTTTGGCACCTCTGAACAGCTGTTCTTATGTCCACAAAAAAAATTATGAAATTTATTTTCATAATTAATATCTTAAATTGGTCCTAACTATTGAGTGTTAGATATCAAATGATATCCACATGCATGCACATTGGATTGGATGATATCTATAAACTCATCCTCCTGTTTTCTTATATGAAGAGTAATCTATTATTATTTATTCAATAGGCTCAAATATCAAGAAGAAAATCACTGAATGCGCTGTAAAACTTTTAACTACAGTAGAACACGTATACAATGAACTCCAAGGGACCAACGAATTTAGTTCGCTATATCCGGTGTTCGCTATTCGCGTTTGGCCACCATCTTGGATCATCTTGACGGGACTTAAAAATTTGTTCGCTATATCCGATTGTTCGCTATATCCGAGTTCATTATATCCGTGTTCTACTGTATCTTGTTTACTTTTTTCATCTTGCATTCTCCATAGTGGTAGGTGCTCAAACTTCAACTTATTATTAACTTTAGGGACTATCAACAACATATTTGTCATGGCTCACAGTAATGTTTACTTTTGTCTACCAATGATTGTTTTGCTGGTTGGATAACTTTCAGCATTTGATTTCCACAATTGAAGCAAAGGCCACAAAGGGTACTCACATATTGGGGTGCTAAGATGTGTAGATTAAACAATGAGTTTTTCAGGTTTGCAGTTCAAATAGTCAGAGAATGTGTTTAGGACTGGTTGTTAATAATTACATCTGTACAGCCTTTGACATACACTTCTGAGCATAAATTCCTAGTTATTATCACATATATGATAGAATGGTAAAATCTGAGATTGTAGGAACAGAGTATAACTCTTATTACCTTAGGTTAACAAACAAACTGATCATAAACCAACACAGATTTCACAAGTACTTGACCAGTCAATGAGTGACAAGGCTGAAATTGCTCTATAAAACAAAGGCAGGGCACCTCAGGCCCAACTGCTTGAGTGTCTGGGTAATTATAGACAGTGTGTTCAGAGATAAGGGAAAGGCTAGCATTACTTATTGGTTGGTCATTTGAGGTTCACTGAGACACAATTAATTAGTTGACCAGAAAATAATTCTTTAGTGTCATGATGATTATATACAGTGGCTTTGGAGGTAAAGGATTTGGTCATTTGAGATTCACTGACACACATATAATCAGTTGACCAGAAAATAGTTTTGATAGTTTAATTGCAAAACCAATATGGTTTGTATAAATTTTAAGTTCACTTTGAAAAAACTGTTTGAAACAAAAATTCTAAAACCTTTTTGAAATCCTTTTTTACTTTTCGTTGCATTGTAATTTTTCTTTTATCAGGTTCATGGTCACTTTATAATTCCCATTTAAAATTTTTAGAGGAACATATAATTATGCAATAAATGTTTCAGTATGATATTGCATGTAGATATGTGCATGTATATTTAAGTAATAACTTGGTATTAAGAATGTGGATTTATCTTCTTGCACCAAGCTTTGCAAGTTAATATGAGGATATGATAATTAATTAATTACAATTCCTTAAAAAAAAGGATTACATGTAAGCAATGCAAAAGATTACAACAGTTCTGAAATAGAAGTAAAAAATATGACAGTGTTTTAATGGCAAATGACGCCTGACAACATCAGTCCATCTGAACTTATAGGCTTGATGAGGTAAATATGACACTTTTAAGTAGAAAAACTCACGAATACTTACATCAGTAAACCCAAACATCTGTTCCTAATCCAAAACTACAAGTTCAAGTTTTCAAGTTGACGTCAAAACCAGATGTTGCCATGACAATTACATAAACCACTTCAAAGGTTGTTCACAAGAAGCTAATTTCAACATGACAACTGTTATAAACCTCAGAATAATGGCTCACTATTTCCAATATCTGTTACGAGTCCTTGCACAACGTATCTATTAGCTAGAGATATGTCTTGATAACTATCTCCGACATTCACTATTTACCTTGGAAAGTGTTCCAGGGTGACTTTGTCTCCCTTATGGTAATTACAATCATTATGTACCTCCACATTCCTGTAAGGGACCCTCTCAAAACCTATTTTGATATTTAAAAGAGAGGTTCTATTGGAGGATTAAAGAACAAACAAAATTTAAAGGGGCAGTAGCATGTTTTTAAAGGTAATAAAAGTGATCTCATGAAATTGAAAATAAATGTTACTAATTGCAAGACAATGCTTTTAATTAGCATAAGGAGTTCTAAAACTAGCCCCATGCTCATTTAACCTATGCGAATCCATTTCCCTAACCGAATGAATAAAAGGTGTTCACACTAAAATGGTTGTTGGTGGTTCTTGCTTGACACTTGATGTTTCTTTTACCACTATGATTATAATTGGAATGAGTACTGAGCGATAACGAAATGGCAACGCCTATCACTGACCAGGAAATTGTACGGGCGATAAATAATCTTAAGAATGGTAAGGCTCCAGGGGAAGATGGCATTCCCGCCGAGGCCATTAAATAAGTATGTTCTATTATTTTACCACTGTTAAAAAAATTATTCAACACAATTCTTGAATCAGGATCGTTCCCATCATCTTGGAATATAGGATTGATTGTACCTCTCCATAAAGCTGGGTCTAAATCTGACCCAGGTAATTATAGAGGAATCGCAGTACTTGATGTACTCAGTAAGGTATTCATGACTATCATTAATGACAGAATTAAGTTTTGGATGGATACACAAGACATCATATCTGAATCCAAGGCGGGTTTTAGAAAAGGTTATAGTACCAGTGATCAAACGTTCATATTACATTCCATAATACACAAGTTTATAAGAAAGAAAAGGGGAAAATTTTATTGTATATTTGTTGACTTTCAAAAAGCTTTCGATTCTGTTCATAGGAACAAATTGATGTATTTGTTATTAGAAAGGGGCATCCATGGAAAGATACATAATTTACTGAAAAGTGTATATCAAAATGTATAAGCATCTGTAAGATACAACAAATTATCAAAGACTGATGTATTTAACACTTCTCGTGGTGTGCGACAGGGTTGTATATTGTCACCGGCACTTTTTATTTTATATATTAACCCTTAAGATGCGGGTCCCGGGCCTGTCCGGGTTGAAATTTGCTTTGACCGCATGTCCTCTGGGCGAGATGCGACATCCAAACTCTACTTTTCTCACGCTAGCTCATTAACGCCGAGGTTCACAGTAGCGAAGGACGGGCAATTGTTGCACGGCAGTAGTGTCAGTTCAACGCTAGTACTTTCCGTCCGTGTGTCGCTAAGCTACCGAATTTTGTTTCGTTGGTGTTCTAAATAATGCGCGTACATGTTCCGAAAATTATGCAACGATTGATAACGTTTATCGTACCGAAAATAAGCTTTAAAATCACTCAATTTTCCCCCACTCCCCACCGCACGTGCTAATAGCCTGTGGGCACTTTCTACCCTCTCGCACGAGCTTACCGCCCCGCGCGTGCTATCGTATGCTTACAAGCCTGCACTCACACCAAACGTACAACCTTATATCGCACGCCCTATGCTCTGAACCCTTGGGCAGATTTCAATACCGGCTGGATCATTTGAAAGAGCAGAAAATTGTCTTCAATTCAATATAAAATACGTAACTACGCTACCTGAATTGAAGATACAGCATGTGCCGCAAAAAAGGTGATTTTTACATATTTTTAGTTTTACACCATTTTGTCACACCAATTGTTACATGATGTGCTCAACGTATTTTGACAATTTTTATATCAAAAGACAGAGAGAAAGATTGTCTTTCTATCCATGTAAAATGTGTACATGCGCGATAATAAATAAAGACACAGCAAGCGCCGCACAAAAAGCTAATTTCTCGATTCAAATCATGTAAACTGAACAGCGATTTTGACACGTGCCTTTCTTTCGCTCATATCTTCTCAACAGCTAGGCGTATTTTGAAATTGATTACATCGTGATAAAGAAGGAATAAGTGTCTTCGATTTGATATAAAAAAATTATATACACCATATAGAATAAAGATACAGCAAGTTCCGCAAAATTGTGACTTTTGTTTATTCTTTACGTTTTTACCATTTTCTCGCACTTTATATCACATAAACTTCTCGGTAAATTTTGCAATTTCATATATCAAAATATAGAGAAAAGGATAATCTTAATTGCCATGTAAAATTGGTATGTACAAGAAAATCAGAAAGGACCCGGCGCGCATCGCACAAACAGGCAATTTCTCTATTCATATTTTGTTTACCGAGAAGCGATTTATTTTCAACTGCTTTTTACACTTCCTATCCATTTAACGGCAGAGCGCATTATCGACATTTTTATATCACAATAAAGAGGAAAGGATCGTCTTCAATTCTATATAAAATTTGCAAATTACAATTAGACAATAAAGGAGCGGTTAGTGATGTCGCAATTATCAAAATCTGTTCTAAAATACCCGAGGGTACCATCTTTGCAAACTTTATATATTCCAAACCAAGTGGTACATATTTATTATTTTCATATCATCGTAAAGCAGAAAGAAATACCTTCATTTTCATGTGTAATTTGCCCATATTTGCATCAAAATAAAACGTGTGGAAACGATGCAACATATTTTGCGATAAGGCGATTATCAAAGAATTTATTACTAGCTATACCCACGTTTCGTTGGTAATAACTTCTAATGACAGTGCAAAAGATTGTTATGATTTATTTCTTCGTAAAGAAGAATAAATTGCCTTCAATTCCATATATAATTTGCATGTATACAAAGCGAATAACATGATTTATAAAGTTGGAAATAAAGACAATTTATATTGTGTGTGAGTGTATGTTTCAACGGGGATACCCCGCCTGCACGCGCTGAGCGCGTGCGTTTGCCCGGGGCTATTAGCTTAGTAATATTACTGTGGGGGTCGGAGCGTTATCGGGATTTATCACTACCCTGTTTTCGTAATTTATATCTTTCGTTTAGGATGGCGTATCGTAATAAAATTTATCGTGAAATATAGAGCAATAACTTAGCTTCAATTCCGTATATAATTTGCATGTGTGCACTCAGTGATTAAATGATTTTATAATGTTTGAAATGAAGACAATTTTTAAAATTTTGTAAAATTCGTTCTAAACATATTATAAAAATAATTTTTATATCGATGTGAAGAGGAACTATTCATCTTTAGTTTCGTTTTGATTTCGCGCATGCGCTCTTGGAATTTATTGAGTTACGGCGCCCGAATTGAAAACAAGTTTACTTCAGTTGTAGAAACCGTTCCAGGGGTGATAGAAATTTCATTCAAAGTGTCAAGTAAGTATCATCCATTTGTAACACGGGATTCGCCGACTAGCTTTGTATAAAACGACGATAATGTCCGTAATTCGCCATGTAAACACGCCATATGTTGTTAAAACGGTCGCATCTGGCGGCGCTAGAAAATTCGGCCACAGGGGCTAATTGCGCTATAATGGTAGCGAGGCGAGTGCTGGAAAATTCAGCCACGGGGGCAAAACTGGTCAAAATAATATTCAGCAACGTAAGAGTTAATGAACTTGTAAATGATATGATAGCATCTGATACATGTGTGTAGAATGAATACAGAGATGTTTAACTTTCAGAAGTTAATACATTAGGCATAAATTAATGTTATAAAGGAAAAAATTTGAAGAAAGATTTTTTTAGATGTGCTTTTTTACAATTGATCATTGAACTCTCAGAAAATAAAACATTTGGCATAAATAAATGTTATAAGGGGACAATTTGAAGAAAGAGTTTTTCAAAGTGCTTTTGACACATTATCATTAATGCCAAAAACTAAACTTTTTACAATTTCAAATTTTGATTATAATTACAAGTAATATTCATTCCAATAAAGTACTTTCAAGTCTGTATTTAAGCTGTACATGTATATTACAGCTAGGCTGTTGCTATCATTGTGTGTGAGACTGCACATTACAATCAGGTAAATACAAATTGAATAAGGAAAATACTTCATTTCAATCACATTTAAAAATTGTTTATGAATTAAAGAAAACAAAAAGCTTGATAAGTAGCAAGTCCAAAGTTGCATTTATCAGTTTCTGATTTTAATGACACATTGTTCAAAATCTTTCTAACCCAAACAAATAGTTAACAGTTCACTAGATATTAGACACGCCTAATTAAACACAATTAGTAAGATCACATGTTGCCATCAAGGAATCATCAAAGACATTCATTCTTGTGATCAAGAGTTATCTCCCTTCCCCACAGAATTTCTGTAGAAAACAGTACCAGGTCAAAGTTTAAAAAAGTAAAAATTTACGAGAGCAGTCGGAGATTTACTTGTATTTCATTGGAAACATGACATTGACATAGGATGAATTCATCATATTTAAACAGGAATTCCCACGGAATTTCTACCTGTGTACAGAACTGTACAAATTATGTGTTTCTTATGGACAAAGTTTTAGTACACAGATGGATATTTGGGAAGGCAAATTCAAAATAATCTTTTAACCATGGGCAATCATACACACATAACATTTAGCACCTTTATTTATTATCTTTTTTTTCATTGGCAAGTTGAGGGAAGGACGAGTATGGTTTTGATGAGTGAACTGCTAATGATTTTAATTAATATTTGAAATCATTCATTGATTTAATTGATACATCTTTCTACTCACTTGAAGCCGAATCTCTGAGAATTCCATCATCATCAAGATCAAAATCGTCACTCATTCCTAAGAATGCCATTTTGATTATCTCCCTTTGTGCATCAGTTATTGAAGTCTATGGCCATTTCTCTCGAGCCATTGTCTGAAATATGAAGAAGAAATTTTTAAGAATTATTGCAAATTAATGTTATAGCTAAAACAATTGTACAGTTAGGTGAATGAGATCATACAATGAATCATAAACAACAACTCCATTTTTTTGTATGAATATTCAAGAGTATCAAAATTGCTTTGTACCTAAATCTTGACAGAGGGAGGGGAGGTTTTAAAGATAAAGGAATTCTTATAGATAACTTGCAGGACGACCCCCCAAAACCTTTTGTTTCTGCCACTGTGAAGGCAAGGTAAGAGATAATAACAGACAAAAACAAAATTGACTATAATATTGCCTTTTCAAGGGCACTAATTGTTTCTATCTCATATTTCACTGTAAACAATTTGTGATAGGGATCATCTCAAAAGTTTTATGTATTAATATTACTTAGAGGTGGAATGGTTGGTGTAAGGATGTAGAAAAATCAGATGATAAACAATGAAAATCTACTTTTAAAAATCTTCTCTGTTAAATAGATATTAAAATCATATTGATTTCACTGGATTGAAGTAGGAAACCTAAGTTTAAATACACAAGCAAAAGAGTTCAACATTCTCAATTGACATGCCTACGTTTCCAAGAAGAAAATTACAACTTTTAAAAAATTCATTCTCAATTGAATACACACAGACATATATGAGCTCCTTGTCTAATGCCAGGCAATGTAATATAGTCAAATTAATCTTCAAAAAGTTCTTTTAATGAATTCCTTTATTCCTAGAAATGAAAACAAATAATATCTTAGAAATGATATTTCCTAAATGTTTAAAGAAAATATTACTTTTATGTTTTTGATAAGATATTATCTAACAGGTTTCTTACCACAGACTTTTGACAGTCTAGTTGTTTGTCTATTGATCACATTCTGACAAATCGATCAGGTATGTGGAATGTAGAATCTGATTGGTTGGGAGGATAGACAGATTGATTTTGATTGGTTGTAGTGGTAGAATGAAGGGTAGACTTTACACTAATTCAAACCACTAGGGTAGGTAAACATTATAGACCATATTGATAGAAGCGTATGGACTTTAGGTTAGTGTGCAAGTTTGTTTCCATATTGACTTGATCATCTTTCTGGCTAATAGCAAAGTCATTCTCAATATTCTCTGGCTCATTATTCACTATATATACTATGCAAGGTGATTTAAAGTTTGATATCACTTTCAAGAGTATTTCACATTTATCGCAACTGCTAGTGTTATCGCAAAGAGGAAGCTTGCAACACCATTGTGGCTATGCATTGTGTTGAAACCTGCAAGCATCAGCTAAACTAGCAAACCATTGGTGGTACTGTGCTGAAATTCAGTGTAGCATTGCACCCAAACCTTACTGCATTTAGAACAGTTCTCTACAAGATGACAAAGTTGCTGAGCCGGGCCTGGCAGGATTCTAACACCAGACCTCTTATCCAAAGCTGAATAAATAACCACTGCACTATCTCACCCACTATACTATGTCACTAACTATTTAATCAAATGTAATTTATTACATAAATTGCTAATAATTGACCATATGAATAACATATATAAAATCACTATATATCCTTTTGAGCTTCTTAAACAATATCAAAGTGTTTTATAAAAATTCATGCAGACCGCTGGAGTTAACTTACGTCTAGCTGGGAACACTATCCAAAAACATCTCTAATCTATGAAACATTTAATGAAAGTATAGTAGGATATTAGGAAACAAAATTTGCAGGGTTACTTGCGTTCTATAAGATTAACATTAAAAGCATGAAAGCAACATTTCTGTTGACTGTTTTCCATCATACTTTAACAGGACGGATGAGCATGGGATAAATTTACCAACAAAAGATTTTGGCGTCACTGGATTTTCAAATAAACTAACTTTAAAGCTACTACAAACGTACCTTTTGTTGTTATCATGTACATTGTTTCTTCTCAGGGGAGATTTGCCAAGTTTGATTGGCTCAGTCTGATTAAAATCGACCGTGTTCCGAGGAATAAGAGTTTCAAAATATTGACTGTCTAGGCTATCCTCTCCACTAGGTCTGAAGGCAGCCTCATTGCTCGCACGTGCCGACACCAGTTTAGCGCAGACAAAACCTAGTCAATAGCGAACCAATCACATCATCTTGTTTAAAAGAAAGATAGCGGCGATCAAGGTTAACGAATGGTAAATGGGAGTTACTTGCCCCTAGTTACTGATACCGAATGCTTTTGCCGCACGCATTGTGATTGGTTAGCTTAGTTTACACAAGAACGTGCGCTACAGTAGGCTGTAGTCAGACCGATGTGGAGAGGATAGCCTAGACAGATAGAGTTCGAATCTCGATAAACTCAATATTTTGAAACTTTTATTCCTCGGAACACGGTCGATTTTAATCAGACTGTGATCGGCTTGTGTTTTTATCAATACAGACACTTCACTATAAATGAAGACTACTTCATACACTGACTTTGTCAAAAGTCAACTCAAGTTATTTTCCTCCATTAAATCCAGTAGTGCCAAAACACATGAGTGTAGACATCATATTTTGGTTCATTGAAGTTTAACTCCTTGATAAACAGTAAATAGCAATCAAGACTCGTTAATACATAGAGAATATTATATGAGTGTCCATGACATACAATGGTTTTGACACAAGTGCCTAAATATTATTATTTCCTAAGCGAGAGAGTAGGATATGCTGATATTTAGTGATATAAGTGTCGTGAACATAGTATGTCAATGGCACAATATGATAATCTGTTCATTATCATAGTCGCAAAATCAAAGAAAGTAATCAAAATCAACCTCCAAGCAAGCGCAAAATACCTGTCGTCGTCACATTTGGAACGCAACATCTTAGTGAACTCTGATTGTTTATGACGTGATGTCACAATGAAAAAGAGATATTTGGCCCAAGGGCATCGTATGAAAAATATGAACCCAAATATGATTACCCTGATAGGTAATAAATTGATTTTATACACTTGTTGTACACTTGTTGTACACTTGTTGTACACTTGTTGTACACTTGTTATTTTGTTCCATCAACCCCTGTAGGTCACAAGCATATGCTTGTAAACATCATGAGTTCATTGAAGGCTATGGGTTAACTCCTTAATAAACAATCATTGCAATAGGGGATTCTTAATATTACCTCATGAATATTTATGAGGTATCAGAAACCAAGTGTACGTACTCGAAAACGAGGCTAAGGCCGCTTCGAAACCCGGAAGTTACGTTCCTACAGCATTGTCAAGTCAGTATCCTTTCGAAATTATGCTTTGTTTGTAAAACATTTCGCTAAATTCAACTGCAGAAAGACCATATTCGGATAAGCTTCTACATTTCTTGGTGTAGCAGAGGTTAGAATATCATTTTAATTGCAGATAGAATTCTTTCAACCGATATTCGGGGGTATTCCCATGCTGGGTTTACCGTCATTTTGCACTGTCCGTTGATATATTTCAATGTTTAGCAAAATATGGATATGAAATACTCACAATATTTATCACATTTCCGAAAAAATTTAAGAAGTATTTTCAATTCACACACTCGTTTACAGCTGGAAAATGATACAGATTTAGCGATCTCAACGTAAAACCATCAGCCGTTTGTCATTCAGTACAGGCCTCAACGTAAACAAACCAGAATTTCAATTCAGGGGGCTAAAATAGTGATACAAATGTGAAATATTACTATTCCTTTGAATATAATTAAAATACATAATTTTGTTAGTTTCTGATGAGGTCGCAAATAACTTTTAATTAAGCTGAAAAATAAATAAAATGTTCTAGCTTTAATAACTCCCAAAGTCCTCTACTTTTTGGGCCTAATAAGATTATTTATAAAACAAGCTACATAAAAGCAGTAGCCAAATATTTCTAATAAAAAAAAATTAGCTTTCCTTTTCATGATAAATACATAAGAAATATACAGCAAATAAAATCACGTAATATGTTAATTAATCATTCAATAAAATAATCACTGATATTATTCTGAATTTAAGAGAATCAAATACTTATTACAGGGTCATATGAGGGTATTCATTGACTGTATGTACAAACAATTAATTGTTCAAATTGAATAAGAAATTCCTATTACTTTTAGGCCTATTTTTGATTTTATAAAATGCTGATTAGCTAAATGTATCAACATTAGTAGGAAAATGAGGGACTTTTTTTATAAGGTATAGGAAATAAATAGATTAAAGAAATTAAGCAATTGATTTTAGGAATAATATTTACATTATAATTATCTAAACTCTATTTTAAAATGACAGAAATTTATCAGAGACAGGACAATTTGGAAGTCTTGATACATATTTCACTTCATGTGTATATTGTCAGTGAAAAGGCTGAAAGTAAGTTTTGAAAACTAACAGTCAATTATAATGAATTGAGATTTATTAAACCACAAATACGACTATCAAAAACAAAGTTTTGAGGCTATCCCTGGATGAATTTCCCTTCATTTTGCCGTTTTATTATATCTCGACATGTTTTCATGTCTGAAATTGACTGATTTTCTTTTAATTTATGCTTATACACTCGTGTATAGCCGAAGGAAATTCAAATTACACAGCGAATCGAACTATTAATATGCAGCCATTACGCTATCCAGGAAGTAGGAAGCGGCCTTAGCCTCGGTTTGAATTTGAGGAGGTCATAGGTCGTATGCATGCATAAATATTGAGAATCCCCTATTGTTATGTCATGATAACTGAACCGAATCCATTCCATGGCTGATTCACATTGCTTGGAGGATTATCATGCTAATCTGTTAATCTGTGCAAGTATTGTTGCATGTTACTACATGGATTATTATATCCCCATTTATAATTAGTGTCCTTGATCAGCTGTCAGGCATGATAATATCTGTATATCCCTACAGAAGAATCAAAACACCAGTGATACATAGTTTTATATCTTATATATATAGAGGATACTAAACGACCTTCCATTTAATACTATTATTATTAAACGAGTTAATGATACAGTATAATACGAGCGAAAGCGGGTTTGATACCAATTATTACACTAGTTTAATATCGCCGTATAAATATTACACTGCAGTATCTTACACAGTCGAGTAATAAAACTCAGTAGTACATATTATCAGAAATCTTTGTTCAATGAAATCAGAGCTGTTTTTTTCTGAAATATTCAGCTCACCAGAGTTATCAATATGGAAATAAATCTTTCACTCAAAATATTTTTCATATTTGAAGGAAAATTCATCACCCCAAACTTTTCTTCAAATTTCAAAATGTCATAATTTCCTTCGACATATAAATTGGCATGATGATATGGAATGTATTGCTAGTACGGGGACAAGAAATATTTCTTCGAAATGATAATAGTAAACTCAGCCATATTTCTTTCAAGTTTTGACAATTAAATCCTTATGAAATAAATTTCAAGAAATCAGTCTTTATGAAATAAATGTCAACACTAAATATTTCTTTAAGTTTCCTAATTAAATAAATCCTTAGGAATTCGATTTAAGCTGTATATCATTGTACTCACCTGTAATTTAGGTTCCCAGGTGTTCCCAGGTGCATTTGTCATGAATAGTTTATAGGTACTATTGACAGGATAATGAACAACTTCACAGGGACAGTTAGTGGACAAAAGACTCTTGTGAATTGTAACAATGTGCTAATCATTCCTTGACACCCTATATGAGACCTACTGTAACAATAGCATGAAGCACTCCCAAAAGAGAGCATTCACTACCATATTGACTCTTATAACTGCTCTGGCCTTAACAAAATCAGCATACATGGTGTTTATAAGAAACCTGGAACTATTGTGAGAACTAGTGGTTATTGCACAAAGCAACTTAACACTAAGGTTTACCTTAGTGCCATTCTTTAACATTGCACTAACGCTACCTTAGTGACTAAGGTAACCTTAGTGTTTTGTGCAGGGACCCTGGCACTTGGGTAAAGTCAAAGTAAACATACATGCTCCATTCGGTGTTTATCTTCAAACTTTATGGTTATTGTGACAGAGTGATATCAAAGTATTCCTACTGGCTTCAACTAGAAGGATATCTCTTTGGCTGAATTGGTAGAGTCTGGACTCCAATGGAGAGGAACATCCTGCTAAATCAGCGTAGTGAATCCGCTCACACTCCTTCCTGGTACCCTGAAGCAAAAAGCCTCTTATCTCTTGCTTTCTATAAAACAGCCAATAAGACAACTTGCATTCAGCAACAGCGGCACAACATGGATGAAAAATACGTTGAGTTCAGGATTGTAGCTAAACGCGCCTTGCTGAATAAATAACAGATGAACTTAGCCACAAAGATCAAACCGATCCAGACGTACGAGGTACTTAGTCTGAAAGAAATCAGGGTATTAGGAAGGAGCGAGAGCAGATTCATTTATGCTGATTTAGCAGGATGGAGAGGCACACAAACATTTTTAATCTTGCTCTTCATGTACTAACAGTATAGCATACTTCATAGATCTAACTATTTGCTTGATATACATCTGTACACATACTTAAACGCCATTGGGCCACATCCTTGCATGCTTTGACCATGTGCACATCAGTGAGTAAAAGTAGCCAAGACTTATTGAGGACAACTGGATAGAAGAGTTATGCAAATAAATTCTATACCTGCAAATCATTTCATGCTTGGTTCACACAATATTTGATGAAAGTAGCCTTGACTTAATATGGCAACTGGAGAGAAGAATTACGCAAGTCACAGAGCAGCCATTATTAGACAGAGTGTCTTAACACTTCAACATTGTTAGGACAATGGATTATTGATTTCCTCCGATAAGCTCATCAATCTGGTTCCATAAGGTATTGATCATATAACTAATTGATAACAGCATTTGTAATACATCCTGGAGAGAAGAGGTGAGGTGAAATGGGGTTTAACGCCGCTTTAAAGAGCATTTCAGTTGTATCGAGGCCGCTAGTATAATCGCAGGGAGAAAACCAGTAACATCATTGTGGCTATGTATTGCGGTGAAACCTGCGAGCATAGGCTGGAACTAGCAAACCATGGGTGGTACTGCACTGAATTTCAGTGTAGCATTGCATCCAAACCTGACTGCGTGTAGAACAGTTACTTACTGCAGACAAAGTTGCCGAGCCCCTGGCAGATTTGGACCACGGATCTCTTGATCTGAAGCCAAACTCGCTAACTACTGCACTTTCCCGCCCCCCCTCTGGAGAGAATGTTTTTGTTAAGCATAACTCAGGCTTGTTTAAATCACTGGTTAATGAAAGCCTTGATCCGTTTCCTCATCTTTCTGTGCCAACCCTACTGCAGCTGAACTTGATCATCCTATCAGAAATCTCTTGGAGGTTTCTACTTGTAACCCTTGAAGGCAGAACACAGTGACAAACCAAGACCTTTGGTGTAATACAGCAAAGCTCGAATTACCTAGTGGTTTAGACTGTTGTGAGTTAATTATACCTGGGAAAGATGCACTTTGGTTGTATGCTTGAGAAAAAGTGATTCCATTTCAAAGTTGGTTTCATAAGAAGTGATAAGAATTTAAAAGCACTACTAATACTTTTTCATTTACATTTTCTTCAAAGAAAGATCAAAACAATTAGCTGCGATAAAAACTATGAAAGTATCTTAGATTTTGTATTATTATAGATATTTTTTTCCAACTTTTTACTGATAAATTTTGATCAATTTGTTAGGGAGCGAAACCCACAATGACTTTATGGCAACATTTTACAATGAGAACTATTACACTAAATGACAGTGCATCTCCACACCCAAAAGGTGTTATAGAGAGAATTGATAGCACTTAGACTAACATGGAAGCCATTGATGAGATATTGATTTTTGTGTGATAATGAGACACAACCTCATCAAATCGGTTCTGTCACTTATTGATCATTAGGCATTGATTTACAGGTGAGACCAGGTAAATTGATTAATCTTCTCACCTACAAAACTTACTACAAAAGGCCTGTAGATTAGGGAAACTGATGATTGGGACATACAAAATCTATACAGAGATAGAAAATACTAAACAACGTCCCGTTTGATAAAAAATTTTAAAACAAGAAAGTGGTTTGGTATTTAACAAGCAAAAGAAAATTCGATGCAGATGCTTTTTACAATTTCCTAAAAATGTAATCAAATGAGAATGATTTAGTATTTTATCTATCACTCACCAAATTATATCATAGAAAAAGCTTGACAAACACTTACATTAACATTGAAGCCGTACCACTGATATTCTGACATAATGCTTAAAGATTGTGACGTCATGTGACATCAGTCAGCACTCTATGTTATGACATAATGTGTAAAAACATTTATGAAGGGCAGTATCTTCAATATGCAAGTAATCCTATATAGTAATGACACAGCAACAGCTTGAATTTACATTCATAAATCAAATCCACTCATATAAAGTTTAAATATTATTGAAAGTTATTATTGCATATACAATACACTTAATAACCTTTGAGACTCCAGCGGCAAAAGTACTTATTTTCAGGACAACTTTTATCAAGACAAGTAAAATATCCTAAGAACTTTTCTTTGAGTAATCTCTACTGCGAGTACATACATAGATCAACTCTACTCACATAGGGTTTTAATCTTAATGGAAAATATCCAACATGTCCCCAGAAGATTACTTCAGCTTGTTGACATTCCTGAGTTGTCAATGCCTCTTACTCAGGATTTGAAAGTGTAATAATGTTAGTGTGCACGAAAGGTTTCAGCAGTTCACATTGTATCCTTTCATGTTTTAATAAATATTTTATATATGAACTCCTACTGCTATGATAAATCCATATGCCAGGGCTCCAGATCAGATGCGTATATATGCATTTTAAATGAAATCAATGGGTGACGATATGCAAAACTTTCCCAGAATACGAGTCAGATATTTGTTTACCGGAGTGATCGTGACTTGTCAAAAAAAAAGATTCATTTCCACATGTCTGATCTTTACATCTCGAATAGTAGCCAACTTGATGCAAACCTGTATGAAAACAAAGATTACAGAGTTTATATTAGATAAATCACTCATTTACTAACAGCTTAAACGTGTTGAAAATATTATCAATGACTAAAATTGAAAAAGATGCTAATTTGGAATGAGGATCTGAAACGATAAACCTTCAATAATCCTAGTTTTTTTCACGTGGTAATTTCACTTTTTTACAATTTTTTTCAATTTTTATTTTGAGGAGTGAAATACCCCTGAGTCCAAATAATTATCTGGAGCCCTGTATACATATACAACTGATGTATTGTGGCAGTGCATTGGTGAATCGAGAAGGGGGGTGCAGGGAGGAGAACTATCCCTCATTCGCTTCCTGGACTTAAAGGTAGTTCCAAACTCAAAATACATTAAAAGCACAGCCATGGGTGGAAATTTGTAAGGGATCGAGAGTTCAATTGATTTTGTCATTAAGGCTTAACCCCTTCCAACTGAAATTCCTGGATCCAAAATATTGCTTCTCAATAAAATAAACACTGGAAGCTTGTGACTGGCCATTTTGCCTAGGTTTGCTTGAGAAAACCATCTCTCCTCACAAACACTTTTTGATTTGTCACAAAGAAATGACTCCTAGAATCATAACAAAAACAACCTTTATGTCTGTAATGCCGACATTTTCAGAAAACATCTTCTGATATATGATACAAATGAATAAAAACATATGAAAAAGGGTTAATTGGATAAAGGACAGTCCTTCCCTGAGAGATTACATAAAAATCTTGGAGCATTTCCAAGTAAGCATATTCAGTGTTATTACAGACACACACAATCTATCTTACAATCTGAATTTAAACAACAGCAGACGTTCAAAACAGCAATTTTCATTATATAACAAAATCATTTTCTTTATTCACTACCATGCTACCAGGAACCTATTAAACCTTTGTGAAGCAATTGACATATCAAATGTGCACAATTGTGTTTCTATTCTTTGCCTGTCAAAGTAGAACAAAGGAAGTGGTATGACGAGAATAAAAGCACGGCATATTATTTGGGAGTTTTAGGCCGAGGTTAGTTCACAGTGACAGGTTAATACCATGTGATATGCCGTGATATACACCAGGCAGGATGGGGGCTTGTATATCCTGGAAAACTTGGCACTTTACCAGGACAATAATGTGGTTCCAAACTAGGGGTATCACCACACATTTTAAACCCGACCTGCTGATCAGTGAAGGAAAATAAGTTTATGGATAGTCAACTTCTTTATTGCAATGGATGCCAAAGAAGTTGGTTATCAGAAAACTTTGTTTTTATTATAACAACAGTTTCTAACATGGATCTCAAGGAAGTTTGCAGGACTCCAGAAAATTATTGTTTAATCAAGGGGTATTTCACTCCTCCAAATAAGAATTGAGGAGTAAATTTTCCAAGTGAAAATAAACTAAGCGTATTTCAAGGTTTATCTTTTCAGGTCTTCATTACAAGTTTGCTGTATAAGGGCTTGCATTAAACGAAAGTGCCCCCTGAACATGAAGTATGATCAAAAAATAGATCATTCAGATAAACTTGATAATCTTCGTTTCCACACAGGTTGCCATCAAGTAGGCTACTGTTCAAGATTTAAAGATCCGACATGTTGAATTCAAACTTTGTTTTGAAAACCCACGTTCACTCATGTAAACAATAACTGACTCACAATGTGGGAAATTTATGCGTATCTGTTACTCATTGATTTCATTTTTAATGCGTATATCTGAATTACCCGTGCATATCTTACGCAGATACGCATCTTATCTGGAGCCATGGTTTGTTGATAAGGTGTCAAGACCTCAAGTGACATTGAAAATTATTATG
Source organism: Phorcus lineatus (assembly GCA_921293015.1). NCBI lineage: Eukaryota > Metazoa > Mollusca > Gastropoda > Trochida > Trochidae > Phorcus > Phorcus lineatus. The sequence goes on along the minus strand of OV121097.1, from coordinate 10,265,520 downwards.
GCAAGAGTAAAGTTTCAGAAAGATTGATTAAAAATGTGGGGATAGTGATTTTGGACTACAGGTTATTGGAAATTTGACTGCTCTTAGTCAAAGGTCATAACTAAAAAATTTTAACTGTGTCATGCGAAAAAGAGGTCTACCGGTACTTATCACTGACATATATCCAAATCATGTGTAGAGTTTCAAAAAGATTGATCAAAAACTGTTGGGGGAAGAAAGAAATGTAAAGTCATTCTGAAATTGGAAAGGTGACTTCTTTATATAAAAATATCAACTATGTCATGCCAAAATGGGGATATTCAAATCATTGACAATTATTATCCAAAGCAGGTATAAAGTTTGAAACAGATGGATAAAAACTGTGGAAGAGGTGGTACATTTCAAAACAATATTCTTATCAGCTTATTCAATTCAAAAAAATATTACTTATCAGCTTCACCAACAGTGTATAGTAAAAATGCCCATCAAAGACGTAGCATGGTACATACACTGTCGTGTACTCGGTAAGGAGGGGACGTTCCAAGATGGCGACCTAAACAGTACGACAGAGATAGGTGTCTGATTCCATTGCTCGTTCCTCCTAATTGTCATTATTTGATTATGATATGAATAAGGAATATATTGGTGCAGCGTTTGGTTGCACGAACTTCAAGAAAAAAACTTAATTGCCATATAAAGTTGAAGTTTATAGCCCTTTATAACAAGTACACGACAGTGACATATGTAGAAATCAATAGGAGATCCTGTATTTAAGAGTTGAATATGTGAAGTGTACATCATACCTCATATTCATTATGTTAACGAAAATCCTCCATAGGGTCACCAGTCTGAAGATTTTAGTTTTCCAAAATGCTTTGTTTTTATTTCTTTAGAATTAGATTGAAACATTATATTGCTGTTTCATTATCATAAACATATTTTTAGTAACTGAGTCAGTAGTTCTCAATTAAATGACACCATAAAGTTTGGAGTAATTGACTCCAACAACTGGGTGCCTCTTTAAACAACCACAATCTCTAATTCACCTATAAGTTCCGATGGCCAATCTTTGATTATAACCTTCTATACTTCTTCACAATTCAGAATGGTTTGGCAAGCTTTAAATACCATTAAAGATTACATTCTGAACCTGTTACTACAATCCTATAATCAAAATTAACAGATACTAAACTGCCTTGAATTAAAACATACTTAAAAAATAAACCTTTTCAAAGAGTTATTTTCCTCAATATGAATATAATGATAAATGTAAATAAACAAAGACATTACATACCTGAATAGAAACAATCAAACACACAAACAAATATCGATTTCAACATCGGGTTCAGACGTTCACGACTCATTGACTGAGACAGAAGTCTATTGCTATTGCAAACTAGTCTTAAAGTCATAGTCTCAATTTTGTAAGGCAACCAAACTGGGCTAATTATTCTAAAAATGAGACTATGACTTTAAGATCTTTAAACATCAAAATTAAATCTTACTCCAGTTATTTCAACACAAGTAACCTTTATCAAATCTATCCATGCAACAGCATGCTTAAAGTGAACAAATTCTGTTTTTTCCCTAAAGAATTTCGCCTTTGCTATAGCTACTAAAGGCTTTGACCAACCATACAGGTCTGTATTTTCCTGCAGCTAGTGCCTTGCAAAGGAATGATTAAAATTACAAAAGTAATAAAAAGAAATGCTTGAAGCCAGTAAGAAGTTTCAATCGTTTGTCCCCGACCTTTGCAATATACACGGACAGTTATGAAAAAGAACGAGATACTACTATGACATATGTGTGACAAAAAGACAATACATGCCTGAATAGAAACAATAAAACACACAAACAAATATCAGTTTCAACAAAGAGTTCAGAGGTTTCACAATCAATTGACTAAGACAGAAACTAGACACACTACTGCAACTAGTCTAAAGATTTGTTAACACCAAAATTAAAACATTCTCAACTGAGGTTTGTTCTTATCCAAATTCAGGTACCCATTTGACAGCTAGTGCCTTGCCCAGGGTTGCAATTTTGGTGTCAGGTCATGGGTAAGACCTTTTAGCATCTCAAATTGGATTGGAACCTTTGGCGTTGGGGGACTCCATATTTCTAGTAGTTAATCTAAACTGAACAACATTTGTAAGACTTGAGGGGCCAACTAAAATTGTCAATCCAGCAGCGACAACCCACCCCTGAAAGACTTGACTTGTGCATCCTCAATCAGTGGCTAGTTTAAGCCTTACAGCTTAGCACCAACATGAAATCTTCATGAGATTTCACATTGTAGTATTCAAGTTCAGCTTCGGTGGCCTATTGAACAGGCACACAAATTTTCGGGAAATGCTGCCAGGCATAACTAGCCAGTGATTGGGGCTGACAAAAGGTAAGCCTCGCCAAGGAAGTCGCCAGGAAATTATGTACCAAGTATGATATGATATGATGGGAGATAGAATTTAAAATGTGAGTGCCTGGCTATAATTCAGTTGTATACTCATAATGAATTGTACTTTACTCATTGACCAGAGGCTGTATGTGAGTGCTTAAAGCATTCAAGGTGCATAAATATTTCCACTTCATTATTGTCGATCACTATATTAGTACATATTGATAGTTTCTGATGTTTAAATAATTAATGACTATAGATGTGAAGTGTATATGCTCAGGTTTTCCTAGTAAGTGATAGCTTACCAATCCAGTAGTGATCAGATATCTGTTACATTTGTGTATAAACTTTACAGCTCGTTTGATAAATCATAAAACCTATAATTAATCAAAGGGGGAGAAACCAAGGTATTATCATATCATTGTGATTGAAGAACTGATATATTTACATTATGCTTGATTTCATCAACATAATTATGTTCTTTATGCAATAATCTTATACACATGACCCATTACCTGATGATGTCAGAATATACAGACGCTTAATTCGGTAATGTAAGGCTATATGCTTTACAGTATACTAGTGATTACGTTGAAATATTACAGTTACATGGAAATACATAAATACAATTATTTTAGTCTTTGTTCTCAAAAATCTTTTTCAGAAAAATTAAATGGATTAAATTGTTTTGATATTCCTCGAATTCAGCAAAGTATTCATTAATAGCTCATCTTTATACACAGTTGAAATCAAAGTTGTGTATTCATCTCTCATAGTTTGGTCAGAATATCAGCCAGTGGTCAGTCCTGATTTATTCCATTTGCTAACAAGTTGAGGATGAATTTCTAATAATAACCAATTTGTAATAAAAAAATATATATAAACAAACAACAAAATTCTCTAGATAACAATATTTTGGTAAATCATTATGAAGTTTCGTAGCATGTTTATGATCTGTAACGTCGGGACTTTAACAATAAAGAAGTTATTATCTAGAAAATCTTTTTGTTTTTATGTATCCCACTTCTAAATTCCTTTAAAGACTTGATAATTTGACCTCAATAATATAAGAATTTAAAGTAGAAATTATTGAGAGTAAAAACACATAAACAGAAATGATTTATATTGATATCATAGATATTATTGTGGTGCTAATGTAATACAAAAACAGCTTTACTTCCCACTTGATCGTAGACGCATTAATCACAAGCTATATAATACATTCCGTTTCACCCCAATGGCCCAGTTAAAGTCAGGGAATGTCAAAGAATAATCAACAACAGTATGTATTCACCTGGTGAACATTGAATAAAGGTAGATATTCACCTACTCAAAGTGTGATTGCCTACTCGCAGGATATGGGGGTGTCCCGTTTGATAAACTTTGCATTCCTATCTACCAATAGATGTATATGCTTGGTTTATATCCAACAGTAGAAGGAATTGAAAAATCCACAGTTAAAATATGACAGCAATACAAATCAAAATGGAACCTTGAATGAAATTTCTCAAATGTTTCCAGGGGCAGAAGTAAACATAAATCATTTATAAGTAATTCTTTATAATTGAAGCAAATTTGCTTTATAATAGTCTTATTGCCTCTTCCTTATTTAACTTTATTACTTGGTTGATAAGTGATTAATACTGACCAAGATACAAATTAATGACATATCATATATTTATTCATATTCAATAACTGTCAAAAGAGATACATTGTATTAGGAATGTTAAACTATGAATATGCTAATATCCACTTGACTAAATATACTGAAACTTTGTCAAACTTTGGTGTCAAATTGTTCTGTTAAATGTTGTATCTGAGTTTATCCTACAGTAAATGTATTTCTTGTTAAAAAACATTGTACAACGTTTTGGACAATTGTCCTACTAAAGAAGACATAGATATGAGTTTATCACACAGAATAGATTAAAATAAGAGGAAGAATAATAATAGGAACATTTTGATACAAAAGAATTAGAGTTGCAACAATTTGCCTCAATGTAATAAGATCTAAAACTTGCTCCCTTGATTTTTTTCTTTGTTATCTTTTGTTCAGAAATTGATTTAATTCAATTCAGATTATACCAGATCAATGTTCAACAATCACATTGAATGATACATTCAAGGAATAATAAACTAATTAAATTTCAATCTTATTCATGCACTTGGCAGGATTAGTAGATCTATACCAGCCTTACTAATCTACTCGACACAAACCAACAATTCAAAACTTTATTTACAAAGACAATTTAACTTGAGAAATTTTATATATGAGTTAAAGTAACCACAAAACTCAGTAACATTGAATTTTTATACATGAACATATACAAACAATGGTTTCATCATTTATCTTTCAAAAAAGGCATGGAGCCAAATCAAGTACATGGGAAACACAGGAAGAGAATAATACATTCACACCTCACCTGCATTAGTCACAGCACCCCATGTGCCTAATTAACAAAATTAGAACCCTTTGGACAGGTAATGCATTAAAGAGCCACTCCATGATTTTCATAACATATTATTTCCCTTTGATACGAAACTAAATGTCATATGTGGTGATATAAAATCAAAACATCTTAACTTTTCATGTCCAAAAGACATATTTATGACAAATACTGGTTTTCCATGAAAATCTAAAAACAGCCTTATAAATGCACAGAGGTGTAGATATCACATCCAATATACATGGATACTAGTTATATAACCTAACAAACGCTATCAAGTCCTAACTGCCCTCCTGGCCGTTTTAGATAAGTCTCCAAAATACCGTTTGACTATTTGACGCGCGCCACTGTCCGATTTTCGTTCATGATTGCGACGTTCTACCTTCATATTGTCACTGTAAAAAAACAATAAGCTTTAAAATGTGTCTTTTTGGTAACAGTCGATACTTCGCGATCAAATGACACCATTGATTAAGTTTGGCATATATGACTTCAACAACTCACGGAGTGGTTCTTTAATGGTTAGTAATCAGGTACTCTTAAATAATATCCAACTACAACATGTATTTCAAGACACATTCTCATCTAGCGCTTATTCAGATAGGGAAATTGCAAAATATATTAAGTAGAATGCTAATTCTAATTCTGAATTCTAACTGTCAGATGCAAAGTTTTGAACCTGAATTCTTTTAACAGTAGTATAAGGTTTGAGGATTCCCCTGTGGTTTCAAATTCAACAAAGGGCTGTTCCAAAACCCAAGAGAATCCAAAATAGAACAATGTTTCTGTATTCTGTAATTATTTTTGGTGAAGATATCTGCATTTTAAAGTAAAACAACAGCACGTCAATATACAATGTTTTCATGTCATTGCTGTAAAAAAATTGCTTTAATAGCCTTGGGGCTTTTTTTATTTAATATTTTGAGTTAAATTATTTCTAGTATGGCACTTACCCTGATTACAAAATGGTTTACACGTCTGATAATTTCTTTTTTTAAGTAATTCATTTATTTCATTTATAATGTTTTAATGACATGAAATATATACACCATATAAAACAAGTTAATTATCCAGTAATATGTCATTAATCCTGTCGTTGAAAATTATCCAACACATTTTCAAACATTATTAGTAATAAATGATAGTCCAAAGGATCTTTGTTAAAATGGATGAAATTACATTTTCATGTCATTTTTAGAGCCCTAATTACCAAATATATGAAATTTTAGTATTGTATAAGAAGAATGAATCTTACACGAATGTTGTTATAATGATAAACAGTAGCGCCAGCTGAAGTTAAGTGGGTTACAATACAATCCTCTCACGTTTGTCAAGCCTTCATAAGCTACTTGTACTGTAGCTTGGAACTAGCCTAAGGTTACGACATGACCAGACTTGAAGAACTTCGGGAATTTAGGATCGGTCAGTGCATATATTGATAACGCAAAATCGTAATTTTTGTAACATCAATTAGAATTCCTTCAGAACATTATTATGATTTAATTTTGAAAAAATATGTGTGCAAGTGTCATTACGTAGTTAAAATAACTTTCCCAAAATTTATTCACTGTCTTTGTTTACAAATAGGTTCGTAATGTTATCAAAGTGAATAATTTGATAATCATTTTGAAGATGTAAATGATCTGCGCGTATATAGCAAAGCGTCCAGTTGCCATCGAAACGGCGTCACAATAACTAGGCAACCCGAAAATTGGGGGCAAAGGGGTGCTGTCAAAACCTGTAGAAACATTACGTGACAAATAGATCTCTGCGGAAACCACCTTTAAAAACAGTAATTATGAATAATCCCTAAAATGCCATAATTAAAGTATGTTTACTGTTGTATTTGATAAACAATCGTGGTTTATTTACCTGAATATTTGCCCATGAGGTAGTCCAACGCGTGAGTTTGTTTTCAATAATACTCCAAGCCTCGTTCCGGATCCGCGCACCTGCCGGGTTATCCAAAACATGGATTGCCACAGTTGCGGATATGGATTATTGTGAGTTTTGTTGTGACCCATTCTCAATAGTATTAAATTGAATGCGACTAAAATTATTTAATCTGTCAATGTGTCTTGTATTATCGAAGCAAACCCATTGTCATGACTATATATTCTCACAAATATTTCATTTATATTACATAATTCTAAGGTGAAATATATTTCTAAATCATTTTTCTGGAATCCACTATTTTATATTGTTTATGTCTCTGTGTAATGATTTTAGATAGTGTGGTACACATTAAGAAAACTGCTTTGTATTTTATGTTGTTGGGTTACTTATGATATTGAGAATGGGAATAAAAATATCTATAAAGATAGACAAGATAGTACAGGTAATAAATTGTTTGGTTGATAAATATAACACATCCTTGGAAATCTTTATCAGATCATTCAAGAGAATAATATGAAACTTGTTCAGATTTAAAAATGGCAATTTCTCATTAGCTTAGACAAGAACAATCATATTGTATTTTTATCTATTTACATTTTTATTGTCAATTTCACTCTTTTGATTTGCACATAAAAAACTTGCTCAACAGAAATTCTGCCAGTATAATAATCTAAGAAGTTGATTTTTTTTTGCAAATTTTCATTGCCAGTGACTTTGGGAATAGACAGAAGAATATGTCCCACGTTTAACAAAGCTTATATTGCAAGATGATGGTTAAAATTAATGCTTCAATGTCAGTTAAACTATATATCACTGCATACAGTTCAGACTAAACTGAATAATGACGCATTCATGAAAAGCAGCTGGAGAAACTTTTTGTTTTGTTTTCATAGTTTTTTTATTCACTTGGTTCTTGGGCACAGGAACATGCCCTTTCGAAATAGACTATTACTAAAAAAGATAAAGTTTGTAAGTAAATTTAGATGGCATATATTGAAAACCATCTACGATCATTTGTAATGTGGCAAAACATGTATTCTTGCACCCCAAAAGAAATTTTCTTACTCGTTAAACAATTAGAACAAGCTTTCTGAATAAATTTGACTTGGAAATTGTTCGTTCTCCATGAAAAAAAATGAACAGTCTGCACTAAATAGATCAAAATATATTGGTATTGCAATAAAATGCACAGTTAACCATTTCCCCATCTTCCCATGCATGGCCTATTCTTCCGCCAACCCGAATGACTTGCCGTATTTCCCGTACTTTTCTATGCTTGTTGCCAAGGCTGCTGCAGCAGAATGCAATAGTCCAATGAGAAATCATATGAGAATTGCAACTTTTCTCCAAAGAAGGCACTGCACTCATAACACAAATTTTGACTGGTTGGCAGCAAGGTTTAAATTAGCCAAAGATAGAAACTGGTGCAATTTAAAGCCATGCATGGGAAGATGAACTAGACTGCAGTTACCGGTAAGCCCTTGCTACATTTCTTTGCCTTCTCTGTCAACCCTCTAACCTATTGCGGCTGAACCCAATATTCCTTTCAGAAATCCTTTGAAGGTAGCATCCCTTTGCTAATTAAACAGGAGCTCGCACTCAAACAAAAAGATTTTCGCATAGTAGGAGATTTTAATGATCTAGTGGTTGGGACTGGCGGGGGTCATGCATGGAGGGAAAGTTGACAGTCAACTTGAGGACATCAAGTTTATGTTTTTTAATATTGTGTGTTTAAATCTCTCAGGACTAACACCACAAAAGTTCATTTGCTGTTCAGTAGTTTCTCAGATGTCCCTATGTACTATATGATTGCCGGTGAATTACTGGGATCTATCAACTTAAAGAAACCTTGTTACAAGTCACTGGTGAAAATAACAGGAGAATTTGTTAGTCCTCATCGAACATTGCTCTGATTGATGACACGCTCATTAGGTCATGTTGTTGCTTAGGTGATGGGCTCTCTCTGTTCATTGTTCACTGCTATATATATCACAATGTATTTCTCACATGTTGTATGCGCTGACAATGGAGGGTTAAAAGACCACATCTCTCTCCTTTTCAGAAACAGAAATATAGATGATATAAAATAGACAAATCAACAAATACTATTATGAAGTTTTATTTAAAATCGATACACAAATATCAAATACTGTTTAGACAAGATTAATTCACTTCATGAGCAATATAGTAAAAAAAGGATCTATGTTGATGATACATATCAATTTAATGTACGCAAACAACAATAAGGCATATATAGGACAGCAGACAGGTTACTAAACTTTATATGTACATACTAGACAGGCTCATTCAGGGAAAAACATAATATAACATTTCCATAAGAATATCATAACTTATAACAATTATCAGCCTGGATCAACCAGGAAGTGATGTGAAGTGATGTGACATCACTTCCTGTAGCTGACATCACTTCCTCTAACTTTACAGCTGCCAAAAAAAAAGGAAAAACAACTCAGCCTTAACTTTAACTTTAAGTTTCAGATTGATATTGTCTTATGAATGCCTAAAGTTCTTGAATGGTATTTGGTATGTTTAAATGAGAATTTTTCTAAAAGATTAGCGCTAACTCGATCAATACAGTTGTTGGTTTTTCAATGTTTGGCGTTTGGTTTTGAATGAAGTTGAGAAAAAGAGAACAAAAAAAAAATCTTAAATGATTAATATTGAACAATGAACAGAATGAAAACTGAGGACATTTTAAAGTGAGCAGAAAATAAAACTATAAATGACTAGTTTATTTGGACATGGTGTATAAATGAACTTAGCTGTGGTTTTAACAGTGGCATTTTATCTCGGTACTCTTCAACAAAACAATATCTCATGACCAAAGGTAATCAATCTGTTAATCAATTACATTTAATCTATGAGAACAAAAGTTTCGTAAAATGATTTAAGTCTTGTAAAATTTTATATATTTTTTTTATAAATTGAGATATTTGCTGTTTTTGAACATAAAGTGGAGAAATAAACAAGAATCTGATGGGAAAGAAAGAAGTGCAATATTTGCATTAGCTTGAGCTAAGCAGAGTTATTGACAGCATCAAAGCCTGAAGTGCACTAAAAAGTAACAAACAAATAATATGTTTCAAAATAAACACTCAATTGCTTACTCCCTGATCAAACTATTGCCACAACGCGGTTTCAAATGAGTTTCGGTATTAACACATGTCCATGGTAATGAAAGTAAATCTTTCTCAGATGTGCAAAAAAGAAGATAAAATATTTTTGAATGCTTGTTCTTGTTAATTCAAAGAACAGAGTATAATAATATCATGTAGGTTGATGAAGATAATGTTAAGAAAGGGATTAGATTTGTGGGTATTGTTTATAAACATAATGAAATTAACCATAATTCATTGTAAAAGGTTAAAAGTTTTTAAAATACTGAGCAAAACCGAATAGCATAAAATCTTATAACAACCATGGCTTCTGTTTCAAATGTCAGAAAATTCATAACAAATGAAAAAATCATCTCAAAACCAACAAATGCAATAAAATATGAGCCTGTATTGGAAGTAACTGACATACAATGATGAGAGAGAAAACTGGATGACCACTTCACTACAATGGGTTTAAACAGTGTCAAATAAAGATAATGGAAAGATCAATCTATTCCTTAAACTTCAAACATTTCATTAATTAATCTTTTCTATAGGGGAAGCCAAATTTTGCAGAGAATTTGTACTATATTCTGAACATAAAAAATCCCCATTGTACATTTATCAATTCATTTATTTGTTAGCAGAAATATACAAACAGCAAACTTTTTAAATCAACCTTCCTGGTATTCTCTGAGTTATCTTTTAAGTTTATCAAATTACATTTTTCTGTTTGATCTTAATTAATTTACTTATTTCCATTAAAAGTTGGACCTGGATAAACCTTTTCATCAAAATGAAGACTAAATGAACAAACTACTGTCAAATTCCACTTCCACTAATGAATGGTAACAGATTATAGTAAGGCAGACATTACCAGAATGACAGATAAGATAATTATGATATCAATGTTAAACTCATTACAATCTTGTCTGGATACAAACTGATACAGAACATAGACATAAACTCTGAAGATTGTCACACATTTTATAAATAATTTGTCAAATATCTGTTTCAGTAACGTCAATAACATTTTATTTACTTAATTATACTTATGTCTATCTGCATCAATAATTTTGAATGGAAAAATTGTTTCAATATTTTTGTCATCTATAAGCAGGGGAGATATTTCATGATAATATTTTTCTTTGCCGAATGTGTTAAGAAATGTGTTACTTGTAAACACTAAAAACAGATTGTTGTTAAAATAAAATAAATTATCAATTTAATCTCATGAAGGCCTAACAACTAAATGAGTCTCTAGATTTGAATAAAATCTAAACAATACAACTTTCGTATGTTTGGATCTAAAACTGAACAAAGTTTAAAAGACAGTTATACAATTAATGTCAATAAAGTACATTATGCTTAAGTATATGAGAACACGCCAAAGGACGAGACGATGAAATAACTTTACGAAGACAAAGACCTGTAAAAATGTTCATGCAGAATTGATGTAGTTGTCAGTCAGTTGACTACTCTGTTGATTGGTAAGATGATGCCGTCACAGTCTCATGTTCAGTTGGCGGAGATTGTTTTCTGTATGTTGGTCTCGATTAGAGGTCTCTATACCTTGCGTTGGCTTATCTTAAGCGACTGAAACAGGATATTTAGATACATGCTTTTATGTAATCTTAAAAAGTTAAAACTTGGATATCATGAGAGAATAAATATATCTTTGTGAAAGTTTATTTTTTCTACCAACAGGTAGCTCCTATCTTCCTACCCTTACCTGTCTTAACTCAAGCACTTTGATGGGGTTCCAGCAGATTCCCCTAGCAACAATAAGTTGCAACACAAACTATTTGCCCCAATTGCAGCTAATGAAAACACTTCTTGCATGAAAAGCTTGCTTGTTTTCACCGAAGCCTATATTAAGTTGCCATTTTACATGATTGTTTTAATGTCAAAACTCATTCAGACAGTACATACAAACAAATTCTAGTTTCCTTAAAACATAGGGAACTGACTGAGGCTTTGAATTAATTTCTTTTCAAGTGGGAAGTGAGTTATTGTTTAGTGCCTCTTGAGCAATACTTCAGCAATTAAAGCATCTGTTGAATCAGCACTGATAGTTGCTCAACTACTTTGATTACATCCTGCCAGGGTGCTAGTATTACTGCAGAAGTAAAACCCGGAACACTATTAATTGTGCTTTTATTATGGTGAAACCTGCATTCATCAGACTAGAACAAGTGAACCATGGGTGATAATGGCTTAAAATCGGTATATCAAATCACTCAAACAATACTGCAAGTAGAACAGTTCTCCACAGCAGAAAAATTTGCTGAGCCCACAGCGGGATTCAAACCTCTTTTTTTTAAGCCAGGAAAGTGCTCAGGTTAAAACAGAGGTTACAGAAAAAAGGAACTGGGAGAGCACCACAGGGCTATGATGAGGAGCTGTGGAGGTGTGTTTAAAGTAAAGTTTGAATCTGATAAAACAATAATGCTGTCTGTTAATGACTTGCCGCTGAATCTTAAATGGTTTACAAAGGGAATTATATTGGTTCCGGCAATAGCAAGAGTATGTGATTCTGGAACAGTACTACAAGTTCATTCTAAAAATATGTGATAGGCCAATACAATCTGATGTTACATGGGTATTGATGAAAATCTGTGATGCTTATGAAAAAATCATAGAAGTAAATCCTTTATCATTTACAGCAAGGTAATTTGGGACTGTGCTTCATAATAAACAATAAAAGGAACAGGTGGGGTCATGCATACAAGTACAGTTGTTCAATCATCTTGATATCATGAAGAAAACAAAAAAACTGCTTCTGATTAACTCAAACCTCTGATAACAATTATCATTTTAATGAGGGAATCTACTCATGTTAAATCAATTCAAACACGCATATCACACTTTTTGCAAATTATGGACAATCAAATTATTCAATTAATTCACACTTTTTAATAGTGCTTCCGTCAGTGTTGATTACAAACTTGTAACTTCTTACTGTGTTAAATGGTGAAAGGTGAGGTGTGGTGATTTGGGGTTTGCCATGCCACTCTCAAGAATAATTCACTAATATTACAGCTGCAAGTATTAATGCAGGGAGAAAGCCTGCATTACTATTGTGGCTATGCACTGCAGTGAAACCTGCGAGCATCGGCTTGAACTAGCGAACCATGGCTGGATGGTACTGCGCTGAAATTCAGTGTAGCATTAAACCCAAACCATACTGCATGTTGAACAGTTCTCTACTGCACATAAAGTTGGTGGAATTGGAACCCTGGAGCTCTTGATCCGAAACAAACACACAAACCACTGTGCTATTCTGCCCAAAAAATAGTGAAAGTGCTCAGAAGATGTTAAGTGACACTAAATCAGATCATGCTTTGGCTTATTCCCTCCTTCAAGAGAGTAATGATCTGTTCATTAAAACCAGTTGGGCAAATACTTACACCTCACTTGTCTTTCTGATAAGAGTATTACTTCATATGGGTCATATCAATAGACCTTGACCTCCAACCAATCATGGATGAGGTTTGGAAAATGTCAGTATCATTCCATACCTAAGAAGGCTTAGGAACTATGACAGCTGAAGGTGATAAAAGTTACTTGCCATGACTGATGAATGTTTTCAGATCACAAACCCAGTGGTGTGTGTGTGAATGTTGGTTTTAATCTGATTTCATTGAGATTGATTCAGCATATGTGAATCAAGCCAAGGCAGATCTGACCATGCTTAGATGAAGGTGCCTGTTCAGTGTTTACATAAGAAGTTTGATACTTTAGATTTTCTTCCTGACGACATCCCATCATCCTCAGGGAACAAGCTTTGAGGAATTTGGGGAACAACAGGGGACACCTTCACTCCTAACGTCTGCCAAAACATAATATTCACTCTCTTGATGACAACCCTTTGGGATTAGAAAGTGTTCCTCAGTAATACAAACTTTCCACAGTTTACCGACAAGTATATAAGTAACTAGTTAAAAGAATAAACAGAAGAACTGTCAACAATATTGCCTCAAACAGACAGATACACTTGATGAACAAATAATGAAACCAAACTATTGAAACTTATCAAATGAACAAGTAACTGGGCAATATCAAACTGTAAAAACAATGCAATGCAACAGTTACCGTTGTCTGGCCTGAAATGAGCATGACAGAAAACTTTTTAGAAGATAATATGGCATTTCAGTAATGAATATTTCAACAACTTGTTTGTGCTTCAAACAGAAATACATTTGTCAGTGAGAATTTTTGCAACATATTACAATCTTTTTATTCACAAACAAGGTGGATTGACTACAGATTTATAAAGGATTGTATAAACCTAAATTTCCAGATGGACAACGGATCGTTAAGTTTTGTTGGCCAGAAAACATTTAAGGGAAACCAAAGAATATATATCAGCATTTTTTTTTTAATTAGGGGTATGCTAAATAATGAATTCAACATGCTCGCACTCAGATTGAAAGAAAATGGAAGACATGTAGAAAGAGCACTTATTTAAAGTCATGAAGAAATATTTGATGATTATTCTAGAATCATTTGTGTGTTCAAGGTTTATTCCAGACTCACCCTGTTGATGTTGACACCTGTAAGATTCTCAACGACATGTGGCAGTTTCTCCATGATTCCCACCACCTCATTTGTCAGTTTCATGACTCCGACCTCTCCCTTGCCGCTTGACACCATTGTAACCTTCTTCACACTTGTCAGTGGAGCAGAGATTTCTGCAGCAACCTGTAACGCGGATAAGGATAAGGATAATGGGAGTGAAGGAGAGGACAATAAGGTTAGAGGAATTCTTAAACTTTAGGGAGTTGTACAGACAAAAAGTGGGTCTGAAATGAAAATGAGTTACTAAAACATTACTTATCCAACATGTTTTCTTTTTCATATCCATATCTATGACTGATATTCTGTTGTTTTGCCAGGGGTCCACCAGTACAAGAAAAGGATACCACAACATGATTTCTGATATTTAGTGAAAACCTCCTTGGTATCTTCATGTATACATGTATGGTAAGAAATTTAAAGTCAAAATAGATAAATTCATATAGCATACCGATCCAGGAATTTATTTGGAAAAGGTACACACAATAATGATATCATTCACCTACGGCTAGGCCTGGATTACAATGATATCAAATCCTGCCTACCCACATCAGCTAATATGCAATCAATGAATATCTAACCAAACTTCTTGATTTATCCCTTGCACTAGTGCGTCCACCCACTCAGAGAATGGATAGAAAAAACTTTTGGATTGCCCTGCACTGACCTTAGGCAGAGTCTCGAGGACCATGTCGACCATGGCTGCGTCCTGGAAGTCCTTCCATGCATCAGCCTTCTTGGCCATCTGTTCTGCTTCAGCGCGTGCCTTTGCCTCAATAGCAAATGCCTCAGCCTCTCCCTTCACCTGCATATACACATAGAGTGTGTATTATTTCTACTATCATATCTTTGCATTACCACAGCTGTACATCTGCATCTACAGATATAAGATATTTGACACATCAGATCATGTTCATATGGAGTTCGGTTGAAGTCAACCTCTATTATCATCAATGAAAGACTCCACCAAATGTTGCATTTCATCAAAAGGGTGTTAATGTATTGGTAATGTCTTAAGGCACATATTTCAACAAAGACACACTACATTTTATACTCAAATCTTGTTATACTTTCATCATTATATCTTAGCAATGTAACCCAAATGATTAACCCAGCCTGATAAACAAAAACTCAAGGTAGATAACTCTGCATACCCTAACAGAGTTTAATAAAGCTTGTAGGGAAACTTCAATAAGGCAAAGATTTACAACAACCCAAGGTAGATTACCCTGCAAACCCAAGAGATTTAAATTAGCTTGTCGGGAAACTTCAATAAGGCAATGATTGACAACAGCTCAAGGAAGATAACTCTACATACCCTGACAGACTCTGCCTCAGCCTCAGCCTCCATGACGACACGAGACCTGTTAGCTTCTGCGATCTTCTCGAGACGGTACTTCTCTGCCTCGGCAGGTTTGCGGACCTGAGCCTCCAGCTCCCTCTCTCTTCTAGTGATCTCCTGGTCCTGCACCTGGATCTGCTGGGCACGCTCGATCACCGTCACCTGCATGTTCTCCTCTCGGATTCGCTGCTTCGTCTTTGCCGCCTGACAATTAAACAACATTTTTTTGTGATATTTGGGGAACTAACGGCACTGGATAGAGGGAGATAACTCTTGGTAATAAGAGTGAGTAGCCATGATCATTTGTTTCATCTGGATCGATGAAATTTTCCCAAAAACATTACTAAGGCAGTAAATGTTCACATGTAAATCATTCAATAAAGAACAAGAGCTTTATAAAGAGAGACCCAAATGTTGTGCACAAATATACCAACCTTTTAGATTGTACAGTTTATTATCAACAAAGACCTTAATTATCAGTTCAAAACTTTGACCACTCCTATCTGATTACAAATACTCTCAAACAATTCTGATCACGTAAATGATTGCCTTCAAAGTATTAAAAAATATAGGCCTATCTAAGAAATACGAAATCAATAACCTAACAGCAGGTACCTGGAGATCGTAGGCGAGATCAGCCTGAGCCTTCTTGGTGTGGACCTCCATGTCGTACATGGCCTTCTTGAGCTGGAAGTCTCGTTGGGCCTTGGCGATCTCAATGTCGTTAGCATATCGCGATTCCATCCTCTTCTCCTCCGCATACGCTTCCTGGAAACAGAAATAACGTCTATGTGTGATAGACTTAGAGCGTTAAGAGTTGCATAGCATCTCTCATTTTTTGTGAGTTAAGTAAATTTTTCAGCTGTTAGCGACGTCATTCATTTTCAACTAGCTTGGTGATGATACAGACATTTCAAGAAAATAGTCACAAATATATTGAAAAATGATATGATTTGATATAATCCATGTTATGTTGGACTTTTGTAACTTTACTCAAAACCAGAAACATTTACTACTTGCAAATACCTTGTTCTCACAGAAAATAAATTCAATGATAGGAAACAAGATATGCAAATATTATAGTCAGATTCTGCATTCCAATTCTTGCTAGTACAATATTTTCTATTTTAAACCAATTGCTCGGAATCTTATGAATCTCATTTCAAGATAAATTTCACACTATGAATTATTGTTACTTGTTAGTTGTTCATTAATAGTTATTTCACGTAAAGTCATCACAATTCATCTATATCCTAGATAAAAGATTAGAGATATCTCATTAGTACTATCACCAAAATAATGACGAATGCAAACAATAAATAAATGTCACAGTAGCATTGAAAAGCAGTGTAGCAGGTAGATAGGATTTAGATTGAAAGACAAAGCCTTTTTGTGACTGTATTTAGTTTAATTAGTGTAATATCAACTATTTTTTTACTGTATGCCTAGCTTTCTGGTATCTAAAACTGTATAAAGGGAAAATATTTTTGAGAAAGGTGCAAGTGGTAACATGATATATATTGTATACATATTTAGATGACCTCAATTGTACAGAGAAATCAAAATTACCCAAACTTGAAAATTAATACTTTAGCACATTAAAAATAACAATGTGATACCTATGCAAAAATATCAACAACATTCATGAAATTGTATTGCTTTATACTCAAACTAAACAAAGAATTCAACAAAATTCACAAAATTATTTGATTGTTACAAACTCAAATAAAGATCAAATTCTCAAAATATCAAATATCATTTAAATGCCAGAATCTGGTTTAATAATTTCAAATGGAAATTTGTCAATTGAGATTAAGATCCTCAAAATGATAAACTTTGTGTAACTAATGTTGATATGTCACCTTAATCCCGGCATCTCTCTGAGCCTCTGCTTCACCAATACGAGCATCTCGCTTGACTTGCGCGGTTCTTGCCATACCAAGAGCTTTCAAATATCCCTAGCAGGAGAAATGATAGTAATGAGTGTTATACGAGCTAAACAGATACAAGCAGTTCATTAGTCACCCCCTGTTTGGTCTTCAGCTAACTGCATCTGTCCTGGCCTACTGAAAACCAGTGAGTAGGAGGTTTAAGTTAGTGAAGAGGTAGATGAGGGAAAATGAGGGAATGAAGAGGAGAAGAGTTAAGAAGGAAAGATGGGAAAGGAAGAATAAGAATAAGGAATATTGTGTGATTCAGAGGGTAATGATGTGCCATGATCTCATCCTGTGATCACCTTAATCCCAGCATCACGTTGAGCTTGGGCCTCACCGATACGAGCATCACGTTTAACTTCAGCAGTACGCTTCATGCCTAAGGCTTTAAGATAACCCTGCAACAAACCAGGCCAACATACCATTTCTTCTTGAAGGGTAAGTAACATGTTTTTTAGGCATATAAAGCGACTATGCAACAAGAAGATAACTGTTCAGTGCAGTTAAAATCAGAATTTACGATCAAAAAAATTATTCTGGGAATGAAGGGAAAAAACAATAATCCTGTAAATGCAATCATTTTATTAGTCAAACAGTATAGCTATAGGTGTAGCATAAATAACTTCAGTCCAAAGATTTACTACTTAAAGAAAGAAATTGTTCGCTATTACGATACCTCAAGATACATGTTCCTATCATCAGCCACTGAACAAATGTTTTTTGAATACTGGTCAACTCTACATTTGTTACTTGGAAAGAAAACATGATAGCCTATTATATATTACCACGAGCTCACTTTTGTCATTGCCTATTGTATAATATTATATCTGTATAAACGTGTCATTGTCAATACCTTTTGTAAGGAAGATAGCTGAGATTTCATGTTTAACGATAACTTGGCACTATCTTCTCAATCCAGAAACAATTACATATTTTTGCACTATTTTGTTCATATTCATCTCTCATTCACATTTAAACTTAAGTTTGCATTTTGTTATCCATTGTGTCCAATGGACAATCTGCAAGAGAGGACATTTCATATGTTCAGAAATCATCCACCCGTTGTGTTGGTCATAATTACTTAGTGAAAGAAAAAGCACGCAAAGTGAAAGAGAAGGAAGTGGGTAACTGGATGAAAAAAACCATCATATCTGCATTCACTGAAAAAGAAAACTGAAAACAGCATAAGATCATAAATCAATTTAAACAGACATCATAGCTCGAACATGCAAATAATTATTTCTCATATCATGGTAAATCATTCTGATTAAGAGATGACTCATCAATTTAAGTAGCATCATATAAGAAATCGACCAGCTTGGATCGTTATCAATAAAACACTCATAGGAGCATCAAATGTTAATTTTCATCAAGAGTCTTTTTTAAAACTGTAGAAATTATCAGTACCGAACAACTGTCCAACTATCTTCAGTCAACCTACTTACAACACAATCATTAGCAATGGCATAAAATTAAAATCAGGCAGAATCAACCCCTGATGATAAATTGCTTCTAGATATTCAAATCTCACAAAAAAGGTATTCAAGTCATATCTTCACCAAGAAGTGCCTACCTACCATTTGGCTTATGTCTAGATAATATGCATCTTATGTGTACTATGTAACTTTGAAGTGTACAAAAAAAGGGCAAAATTTGTATGATACTATACGTTCAAATATACCAGGCTCCGATTTTACATTCAATTTTCAAATCTGTTTTTTCACTGTCTTTGATTTCAACATAGATTAGTACCTTCTTATGGTTACAGAGTTTTTAGGAAAGGTAATTATTTTTAACAGTAAAGGTGTACACTTGACAGCATTGGTGTCTAGTCTTATTTTAGAAAATACTTGAAATCATACACATTGGCTACCCAGGCCTTAATTTCACAAAATCCCCTTAAGATTAAGGGCAACCTTACCCATAGTAATAACATTGAGTTAACTGTCTAAGGGACCTATACAAAAGTGGGCCTACTTTCCCTCTTTGGAGTAAAAGGAGTTTGCCTGTAATGATCCAAAGGGGGTAACCCAAACAAGGGAGGTAACCCTGTCATACCTCATCATCTCTGATGTCCTTCAGGGTGTAGCTGACCACGTAGATTCCCATGTTGACCAAATCAGAGGAGGCCACCTCAAATACAGCCTTCGAGAACTTCTTACGGTCTTTGTAAATTTCCTGGATAGAGGTGGAAAGATTAAGAAAGAAATTATAGGGATGGTGACATAGATATATGACTGAAAGGCACCATGGAATGAACGTAGTTTGAATGAGAAGACTGATGAAACATCAGAGTGAAACAATGGAATGGAATGATATGTTATGGTATAAACATATTTCATTCCATGAAAAGGATTGGTTAATAAGCCACATGGCTTATATAGATACCTTTTAAATCAATATTTTCAACAACTCTCTAGTTAGCCAGACACTAAAATTAGATAAAAAGTCCATAAGAAGACTTGATCTCAAAATGAAGAAATGCCATGTCTCCTTTTCATTTTTTTAAATATTCTTTCTTCATAGGCCAAAATTTTCATTTCAGTGTCTAACAGTGAAACAGGCACCATTCCTACCTGAGTTTCTTTAAAAGATATGAACTCAAAGCTCTTGAGGGAAGTTTTCTGAATAAGTTCAGATACTGTAATTTTTCTACATGGTCATGAATTTTTGTCCACACACCTCGACAGTCATGTTGCCCATAATGGCTCTCTGATGACCCTCCAGGGTTTCCTGGGCCACATTACGGATCTGAGTTTCTGATTTGCCAAGGAAGAGTTCACAGGCAGCCTGTAGCATCTCTGTGTTGGAACCCTGAATCTTCACCTGCAGAAACATGGGCTGGCTTAGTTCAAGGGTTGACGTTCACAAACACGAAACATGTCAAACAAAATCAGTGCTTCAAGACTTTTTGTGGAAATGTCTTTAAGAAAAATAGATAAGGGTCATGAGGTCTTTACAAACATAATCCATGATTAAGGCATTTCTAGATCAATTTTTATTTCAATATAATGTTTTTAAATATACAAGTGTTAATGGAGAGAAGTCAACAACCCCTAATCGTGTAAGAAAATGTACTTACTAATTTATGTTATCCTTTTTCTTTCATGTAAATTTATCATGTTCTGATTATTAACATAAAATCTTGAATGATATAATGTTGACATAACTTGATATAAATGACATATTACAGAATGTTGAATTGGCTTTTGAAAAGTTTTCAATTGATACCTTTATGAATAAAAATTATTTATTTACAAAGGGCGAGGAAAAGCAATAATTTACCACAACCATTATGAATCAATCTTTTAAAAGTAGATAAATATGAATACAATTAACATCTTAGAAACTAACGTCAATGACACAAAACATTTTTACATGCAAAAATTATTGCTAGAAATTATAACAAATATAAACAAAACTTAAAATCTATAAATAAAACAATTGGTGCCATTGTAGCTTGTGCGGAACACTTGCCTCTGACACAGAACTAGAGCAACAATAGGTGTGACAATACCTTACAACCAGCACAATGAGCTCACATGTCTACAGAAATCAAGAATAATTTGGTAATTAGACACTTAAGCAAAACACTATCATACCAAGCTTCTTGCTTACGTATCATGGGATATTAGATATTGAAATTATCAATATTGATTAAGAAATTTATAAAATATATATCAGTTCCATTCATAAGATATTTTTTATAAATATTGATCTAGATATTTATAGAATATCTATTTATAAAATAATCTAATATTGATAATTTCTATACAATCTTAAAACTGTGAGTCTTATTTTTGTTCTTAAATGTGGGTATGAAATTATTATACATTGCAAGTTGAGAATACAACTTATTTATTGAAACATTTTCTACTACAAATTATAAATCAAATAGAATATGAATTGTTTTCCCAGTCGCTCTTAGATTTAATTAGTTCATCAGCTGTATTGCCACACCTCTAACAAAAACTTACCTGACTTCAGCTTCACGGTCATCTCTTGACTTGCTTCCAACTTAACAATAGTTGAATCATGCAATAACCCCAAATAACAAAACTGGTATTCTGATAACAAACAAACTGGATTCTCTCAATAACTAAATCAGTTAAATAACTCTGCAGAAGTAGAAGTTGACTAACTAGATTTTAGGATATTCAACAGAATTATTTTGTGTGAGGAGAATAGTATGTTGGTGAGACTCTGGGATATATATGTTTGGATGAGCTTTCGAGGCAGGAAATTGGAGCTAAATAAAGAAGTTAAAGAAATAAATACATATATATAAAGGAAAAACGTCTAAATTGTGGAAAGTGGGGAACGTTTTTGAAAAACAGGTAAAAAGAAGCAGATATGTCACAAGAATTTGGAGTTTAAAATTGTGGTGTTGGAGTAAGCTGTGATTGTTAGATTTCATAGGAAGAGGTCTGTGATTTCATTGATGGGAGTAAATATAGCAAAACAAGGATGCTGATGTACACATGTGTTGAGTTGAAAATCTCATGATGAGTGAAATGTTTGAAATGGAGTAACAACAGGAGAAACAAAGACATTCCATGATAGCTATAAGCGACAAACATTTCTATGATTGAACACTGACAATTAACAGAATAATAAACAACGAATTGGTAATTCAATCAGTGGATGCACCACTTATACATCTCTCATAGATAAACCAATAAATCATTGACTATGTCCTGACATTACAGTTGATCGTATTTCAATGACCAAAGAAATATAAAAATAACTTATGTAGGTCAGTTCTATTTCATTATTCATAGAGACTAATTGTTGAGGTCAAAGGTAAGCATACACTGTCCATGGCTAGAAATGTCAAAGCATTTAAGCCTGACAGGAAATCACATTATGTTCTACTGTTCACTGAATTTTAACTCATGTTGAAGTGCCTGTACTTATTATGGTCTCTCTGAAGTATGTTTGTTGACTTAATGAAAGCATTAAAATAATAGGATAAATAATATGTGTTAAACCAGGACACAATCTTTAGAGAAAGTTATTAAAATTTATGCAACATTTATGATTTAGATATTGATTAAGTTTTAAGATAACATATTCCATTCAAAACATTGTTAAACAGTCCTTATGCTCAACTACTTGAATTCTGAATCAAATCCATATCACATTTTTTAAATTCATTTCCAGAGTTCAAAACAGCTGCCTGCCCACAAGAGTTATGCTATGGCATAACAAGGACCTGCAGATATTAAAGTCATTTCATCAATCAATGTAAAATTTTAGAATCTTCGTTAAATAAATGAATACATTTAATCTTTCCTATTGTGTAAAATCAGTAACATTTCTTTTTAAAATTGTAATCAAAACACAAAAAAAGATGGTGGACATAAAGCCTACAAACCCTCTTTTATAGGATAATACAGTCAACAGATTAGAATTGTCACTTAAAGCAATGCTTCTATTCTATTCAAGCATGACCCTATTTTGCTGAGCAAAGTGTCTGAGGCTGCAGTTATCTTTTGTTGATTCAGCAGTATTCGCTAATTCAGTAACACATCTAACCTGAGGGAGTTCAAGATGGAGAATATGTCACAGAGGAGACAAGGAAAATATCAATAATGGTTTTATCTATTAAGAGTAAAGATGACCGTCCTGGTGAACCTGAGGAAGCTATGTGTCTCAGCAGGAGCACATAGATATAAATGTATAATTGGTATTACTAATATTGATAGGTTCTGTTATATCAACATAGGGTTACCAAGCCTTTCTTCCTATAGAAATTTACTACTATCTTAACAAGTTAAGTACTGTTAAATTTCCATGCTGTTCAATGCCGGCAAAAGATCCATAAAAACAGCCTGCAAAGGGTTAACTGTATCCTTGCAGAAGGCTCCATATGTCAATATAATATGCCTGATTTATATATCATTATTATGGACATGATGAAATATCATCTTATTCAAATCTCTTCAAACCAATGTATCTTATTTAGAAAAACCAGAAAATTATGAACCTTTTGAAAGGAATGAAATTTATTTTTATACTACAAATCTGGATGGAAGGAGTTAATGCGTATCGCTCATGCTATATCAATTAAATGGACACAGAATATTTCAATAGGAATAGCAAAACTACAATCTCTCTCACATTGTCAATATTTAAATCTACTTTCACCCAACTAGTTACCATAGTGCAAACAAAGATGCATAGACTGTTCGGGAGGAATAAATAGCATAATTCATAGGCAAGTATGTTGCCAAATATTACACAACCACTGCATATTCAGTGCCAGTATATAATATTGGACTTCTCTTTACAACAACATAATCTTCAAACTGTAAAGTTAATCCATTCCATTATAACAATATGGAAGTAACGCTATTTTGAGCTAAGACCACAGTAGTTAAAATCCTAAACCTTATTTGAACTACATTATCAGAAATGAAGGTCTTGTATTCTCAGCCACTTTGGAAGATCACAGCAGTAAGGGGGTTAATTATTGTCTCTTGCAAATGACATTACTAAGCTGTTAGATCAATGGCATTTATCCTTGTCTATATTGACAGTTTAGTGAATATTGCAAACAAACATGTATTATTCAGTTTGGACAATCCAGCTATGAATCTGTTCCTTAGCATACAGACTCTCTTGACTAACAGCTAGTCTCTAATGAATAAGAACAAAATTTTATATGACAAGACAGACTCTTAAATTAACTCTTGTACATGAACCAAACAGAAATTTGATACCACAGATATACTCTGCCTCTACTTATTATTTGAGAAATGACCAAGGGGATTATTAAAGTGGATGGATATATTGAAGAAACTGGCACAATGGCTAGACGACCCATCTCACAGCAGAGTCCAGGAAGCATTGTCTGCAAGCAACTTTCCCAGCAAATCAATAAAAGCCTATGAAAATGCAACAGGCAGCTTGGCTAACTGGCTGGGACCACAAACTTTTCAGGGCTCCAGCTGATGCAATGATAGACTTGGTCAAGTCTTGTTAACTCACTGTCCTGCTTCAATTTCATTCAATTGAATTATTTCAATGGGTAATGATTTCTATTAATCATAAGGATACACAAGAAAACCAAACTTCATGAAGTTAGAAATGTGGACACAAGATTTGTCTGAGTCTCAGAACAGTTTAAAATACTATGAACACAAGGATGGACTATTTAGACCTGTATGAAAATAAGAGCCTGTGAACTTGGATCTTAACCAAAACAAGGCCTTGTTGTAATTGTCACACTGGTAAACTTGTCTTTACCATTTCACCACTTTCAGTTTTTTAATGAATATCTAAAACATTTTTTTAGTGAATGTAGAAATGAGCTTCAGAAATATAGATCTTGACAATCCTAAATCTAAACTATCTTTTTCTAGAGATTATCGGAGGCTAGGGTCCATATAAAATTAGATTCTTGGTTTAAAGATCTTAAATTCCATGCTATAACCTTTGCTTTTAGACACAATTAGATCTCAACTAACCTTCAATCAAGTGTAAACCCTTTTGAATTAATGGTCAAATTATTTGTCTCTACAACACTATGTTTTAAGAATAAAAATACAGGGACGAACAATTTTAGATGAAAGAAGGAAAGCTCATTAAATACTTACAAAGTTGTACAAATTACAAATACATTAAATTGTATATTTGTGTAATAGTGAAGCATGTAATAAACAGAGAAATATACATTTATGCACAACCAGAATGGCCTGACCTCTATGAATAATCTTGAGGGGATGCATGAAGTTGGAGAGGAAAGCCATGTGAAAATATAACTGAGCCAAAATCAAATCTAATAATAATTTCCTTATGAATTATGATAGTTACATGATATTGATTTGAAGGTACCCTAAATAATTTTGGCTAAATATTTGTTCCCTTTTCCATAAACATTCAATAAAAAAAATTCAATGAAAGCACACTAAAAACATGATAAAATTCTGAGATGATCAAACTTATTATCTATTTAGTATATAGTGGTGTCTAATGCATAGTTTGGAACTTCTTCAACAATAGTTTTAAGAATAATTCTGCTTAAGTTCGTTGCAGAGGCAAAGAAAAAATGATTACACGGTACACTACTAAGTAATAGGTTACAAGGAATATAATACCAAAACTTGAAATTTAAACCAACAAAATATATTTGATTTTTGGAAGAGAAGACCAATGCAGAAAGTGAAACTCTTGGAATCTGGAGTCAAATTTCCTGATCATTCAAGCTCAAATTAGTGGTTTGGTCCTGAATATTTAGAATTTCTATGCAAATGTTTTGTTCTTTTAATAACATTAATGTAAATAACATTTATCACTAAATTTATTATGAAATCTGAGTTGAACAAAATTTGGCATTAATGTTCTGATATGTACATACATATGTCAACAAAAATGAATATTGTTAGGGGAGATTAAATAACTGATATTTGATCTTATGTCAATTAAAAAAATTTTAAAACTGACTTTATCTATTATAACTAAATTCTAAATCTTAGAAATTCAGAGATTACAATGATTCACATCATTACAGTCAGTGTGATATGAAGAAGTACTAGTTAGAAGACCGTGAATAAGTCTATTGTGCTTCTACAAGCTCATGTTACTCAGAAGCTGGAACTAAGTTGTAGATCCTCTGAGAGAGATAAGGAGAACTGATGTTCACATAAACAAGTTGAGATTTTCATTAAAGAAAAGTATTTATCAATTCAACATGTCTTTTAGAATAAAAGAAAATAATCTCAAAATGAACAAGTGATCATAACCTGACACAAGTGATACTTGAAGGTCACCTTCATATAACTTTCAGCAGGAAAAGTATTGAATGTCATAATTTAACACATTCTTTATCAGAAGAGACACCTTGAGTTTCACCAACGATATCTAATTGTTTGGCAGAGGTTTGACCCTTTAAGCTCCAAGATTTACTACCAAACTTGCAACCTTTAAGCAATAACAATGTCTACTGAACTCCCTTATCATTTCCTTCAATTTTCTTTATAACAAGCATTTAAAATTTACACAAAGTAAAACTGTCATGTTATTCTATAACTTCATACTTAAATAGCATCATCTCTGTGAAGGCAAAATACAACATTTTATTCCATTTGATCAGATTATTTGAGACAACTGCTGAGGTCCATAAAGTAAAGTGTGGTATTTCACAGTAATGTGTGAAAACTTACAAAGACCTGTTCTCTTTGTGTAACTAAGTTTGTGCCTGGATATAACCGACTCTTAACCATCACAACATACATCCTGTTGGCTAAAAGTATCTGGTTTACAATTACAATGAATAATAATAAAACAAAGCTTCTTAAATCTCCTTTCAATCCAAAAAAGAAGATCATGTATAAGTAATGTAACACGAGTTTGGTTAAGTGCTATGTAAAATTGTGAATGAAAATTTATCGTTTTTTTTAAATACAGGATCATTGACCGTAAACTATTTAAATGAACAAGGCATAACAATCCTCTCACATAGAATATCTTCATCCGAAAAGCTTATGATTACTTAGATTAGCATAGATAGTGTTCACAGTTTATATTTTTTAGAATATACCAAAATTCAAGAAGGAACTAATAGAAACTATGGAAATATAAATGAGTCAGTCAGTGGTTGTTAAAAGCTACATAGGCAGTTAGTCTCAGTATAGTA
The DNA here is from genome assembly GCA_921293015.1 of Phorcus lineatus. Taxonomy (NCBI): domain Eukaryota; kingdom Metazoa; phylum Mollusca; class Gastropoda; order Trochida; family Trochidae; genus Phorcus; species Phorcus lineatus. The sequence goes on along the minus strand of OV121097.1, from coordinate 10,238,193 downwards.
CAAGTGTTTGCCACTAACATGGCAATGTCCCCCGCCATTATTGCATGAAAAATGTATTACACAGTGGTCAAAGTGTCGTGGTGACCTTGAAAATGAGGTCAAGGTCACCAATGTCAACTGGCGTCTGAGTCTTCCTCCCTTGAAGGCTGTCACCAAATATGAACACTCTAGGTGCTAAGCTTTACGAGATATCGTGTTAACAATGTATTACAAAGTGATGACAGTTTCGTTTAAAGTCCACTGGTGCCTGAGTCATCCGCTGTTGTAGGCTGTCGTCAAATATGAAAACTCTAGGTGCTAAGCTTTACGAGATGTCGCGTTAACAATGTATTACACAGTGGTCAAAGTGTCATGGTGACCATGAAAATGAGGTCAGGGTCACCAATGTCGACTGGGGTCTGAGTCTTCCTCCATTGAAAGCTGTCACCAAATATGAACACTCTAGGTCCTAAGCTTTACGAGATACCACGTTAACAATGTATTACACAGTGGTCAAAGTGTTGTGGTGACCTTGAAAATGAGGTCAAGGTCATCAAAGTCGACTGGCGTCTGAGTCTTCCGCCATTGAAGGCTGTCAACAAATATGAACACTCTAGGTGCACGTTAACAATGTGTTAGAAATTGGTCTAAGTGTCGTGGTGACCTTGAAAATGACGTCATGGTCACCAATGCCGACTGGCTTCTGAGTTTTCCTCCATTGAAGGCTGTCACCAAATATGAACACTGTAGATGCTAAGCTTCATGAGTTATCGCGTTAACAAGAATCCGGACGGACGTAGTGTCGTGGTGACCTTAAAAATGACGACCAAAGTCGACTGGCGTCTGAGTCTTCCTCCATTGAAAGCTGTCACCAAATATGAACACTCTAGGTCCTAAGCTTTACGAGATACCACGTTAACAATGTATTACACAGTGGTCAAAGTGTTGTGGTGACCTTGAAAATGAGGTCAAGGTCATCAAAGTCGACTGGCGTCTGAGTCTTCCGCCATTGAAGGCTGTCAACAAATATGAACACTCTAGGTGCACGTTAACAATGTGTTAGAAATTGGTCTAAGTGTCGTGGTGACCTTGAAAATGACGTCATGGTCACCAATGCCGACTGGCATCGAGTTTTCCTCCATTGAAGGCTGTCACCAAACATGAACACTCTAGATGCTAAGCTTCATGAGTTATCGCGTTAACAAGAATCCGGACGGACGTAGTGTCGTGGTGACCTTAAAAATGACGACCAAAGTCGACTGGCGTCTGAGTCTTCCTCCATTGAAAGCTATCACCAAATATACACTCTAGGTGCTAAGCTTCATGAGTTATCGCGTTAACAAGAATCCGGACGTACGTACGTACGAATAGACGCCGCTGAATTCATAATCCCCCGTTCTGCGTTGCGGTGGGGGACAAAAATTCATTATTGAGACTAATCCATGGCTGGCAACTTAAGGGTTAAAGGAACAAGAAGTAACTAAACATCCCCAGAAAGACACAATTCATTCCAGTCCAAAGACTGGTTAATTTAAGCTTTGCTGCATTTTGGTAGCTCTTGTGTCAGCCTTTCAGCAATGGTACCTGGACTTGATTGTCTTTTCGCGGCTAATTAGGAGGCTGACCTCATACTACAAATTATGGCTCATTGCAGCATGGCTTAAATCTGTCAGTGATAGAGACTCATGTTTGTTATACCTTGCAAGGAAAACCGAAATTTAAAGAAAGGTGGAGGGAAAACTTGGCTTGAAAAAGCTGAACTGGGTAAATATGGTGCTTATCACTCTGCAGTTGGGGGATATCTATCATGTGATATCTCCAATGGATTATGAACATAACTTTATGAAAACAATTACTCAAGATTTGATGTACCGTAATTGTCAGTCATAAGCATAGAAATAGGAAGAGACAGTAGAGACTTGAAGTGTCAGTAGCAAGAACAACAGAGTTTGACAGTGTAATAGTTGTTTGTTTAAATTTTATATAGGTATTTATATACTGTGGACAAGGACAAGAGATGTATTGCAAATGAGATAGTTCAATCTGATATTATGTTTGGTAGATGATGCTTAAATAATTTAAAAGTTAGTTTTTAGACTTGTATGTTCGGAGATATCACATAGCATGGGAAGCTACACTGAAGGGTTCACTAGATAAGGATAAAGTCAACACTGCCGTGATATAATCAGCATAATTATATCATATCAGCAGGAAAAGCAAGAAACCAATCTCTGTACCAAAAAATATTGACAAAAATATGTCAAAAAAACTATTTTAGAATGACATTTTTAGTGTTATCAAACTGATTTTGCAATCAAACAAGTGCTCTAAAAGTGATATCAGAATTTAGAGAAAAAAACAGTAGTTTGTGCTGTGAAAGAATACAAGAACCCTTCAGTGAATGGATATAGTTTTCCAGAATCATCTAGGTCTGTCTCTGTACTGGAGTCAAATACACCTGCACATGTACCTTGCCATTGATACCATTATGCTCAAAAGCTCTGGAGTATCCAACAACCAATACAGAAACAAGTCTAGAGATCTGGCAGGCTATTCTCAAAATGTTTGATCTCTACAATACCAAAGGCAATAAATATGATGAAAGTTAAGAATTCAGAAAGCTAGGAACATTTTGAGAATAAAGGCCTGTATGTATCCATTAGGGAGGTTTACCTGGGCCACTCCAGTGACGGACACAGTCACACCGAGCTGTGTGTACACATTTGGACTCTCTATAGTCAGTGTCATGGTATTGAAGGACAACCTGAAATCATAGCTAAGTTTGAGGAGCCACCACAATTGCTCAGAAGTTTCACAGAACTATTCTGCTGGCAGCTCCGGTGACAGACAACCCCACAGCAACTTGTGTGAATGTGAGATAGATAGGAAGTACAAATCAACACTCGTCTCACCTGCGCTATACCTGTCACTGACACCGAAACACCGCGGCTCGTGTAAACGTTTGGACTTGTGATTGTCAGTGTGATTGTATTTAAGGATAACCTGCAAAACAATGGCTGTTAATGACCAGGGGAGATGAGTAAGGTGATTTAACCGATCCACTGACCCAAACTGATTGAAGTCAATTGAAGGAAATCACTGCTGCAAAGCATATTTATGGTTGTAGCCTGATGCTCTAAATGTGTTCTTGAAGGACAGTACTACCAGCAAACCTGAAAATCAATTACTGTGTGTGAAGTGGTGTGATCATGTTCATTGTTGTAAGTCAGCTTTTGGACTCTGTAAGGTGAGGAACATCTTTCTGTCGTTAAGAAAATAATAGACTTAAATTGTGTAGAGGATGTCTGAAAGCAAGGAGTGGGTGTGACTACATGTCGTGAAAAGACTTAATTAATAAAGAAATGTGTGCTGCATATTTGTGAACACATTTGGATATATAGTTTGCTACAGAATACCCAGATAGTATCTTAGTTGGAGATATTAGTGTTAGTGGAGCTAGGTGAGCTGTTTAACCTTACCTTGGTATATATCCAATGGAACTCCTTAAACAAGTGTTTATGAGTGTGAAAGTGACTAGATTGAGATGGAACTCAGTGATTGTGACACGTTCATTGTCCTACCTTAACTTCTAACCTGCTAATCGAAGAGGTCTTCCAACTATATATCTGGATCAGATGACTAAAAGCAAGACAGTACTAGAAATGAACAGGAAATCAGCTAGAGCGCCAAGTTTGACAGGGACCATCTTACTGTAGACAACCACTGAAGCAATCCATCATGAACCTACCTTTGATCTCAGCCATACACCCGCACATTTCTACCGTGGAATACGCCGCCCCACACCTGTAATGAACCTACCTTGTTGTGTGAATATATATGCTCAATGAGAGTCTTAGACCAAGAGGTCTATTATTACGTGAGAGCATTTGCAAACAGATTTTTATAAGTAAAAATTATTTTCATAAACTGGATGAAATCATACAGCTTGCTTAATAAAAGAAACAAATCTATTGCAGCTAAATATCTTGGTTAACAACCAAGAACAACTCTCTGGAAATCTTTGCAGTGATGAAGTTAGGTAATTTTCAAACTATTGAATGCTTTTCAATATATGGATGCATGTTTTGACTTACCTGATCTTCACTTATGATAGACAAAGGACAACGATGACTTTCAGACAACATTTAGCGTGAGAGTTTATGAGGGAACTACTACGTGAAAAATAGGCTCTACTGTGAATGTAACTGACTCGTACACAGTACATCGATCTTACCTGGGCTATACCCGTGACTGAGAGGGCCACACCACATTGGGTATAGACATTTGAGCTCTCTATAGTCAATGTCAGAGTATTTAGCGACATCCTGAAAAAAATGAGTATTTATTGTGAAGGTGCTACTCAGTCTCACCTGTGCGATACCTGTGACCGAAATGGCCACCCCTGCTTGTGTGTAAACGTTACCACTCTCGATTGTCAATGTGATAGTATTGAGAGACATCCTGAAACAACACAATACAAAATACTGAATGGTCCTTCAAATCCAGAACTTTTGACTCAGCTCGGTCGCAACTCAACTTCAACTCAGCGATCAACCTGTAGTTCAAATATCTAGCTCAAATCGGGCCTCAATTCAATGCAAACTCGAACATCAATACTAATCTTAACTCAAACTAAAACCAAGATCAATTCTGAACTCCAGTTGAGGTTACCTTGAACATCAACACCAAGGTCAAAGCATGCATAACTCAGAACCTGTAACTTCAGTGGCTGCTTTGTGTCCTACCTGTGCGATACCTCTGACTGAGGCTGTGAGTCCATTTCGAGTGTACACTTCATAGGTTTTTATAACTAGTGTCATTATGTTGAGAGAAATTCTGAAATAACATTAATGTTCATGCTTAAGCGTTTTCCGACACCAGTCTTACATGCCATTCCAACTATCTTCTACCAAACAAATGGAAATATTCTTGAAATATGTACATTTTTTATTGATAAAACACATATTTGCATGCTTCCTGACAACTTAATTTGGCAAAGTTGTGATGGTAAATTTCATATAAAAAGTTCAAAGCATTCAAATTTTAGCTATACATGGCTAAATTCAATTTATCATTTATGAAAAAAGGCTTGCTTGAGAGCAAAAGCAAATTATCGGTTGTTACAATCCTCGTGCATAAAGCCATCTTATCATTAATTTTCCCTTTGATTTTAATGAAGTTTGAAAGCTTTGCCCATTGCAAAAGGTGACAAAGCACAACACTGCTAAAGTTAGGCACTACAAACACTATAACTTGGAAGAAGAATGCTGGAATGACATGCAACCCCAAATCCGACCATTCACCATGACCAAATGCTGGCAGTGTCAATTCTACCACCAATGCTCCACAGACATCACCAGCACTTGAAAATCTCATTATACAGACAGACCTTTACAATATTCATAGCTTCACAGCCGCAAAATGTCCAAATTTCAGTAGAAGGTGCAGAACATGCACATTCTTGTTTGGGGTGCAAAGTCTGCATACTTGTTTGAATTGCATCAATTTATTTGTACAGTTTGGTATTTAAGTTATGTTTCTAATTCACTACAAGACTGTAGTTCATAGATTTTAATTTACCAGAAGTTGACATAAAGGTTAATGCTAAACCAGAAGAAAGTGATAAAAATTTCCAAAAGTGTTTTTTTGGTTCCATAGACATTTTATAGTTCTTCCTCTCACCCCCCCACACCCCCCCCCCCCCCTACTCCTTCATTTCCCTTTCTAACCTGGTGATAATACAGGGAATAGCATATATAAAAAAAATAAAATGAGCTGGCCTTAAACTCAATGCATCTTAGTTTTATTCTGCCTATGAGAGATGTGTTGAGAAACACCAAATGACTGAAGATACTGTACTTTCTTACACATCTTATCAAAACTCATGCAATTCAAAACAGTTAAAAGTGATGAATTGGGAAAATGTGTTAAGTACATGTTGATACACCAATATAAGACAATACATAACTAAAAGTAAATCAACACAGTACTTTGAGCTTAACCACAAGCGTGAAGCAAATCGATCAATTGTGTAGGGATACACAATCAAATATTGAAATTGTTTTGATACACAACTGCAATCAACTTAAACTGACATCCTGCAGGGATTCACCGTGATTTCTATATTCAAGAGCCCCTTTGTAAAATTTTAACTGCTGGGATGAAAAAATAGTTTTTAAAATACATATCTGGGGGAACAAGCACTCTGTCCAAGTTATTTGAGCATGTCCAGTTCTTTATTTTATTGTGCAATAATTATATTCTCAAACTTGACAGGCTACTTCAAAAATCCTGATTGTGTATCAATACACAAACTGATATGCACTACTGATACATTAACAGTTTGTAATGCACAAAGCTAGCTAAGAAATGAGAACAAACCGCACACCATTTGTGTATCAGTACATCGATACAAATACTGATACACAAGACAATACACCAAGGTTGGGTTCTCTAAGTAGATGTACTGATGGACCAACTGCAACTTACTTGTGCAATACCTGTGACAGATATGGCTACTCCCTGTTTGGTGTACACCTGGGGTGACTCTATGGTCAGAGTCAGGGTGTTTAGGTTCATTCTGTTCCCGGTCATTAGTACAGGGATTGGAGAAAAGAAGATGGCATGAGCTGTATATGAACTTAAGGCAACGAAAGTGCAACTGTTGAGGTTTTGTTCTAATGTTTTAAACAATGGAGGAGGCAACTTTATGAATATACGACTTCTATATTTTGTGAAGGAGTCATTCCCACACATATACCTTTGGTTTTTCAAAGCGTTCAAACATTTTGACTTCATTCTTTTCCATTTCCTTAAGTTTTAGAATATGAATGTCTGAATAGGAGAAGTCCTAATGTCTTGTTAAACATGTGAAATTTAGTTCTAATATTGTGTGCCTTTCCTTTTAATCCCAGTATATTTGCCAAAAAATGTGATAGAGATGTGCAAATAATTCGTCAAAAAGTATTAGACCATTGTGCTGTTAATAATACTAATAGTGCAAACGAAATTTTAGTGTTGCTAACCAAATGCCTAAGATACACAAACCCTTTGCACTTCTACTGAATGTCTCTGGATGATATTATTTACTCTCAAATATAATCCTACATGGAAACCTTTCCCAGCAAGTCATTTGTACAAAATAAGCTTCAATAATTATTTTTGAAAGTTGTTTCATTCTCAAAATCTTCAAGGAGTTCTTTTCACAAAATATTTAATTCATCTATAATTTATACGATAATGCAACATAGCACTTAAATCAAACTGCTTCAGAGTGGCCAATAATTAAAACTGAGGCTGCTGAGGCTGAAGCAGCTGCTGAGCTTGTAATTTTCACAGATTAACCCTTCCACACTACAACTTCACATTGAAATTCATGCTGTCAAAAATAATTAAATGTCAACATACTTTTTCCTACACAGGAGGACACAGCATCATAGATTTAAGGAATGTTCCTTTCCATCCATGAATGTTAGTATTAGGACATTTATAAAATGTGTTATAAAATGCAATTATAGCTCCATCAGTGACTAAAATTCAGAATATAAAAGCAAAGCATGGCTGTCAAAAATTAAGTCATAAATGTCACACTAAATAATCATACTAAAAAAGAAGATCATACACAATTTATACATTATAATACATAGTTTCAAAAACAATTTATATACAAGTATCATGAATATATTTGAACAATATGTTGAAATTCTTCAAACATTATGCAGCGAATATATAAAGAACATGTCAAACAACGGAAAGATCAAATTGACACATTATATAGTAAGTTTAACAAAGTTTCTGGAGACTGGTCAATATTTTGGAAAATGTTGATGCTATGCATGTCATAAAATATAATATTAATTGAACATGTACATGAAATACTTGAATAAAATATTTACTTTTGTAATTTCTGAATTCCTGGCCAGACGAAGACTCGACCACCAGGAACGAAAACTGATCGACTGTGACAGCATCCTGGAGAAAAAAATGATTTAATTTTAATTCATTTTGTTTTTCATCATTGGCAAGAAAGGATTAACATCTGTTTTTGTATTTAAGAGGACAATTCAGGTCTCAACACCTCATTATTTTGGACAAAGGACATAGAAGCTGTCAATAATTTGCACATCAAACTTTTTCACTTTTTATAGGGAAAGTGACAGGAATGCTTCCACTGGTCCTGATTTGTTAATATTTGCCTACAACGGACAAGACACTTTTTTAGAATTTACTGATTTCTTCTGTTAGTTTTTTTTTGTAAACATAGATCTATCATTTAGTTTTATCATGACTCACCATTGTATTATTAACACTGAAGGCTTACAGTAATTAGGAATCAGTTACTGTTATTATATTCCATCTCTGATTGATAGGGGCTTTCGTTTGGAAATTTTGGAAAATGTATAATTTTTTACACAGCGCATTCATTGAATATGTGCAAAATATGTGCATTACATCATTACATAAGAATTTGACACATGTTGAATATGATGTTTAAAAATACATAATATGTAGAAAAATAACCTTTTGGTTTGCAGCTAACACGTCTTTCATGTTTCATGTAAAAACTAAAAAAACATAAGCTTAAAGATGTTCTTTAAAACTTTGGTATCCCCAAAAGAGGAAAAATCTTAATGATAGTGACTGTCACTCAGCAATTTAATTTCTGCTATAAACTTTATTAATTTCTGTCAAATTATATTTTTTTTAATTTTTAAAAATAAAAATTACATTAAGTGATTTTTTTATTTGGAAGAAAATGAAAATCAACTCTTGTGTGAAAAAAATGTTTTATTTAAATGTCAATACGTTATCTTTTAACATAAAAAAGTAAAACATATTTAATATACCAATTATGTTAGACATATAACAGTAACATCTTGGGAGGAAAAAGTAAAACAAAACAAAGTATTAATGACGATTCACATCTCAGAAGTTGGCAATGTCGATTATAATTGATTTGTTTCTCTATTCAAAATAATAAATTCCAAACAATTAAAAAGTCTATGTATACGTGATGATACAAGGCATTCATTATATGCTGTTCTTCATACAAATTAACTTATGATAACTTTTCTTATTTCATTGAAAACATCGCGAGAAGCGTCTGCTTGTTCACGTCCAATTTGCGAGTGATTAAGAGTTACTTCCCTTACACATATAATGTATCGTCAATTGTGATTGGTGCAGTAGTGAATAGAACCTTCTAAATGTGCAATGAAATTAAATGTTATAGAATAAGTCGGTCTGTGTAATGTTACGGGCACTCGTTACTGCTCCAAATACAAAGTACCTCTAATGTGAATTGACAAAAAGGTTTCCGATGATCTGAAGATTGAAAATTTAAGATAGATTGCAATTGCATTTTAATAATGCGATTTTTAATCGCACTTCATATTTCTAAATGGGATATTTATGATTTTAGTGAGACAATATCGCAAAATCGCGTCCCAAAGTGATCCCTGTTGATATCTATACAAGTCCTACAGCACTAAAAATCCGGTATGATATTTCGCAATAGGCTTATAGTTATATATTATTGTGCAAGAAATTGTACTGTATTAGTAATCAGAGCATTTTACAATGTTATCCAAATTATCCGGCATAAAAAATAAGAACATATCTTTAATACTATATATTTCTTTACGAATGTTTCTTTACAATGAAACTCTTATTTATCAGTGTTAACTATGTCTCTGGAATGCGAACTATGTAAGTTGATTGGATGCAAATTAGCCTGTTAAAACTCTTTTAAGGAACAAAACATGTAAAATATTGACTCAATGAACATTATTTTTCACAAAACCGATTAATGAAAATCGCTCAAGGATGCAAACATCGAATTAACATCGTTTGATGAACGCCGATGGCTCGTTTATCGGATCCGTAAATTATTGCGCAAACCACAATTGCCCTTTGCCGATATGCGTCCTCATTGTGACAATAAAATACATGCTTATGCGTCACAAAGTTATACAGACCTGACACAACCATAACCTCATTGGGACCACAAGTTTCGAACCCCATGGTTATGTTTATCCGAAAATATTAGAGACCCCTGTCAAACATAGGATGTTATGGCTGCCCTTGTTTTGTCCTACTCTTACGGAGTGAATACAACAAGTCAATTTCATTGGTCAAAATTGGGCTCCAATGGTTTTGGTAGAGTAACCTCCCTTCCACTACAAAATTACATTATTACCATTAGAATACTATCTACGTCGATCATAACAAAAACATTTTAATTGCAGTTCACACATTGTCAGAAACTGTGATGAGAATAGACAACGATTGCTGTATCTATACATAATTATGAATGTTCTTATTTGAAACTAGTGTATGACCGCGCCCTCACGCCAACTGAAGCGGCCTCAAAAATATCTTTTAGCCTTTCACTGCTTTCAAAGTGCGTTTAGATTAATATTAACTTTTAATCTAATCTTCTATTTTATATTAATCCGGCATAAAATAATAATATATTATGATAAATAATTTAACATTAACTTTTAATCTAATCTTCTATTTTATAAAGAGTATCCATTTAAAGAGCCACTCCGTGAGTTGTTGGAGTCATATATGCCAAACTTAATCAATGGTGTCATTTAATACCGAAGTATCGACTGTTACCAAAAAGACACATTTTAAAGCTTATTGTTTTTTTAAAGTGACAATATGAAGGTCGAACGTCACAATTTTGATCGAAAACTGGATAGTGGCGCGCGTCAAATAGTCAAACGTAATTTTGGAGACTCGTCTAAAACAGCCAAGAGGGCAGTTAGGAGTTGATAGTGTTTGTTAGGTTATATAACTATTATCCATGAATATTGGACGAGATATCTACGCCTCTGTGCATTTATAAGGCTGTTTTTACAATTTCATGGAAAACCAGAAGGCCTATTTGTCATTAACATGTCTTTTGGACTCCGTGATTTTAATAACATATTATTTACCTTTGATACGAACCTAAATGTCATATGTGGTGATATACAATCAAAACATCTTAACTTTTCATGTCCAAGAGACATATATATCACAAATACTGGTTTTCCATGAAAATATAAAAACAGCCTCATAAATGCACAGAGGTGTAGTTATCACGTCCAATGTACATGGAGACAAATTATATAACCTAACAAACACTACCAACTCCTAACTGCCCTCATGGCTGTTTTAGATAAGTCTCCAAAATTACGTTTGACGATTTGACGCGCGCCACTGTCCGGTTTTCGATCACAAATGCGACGTTCCATCTTTATATTGTCGCTGTAAAAAAAACAATAAGCTTTGAAATGTGTTTTTTTGGTAACAGTCGATACTTCGCGATCAAAAGAAGCCATTGATTAAGTTTGGCACATATGATTCTAACAACTCACGGAGTGGCTCTTTCAACTTTACGATATATATTTTCACATCGAAAAGAAATAACTCACTTCAGCAATTTGATATAATATTCAATCTAAAGGCTGAATTGGGAAAATTTATACAGAGGGGAAGGTCGTAGTCATTAATGAATAGATTAAAATAATCGAATATTTCAAAGGTACTTGAAATGAATTTAATATTTCTAATTATTACTTGCCCGTTGAAGATACCCCCGTTTAATGTAACATGATTTCGTTGTATTCTCGAGTCTGATAGGGGCATTATTCAAATTAACCAATGTTGAACGACAATGAATACCCACAAATTATCTAAGGCGAATCACATGAATTGATACGTGTTCATTAGATTCGGTCCGACTCAAGATTTAATTTTCCAGTTTCTTTAACAATTCGTGCCGTACTCCAATTTGTAGATATTGAACAACAAGAAATCCCGAAAATTTGACCAAGACAACTATTTATTTTTAAAATAAATCTACAATGTTATTACACATTGTGTATTGTGTAATAACATCGCGTGTTGACTGACGTCATATGACGTCACAATCATTAAGCATGACGTCACAATGTTAGCGGCGCGACAGAAATGGTAATCTTAGCTTTTTCTTTGATATAATTCAGCGAGTTATAAATAAAATACTAAACTCAGTCCCGTAAAATTACAATTTTATGAAACTCGCTCATTATATTCCAAACCGTTCACTCGTTACATGAAGATGTTATCAAACGCACCGTCGTTTATTCTCTAGTATAGGCCTATATAATTCCCTAAATATCTTAAACCAAACATTCAATGAAGTACTCCTTAATTAAATCTCTTCAAATCACTCACTAAGTAACAAAGCAATCCTCAAATACAACAGTCAGGTGTATATTCCAATATCATAATTTGCGGAGGTAAAAGCACCATGCATGTACATGAATGTTTATTTGTAATCACGGCCTCATGGCCTAAAATACAATAATCATGAATACATAAGGTCACTGCGCATGGACATTTGAATTTTTGCTTACATAGATAAATAAAGTTTAAGATAGATTTCAAGATTTTTAAGTATTCAACATTCTGTGTCCCCCGTAATGATTAGGAATGTAAATAGCTTGGTAATGGCATTTTTTTACTTGTATGATGATATGGACAGACTAACAAAAAGTGAAATTCGTCTTGAATAACGTTATTATTACATTTTGTACACTACAATAAATCAGTATTTACACTTGTGTCGTATCGAAATTGCTTTATATTAAGTTTATGACTCATACATCTAAATTTACACAGAATTCTTAGTAAGTCTCTATCTGAATTTAGTTTTAAGATGTAAAGTTCTGGTTTCAGAATACTATTGTAAGAACAATAGTTATGCAAATAAGTTTATGAACATAATTTACAATACCATATTTGATATTGAATATATTTATATCGTTGTTTAAAACAGTGCATAAAAGATGAGGTATCACCACAGTCCTGGGGGATCCGGGGCGGGATAGCGCAGTGGTTAGCGCGTTCGGCTTCGGATCAGGAGGTCCGTGGTTCGAATCCCGCCAGGGGCTCGGCAACTGTGTCTGCAGTAGAGAACTGTTCTACACGCAGTCAGGTTTGGGTGCAATGCCACACTGAAATTCAGCGCAGTACCACCCATGGTTTGCTAGTTCCAGCCGATGCTCGCAGGTTTCACCGCAATGAATAGCCACAATAGTGTTGCGGGCTTTCTCCCTGCAATAATACTAGCAGCTAGTATAAGTGAAATAATCTTGAAAGCGGCGTTAAACACCAACTCACCTCACCTCACCTGGGAGATCCACACATAAGAAAAACCAGTCTCCATTAGGAGGTAAAAGTACTATGTTGTTCATTACTTACACGGCTCCTGTGATGGATTTTAATTAAATAAAATCAAACCTTATGAGTAAGAATAACGATGAGATTCAATGGTCGACTGAACAAAACCCCAAACAGTCGTGTATTCTTAAAAATAATCTGTTTACACAATTTGAGTGACGTCATCAGCATGATTAAAGCCCTCTATATAACTATGCAGCCAATGAAATTACTTGTATATAGCAAACTACCCTCATGATTTGTTTTGTTTAAGATAAGATAAGACAATCTTTATTGTCCCAAAAGGGAAATTTGTTTCGTATAATTACAATTCCCCAGAATTCTGGAGACAAATAATAACATATATATTCAAAACAATTCAAATCATTTTTGTTCTATATGTTTTTGAGTTACATTAAAATGTAGCTTACAGTAGTTATTGTAAGATAACATTTATTAATATTTATTTTATTGTTACATCTACGCATCCGTCGCCCAATCCTTCTACGAAACCACTTTAATTTACGCCTACGAACCCGTCTACGAATCGACCTACAGTCCATGTATGCACTGTATCCCCATCAGCTGGTTTTTCAAAGCTTTATTTAAAGTGTATTTGTTCAGCCAATGAAATGTCGTGTTGCAACTTGAAGCATATATCTCCCACACAAGGCTCCTGTCATGAGGGTAGTTTGCTATATACAAGTAATTTCATACCAAGTGAATACCAAGTGGCAGCCATGTTTGTAAGCTGTAAAAATGTCTTTCATACTTATATATGATACTGAGATATTTTTTTTCAAAACATCACATCAACGCGTGGCCTATGTATAAGAAATTGTTAAATCTATGTTTTATAACTAATCAATATTAATTTTGTAACGTTATTCCATACATGTACGATAGAAGACCTGAGTAGGTATTGTTAGTACTGTCGTGAGATATGAATCAGTTGTTCATTATCTATACTCAAGAAATACTTGTGTGTTTCAGTGATTATGATATGAGTGTTAACCATCTTTAAACACAAAATTTACAAAATGTGTAAACCGAAAAAAAGTCGAAAATCTGCATAGATAGTTGGATTTTACCTTACAGTCAGTGTCCATGAAACAGATTAATTCGAAGCGGGAGTAAAATCTTAATAAGCGCACTTGCTTATGCAAATTCTCTTGTAGACCTTATCTAAAACATTTGATATTTTTTATTTTTCAAAAGCTTTGGCTTATATTCCTACAAACGTACTCTCACAATCGAACGACTATGAAACGACTTGTATTGTATCTTTTGCAATTGTTTTCTGTATAAAAATTCAAGTACAATATTACAGTTGTACTCCATAAATTATGACATCATAAATAAATAAGGCGGTTAGACCCGAGATACCGATGTCCTGATTAATACATGTCCATGTCTCATGAATCTGCGATGAAGCCCTGGAGAACACTTATGTAAATTAATAAATGAAATCTCTTTTTCGATATTTCGAGGACAAATCCACATACAATTTTTCGTGCGGAGAGAGGCGGAAACATCCAACAGGAACGTGGGCATGTCAAATTCAGTCTTCAAAAAAATTATTGCCTAAATACCAGTCTATCTCTCGCTTTCGCTCGGGAAATACTAATATTTAGGCAGTCGTGTCGTAAACAAAGTATGTAATGGACACTCAGGGTTCAGGGGGTCCGGACCCCCCCCCCCCTCCTTTTGAAAATCAATTATAGATACAAGTCAATAAAGATAATTTGAAAATATGAATTTATAGTAAATCATGTATAACGTAACAATAATTTCTCAGATTGAACACATAACGATAAAAAAAACTGAATTAGTAGCGTCTACTAGAAGAAATACTACTTTTCACTAAGATTGAATGCACGCTTTTGTCTAGTCATACCCTTTAGCTTACTATGTATTGTTATGACAAATGATAAGGAAATACGTAACCAACTTTCATATTGCATAGAAATGATCTATTCAAATGTATATAGAAGTTTCATAACATGCAAATTAACTCTTCTATAAAGCAAATCGAAATGTCATTAACCAAAATAATGTATTTTTTTTTACAGAAAAGCAAAATTAGTTTTGAAAGGTACTGTACCAGTTTTTTTAATTAAAAAATGCCTTCAAATTTTCCTTCTTTAAGCGCACTGCACTATCCAGTGGCGGATCCGGGGGGGGTTCAGGGGGTAGTATATATAGAATAGTAAATCATTTATAAGGTAACAAAAAGCCCAATGCCCCCCTCCCCCACCCGTTGTCAAATTCTGAACCCCAAACATAGTAAATCATACATACCCCACCCCCCCGTTAACAATTTCTGAATCCGAACCCCCCCCCCCCCCCCCCCCCCCCCCCCCCCCCTTTTCAAGATCCTGGATCCGCCCCTGTTATCATCAGAGAATCAAACATCTCCCTCAGCCCGATTATCCATAGTCGTAGAAGTTATCATAGATTTTTAGCAATGCCCTGTTACAGTCAAGTCCTCGTATCTTCTGATATCAACTATATCAACACTCGTTGATAAAAGTAAAAATTTGTATATTTGTAACTTTAATCAACTTGTGTTGATATATTTGATATATTTAAATAACTATGATGGCCACTCTTTCTTCGTACTAGAAATGATGTTTGAGTAATTGATACGTTGTAGATTATTCGGTACATGGTCCTGTTTGCAATCTCATTCAAATAAGATCATAATTTCCTCCACAACGTCATATACAGATTAGAAGAAAGTAAAGATCTTATTTTAATGAGATTGACTTGTCTTATTACACTATACCTCTATACTGTCTATTATATAACTTTAATGGTCAAAACTATTATCATTCAAAAAACTCATTACATTAGATGAAATAACACGTTAATGACGTTGACAACCTCTAACAAACGTTCAAATTAGAAGGAAACGACAGTTTCATAATGATGGAAATCACACCTTTGTGTTGGCATAGTCTTTTAGTTTCTTCTCTATTGTAAGGACAGAGTTTGATAAGGAAATAAGTCCACGACTTAGCATAGAAATTGAATATTTGTATCATTACAAATTTTTATGTCATTTTACACTTAATACGATGTCAAGATATTCCGTGTGAAAGTTAAAAATAAATATACTTTATTGATATACAGTTACAGAGGCGTTATGATAATGACTTCACCTTTAGTTAAAATCATTACCTCGTGACATAATCTGTTCCAACAAAGAAAATCAATATGTTCTACGGATATAAACTAATAATATCACATTGATTCAAAGTGAAGAAATAAATGATTCTCAAGGTATATATAGAAAGACATTCTATCCCAACAGAGTTAGCTCCGTCGTAAATTTATGCCGGAGCAACCTCTGTTGGGAGAGAATGATAGAAAGACGATGCCTCGGAATTTTTCTAAAATCTTTATTTCTTTAACTATGTCGCTCAAAGTTTACAAATAGATCACAAATTTTACAACTACATCTATCTCAGCGTATCAAAACGATATAAGAATGCAAAATTCCAGATTTAACCTTTCAGTTTTCTTTTATCATATCAAACCAGCTATTCGAACCTCTGAGGATTTACAGACAGAGAGAGGTCCAACTGTAATTCTGAGATGTTTTGGAAAGGAAATGACGTTCTCCAATTTTAGACAGTAGCTATGTAAGCAGTGTAACCTCTAAGGGTTAATATGCTTGGTTTTCGATAGTGGAAAATGCATTCTTATAAATATATCAGCATGCTGTAATTGACATTTAATATGCTTCTGGAGTCGATCGACACCAATACGAAACAAACCAACATTTTCTCCGTTCAACTTTTAAAGTGACACAGAGTATGTTTCCATATTTCTAATGTAGCTTGAGAAAGAGCTAAAATACCTTATGACCTGAGTTAAGATAAAACCGCCACCCTAAACTTGCATCTTTTATCTAACATGCCAAATTTTTTATATTTTTTTGTTTTCACTGATAATCGGAAAACTGCCTTATAAATGTCAAGGATTCGAAGTTATGTGTCCAATGAACGTGTATATTCGTTAAATGGTCTACTTAACACTATCAAACAATGTTGTCGTTGTCTCTACTGTAAATAAGTTTCCGAAATCACGTTTGAATCAATGGCGCGCGCCTCTGTCCGGTTTTCGATCACAAATCACGACACTTACCCATTTATTGTCTCTATACTAAACTTATAAGCAATAGGATTCTGATTTTCTGACACAACCACTACTTCTCGATAAAATAACACCATTTATGAAGTTTGACATATTTGATTCCAACAACATAGGCTACTCTGTTCCCCTTTAAACTTCCAGGACCATCCAGATGAATTTCATTTACGACAAGATTAACTTAATCTCAAGAAGGTCACGTGATTCTCTTGTGAGACAAAATGCACACAAAAAGATTTAGCTTTGTCTTCGTAAAACTAAAAGGGAAAGTAGCACGTTTTTGAAAACGAAATAAATGTTAGCACTTAAAAGGTGATCTTTTTTTAAACCAAAAGAAGCAGTTCCTGTAATCGGTTTGATTATTTAGGTGTTTGATCCTCTTGATGTAGTGCATTAAACATAAACATATATTTATTGGGGAAAATTTGAAGAATTATTTTTTTGTGAAGAACGTGCTACTTCCCCTTTAAAACAAACGGACAGATGAAATGTCATTTTGATACGAAGATAGATATTTTCATCATAATTTACACTTTTCATCGCAATATCTATGTGTATATCATTTTGCACCAATTGACCTCTATGGTCCGATCTGAAAAGAAATAACTTTATAATCTGAATGCCATAATATATCGGCCTAAACGTGGGGTTTAATTACAATCAAACAGCGATCAGCCTTGTATCTTTCATCAATGCTTAATATAAATATATTGAAACCTTTATAACGTTAACTCTTGAGTCAAACAACAGCATTAGTACAATCAATCGTAAACCTTTCAATACGGCATGTCAAAACTGCACACGTTACCATGGAAATCTTTACTCGCGTATTGACACTTAACACATAAAAATTAAACAACCATTATCAAACACGCCTTCTCGGAAACTTGAATCGCAAAAAGGTCATATATCCATGGCAACCTTGACACTACATTGGAATCGGTCACAATACCAAACATTAATGACCCGATGAACAACGCAGGGTTTTGACAGTTAGTTCCGGGTCGTTAACACCCGACCAGTAAATGGTTCGTCTTGATTGATACGCCGTTACGGTCAAGTGCCGGTATACTGTATTGTTTACCCGTAACCATAGCAACACATTCTCTACTCTCGACGTGCAGGTTGAAGTACGGTTCCAGCAGTTGGACGGTGCTTATGTGCAGAATCTAGGCAAAGAGATTTTAAACGAGAAATTACTCAAGAAATTAAGAATTGGTATTACTAGGTCGGTAAACTCTCTGAAATCTTAGATCAAGATCACTTATAATCTAGCTCTTTTTCGGGGTGCAATAGGTTTTGAAGCGATACTTGAATTAAATATGTATTTTATGTATTGATTTAACGTCTTGAATATAGTTTTGGTATTAATTTCTTAATTCTTCATCAATAATTTAGAAGATATAGTCATGTTTAAAAATCTTCCTTTATACCAGAACTGCAAAGATCAAAGAACGTAACAGTTGTTGGCAAGATCGACTTTCAGTTTACAATGCATTGAAATAAAGTTATAATTAATGGTCACAGGCGCCAGACTCTGAATGTACAATATCATGTAAGTATATATACATGTAGCTATATAACATAACCCTTTATATGTATTTTATTTAGCTAGCAGTGAATACTTACATGTATATACAGTGTCAGGTGCCTTTGGTAATAAAGCACGTGACAATATTACATATGTTAAACAAATATCTATATTTATAATGTAGATATAGTATTCACAGTCATGATATAAAACTATAATGAATAAGGAGTTTTAATAAATTTTTCAGGTATTCAAAGAAAGACAATTACTAATGAAAGAAGATAGAAAGGTTGACATCAATAATAATTATATTCCCGAATACACCAATTTGAAATTGGCACTCAAGAGTCATATGAAATATCTACATTGAGGTAAAGAATAACCAATTAAAAGAGGTTGCAATTACTTTTTATGTAGATAGAAATAGATCTGGTTATGATCACGAATTAACAGAGACATTCACGTTGTATGAATGATTATTTATGTATGAAATATAAGAAATATACAATATTCAATTATGTGTATATAATCCTGATCGTTACTGTCAGCGTCATTACGTTATCGAATTCTTCATTCAGGAAACTCAGAATAGATCATGGATCTACAGTTCTTTAATTATCTATACTGAAAACGAAAAGAAACGCAAATCAAGAAGTTATCGGAAACATGACGTCTTTTGTTAAATCAAGAGCTTTCTGCCCCTTATTCTGGTTCAGGTAATTTTCAAAACATTAGAGCTATTTACAATTGAACAATAACAGCTATCCTTTCTTACAAACATTTCACTAATCAATAAGAAATTGAAGACTTCGCGTTTCTTTGGTGTACACTATATTATTGTGCTTTATTAATGGAGGGTTACAATTTGTGTTGAATGTAAAAAAAAGCTGATGGCTAAGTACAACATTTTGCTAGAAATCGCCGATATATGTTACATATTGGGCCCATTTTCAACCTGATAAACGTAATCAGTTTGATGAGTGAATATGTTCATTAGCATATAACATTTCTATCTTTTATTTTTCAGCAATAAAATATTTGCAAAATGTATTGGGCTACTTAAGCTAGTTTTCCTAGGGAAATGAATAAAGTCGATCAGAAAGAAAAGAAATTGCATGACAAGTATATGTTTAGTCAAGCTAAGCGAATCAATTTCCCTAATTCGAAGGAATTAAAGGTGCTCACACTAAAATTGCTTTATGCTGCTTTCACTTGTCAACTTTTTCTACGAGTGAGGACAATCGAGTAGAGTAATGAGATATTTTACCCTCTGAAGACTAAGACGCTATGTAGATATCTAGCATGTACTAAAATTTAATCTGGAGGATTGTACTTAATAAGACGTGGCATAGTGCTCTTAAGGATTCAGCCTGTATCCAGAATGCGAAAAGCGTATACATTGACTATCGATGATGTTTTGACTAGTCTTGACGTTGAACGGCGATCGATGACCACAGAAGGTTCATTTTACATTCACAACTTCTTTAATTTTGAAACACAAGAAAGAAAGAAAACAACAAATAACAAAAAAAGACAAACTATGATTTCTTTTTAATGAACATTGTTGCCCATTGCTTAAAACGTAAAAACATTTATAGTTTTAAAATCTTAATATTGTCGACAGCGTAACCTAAGATAACTGACCTTTATAAAACATTCAAAATTGAATGAAAAATTTTCCCATATTTATATATTCAGCATTATAAGCATAACGAAACAACAAGCAACTGACATTTCAATAAGTCGCGACAAATAAATTTAACACGCTTATATAAATAATTTTGAATTTTAAAATTAAGAAATTGTTTGTTTTACCAGAATACCGATATTTTTAATCATTCTGAATGAATGCAAATTGATCGCCATTTTGTCTCGCCTATTATAATTTCTGACAATGATAATGTCATAGATTTTGCTACATAAATCAACATTCATGTAAAGCAATATGGAGATTAGAATTTTTAGTTATGATTCGGTGCCCTATTGAAAACAATACCATCTATCTATACCTTTTGTCTTATGGAAAAATGAGGGATGTCCCATAAGTAACTGGATATATAACAAACTGTCTGTTAAAATGTGAAAAATCGTTTAACGTCTAAAATGTATATGTTTAAATCATATGTTTCGGACAATTGTTAGTCCGTCAAAACATTTGAACCCAAAAGGGACCCAAAGAGCATACATATTCAAAAGTATTTCAGATAAATGATAAAACAAAGATGATTGGAGTAAATGATGGATAATGACATTGACAATGAGAGTGACAAAAACAATGATAAAGACAATGATGAAGACAGTGATAAAGACAATGATGAAGACAATGATAAAGACAATGATAATGATAGAGACAATGATACAGACACTGATAAGACAATGATAATGATAAGGACATTGATAAGAAAGTGATAATGATAAAGACAATGATGAAGTCAATGATAAAGACAATGATAAAGACAATGATAATGATTTAACAATGATAAAGACAATGATGAAGACAATGATGAAGACAATGATAAAGATGACTGGAGTAAATGTACAATGATTGACAATGAGAGTGACAAAAACAATGATAAAGACAATGATGAAGACAGTGGTAAAGACAATGATGAAGACAGTGGTAAAGACAATGATAATGATAGGACAATGATAAGAAAATGATAATGATAAAGACAATGATAATGATAGGACAATGATAAGAAAATGATAATGATAAAGACAATGATAATGATAGGACAATGAAAAGAAAATGATAATGATAAAGACAATGATGAAGACACTGATACAGACACTGATAAGATAATGCTAATGATACGGACAATGATGAAGGTAAAGACAACGATGAAGACAATGATAAAGACAATGATAATGATAAAGACAATGATAATGACAAAGACAATGATGAAGACAATGATAAAGACAGTGATAATGATAAAGACAATGATAATGACAAAGACAATGATGAAGACAATGATAAAGACAGTGATAATGATAAAGACAATGATAAAAACAGTGATTAGGACAATGATTAAGACAATGACCCTGGAACGCTCACGTGCTATTTAACCAAAAGTGTTTTAATAACTTCTAGGTGACAATAGTAATTGTATCTATAGGTTTGAATTGAGACTGAAAAAATAAACTAAATACTATTTTATTACCATCTTTCAGTCATTTTCGTGTGATACTTCTCAGTAAACTTGTAATATGTCTATAACAATTAGATTTGCTTAACACAACTTAACTTTTGTTTTACTATCTTCTTTTGAAGGGGAAAATTTATTGTATTTTTTTTAACGTTTATAGAATAAACGTCTTTGCAACTTTGCTAAAAGTTTCGTTATACAACGGTACATATAAAGTGTTTTGATAACTTCTAGGTGACAATAAAAATTGTACTTTTGTTTGACTCTGTCTTCTTTTGAAGCGGAAAAAAATATTGAATTTTTTTAACGTTTAAAGTTCTTAAGTTTCGTTACAACGGTTACTATTGTGTAAATAGTCATCATCACCATCAGAGTTATACAATTATTGAAATGACACTGCAAAAAGTAATTATTCAAAATACAGGTGCATACCAGATCAACAGATTGTTCTATTGTTACAAGTGGAAAGATATCGACATTTCCAGGTAGGAATATGGATAGAAAGATAAAACCTTGGTGAGTCATGAGTCTGGTATGTATAAAACTGACTGATAACTCGCCTTTAAATACGTCATCGTCAGTCTTCTGTCTCTGCCTTGTCTGCCTTATTTGTATCTATATTCACTGTTGTGTGTATCTCTGTGTGTCATTTCGTCATTTTCTCTGTTTCTGTATGTCTGGCTGAATGTATCTCTGTTGTCTGTCTGTCTGTCTCTGTCTGTCTCTCTTTCTCTCTCTGTCTGCATGTCTGTCTGTTTGTCTCTCTCTCTCTCTCAATGAGACAATCAATCAAGACAATGCTGAAGACAATGATATAGACAATGATAACACAATGATAAAGGCAAAGATTAAGACAATGATGAAGACAGTGGTAAAGACTCTCTCTTCCTATCTGTGTGTGTGTCTCTCTCTCAGTCTCTGCCTCTCTCTCTCTGTCTTTTCAGTGTGTTTCTGTCTCTATATGTGTGTCTCTCTGTGTCTTTCTGTGTGTGAGTGCCAGTGTATGTGTGTCTGTGTCTCTCTCTCTTGTTACAATAATTGGTCCTCCACATCCTACTGGCATTTACACTACATTCGCGACGGTTGTCTTCAAAACTTTATCACATACTTTAATAACGTACTCTTACCTAACAGGCGCTGTCCATTATTGGATTCAAATCATTTGGCAATTATGACTGGCAATATCAATAGTGGCAGCTGTGAGCTCTGTTCCATAATTTGCACAGTTTGTATTGATACGGATATTAATATAAATGGGCAGTCAAAACTTGTTGAAATATTGAATGGAACTTACGGTTAAATTAGTAATATATCTAGTCCCGAGATTCCAGTCAAAAAATTAAAAGTTTCGAATTGATAAGTTGTATTGAATAAATATTTCGTAATCTATCATTTACTCATTTCATAATACGATAATTTGATATCAATATCTAATCTGCATATCATGATTTGTATTGGAGGAATGTAATGGTTAGTGAGTGCAGAACTAAATGTGGCATAAATAAAATGATTGTCACGCCGTACCTTTGTCTGCTCTCAGGTGTATGTATACTTATATTCAGAGTGGCACATGCTTGATTAATTAGTAATGATATTTCTGATCATTCTAATTGATAGTAGACTCACTCATGAATGAATTTCTTAACATATTTGATCAATTTTATAGTTCATTTTAATCATTCATATTGAAGTAATTGATATGTTATTCGATCTACGATACAAATTTGCTTAAAAACGATTGAATTACAATTTGGAATTTGGAATTCTGACTTACTTATTAATAAACAGTTTGAATATCGTGTAGTCATCGGATATGAATAAACCATCTGTGTTGGTAAGTGATTGGATGTTGGTAATCCGCCTGTGTTGGTAAATGCTTGGTTATTGTTAAAGCTCTTGGATTACTCCACTGAGGGTTCGAACCCTGTCAAATGTTATCCTTCATTAAATCGATTTGTGTATATTTAGGCAATTCAAAAGTATATCTGTGAAATTATGCCGAGTGTTTTGAGAATATGATTTTTTCCTAATTCAACATTGTACAACCTTGCTGCACATGGGCCACATGGGTTACATACGTTTTGAATCTGTAAGTAAGCTTATTCTAGAGATCTCCCGAATACCTCAGAAGCTCGAAGCTCTAAGACGGGCAACTTCCATGAGCAAGGTGAAGGCGCAGAGAGGAAGACCCTCTCCATTTTCGGGAATCGGGAAGAGTTGGAAATCTTTTCGTTTCGGCCGTGACGTTGTCAAGCTGCACGAGGGATAGTAAAGAAGGTTTACGGGTTCTTCAGAGAAACATTGTAATCGCTCTACTCCGCCATTATTATCCATCGATTTGAGTATCATCAAGCCGGTTTCATTCATGCATGTGGCCATGGCAGCCCTTATGAAGATCATTTATATCAAATGACTTCAACGGAAAATGCCAAAGCAGGATTTATCCGAACAGAGTTAGAGTAATTTATATATCTTACTTACATAAGGTATTAACATTACATTTATTGTGAATAAAACTCAAAGTCAACTATTGGACCAAATATAAAACCCCAGATGACCTAAATAATCAATATTAATCAATACATATTAAGGTATTTTTTCATTCATGAGGATAAAATAAATGAAAAACTAAAATCAGGATATTAGAACGCAGATGAAACACATGTTTAACCGACAAAAGATGTTTAACCGACAAAAGAAGCAATATCAGATTATATTTTAATGAGATTGATGGTTAACCGACAAGTATATAATTTATACATATAAATTCATGAGAAAAAAACTCAAAATGGAAAGCTTATATCATAATATTAGAACAGAGTTGACCCACATAACCAACCTACATAAGTAGAAAGGTAGAGAATAGATTACGGTCTTTATGAGTGCTCTGCGAACAGCTGTTGTCTACAGTACATGTCTTTGTTGTCTGCAGTCTTTGTCACCAAGCACGTGTCCTGTTTACATTGGTAAACAAAGGGTATGGGTACAGTTTATATATACTATATATGCCTAGAAGCTCGACTGTTATACCGTTGCCGGTTTATAACTAAATTCCCGGGTGTTGAATAACAACGAGTCTTGGAAATTTACAAACACAAATATAAATGTTCTTGGCTTCATAAATAATACTTTCACCTTTTTTTTATTTTCAGATAATCGATAATTGTTACTTTTATTACTGCTGTGATAATTTTCTTTCTTCTGATTTCTCTTGTCTGAAAGTAATACTGTTTTGGGTTTTTGTTATCAAATTGATATCATATTTTGATGAAAATAAATTTTGTTACGTAACGATTTTTAGTTTTGTAATTTTGATAGGTATAATCAGTATGTATATCATTTGTTCACGAGACTAGAGTGTGAAAAACAATGAAAAATAATGACGCCGTTACGTCTGAAATATAGAAATTAACTGTCTGAATCACGTCTAATCCACTTTTACATAAAATGAAGGTTGTGAAATGAACAGCAACTGAATTAACGTATAAGAGTTTATACAATCCAATTTCGCAGAATCGTTAAATGAATTATTATTACATCCCTAAAGGTTAACAATGTCAAGAAAAGACAATAAAAACTAGAGCAATTAATATGCACTCTTAGATAATATTGCATAAGCTTAGGAAGTAAAAAAAGTGAAAAAGAGAAAAAGACGGAGATTATATAAATAGTTTATATAGTTTACCATGGTAACAGTTTTCTGCACATAAGGCCTATGAGAATATATCGAATTGAATACAATACATATATATATCATTTAAAGCTCCATTTATACCGTACCAACCATCGGAACATGGAACAAACTATACAAATCTACCAATCTCATTTAAATAAAATCTAATATTGCTGCACTACATTACGCAGAGTAATGTCGTGGAACATTTAGTTTGCATTTTAATGAGATTGACAAATCTACATATCCATACACAATAACAGAACGAATAAACCCCCCTTATGGTCGATTTCTTCCGTTATTCACATATTTATGTACACATACAATATCTGCCATCACCCCTTCACTGTATACACACAAGACAATCACTATTGAATCAACGTCAAAATGTTCGAATTTGAACCCGGAATCCTTTTTAGGGCCCAACACGCAAGGAAACAGACACTTTACACTGACACTATAAACACGCAAGGAAACGGACACTTGACACTGACACTATAAACACGCAAGGAAACGGACACTTGACACTGACACTATAAACACGCAAGGAAACGGACACTTTACACTGACACTATAAACACGCAACGAAACGGACACTTTACAATGACACTATAAACAGGCAACGAAACGGACACTTTACACTGACACTATAAACATGCAAGGACAGGCTCAACGCTGAATTTCTTCTTATTTGACAGGTACGAGTTTGAATCCGACTTCCAACAAAGAAACCAACATGCCATGTCACAAACGTTCATTTGACATCATACATAACTGACTAAAACTTTCAAATAGGCGATTTCCTATATTTCTTATCAAGAAATCCACTTTATTCAACTATCACCATCCGTTCTTACAACATCCATAGTTACTTTGAATCTCACCCAATAAATGATTGGATTCAAGTTTTAATCTCACTCCATATATACAACCACCAAGTCAAGCAAAACCATTGAGCACCTATTTACATTCCCGTGAATTAAATGAATGAATAAAGCCAACATATTTGTAGTTTTCTTCATTCTACACTGACTTTAACCTGACAAATCGAATGGGTCCGAGTTGGAATGTCCATTCATACATCGTTTTGGATAGCTCTGTGTAGTAAACTCAACATGCACGCACATGTTCAGTTTGTCAAGCGGTCAAGCCCAGTATGGCAGCGTGATTTGTCTCTTGTCATGTCAAGCACGGTCGAATGTGACAACAAGCCGCTTTGTTCTGTCACGTCCGATCTGTCGTGTTTGATTTAGCTCATGAGTGACATGTCACAAATGATGCATTCATACCAGGTTCAATTAACATGTAAATTTCATGAAATGAATCTAAAATTAGATTCGCAGATTTTATGAGGATTAATTTTGAAACATTTTTAACGAATCCACGACTCCGAATGCTTTCTCCATCTTAATCAATTAGTGATTTTCAGAAATTAGAAACTGTCATAACTTTATAATTAATATAAATGTACCATATCTTACTAAAACAAATATTGTAATTTTCGGTGCTCACTCACTTGCACATGTTAAGACCCCTTGAATTGGATTCGTCCATGCTCGAGCTATGTCATTCCTTTCTGCACCGCGATGTGATTGACAGGCAATTTCTGCAATACCCTGCTTAGATCATGTTATCCATGTTTTCTACGTGCGGTCCATGCATTACTCGTTGAATGAAAAGCACAGGTCTCGTACTGACATCCTTACTATCATCTCTTGTCATCCAGCCCTGTGATTTAAAGCGCTGAGTTATCTATTGGAGGCATGTTCGAATCTTATATCAAGTCTTTTATTTTCATAAATGACACGTTTTAGATTTGTCATTCAGGAAGCAAAATTCAACATTTTATTATATATATATATAAAAGCCCTACCACTCCTGTGTGGTTTACAGTCAACGAGAAGTTGATTCTTAAAATAATCCAATGTTGATCACAATTGAGTGACGTCAGCGCCATGGATTAACTTATATTATCAGTCCTTTCCTTCGGGAATAATAAATGAAGAAAACCATGTATTATCCTGAATAATTGTGTTGTTGCCTCAGTTACAAACAAAGCAATTGTCTTTCCTTAGTAAAATCTTCACTATATCTAAAAAGTGCTATCAAAATTACTTATAGGGTTCTGTTAAATGCTTCACGAATAATGTTGCAATAAAGACGTTTTGAAATCGAACTTACTTTATAAAATAATCTAATGTTTTATGCAACTCGGTCAACAGTGTGTATAACACTCGTTCTCGCTCGGTTGATACCAAACAAAACTCGATAGAAAAAGGTCATATTCAATAAAACATCTCCGATATCTGAACATCTCTCATACAGTAAAGTTGTTTTATTAGTAAGCATGATAATAGTATTTGCGCCATTGAAAAAAACCCCAAAAAAATCTTGAAATCAAGGGAATGAACATTGAATAAGAGTTCAATCTCATTGAAATTAAATGATTGATTCCTTCCCTGGTCTTATATTGTGTTGTTACTTGTAACCAATCTATGATGATCATAGATAAGTGACAACACAAAGTAAGATTAGGGAGCGTATCGATGACTTGATCGTAAAGAGACAGAAGATATAGAGTATACTAAACGACCTTCCATTTAATACTATTTTTATTAAACGAGTTGATGATTAAGTATAAAACGAGCGAAAGCGAGTTTGATACCTAATCATTAACGAGTTTAATAAAAATAGTATTAAGTGGAAGGAAGTTTAGTATTCTGTTTATTACTTGACCTCAGTAATCAAGCATTTTTACCGAAAGTGTACTGAACGAAGCATTTCCGCGACTAAGCCGCCATTGAGACGACGGTGCCAAGATTGTGACGTCACAACCACACAGTATTATGACGTCATACGGGGAGCGGTATTACACTAGTTTAATATCGCCGTATAAATATTACACTGCGGTATCTTACACGGGCGAGTAATAAATAGAGGATATTGTATGAGTGTCCATGCATGATATACTATGTTTACGACACGAGTGCTTTATATTAGTATTTCCCGAGCGAGAGCGAGAAATATACTGATATCAAGGCACGAGTGGCGTGAACATAGTATGTCATGGGCACGAATATGATATTCTGTTTATTCCGAAGTCGCGAAATCAAAGAAAGTACCAAAATCGATCTCCAAGCATAGGCGGTTAACCCGCAGCCGTCACATTTCGAACGCAACGTCATAGGCGAACTGTGACGTCAAAGCATTGTCAATGGTGTGACTTCACAATTAAAGTGTGATATGTTGCCCTAGGGCATCGTATGAAAAATATTAACCCCGATATGATTTCCATCGTAGGTAATAAAGTTAGATATCTTGGACATGAAATTGAAAAGCCATAAAATAGTTTCCATTCTTCTAGAATGTCAATTAAAGAATCCGTTCGTATTGGTGTAACCAAATTTATAATTCAGTCCTAGTACATGTTACATGGGCGTACGCTGTGGTTGTATATAACTCACTGTAAGCGTGACCTCGTCTGGGGAACAACAGCTGTTGTTGTCAACAATTCACAAATCAATCTTCTGCGTTGTAAACATGGCCAACGTAATATTTTTTTATCACCTATGATATGATACAAAGGGAGTTTGATAAGATCACTTCCGTTATCATTTAAAGTGCGAAATTATTTGAAATATCAGAGAATTCGTACGGTGAAGTGTCATGCACAACGTGGTTTGACTTAAGAGGGGAAGTAGCAGGTTTTATACATGAATATTTTGATATCACGAAAACGAAAATAAAGGAGGATGTTATGGGTTTGATTTTAAGGAAGCATGTTTAGAACTAGTTTCTATTGATACTATTTAGAGCTTCTCTGTGGGTTTTTTTCCTGATAGGTTATCTTATGGAAGTTTGATGAAGAAGCCATTAGGTTTATATCCTTTAATCACATATGCTACTTCTTTTCATTAAAACATATCGTTGAATTTAATAAAAATGTATTTTCTCATATATCTTGATGAATCAGAATATTGTAAACTGGTGTTCTGGTAATAGTAATAGAATAAAAAAAGTCACAGGGTCAACATTTCAATTCTGCATCATTTGAAATGTAGAAATGATAGATAGGCCATGCCATGAAAATCTTTAGTTCCAATGCTCTGTTTCTACAGTGTCCTTGAAAATATCTGGAATGGTGAAACACGTTTAATTCAATTAATGTTATTTATTTTGATTAACTCAAGGAGAAAGAGATGTGTTTTACAAAACAAGAGAATCCACGTCGCCAAATTTGTAGTCGATCATATTTATCATATAAATGATAATAAAAGTCTATTTGATATTGCGCATTATCCACGCTAAATGCATGCTCTAAGCAACAATGGCGGCCAAGTCGCGGAAATTTTCGTCCAATACACTTTCGGCAATCATCCTTGGTTAGGCTACTGTGGTCAGGTAATAAACAGAATACTAAATTTCCTTCAATTTCATACAATTGTTATTAAACTCGTTAATGATTTGGTATCAAACTCGCTTTCGTTCGTTTTATACCGAATCATTAACTCGTTCAATAAAAACAGTATTAAATGGAAGATCGTTTAGTATCCTTTATTTATTACCCCGAAGGATTTGCACTTTCGATGCATACTTTTAAAGGTTTTGCCCTACCGTATATATGTCCTTACTTTTCCTGGTAGTTAGGTAACCATTTGTACAACTGGGTGAATGAATAGTACAAGGTAGATGAATTGCTCTGCCCAAGATCACAACCCAGTTTACGATACAGGTCATAAATTGTTTGACTCTGGATTCGAACCCGGGTCGATGGCGTGAGAGGCCAGCATGCTAACTACTACACCACTCCATATACATTCCGTAAGGGCCATAATAACCCTTTAAAGTACATTTTAATAAAATATTGGTTTCTAAAGAACTGTTGACTTTGAATACGTTCAGCTTATACAGAAACAAGTAAACGCCTGTCTCACATCGGCAACTAAGATGTGTTTGTGCAAGCGACCCCTTTTCTTTTACAAAGACTGACTCGCTTCACGCTTGAGAAGTGAATGGTAAAATATCTGAGCATTTCTTTGTTATTTACCATTACCAGATAATGAAAACAAGCAAGTCACTACATGAACTAAACAGAAAATAACCTTTCAATACAATCTTATTCGGGTCAGTTTGTAGGATTTTTAATAGCTTCAATAAACTTGAAATGATATACAAAATCCAGATTTGACAAGAGTTACCGTAGAATTTCATACACCTGCAAAACAAGAGACCAATCATATTATGCATGGCTAATATTTATCATAATTTTTTGTTAATTATAAGATAAATAGTTGTAAAATTTTCGGGATTCATTGTTATTCAACACCCGCAAATTTAGTTTAAAACCGACGGCGTTAGTATTTTAGACACGCTCATGGTAAATATTGATAGTTTACAGAACATGTTGAAATATATGGGGCTATTAATCAATCTGTAATTAATCAAAATCTAATGTAAATAACATAAATTAATTCATCTCGGTAAATCGCCAACCTACGCAGTGTGGGTTTTTCGATCAAGAGTTATTTTTCAGTTAATTCACCTGGATTTTAATTCTCATTCAAATAATGTTGATAACATAGGGAAATATAATCAAAGTAATAAAGAAACGCATCTTTACTATTACTTACCCTACGTACACGATTATTTTCAGATTCACTTTGTGTACATTATCATTGAGTGTTTAATACTTGATCATTAATAACATATATTTCTTAACTGGTGTATCTGACCGGTTAGTTTTCATAGTGAAGTAATGGAGAACAGTGTGGTATTTAATAACACTTTAGTCTGAAAACCAAACTCTAAAGCAAAACATTAAAGAGCCACTCCGTGATTTTCATAACATATCATTTACCTTTGATTCGAACCTTAAAATGTCATATGTGGTGATATAAATTCAAAACATCTTAACTTTTCATGTCCATAAGTCATACATTTGACAAATACTTGTTTTCCATGAAAATCAGCCTTATAAATGCACAGAGACACAGATATCACGTCATATATACATGGATACTAGTTATATAACCTAGCAAACACTATCAACTCCTAACTGCCCTCCTGGATGTTTTAGCTAAGTCTCCAAAATTACGTTTGACTATTTGTTTTCGATCATAATTGCGACGTTCTACCTTCATATTGTCACTGTAAAAAAACCCAATAAACTTTAAAATGTGTCTTTTTGGTAACAGTCGATACTTCGTGATCAAATGACACCATTGATGAAGTTTGGCATATATGACTCCATCAACTCACGGAGTGGCTCTAGTCTAGCCCTAGGCCTAGTATTATTTTTGACTCCTTTTTATTTTATTTTTATCAAATATTCTTTTTTAAAAACAACAGAAGTAATAAATGTTTATCAGGAACTATAAAGTCGCCTGTAACATTATGGACCAAAGCTGACATTTTTTCAACCGCTATTCTTAGTAAGATTAAATATGGTCGAAACAGAACAAAAATTTCTTTTAAAATGCTTGTAATCAATCCTACAGTGCATCGCGATTGAAATGCAATTAACCATTATAAGCTCATGTTGAATGTGATCAAAAATAGAATTTTGAATAAACATGTTCAATATAGCGATCACCTTAGCGACAAGACATGTGAAATGCATTCTAAACTTGATGTACGGCAATTCGATATAAATCAAATATGATGTTTGTTAGTTCAAACTGAATTTGAAGTTATGTATGGACCCAATTTTACAAATTCACCATAAGATAAATAAATTAACAAAAGATCTATGCGCCCGCGACGGGATAGGTTAAATTAACCGTATTGTCAATTGAAATGAATTTCTTCCTTTTGCAAGGTCAGAAACGAAATGCAATGAAGCATGACTTTCTGCTGGCTTTGTTAAGTCAAGGTTAATGGTAACCATTTATTTGTTTATATTATAGACAGACATTTATTTAAGTCTCACGTCGCAGGTATAAAAATAGGAATATATAAGTGTACATCACAATGCAGCGAGCCACAAAGAAATTTAAGGTAATGAGAGATTGAAATTTAGTTTAATTAATATAGATTAAAGGCACCATTTTTAGGCTTTGTGAAATTAGGACTGAATGAGCGCATAATCATGGGGAATGGTAACGTTCTTTTGCTACCAAGTGTGTGTATAAACGATTTTACAGGCCTAACCTAATTTCAATTGGCGTGAATAAAATCAAAATTTTATTGAGAAAAACGCAAATGCTTCAACATGCAGACATCTATATACGTTGATACATTCGTAAGCATTGATCAAAATATTTCCCTCTCGAAAGACATTGTATCTGCCTCAGTTGGCTTCTTGGTCGTGATACAATGACCGCATATAGGGTAGGCTACATCAACTGACCCAGATATGGCGATCAGCTGTTAGAAATAAACATTTTCACGTGGTCTCTAATTCTATATTTAGAGACCTAGTCAAGCCAATCAGAACGTTTGATTACGGTCACGTGCCACAATATCGACAACAATGGTGCGCGATAGACATGTCAGTATGAGATGAAATTTGCAGAACAGGAAACGGCGATAAACGTTTCTTAGGTGATTTTCTCAGTTTAATTGACAGCTTGCAAACTGTGATATGTTCCGATCTCGTAGACTACAGCTTTAAACTGTAACAGTAGGCGCCTTGGAAGCAAACATACCTCAGAAGATGTCAGCCACGTAGATATCGAACTCGTGCACCTCAAATGTTAAGAAGAGAAATTTACTTTATGAAAGGATCTCAGAAATAGTGAAGTGACATATTACATTGAAGATGGGATTCTTCCACCAACTTAAACTCCTCTTATGGAAGAATTTCATCCTGAAGATACGCAGGCCGGTAAGTTGAAGCACAGATGATAGATTTATTGACAAGCCCGTATCTAGTTGTTTTCCTATGTTGTTTACTTGCAGACTTATGTGTTGATTTAGCTAAACATTACACTCAAAATTGGCATGTGATTTTATTACCTATGACGTTTGGAATATATTCATTGATTTGTAATTGCAAGAACAAATGTAAATATTTAGTTTGTAATTAATATAGTATGATATATATTCTTGGTGCGGGATGGTTTAATTTCACTAGCATTTTATTAAATGAAAGATTAACAATGTATTCTAATGTAAAACAATTGAAGGATATTGCTAAATGTCCTTGTTTTACATTTTGGTTATTAGTAACATAAAATGTAAACATTTATTGTTTTCTTTATTTGACTAAAGTTTCCAAAATGTAAAACAGATAATAACATTCTTATATCTTGTTATCACTTGTATTGTTATTAAGGATTTTATACTATTACTAAATTGTGTAATATTTATATATATTTGGTTGATAGAGCTAGCTGATTGTATCAAAGAATGTATGATCAATATTTCAACACTATTTTTGCACCATGATGTCACTTAAACTTCATCACAATATCAATATAGATTTTCAGCTTTTGAAATGGATTTTGACCCATCCATTTCACAACACACAAGCGTTTATTATATTTAGTTTTGAACAGTAAATTAACAATAATTGGCAAAACTCTTAAAATCAGTAAACATTGGAAAATCAAGATCACCTAATCTGTTGATAAATTTATAGGCCTACAGCTGTAAATCAATTCCTTGATTTCAATTCAAAAAGTGAATATCTAGTATCAAAGCCTGATCTAAAGGTCTCATTTTGATTGATGGATACAGAATGAAGAAACAAAATTTATGATACAGCTGCGATGATACAGACATTTCACGATAAGATATGTTACGTATCATGATATCATATGATACGATAAACATCACAATACTTTTTGTTCCTGTTTTTTTTTTATATAGAATGATACATTTTCACAACACAATATTATATTTAATTTCCTCAAGATGGCATAAATGACAGATTCATTGAATTTGATATTATACACATCACATCACATTATTAAAATGCAATGTAGATAAATATTTGGTATAACATTCATTAATTTGATTAAAGTGTTGATTCATTAAAGCATTGATTCATTAAAGCATTTCATATAAATAATGAAGCTGATCTCCAATCTAATTAATTGTAGTTACATCTGTTACATTTCTTTATGTAATAAGGATATCATGATGTCATTATTTTTCAATTTGCAAGTAATGATTACATGTCCAAAAGTGCCCTAATGGTTTCACATGTTTTCATTTAAAAGTACATAATGCTCTATGGGAGATATCTATAATTATGCACCGCAAGAGGCTTGGCAACTTTGTCTGCAGTAGAGAACTGTTCTACACGCAGTCAGGCTTGGGTGCAATGCCACACTGAGTTTCAGTGCAGTACCCATGGTTCGCTAGTTCCAGCCGATGCTCACAGGTTTCACCGTAATGCATAGCCACAATGGTGTTGGGGGCTTTCTCCCTGCAATAATGCTAGCAGCCGCGATATAAGTGAAATAATCTTGAAAGCGTCGTTAAACCACAACTCACTAACTCACTCTGTAATGATGCAATAATAATAACCTTTGGTAGAACAGTTAACATGACTATGTGAAGACCGCAAATTGTTATGTACAATGAATAAGTGTTATATCATATTCATCACATGTATAAAGTGTATACATATATAGTATATATAATTTGTACAGATATTCAAAGCAATCACATACATCAAAGTACACTGTGTCAAATTTTTTAGGTGAATATCTAACACCGCAGGGGAGTGTAGCTTTTGGCAGTGTGGCTATTTTCAGATTTTCTAGCTGTTCACGAAGCTGAATTGTGACATATATTCATAAATATATAAAAATGAAAGCTTAATTAGGAAATATTCTCCAGTAAGCTGTATGAATAAGAAATGAACATTTTTCATTTGAAAATCAGCAACATATTGAAATGATAAAATTGTTCTTCATTTTTATATAAGTCAAATACATAGCAATTTATATTTCTCAACTGTAATACCATCCGTGTTTTGATAGCAACTCATCAGAAACACAAATCGTTCATGTTATTTCGATTTCACAATCACCTGTTACAATTCTCATATCACTATTCTCGTCCCAATCACTTGGTCATTATAGTATTCAAGCTTTTCCATAACTTTCTGTGCCTGCTCTCTAGGCTACTGCAGCTGAACTTCATAACTCTTTCAACTTATCTATGCAGGGCACTGCACTCAAACCAAACTTTATTGTGCACAGCAGTAAGCCTTGAATTAGCCTTTGATTGAGGCTGGCAAAAGTTTTGCCTTGCTGGGGAAGTTGAATTTAGGTAGGGCGGCCATTTAACATATTCCTATATCCCAAACTGACGCTTTTCACTTTGACAAATATTATTAGTTTCTTTGAAGGAAAAACAACCCTTCTATTGTGACCAATGAAAACTGAATTAGTTAATCTAAAAATTTGGAAAATGTTCAAATGGGTGCAAATCGTTAAATATTAGCTGATTAGCAAATGTAGAATAATTGCTGGTACCTAGCAGATCATCAAAATACAGATATATTTGATTTTCTTAAGATTCAATGTGATGTTGAAATCTTTTCTTTGAACATTGAAATGAATTCATTTGTTTCATTTAGCCTAATGTACATTTTGAATATCCATTATCCAAAAACACTGTATGAACATTAACTATAATGTTACAGGTGCATGATAATATTTTTTTTTGGAAAAATTCTAAATCTTAGTCCTGGGTCACGAGGCACAAAATACTAATATAACTACTACATGATTACTAGGGTAGCCTTAGTGGAATGTTAAGGTTGGCACTAAGGTTTACCTTAGCATTAAGTAGGGTTTTTTTCCGAGGACCATATATAGTAAAAAAGCCTTTTATGCAGTCTAGATGCTTATTCAGAAAGACTTGCCCCACCTGAAAAATGATATAGAAGAAGTTAGTGTAACTATTAGAAAAATGTTTCTTGGAGAAAACTTAATTCAAATTGTATCTCTTATGTCATTTAAAAATCCAAGGCCTTTGAGTTGGTTGTAATTCATACCTCTAATTTTATGATACCTGTGGAATGTCTCGATGTACTAGAAGCTAACAAATTTGTTGTTTATTGCACTCTGAGTCTAAGTTAATACTAAGTTTAGAAATTGGTTAAAGTTAGACTTGTGTATAGTGGCCTTAGTGGTGAGACGATATGTCCCGATTTTAATAGGCGAGACAATTTATTATGGAAGTATTGCCAAGGAACCACCAAGACGATTATCACGACAATACAGTGGTTGCAATACAACACATATCCCGATCTATGGTTTTTAAAAGATGAATAAATAGGATATAAAAAAGTAATGTCATAAACATTACATGAAGGGAAATAAAAAAACTGGAGAGACTGTGAAATTGCTAAGATATAAGAAATATGATATATTTTCTGTTAGTCTAATCACTGTAATCTCTGAAATTTAATTTTTGTTATAGTTATTTGTTGGAGAGAAATGATATTAACAGTATTTGGATATATTGCCTCTTATGGCGATACATCGATGTGTATAGAGGATCCTCACGATACAAATATCTGGATATATTGTCTAAATGTGTTCTGTAATGATGAACTTGTACCGTTTAGTAGACAATCCAAACATCTATACTAACGATGAATCGTTACACCACTAGTTAAAGTGTATTTCATTCATGTGAACTTCACGATTAGCAATTTTGTCATTCATTATTTAATATAAGCTAATGTAAAAGTAATGATTATGGTTAAGTTAAACGTGGTTATGATGATTTGAAAAACCCAATTGTCGCTATATAATTTTACAATGACTTTCAGAATACTCTTAAATTATTTCTGTAAATGATGAATTAATAGAATTAAATATATATAGTCTCATTGATTGATAGCATGTAATCATTTGATCTGCACATGATATGATAAGTGACCCAGGTGTGACATAAGTTATGACATAGGTAAAACTAATTAGAGCATTGTTATGGATGGATCCCAATTAAAAACAACGTTTTTGTTGTTTAGTCTTCCATTCTCTTAAGAGCATGTAATTAGCAGGGTTTATATGTGCTTTAATGTCCAGTGTTAATTGTTGAGTTAAAATCAGATGCCACCATAAAGGCACATGTCTTATGATTTTCAGTTTGGAGGGAATACTGCATGCAAATGTTTGTAGAGTAAGAGACACTTGATTTGGATCGCCTACTAATATTACATATTTAAATGGATTATGATTATAAATATGTTATTAATTTTAATAAATAAGACAGCATGGTATTGATCAATGTAATTTGGAGCACCTACAAATATTACAAATATAGATGAATTATGATTATAAATATGTTATTAATTAGTAAAGCAGCATGGTATCACTCAATGTAATGTTTGAAAATAAATTATGAAAGTTAGTAAGGCTTTTGTATGAGTACACTTTCAGTTTTCATTTCCAGATTAATTTCATATATCGTTGTGAAAGTTCTCTCTAATCTATGTTTAAGGTAAGACTCTTATCTCTTGTACTTCGGGACATGACCTGACAAACTCCAGTGTCAAGATGACTTCCTGTGGCTCTGTGATACACTCACCCGCAAAGATTATATTTGAGTATGTCTCCAGTTTGACATGGTACAACCATAGCCCGAGTTAAGTGTTGTGCAACAGCTATAGAATAAGGTGTTTACTCTTTGTGGAATAAAGTGAGCGAGTTTGGAAACAGCAGTCTGATTAAAATTGATGAGGAATAACAATTTTAAAATATCGCACATCTGACACCAGTTTAGTGCAGAAAAACCCAGTCATTAGTCATATCAGAATGTGCACTACATTTGGGTGGACAGACAGACAGACAGAACAAATTCGAATCTTGATAGAAAAAATTCAAAAACTTTTATTCCTAGGAACATGGTAGATTTTAATCAGACTTTTGGAAACGACTTTCTCTCAACTGGATTTGAAAATTTTTTTTTAATTTCTAAAAAATTCGAATCAGACATGAAAATCTATACAGGGGGTACTCTCTTGGTTCAAAATTTATGTCCTTCAATTATTCAGAAAGAATATATTTGATTTAATATTTTGAGCATCAAACTTGAACAGGCGTAAAAGATAGACTCCTTGAGATAATTTAAATTTGTGTTTTGCAATCTATCCTGCTATAGAAGAATTAAAACTTAAATATCTAACCATCTTAAGCAAATTGACCAAACCTGAATCTTCTTTGTGAATGCGTTTTGCCTAATGTTCTTTTAAATACTTTGGAATGAAAGCTTATTCCATTGTTTTTAGTTGATAAGAAGGCATGTAAACGTATTTGTAGATGGCTTATTAAGAATGATTGGGGTAACTTAAGGACTCTTGCATTTTACATGTATTATGTAATTCTAAAAAATTGTGTCTAATTTATGATTATGGTTTTTGAATTCTAAAGCTCTTTCTGCATAAAAAAACCCACATAATAAGCTTAAGGGAAAGACAGTAAGCTCTTTGACATGTTTTCATAATTATGTCTTTTTTGATTAAATAAGAAATTTGATTAACAATTAATAAATATGAAATATAAACTTTGTTAATGAAATGGTTATAAATTATGTGATATCCATTGTTTTTTGAGTAAGGAGCTAAATATATAAATGCACCAAGTTTCATCATACATTCATTCATTACTTCATTCATTCATTCATTACTTCCTTCATTCATAACTTCATTCATAACTTCATTCATTCATCCATTCATTCATTCATTCGTTCGTCCATTCATTCATTACTTCATTCATTCATTACTTTATTCATTCATTCATTACTTTATTCATTCATTCATTACTTTATTCATTCATTCCATTCATTACTTTATTCATTCATTCATTACTTTATTCATTCATTCATTACTTTATTCATTCATCCATTACTTCATTCATTACTTCATTACTTCATTCATTCATTTGACTATAGCTGTAGCTCTAATATCATGGTTGCTTAGGCAGGGTCGCAGTTACACTGTCTGGACCCCTACAAGCTGACACAAAACTAGGTCAGTCTACATATATATATATATATATATATATATTTACATACGTGTAGACACACAGCTACACATGTACTTTTTATACCGACATGCTTCAAAAGACACAAGTAATTTGTACAGGAAATCTTTGTTTCTAGAGAGTTTTATTTCTCCTGTGATACATGACCTGTCTTTGATGTTTTGTATTGCATGAACCTTGATTTCCCCTTTGATTGAGAGTTGAATCAATTTCATCTATTGAAATTTTCAACAAAATGACCACTTACTGCTGTAGAATAAAAACAACCTGAAAGGAGTTATGAGGTTGACATTGGCTGTCTGAACATTGGTGGTGGTTTCCATTATTGTTGATATCATTGCTTCAAATGTCTGTGTTGCTAAAATGATAAGGTTGTTGCCGTTACGATAAGGGAATGTGTTTCTACCTGAACTGTAGTGAACCTTCTACCTGCTTAC
Source organism: Phorcus lineatus (assembly GCA_921293015.1). NCBI lineage: Eukaryota > Metazoa > Mollusca > Gastropoda > Trochida > Trochidae > Phorcus > Phorcus lineatus. The sequence goes on along the minus strand of OV121097.1, from coordinate 10,198,120 downwards.
CCCATGGTAATTAAATGACAGTGGGAGATCAGACCTGTATTAACAGATATCCACCTGGGATTATTATACCCCCGCCTTACAGCGTAAGCGGGGGTATATAGCGTTCATTCTGTCCGTCCGTCTGTCCGTCTGTCCGTCTGTCTGTCTGTCTGTCTGTCCGTCTGTCCGTCTGTCCGTCCGTCACAAATCTTTGTCCGGAGCATATCTCCTAAACTATACATGCTAGCTTCACCAAACTTCATACACTTATCAACCATGATCCTTAGATGTGCCTTTTGAGGGTTAGACCAACAAATGATTTTTATTTTTTGCAGTTTCCATGGAAACATGACTAAAACAGTGACTCTATGACCAAGTCCTTTGTCCGGAGCATATCTCCTAAACTATACATGCTAGCTTCACCAAACTTCATACACTTATCAACCATGATCCCTAGATGTGCCTTTTGAGGGTTAGACTAACAAATGATTTTTATTTTTTGCGGTTTCCATGGAAACATGACTAAAACAGTGACTCTATGACCAAGTCCTTTGTCCGGAGCATATCTCCTAAACTATACATGCTAGCTTCACCAAACTTCATACACTTATCAACCATGATCCCTAGATGTGCCTTTTGAGGGTTAGACTAACAAATGATTTTGATTTTTTGCGATTTCCATGGAAACATGACTAAAACAGTGACTCTATGACCAAGTCCTTTGTCCGGAGCATTTATCCTAAACTATACATGCTATCTTCATCAAACTTCATACACTTATAAAACATGATCCCTAGATGTGATTTTGAGGGTTAGACCAACAAATGATTTTTATTTTTTGCGGTTTCCATGGAAACATGACTTAAACAGTGACAAAGTCCTTTGTACGGAGTATATCTTCATAACTGTACATGCTATCTTTACCAAACTTCATACACTTATCAACCATGATCCATTGATGTGCCTTTTGAGGGTTAGACCAACAAATGATTTTTATTTTTTTTGCGCTTTCCATGGAAACATGACTAAAACAGTGAATTTATGACTAAGTCCTTTGTCCGGAGTATATCTTCTAAACCGTACATGCTATCATCACCAAACTTCATACACTTATCCATATTGGTGCGTCTCTTGAGGGTAAGACCAAAAAATTATTTTTATTTTTTGCGTTTTACATGGAAACGTTACTAAAACAATGACTATCTGACAAAGTGCTTTTTCCTGAGCATATCTTCTAAACTATACATGCTAGCTTCAACAAACTTAATACACTTATCAACCATGATCCCTAAGTGAGCTTTTTGAGGGTAAGACCAACAAAGAAAGCCAGACTGTAGTTTGAAGCGGGGGTATGTGAGCTGTGCTCACTTCTTTACTTGTAATTTCTATATCATACACTTTTGGGAAATAAAGAACCATGGACATATCCTGACATTATTTTATCAAATAAAAAATTGTGACAGTTGAGATGAGAGAAATTATCCTCATTTCATTACCAACCATATGCTGTTTAATACTTTTTTTAATGCATTTGGTGTAGTTTGAAGACACTAAGTTGTCACTTACGTGCAAAGATTTGTGTGTTTTCTAAAAAAGAGAAATTGCATCAATAGTAATAGTTTAACAAAAGATATTATGACCCAATTATGTTTATAAAGGAAAGAAGTTTCTGTCAATCTGTTCACAAGATGGAAATAACTACCTTTGAACAAGAAAAAGGTCAGAAATATTTCACTTCAGAAGAAATACAATGGATTTACCAAGAAATGATTCTGTTTCAAGTCCATTCATACCAAACTGTTTGTTTATGATGGAGACAATTACCTGTAATCAAGGAGTCAGGTGAACTGTTCACCTGTAACGAGGAATACCTGAGTTGACCTCCTGATCACCCCGACAGGTGGGTACAGGTAGCAGCAGGTACTTGTCATTGGTGTTTGTTTGTTTGAGTAATTAGAGCGGATCCCTCGATATCATGCGGTCTGGTGGCTGGAGCCAGACAATAAAAAAATATTGCTTCTTGAATTACTTGAATGATAGAGTCCAGAATCTCATATCCAAGATGTTTGTAAAAATGATGTTAGACTTCAAGTAACCACCAAGACTGTATAAACTTGGAACCTTTAACAAAATCAGTAGTTCCTCATTCATTAAGTCAAAACTTTAGCAATGCTGCAAGACCAAGAAATGAATTAGAAAATGCATTGCATTATATTTTAAAAAGTTTGATAGAAAATGAAAAAATTTCATACAAAATCAGTAGTTCCTCATTCATTAAGTCAAGACTTTAGCAATGCTGCAAGACAAAGAAATGAATTGCATTATTTTTTTTAAAGTTTCATAGACCGAAGTCTACTAAACTAAGCAAAACAATAGTTGATGAAATAAAAACTTGGTTGCTTTATGAATGAACTGTAATCTTGTGTCCTGTAAAGACATTTGAAATCGAGAATTATGATGTTCAGATGATATACCAGTTTTTAACAAGTCTAGGAAGTCCATTTAGAAGTGATATAAAAAAAAGAAAAGGTAAAAAGAATATTTCCTGATGACAACTTCTTTATTTCTTTGAAAGGCATAACAAAGTTGGTTAGATGAATGAGAACTTTTTTTTATGAAGTTTAAAGATTTAAAGCAATGAAGAAAGGAATATTGCTGAAAAATGACTTCTTTTGTGAATAATTTTTATGTTGGGACTTCAGTCTTCTGTATTGCATGAGGCTTCTTTGTAAATTGTAAAAACTATAAAGTAATGTCAAAAGAGAGCCTTCATTTGTTAGTCTTTTATATATTTGATATCTAGAATTTTACTTTTTGAAATAATTCATTCAAAGAAAGTGTTATTGAAATAGGATGCAGCCTTTTGCTTACATTTATTTTATATCACCTGGCCTGGCTTAGCGTCCAGTGCTCATGTTAACTTTTCACTATTCCATCTTCTCCAGAACCATTGGCTATGGAAATCTAAAATCTCGTGTACACACTCCTTGACTTTTCTAATTTAAAGATTTAGTGACCTTGTGACTCCTAAAAAGGGCCATAGGAGCCACGTCCTAAAACTTTTCTGTTTTTCAAAAAAGAAAAAGCCTAGAAAACTAAAATCTTGTGTAGAGACCCCTTAAGTCATGAGGATTTTAATAAATGGATTTGGTGATCATCCATGGGGTGACCCTGTGATCATTTATAAAGGAAATCATAGATAGCCTGAAGAGTTACAGAGCCAATGACTCGATTTTATATATCTTTTTTCCGTAAGATCGATTGTAAAGGTTTTAACTTTCTCATGCTCCGCTTAACAAATTAACACCTAAATTCTCCACAGTGTTTATCTTGTAACGCACAATGCTGCACAGATACTTTTATCTTGCAAATAGTGATTGAATAATTCATTGTCAGGGATTTCTATTTCAAGCCGAAATGGTTATAAAGTTCTCTGAATGGCTATTTCAAGGCTTCTTGGAAATTGAATACACTGTGTTCTGAAAAGATATTAAACTGATTTTTTCAATACGAATGTCATTTATTCGTTATAAAAAGTTGTAGAAGTGTTTCTGAAATACAGAGAACTACTTAAATGAAAATGTACAGGAAATTATAGCAAATATTTTATGCAGTTTGCACATGAAAATGAGGGGCTGACGGGTAACGGGGTAATTGCAGTTTGGTTCCCTGATCTAATGAGTGAGTGAGTGAGTGAGTTGGGGTTTAACGCCGCTTTCAAGATTATTTCACTTATATCGCAGCTGCTAGTATTATTGCATGGAGAAAGCCTGCAACACCATTGTGGCTATGCATTACGGTGAAACCTGCGGGCATCATGGGTGGTACTGCACTGAAACTCAGTGTAGCATTGCACCCAAACCTGACAGCATGTAGAACAGTTCTCTACTGCAGATAAAGTTGCTGAGCCCCTGGCGGGATTCAAACCACGGACTTTTTGATCCGAAGCCGAACGTGCCTGATCTGATGAAAGATACCAGGCGGTTGGTCTGATGTAATGACAAAAGTATAAATTAAACAACAAGGGGAGTGAAATGTCCAAACAAGAGAAAAAAACTGGTGTAAAATAAGTCTAATATGTAAAAGTTATAACATATTATGTCTGGAACTCTTTGGAGCCTTTTTGTTCATTTGAAAAAAATATTTTCTAAAAAATTCTAATTTTTAGTCACAATGTTTTTCACCGAAGAATAAATAAACAAATCTTTACCATTTATTTTGAGATTCTGCCAGAAGTTGTTCACGTCAATATAGAATTTGTTTACGCTTAAAGTCATTTTTTTAGGCCATTTCAAATCAATACTCCTTTTCAATGTTGATAAGTAAGCTTAACAAAAGAGTCATAGGCAAAGGAAGGCTTTCAAATGATAAATACTAAACCTGTTGACTGGCATGTTTAGTAATTGATACTAGATTGAACCAGCATTTTATATGACCAGAGGGTCACGTTTTGACATGGTTTCAATACTGGGTTGTGTCATGTGAATGTCTAACACCATTTTTAAATTGAGACCAGTTTTGTGGACAGCCAAGAACGTTTTTACGATTAATATGTATCCAAACCCACCTACTGACAGTGTTTGCTTTAGTGCACTGAGCTTGGCAATCATAAACTATGTTTAGATATAGAGAATCTGGACCAAGTATCTTCTGATTCCAAGTATATCAACATCAGTTGCAAATATACTAGGCTTGCCAAGAATACTCCACTTTTATCAACAAATGTTGAAAAATTTGACATCAAAAGATTGGTGGGTCAAATTATATTTATGAACCAAAATCAATCTTCATCATGTTCACATGAAGAAGAACGAATTCTTATCAAACCACTGCTTTTAGATTGCCAATTTGGTGATGTCATACATTTATTCATGTTCATGAACCCATGAGTTTGTGGTGTCAACACTTGATGATGTCATAGCTTTGAACAAATTCTTATCAAACCACTGCTTTTAGATTGCCGATTTGGTGATGTCATAAATTTATTCATGTTCATAAAGCCAAGAGTTTGTGGTGTCAAGGCTTGATGATGTCATAGCTTTGCAATGGCATTTATGACAGAGAGTTGGTATAGATAGCAGGTCATTGTGTCAATCTACAATCAATGTAATGTCTTTAAGGCTATGTCAATTATCTCATAAATGTGATATTTCCTAAATAATATTGATTTTTTAATAATTAATGTATTTCCTACCAATGCTGGATATTCCTAGAAACTTTTGAAAAAAAACGCATAAGAACACTTTCTCCAACAATCAAAAATATTTCTGTTTCTTTAGTCAATTCAAGTGACATGCCTGTTTGTGTCGTACTCAATATTATGCCGAAGCAGCAATCCTATTCAAACAGTTCATAAATATTTAGATCATTTTCAAAGGTGTTGAAAGTAGATCTGCCATGATCTCTCAAATATGTCTTCTAGGTGCAGAAATGCATTTCAAATGCTGCACGTTTATGCATTCAAAATTTATGACTGCATTCTCCAAATGTTAAATGTCTTTAAAAGCAAATAAGCCAATAATTGCAAGTTTGATCCTGAATATAACAACAAGCAAATTCCCTACTGATAATATTTTTTTCTTATTCTGAATAACGGAGAACCCAGTGCACATTATTGAGTTTGTTAGACTTCTGGGAGACGAACGTATTTGTCCTTTGAGAGAGGAAGTTATTGTTTGAATTTAAGATAAGACATGAGAAAACAGCAATGCTGAACTCATTCAAGATAGATGGATATGCATTAACTTTATTGCTCAAAGGGAATTCAGTATACATGAGAAATGCAGGAAACAGCACATACTCTTTAGCTGTGGTCTATCCCATCATATCCTTTTATTAAAAAATTAATGTTTATGGACTCGAATAAAGAAAACTGTATCAAAGGAGACATATGGTTGAGATGTACCAACTGTTGCTTGGAAGTATTAAAGTCAAGGCTGATTGGTTTCGAAAAGTGTCAATATGAAAGTATAAATCACAAGTATGATACAAAGCCCCAATGATGTGTATGACATAATTGGAAACTGAACTTAAATAGTTGATAGTGTTTCATAGGTTGTATAACTAGTATAGGGTTGTGGAGTATGGTGGTGAAGTGGTCAGCGCGCTGGCCTCTCGCACAAACAGCCCGGGTTCGAATCCAGGTGGAGACACCAAACATTTGTGACCTGGGCTTTACACTGTGTTGTGTCATTGGGCAAGGCACTTCATCCACATTGCACCCAGTCCACTCAGCTGTACAATTGGGTACCTGAATATGGGATGTATGGACCTATATGGTCACGCAAAGGGCTTAGTAGCTTCATCGAAAGTACAATTCCTTCTGGTTTATAAATGTGTAGCGCTATGAGCATGCTTTGGATGGACTATAGCGCACAATAAGTACCCATTTATTATTATTATTATTATTCAATTTAAATTGGATATTTGAGTTCATATTTTTGCGCATATGTACATAAAAGGGTGTTTTCATATAACAAGTAGTTATCATATATTTGTTATTTTGGAATGAATATATGAGATATTCAGAATTTAATTTACCATATAGGGTATCAAGCCAAACAATATGTCATTAAAATTTAGGAGTATCACCTCAATAATTTTTGTAACTATAGAAAATAGCTTGGCATGATTGATTCAATATTTATTAACTTATAACAATGTAATAGATCTTTTGTCAGTATCAGTCATGCACATAATTATACATGTCAGGGTCACAGCTTTTATGTACAGAAGCCCCAAAAGTGTATATATATGTATCTTTTGCTTTTAAAGCATTGGTTTTGAGCATGTTATGTATGCCCATGTTTATATTTAAAATGATTTAACATATGATGTTTAAAGAGTGGTTAAATTATTATTGTCATGCTCTTTATCTGTGTAGCAGATATGTTCAGCATTTTAAAGACATATTTATTCATCTCTTAGTGACATAGGTAATAATGCAGAGCCCTTACTGTGGATATGTATAAATTTTCACGCTGTATAAACATTCATTTGACATTCAGCATGGAGATTCATTCATCTTCCAATGAGAGAAGTAATTGTGATGAGCCCAGACAATGTATATTTAATTTGATCTTGTAGTATAGATTTACAGATTGGCATGTGTTACAAAGGCTTTTAGTGTCATTGTATGGTTGAATAGCTAATGGTTTAAGAGAGATTTATCTATCAACGTCTAGTAAAGAATCATTTGCATATGAGAAAAATTAGGTCATGCTATGTCATACATGAGTTACCTCACATCAAATATATATCTCATTTCTTATCACATGTTGATAGAGAGTATTTTATTAAGTATTTATGGAATTTCAAACTACTGGATAATCAATTAGATTTCAGTTGACAGATTGTCGATAGTAAAAAAAACCTTTTTTGCAATCAATTTCTTAGAACTCCCTGTGCAAGATACTGCAGTGTAATTTATATATGTTGATATATCACTTGTATAATATGGATTCACATGTGATGTAACATTTGCTTGTAGTATGACATCAAAATGTTTGAACTGCAATCACATTTAAGGGACGGGATAGCGCAGTGGTTAGCGCGTTCGGCTTCAGGTCAGAAGGTCCGTGGTTCGCATCCCGCCAGCAGTCGGGTTTGGGTGCAATGCTACACTGAATTTCAGCATAGTACCACCCATGGTTTGCTAGTTCCAGTCGATGCTCGCAGGTTTCACTGCAATGCATAGCCACAATGGTGTTGCAGGCTTTCTCCCTGCAATAATGCTAGCAGCCGCGATAGAAGTGAAATAATCTTGAAAGCGGTGTTAAACACCAACTTACTACCACCACCAATCACATTTATGCCAGAAAGGTGCTGGAAATGTTAGTCTCAGCAATCAACAATTATGCTTGATTTATGTGTGTAGGTTATAAACAGAAAACTAAACTTTTTTTTACTTTTTTAAAATTTTTTTAACTCATGAATCATTTGGTATCAAACTTGTTTTCTCTCATTTTATGTAATTAGTGACACATTTATTGAAATAGGTATTGAATGATAGGTCATTTGATAATGATTTATTCCAACAAATAAACAAAAACTAATTGTCTTTTACTTTGTGATAGATGGGTGAATTGAAGTTTTATTTCATCTAAAATGTTTACATACCACATCTATTATAATTATAATAAATAAATGTTGATAAGTCTGATGTTAAATATGTCTGATGTTAAATATATTTGTAAGTGATTTATTTTCGAATTCATTCCAGATTGAATGTAATCCATTTGTTACATTATGAAATCATCATTATATAAAATTTCTGATATTAATTTTAGTTAAAAAAACTAGCCATAGCAGATGTGATCTTAATGTTTCTATATCTTTTATATCTTTTATAAATGTATCACAACCTTCAACCCACGCATAAATTTTCTATTGTTGTATTTTTTAAAAATTCTGTTTTTGAATAAATGTCTCTTTTCTATTTTCAATCTTTTAATCCTGTGTTTCAGACAAAAAACTGTCAACCACCTTTGAGTTTTCATAATTGGAAACTTGACATTTTTGTTTCCATGGTTATAGGTTTTTCCTTGTTATTCTTGTCAAAACCAGACCAAGTTTGCAGCTTATAGGTCCTAGCCTGGAGAGTTATTTTTTTCAAATTATAAATGTGATTATAAAGGTTTTGAAATTATAGATAGGCCTTTATTTGCTTAGCTAACAACCAAAACAAAACTGAATAAAGGACTAATTTTAAATGTCAATTATGTTGCCATTTTAGAAATATTGTTAAATGATATATTTGTGCAAGTGCAATCTCATTAAAACCAGCTTGTACATAAAACACAGATCTTGTTGTTCCGATTGAAATATTGCTCCAATGGAGTCATGTCAGATGACCATGTCTCTGACCTTCACCTCACCTCTATATATCCATCCTTTCACCAGACCACTTGATATTTAATGGTGTTGAGGGCTTTCAATGGATATAGTCATATCGGGGTATTTTTTGTGGAAACAAAATTCAAGGGGGACATTCCAATTTTTACATGTATGTTATAAGCACATGGTCATAACAAAACCCAGATGAAAAATGTTACTTAGGATGATATTTTTGTTGATTTAGATTTGACAACTAGATAATTGAGAGCGCACACAAGAATGAGAGTTGAAGGCATTCAATTGCACTACGAGCATGAAAAGCCTTGCAATGGCCTTACAAGGCATTGTTGAAAAGTCTTACCATAATTCGATTGTAAATGTTTGGATAAAGTTATTTTCATGATAATTTAAAATTAGTAAAAGTACAACACCTTTGTCATTTCCAACAAAACAAAATGGTGGATTCGATAAAGATAACCTTTAACCTAGTTGCTGATTGTGCTTGTTCATACTGTCTCTTGACACGACCCCTATTTTCATTTCAGAGACTAAACTTCAGTTATCAATCAAATTCTAAAGTATCTTAGCCTGAAACTTAATCTTTCAAAAAGTCTATCTAGCAATGCGTGAGGCCACTGTTTTTTTGATAAAATGATAATTTATAAAGAATACTTTCAGAGACTGCGTTTATTCTGAACATTTGTCGATATTTTTTAATTACTGTTTGATGAAAAACTGAACCTTGTTTCGTAAACAGTTGTCTGTCATGTTGGATTAATCAGTCTCTTGATTTAACATGTCTTGTTGATTAGTATTCATTCATGTCGTGTCAATTCATTCGGGAACTTTTTCATGATCAGACAATAAATGAAAAAATGTTTACTTCTACCTTTAATTAACCAATTTTGTTTTGATTTGACTTTATCTTTACCAAACATATATTTAGGTGTTTGTTTCAACAAGATTTAAAATAACCACAGGTAAATATTTTAAGCAAAATTTTGTAGGTGGAAAGGAAAAATAGACCTGACGTGACACAGCAATTTATACATCAATTTAATCTTATTTGAGTTTTGAAATATATACAGCATTTCAATTACTTATTATATGAGCTTTGAAATACTTAGGGCAATAAAGACCCACATAATGCTTTGATTTTGTTTTTGTAAAAAATATTTCATGTCAGATATTTTTACTAATATCTGACTCACATATTACAGAAAATACATTAAAAAATGCTAACATTCGGAAATTATCATATACTGAAATGACAAATTATTTTTATTTAATGACATTCCAATAATTGTTAGATACCAATGTATAAACATTGTGTTGTTGCCCAAGGTTATCACTTAAATGATAAGAGGGAATCTATATTGAGCATTATCACTTGTTATCTCATAGAGAACATGATGTTCTCATGAAATATTTGCAAACTCAACAGGAAGTATCGAGGTGCAATATTTCTGTAGAACGTCATGTGGAGATAGCTTGGTAAGCTGATTAAAGGCTATAAATGGATCACCCTCCAACCGGGCAGAATTTGTGATTCACGATAAATTTGTCATGTAATCGTCCTTGCTTGAATTAATTAAAGACAAGAACTTATGTTTGGTTAACAATATGTTGTTGTTTACATTGAACTTTACCAACTCTTTTAAATCCACATAACGCCAAAGGCAAAATAAATTTGAATTGAAGATAATTCATTCTACAGTTATGAGATGCTATATATGCAACCTTAATAATCAGACACTGCACATATTCTTAATTCATAATATGATCAAATAATTACAAGTTGATGTTGTTACATGTTTTTCGACGATTCCGATTGGACGAGATCTCAAAAACATGCAACTATTTCTCGATGAATGCAGAAAATTTTGCTGTTATACCTCGTGCATTCAAACTTTATGACGTCACAATCCGACAGAACAAATTGACGCAACAGCTAGTCTTGTAGGAGTTATTTCACCTGTTAAAGAATTCTTCTTCTATTCTTCTTGCATCTGTTTCTAGTTTCTCTGTAAGGACCATGAAGGCTGATTTATTCATTTATTAATTTATTTCAAAATTAAAGAATGACATATATGTCTTGCAAAATCAACTCTTTCCCAGGTGTCTGATCATTGTGTCTGAAACTTAAAATATGGCTTGGACAAACACCAGTGATGGACAAATTGAAATCTGTTGATGAAGATTTCTAGAGTCATGGCCCATGAGTTATAGATCTTGAGGTCATCTGTCAGGTTAAGGTGTTATGGTGGGGGTATGGTATGCTATAAGTGTGGGGATAAGGTTTCAGTATTCAGGTTATGGCTATGGTAAGTGTTTGTTATGGCTTATCAAGTAAGTGTCAGTCTGATCCATAGGCTCAATTTTATATTTTCTCTCCTGAACTTTCACCCTTATCTGAACTTGATAACCTCACAGAAATAATCTTGATTTAGTCTTAAATTCCTGGTTATATCCCACTAGCAGTTGTTTTTCAATCAGAAAAGGATGTCATTTAAATCAAAGTTGATAGATTTCATCAAAAGGTAAAAGGTCAAGTGATTCCACTGTAAGACTATGAAGATCCTTCTACCAACAAGGAGAAGTACGTTGAATAAGTTTGTTGGATGGACAAACAGGCAGACAGGACAGGTGGTGCCATATACGCCTACTGACAAAGCAATACAGATCTCCAACATTTATACCACAAGTAAACTTTTCATAATCCTGTATTGAGTCAAGAGAAACTGAGTGAAACATCTCATGTTTTTATTACTTCATTAGTGTGAAAACTAATAGAAAATTTCAGGCCCGTTAGTCACACAAATGAAAGTTAAGAAAATATACAATATTTTTGGTTATATTGCTTAAGTTCAACTTTTGGCTACAATGCTACCATGATTGACAAACTTTTCTTTGGGGGTATGTGAGCTTTGCTCACTTTTGGCTTGTTCTCGTAAGCCTTTCTCCGCCAATAGATATTTTAAGTTCATCTGCATTCTACACAGGTCAGAGGGACTTATTGGCATGGGCTGTCATCTGCCGTCTGCCTGACGTCCATTCGTCAACTCTTATGTTAACTTTTTTCAGAAACCAAATTTTAAAAATGTTATCTTGATAATATGGAGATTAACTTTTGTAAATTTCATGGTTCTACTTCCACAAATAAGGGCCGAAAGGGATATATGAAGGGATTTATTATAAATTATACTGATCTGCTAGTGAACATTCAAACAGACCTAGTCTAAAATTCAATTAATGTAAAAATAAAATTGATTAGTCTGTCCAGCCACATTAAGTTTTATTATTAATTCAGGTGGTCCTACTTTCTAAACTCAGGGCATGGTAGGGTGCAAATAAAAAAGTTCCAGAAGTGAGCTTTGATAAATTATCATGATCTGCTCGTCAATATTCAAATGGGCCTAGTTTATAAATCAGTTGATGTTATTATAAGAATGCAATCTAGTGGTCTATTGGTCCAGGTATGTGTTATCAAATGAGAACAACGATTCATTGAGCATGATATTCATGTCAGTTCAGCTTCAGTCTGATTAAAATCGACCGTGTTCCGGGGAATAAAAGTTTAGAAATATTGACTCTAGCGGGACTCGAACATACTATATCAGGTGCTGTACTCTCCACGACGGTCTGAAAGCACCTGCCTTGCTTGTAAGTTCTCTCACCAGTTTAACGACAAAACCTAGTCATTAGCGGACCAATCACATCATCACGTTTAAAATAACGGTAGCGGCGATCGGGTTAACGAATGGTAAACAAGAGTTACTGGCCCCTAGTTACAGATACCAAAGGCTTTTGCCGCAGTCATTGTGATTGGCTAGTTGAGATTGCGTCAGAGCGTGCGAGAATGGTGGGTGATTTCAGACCGCTGTTGAGAGGACAGGGTACGTTCGAATCCCATTCCAGTCAATATTTTAAAACTTTTATTCCTCGGAACACGGTCGATTTTAATCAGAATGAGTTGGCTGTATTTTTCTCATGAATGAATAACTTGAACTGCAGAAGTTCAAGATCACTTTGAAAGGAAAACTTACTTTTAATTATACTTATGTTTTTGATTTCCTTGTTTTTGTTTCCTGTAAGTAATGTTTTATTTCCTGAAAAGTTTTTGAAACATGTGAAATAAAATAACACTAGTCAATTGGATGGTTATGATTTTCAAGAAGATTTAACGGGAAATAACAAAAAATAATTAAAAAACATTAAATCTGGAAAAGATATATGCCCTAGGATATATCAGGTGCGATACTGATAATTTATGTAAGCTAATTATATAGCTTTTGGCATGGACATGAGTAATTAGGTTAAACATATATCCTTCTTCAGGTTCTTATATATATATATATATTTTTGACTTTCAAAGTAACTGTTGCTGTGATTTCAGAAATTTTATTTCTTAAAATTCTCCAAAGAAATATATGTCTATGCCAAATGCATTATCTGAAGAGGGTCAAACACCTAATTACTCAATCCAATTATCTCTAGTTGAAGAGGTATCAAGCGAAACTGCTGGTGGCCATTTTAGCGGAAACCCCTTTTAATCATTGTGAAGGAAGATTTCCTTACAAGGAGTAACATTTGTTTTCGTTTACATTTAGGTTTAACAGAGGTGGTGACTTTGAGCCATTCTTCCATTAGCTTTTTATGTAAAACTTCATATGATAGTTTGTGATGAAAGCTTAGGATCCTTAAAACATTCGAAAGTGTTTGTCTTATCACAAAGTTTTGCAGTTAAAAATGAGTATTTGACAAAATGTTCTTTATTCAGTAAGATATGCAATTAAACCATAAAAACAAATACCACATTCGACTAGGAGATTAGAAAAGTAAAAAGAAGAATAAAAAATAAGTCTAGTACGTGCAAGACTAAAAATATAAACTTCAAGGTGAATATTCATTTTATTAGAGCACACGGTAACCAATCTAGGTTATGGTTCATAAATATTTTATTTGCGGAAAATATTTCTTCATTATTGTTAGATGTGCATGACGCCATGCCGATTTCATCAATATTCAATTTTCTTTTAGAAATAAATGAAAGTGGTTTATTGTTTTCATGAAGGTGTGGTATTGATATAACAACATTTATATTTATTCATATACATTTAATGTACCAGGTTATTCCCTTAGATTCTATAGCAAATGTTGTGGAAGGATTGAAAATTCAGGACAAAATATCTGCTGAGTTATAATAGAGAAAACCTGCTTATTGAAATATACTCTATGAAATTGACAACATCTTTTACAGCATGAAAGTGACTATAAAACGTGAATTTAGTTTCCTTCTAATTTGCCACAAGTCATAAGCATACTAACATTACTTATTCCCTAGGACAAGTTTGGCAATTTCAACTTCCCGTTGAACATATAATATTTTACAGACCGCAACTTCCTGTAAATGAGTGATAAAGTAACTGTTTATTATCATAAGAACTCAATTAATAAAGTGCGCCTTATAAAAAAACAATTATGCAAAATACTTGACCGATAATGACAGTTTTTCAAAATTTGACTTATGACCCAAAAAACTTATTACAAAACAAATATTAACCAACGAATGTAATTAATAAGATTTCTTTGTAGTGCCATTATTGGAAGATGAGTGTACCAAACAATGTGAAGCAAAAATACTTTAATGATGTAACGTTACTTTTAAAAACAAATTGAGTCGTGATAAAAAAAAACTTAAAAGAATCAATTTTATCAAGAAGATATCATTGTCCTGCAATGAGTGGAAGATTTTTTTACCAAACAATTGAACCAAAAATAACCTTTAATCAAACCATTTCTAAGCCAAAACTGACAAATATAAGTTAAACATGTGAACAAATGACACGTTTATATCCGTCATGGTTCCAGTGTATGAAATCAGTCAGGCATGATTTTTGTTCTTTAGAAGATGAGCGATCTCAGTTACTCAACGGTGTCAAGAGAAAACAATATCTTTTGACGTGCCAAACTGGAGCCATGCAATAAGGAGACTGACCATTTTTTAGCCGGCGAATGAAATATTCAACAGTTCAACATGCTTTCATTGTTCTTTCTTTCGTAGTGTTTCGGACACCTAACAAAGTGAAAAGAAAACGCCATGTCAGTGTTAGGAGTTTATTTGTCCAAGGAGTATAGTCCTAACAGCTAAACAGAAGACTAAATTGGTCTAGCTTACTAAGTAAACTGACCTCATTTTGTGATTTAATTATTTTTCAGCTTTTGGAAACTGTGCACTTTTCCATTACCAAAACAGCAAAAAATATATACCCCTTTTTGATGAAAAGAATAATTTAGATAATTTAGGAATTTGTAACTTCAAGTACAGGGACAAATGGCACAACGGAAAGTATTATTTCATCAAAGGGCGAAAGTACAATTTCAGCAAATAAAATTTTAAAAACTTTCTAGATACGAACATCAGTACTATCACAAGATGTAAACAAGAGTAAATGATTTAGTTAGACCCTGTTACTCTCTAAGTAAACTATGATTAACATCGAATGTCAAATGATGATAACGAGGACTTTCTAATTACTATTTATTGCCTATTTTAAATTTTTCTTTTTTATTAGTTTTAGCCTTGTTTTTAACTATAAAGAAGAAAAACAGAATGAATTGATTTAGTTTTGAAATAGATTAAAGTAAGTGTCTTGTAAGAAATGTAAGTTCTCAGAAATCAAACATTTCTTTTCAGAAATGAAGAAAATAGAATAATACCGTTCTTGAATACTTACTAAAGAGAATATAACTGTCAGAGGTTTTATTCAGAAATTGAAGTCATAAACTTAATATGGAATAATCAAAACTACACTCATAAACACTTAGTCAAAATGCGTTAAGTGTACGTACAAGGTTTGTTTAAACAAAGATTTAATTGGTATCATATCTTTATGAAAAAAGAGTTTTGAAATTATCCCTAAAGATTTGTCAATCCAGATCATGTCTGCTACGGGAAGTTTGTTAAGCTTCCTTCAGGCAGAAGATATTTATTACTCTGTTATAAAACCAATAGAGGTAGAAATACATTAATTCCTTTTAAGCGTTCGTCTTTTAAATGATCTTTGAATTAATAGAGTGTGTTTGTTTATGTATTACATGTAACCTGTGTTGCCTTTCCTGTATGTTCAAGCTCTGTAACCATACAAAATGAATTCCTTTCGGGGTAATAAAATATTATTATTATTATTATGAATAAAGTTATTTCTATTTCAGTTTGTGCTGCTGTTTGAACTGTCCATTCCGCTGGTGTTGTTTGTGATTATCCTGATGATCCGTCGAAAACTTCCTGCCCATCCACAGAGAACATGTGAGTATTTCAACATAATTCATATGTGCTCATGTGCATATAAAACTTTTACCTCGCAATTGGTAATGTATATTGTTTACTTTTTCAGTTGTATGTGATGTCATAAAACACTTTTTTTTATGTTTCTATAGAAAACTGTTGCAAAGAAAGTAGAACCTTTTCTGGATAAATTGAAACATTTCAAACGGAATAAAATTGGTCAGAGGATATTATTATACTTGAAAGTGAACCATCTAACCATATGACTTTAAAAATACATAAAATTGTTTGGTAATTTTTGCTCATGCTCAGGTAATACAAAATTTCACACTCTTTTTGTGGAAATCAAGTCACACACTTCCTTGGGTATAACTGATAAATATCGAGATAGTTATTAATTATTCAGTATTTTATCAACAAATCAATTTCCAAGAATGATGACAAACAATTTCAGAGAAGAAAATCTAGCTTTTCCCACCTTATCAAATAGTTCCAGTCTGTCTTTCTGCAAGCTATCCCATTTGATGAATATTTTAGAGCTGTAAAATGTTCACATTGTCATTGTCTATTTGTGGGCAATCATCTATTAGCTGTTTCTGGCTATAGACACTCTTTAGTTTGGCTACTTAGATTTCTCTTTAGCTGGGATACTTAGATTTTTCCTTGGATTGGCTACTTAGATTTCTCTTTGGATTGACGTCTTAGATTTCTCTTTGGATTGACTGCTTAAATTTCTCTTTGGATTGGCTACTTAAATTTCCCTTTGGATTGGCTACTTAGATTTCTCTTTGGATTGGCTACTTAGATTTCTCTTTGGATTGGCTACTTAGATTTCCCTTTGGATTGGCTACTTAGATTTCTCTTTAGTTTGGCTACTTAGATTTCTCTTTGGATTGGCTACTTAGATTTCTCTTTAGTTTGGCTACTTAGATTTCTCTTTGGATTGGCTACTTAGATTTCTCTTTAGTTTGGCTACTTAGATTTCTCTTTAGTTTGGCTACTTAGATTTCTCTTTAGTTTGGCTACTTAGATTTCTCTTTAGTTTGGCTACTTAGATTTCTCTTTGGATTGGCTACTTAGATTTCTCTTTAGTTTGGCTACTTAGATTTCTCTTTAGTTTGGCTACTTAGATTTCTCTTTGGATTGACTACTTAGATTTCTCTTTAGTTTGGCTACTTAGATTTCTCTTTAGTTTGGCTACTTAGATTTCTCTTTAGTTTGGCTACTTAGATTTCTCTTTGGATTGGCTACTTAGATTTCTCTTTAGTTTGGCTACTTAGATTTCTCTTTAGTTTGGCTACTTAGATTTCTCTTTGGATTGGCTACTTAGATTTCTCTTTGGATTGACTACTTAGATTTCTCTTTGGATTGACTACTTAGATTTCTCTTTGGATTGACTACTTAGATTTCTCTTTGGATTGACTACTTAGATTTCTCTTTGAATTGGCTACTTTGATTTCTCTTTGGATTGGCTACTATGAATTAAATTGTTGGAAAACCTGGCAAGCCATTGAGTAATACCAGTTTTCATTAAAAGGTTTTTGATTTTGTGCTTTACACATGAACTCAATATGATATCAGTGTTATGTGAGAAGCTAGACCCTGAGATAGCTAATATCAGCAATGATTATAAAGAGGATTATCATGAAATATTTTGGAATTATTTTTACATAGATATTTTTAAGCCATTTTCATTTTCCTTCATTGCTAATCAATTTCAATGAAACAGTTGAAGTGTTTACTTTTTTTTGATAAAAACCTTTTAAGATCAATAAAAAAAACCCTTTAAAGATCAATAAAAGCTAAGCGTCAACAAATATGAAAAAGTTGCTTATCTGGATATCATCTTCAGATGACTTTATAATATTTTTAAATGTTTTTTAAAAAAAACAACAGACAATTTTTAGGTATTAAACTCATCACTTTCTTGTGACAAGAAAGTTGTAAATATCTTCTTATAAAGGCATGAAAGTGTCAGAGTATGCCAAAGTTTTTAGTTTAAAGTGTTTACAGCTTAAAACTCCTTTTATCTTACAAAAACTTACATCATTAAAGATCACCTTTTTGCGGAAAGTTATTTTTTCCTATAAAAATCACAACTTGTCTAGACATGTTAGTGTCAAGAGGATTATATTTTTGTTCTGCAAACTCTCCAAAAGTTTGTCTTCTTTTGATAAATGATGTTACATCCTTTTCATGGTTTGATTTGATGAATCACTTCTGACTTGATTTTACATACTTTGTCATCCATGAGAGAGCTCTTTAATGTTGAATTGTTCATCGATTTCCCACTTTTTGAGAAACAAATGTGTAAATCTGTTTTCATATTTTTCTCCTAAAAATGGATTCTTATCGTTTGATATATCAATCAAATTGTAGTCATATCATGTGATATCATACCATAATGTACTCATCATACTATACCATTCAATACCACATAATATTAAATTACTCTACCATCCAATAACATTCATAGACTACCTTTCCATACCTTTACATACAACAATGTAAACAATATATATACCCCCAAGCCCAAGAAATGAAACAACTTTAGTTTTAAAGTCAAAATTTAAAATTTGACATAAACTTATAAAAATTGGAACAAATGTAGATAATTCGTTTAAAAATGCCTAAAGTAAGCTAGAAGTTAGTCATTCCATTTGTTGTTTAAGCTTGGCTATTGATTTCGAAAAAAAAATTCATGAACCTCATAATTACAATCTCTAATATTTCAACTAAGACAAGGAATTTCAGGGTTTATCAACTTCTTCATCTACACTGATAGCAAAGCGGAGAAAAGCGTATTTTCCATGTACAGCCCGAACCACTACTCAGCGTGAGGCAACACCTATATTTTCAGCGAGTTTGTAATTGATTTCCTCCATTCATTATAAAAAGCATGAAATCAGTATTTTTCCTTCATTCTGACATCATGTTGGTTACTATGAAGTCGTCTGCTACAGAGCTGTCACGTGACCCAACCCAGCAACAGGGGAGGTAATGCCAAGAACGTCTATCTTATGTAAGATATACAAAAGATTTGCAAACCATGTTTGAAATCACTGAGCTGCAAGCCAAAAACTAAATTTAAGTTTGTCTCATTTTTTTTCTCGGTGCTATATAAGAAACCCCCTCCTGCCGTTCACAACCTTGCCTTACTTCCATACAATACCATTTCCATAAATGAACTTATGGAAATAAAGGAAAATAAAACTTTAGGAAATCATGGAAAATTAACTTCTGAAACTGAACTTAAGGCTATAGAAGTGTACATTTGGAAATCATTCCAAAAAAACTTGGGGTAATTCAACTCATTGCAAATGAAGTCTGGGCAGTAACGGTAACTGCAAATAAACTTCAATCAGAACACTAATCAAAACTCTAGAATTATTGCGCATTATATTCAGAAAAGTTGCAAACGTCAACCATCTTTCCAAGTTGAATGATATTTTTACAATTGATGCACACTTGGCAAGTGTCGATAAAAATACTAAAGCAAAATTATACAGTTAACCCATCAGAAGATTATTCATAAATCATAGGCCAGTGAATTAATCATTCCAGATGAGTCATAACTGTCAAACAGCTTTCATAAGATAAGCATTAATGTCAACATTTTCCACCATGAATCATAAATGTTTGAAAATTGATTATCACACCTCAATCAGATCTCTATCACAACAAGAAACCTACTCTGTAATGATAAGAAAATCAACTTACATCTTCCATAAATCATTAACTTTCTCAATTGAAAATTAATTGGCAGCCTATTTCAGAACTGAATGACGTACAACAATTAACCATTTTTCTTTACTCATGAGAAATATCCCAGTCAAATCCCATCTTTACCAACACTCTCACATTTACATTATATCCTGCAAGAAAATCACCGCAGCATGGAAAAGTAACTATGCAAAAGGATTGTCTAAATCTGGTCCTTTTATTAATAGTTCCTATGTCATCATTAGTCTAAGTGTTCCTGTGTAAGCTTGCAAGATCAGCAAACGCTTCAACGTGCCATAATAGCCTGCAAATGGCCGCTTAGCTCCACAATTGGCTTGTGGCAGATTGCCGTCTGCCAGGGGGTGTCATGTAAGACTGGGAAGGTATTGATCTCTAATGCTCTGTTTCATCAATAGACCTGAGAACCGCTCCCAAGCACCTGCTCATCAATATTCAACTGCAGATTTAAAGGGGCAGTAGCATGGTTTTCAGATTTCAGAAAATGAAAATGTGACCAATTGCAAGACAATGCTTTTTAATGGTCAGTTAAGCTATGCTATTCCATTTCCCAACCTCAAATGATTATAAAGTGTTCACACAAAAAATGGTAACTTTGAGCAGGCCAATGATGAAATGGCCCAAGATTAGAAAAATTGAGAGGTCCCAAATTCCATTCTGAAGGAGCCAAGCCACGTAGTCAGCGGATTCATTTTGGCATGCTGAAACTGCAAATTGATTAAGAGAAGCTCAGTATCTTGCATGCTTATTACCTTTATAAGGACACAAAACAGAAAGGTCAAAGGTTACCCAAACCCTAGCCAAAATGGCCTCCAACTCATAGACAAGGGATCCTCAAAATTTAATAAAGTTCCTTCAAAAAGTCATAGACTTTGACTTCAACTCAAATGGGCACTAAGAATGAAGATAGTGATTGTGATCAGAACCTCTCTAAAGCAATATTGATTGGATGAAACACAGCCATAAAATTCATTTCAATATCACCTGTGGTCTCACCATTGCAGGATACAAAGCATAAACACAATGATATAACTGGAAATACAAGTTTTTCTCCCTATGTCATAAAACCTTGAATCGCCTAACATTTTATTGATAAAGCTGAATTAATGCTTCTTCAATTGTGATATCTATGCCTTTCATCTGCTCCTCGTTTCTCACTTTTTAAGTGTAACTAAATTGCTTCATGGGCATTTATTCCTTTCTGGGCTATATCAATTTATTGATTCGCTGTCTGTGGAACATGCTTTTAGCTCATCAGGCCTGAAGGCCCAATGGCTTGTGAAATGGCATAGCCTTCGGCTTCTTTCGGTCATTTTGTAACCTTTTCACTAATTTGACTCCTACTCCAGAACTTTTGATTACAGAGTGTTGAAATCTTCTGAACAGGCACCAGTGGGGATTATCAACTATGGAACTGTTGATTTATAAGAATCAAAGATGCTATGCCCTAAAAGACAATCTTCGTCTTCTTTTTAAGGACAGCTAACTCTAGGAAGATGAATACTTGTTTTCTCTCTTACCAAATGTGTTTGAATGTTTTCGATCTTTGACTCTGTGGCCATGCATAAAATACACAAACATTCTGATGGTTTGTAAAATCTGGTGTTTAGATGTCAGTGTATCCTTTAAGTCTTCCCTCTGGTATAAAAATCGACCCTCAAACCACCCATTCACCAACTCATCCATCCATCTAACCACCCATCACCAACCTACCCATCAAACCACTTGTTCATCCATCAAGCCATCCATTCACCAACCAACTCATCTATGCATCAAACCATGGATACATTAATAAAACCACCAATCCATCCATCAATCTACCCATTCACCAACCTACCCGTCCATGCATCAAAACAATTCACCAAGCAACTCATCTATGCATCAAACCACCTGTCCATCAATAAAACCACCATCCATCCATCAATCCACCCATTGGCCAACTTACCCATCCATGCATCAAACCACCGATCTATCCATCAATCCACCCATTCACCAACTAACCAATCCATTCATCAATCCACCCATCCATACATCAAACCACCCATTAATCAACAAATCCATCAATGCAATTCATCCATCAAGCCACCAATTCACCAGCCAAACCATCAAACCACCCATTCTCCAACTTATTCACCAATCAAACCACCCATCCATCAAGCAACCCATCAAACCACCAATTCTCATCCAACTCATCCACCTATCAAACCACCCATTCACCCACCAAAACCATCCACCTCACTCTCTGGTTCCTTTCAGTGACAAACATACATTCCAGGTCAGCCTGATCTGGAGTGTTTTTGTCCAAATGTAGTGTGTTGATGTCAGGGTATCCTTGGGAGTCCACAGTGACTATTTATTCTGTGCCGATGTTTACATCAGCTGTGATAAGCTTGGGCCTGGAGGTGATAAGCAAGTCAGACGCTGAACTTCTCTCAATCAATTTGCAGTAATAGCTTGCCTGCCAATATGCACAGACCGGTTGAACGTTTGATGGATCCTGTTTCAGATTGTGCAATAGCCAAGATTATTGATTTAAGGAATTTATCTGAAGGGTTGTTTGTCAGTGGACTACTCCTAGCCTGTAGCTTGAAAATTTATCACAATATTTTTTGACAGTTTTTAAATTTGATAAATGATAAACCAAAATAAACAAATATACTGTATATTAACCCTTAAGTGTTGATTCTAGAACTGATGAAAAATGTGTGACGTGAGCAACATGCGAAATGATTTGATATGTAATATTATTTTGTGACAGTTTTTAAACGTGAATAACAAAATGATACAAATATTGCTGTATAATGATGTGAATAAATGTAAGTGTTGATTTTAGAACTGATAAAAAAAAAGACGTGTGCAATATGTGAAATGATTCAATATTCAATTCTAGGGGCACAATAAACAGCCACCTGGTGACTTTTCTGACCTTGAACTTGTTTTCAAGGTCACCACAAAACCTTGAACAGTCAAATTCCTGTTTAGCTTTTTAAATTCACACACTAAAAACAACATTTTTATCTTTCAAGAGATACATTTTCTGATAAGGAGGGAATGTTGATTTGATTAACCCAGGAGTCACTTGTTTTAGAAATCGTTAATCTTGAACTGCGATTTAAAATAGTTAAGTTATGGTTTGGAACACTCTGTAATCATTTTGGACTGATGAAATATATACTAAAATAAATTTCTTGTTAAGTTTGGCCAAGTCATTAACATTTACTGAAAATGCTCTTCTCTCAAGGAACTTAGATTCCTTGATTATTATCATATGACAAAAATTTGTGCGAGTGACAAAAAATCAATGAGTTAAATGAAG
The DNA here is from genome assembly GCA_921293015.1 of Phorcus lineatus. Taxonomy (NCBI): domain Eukaryota; kingdom Metazoa; phylum Mollusca; class Gastropoda; order Trochida; family Trochidae; genus Phorcus; species Phorcus lineatus. Next base: position 10,174,961 of record OV121097.1, on the reverse strand, counting down.
TATATATTATGTAATCAGCAAAATAAGGATTACTCCAATATTTAATGATTAACTTTCAATACAAGAACTTCACCAATACATGAACATGAGTATCTTGATATTGCAAACAAGGGTGGTCCTTAACTTATTTGCTGAGTATATATCTTATGTATTCACAGCTCAGTTCCGCGTGATGCCGCTGCCTTCCTCCGGCCTTGTCTCCATCATGCAGATGTTCTGTGAGAATGGGCATGCTGACGAACATGGATTCCTCGACTTCCCTAGTTCAAGGTAACTGAGAGTTATCCCCCTTAGTATATTTTCAACAATAAGATTTAAAATTTCATGCTTGATTGATGTAATATTTCTGTGTATTTAAAAAATTATGAGATTAACATTTGGCAGAGGATTTCAAGAAACATGGATGCTTTTACTACCTTAGCTCACGGTTACCTGAGAGTTGTCTTCCCTTTGGGGTATATAGGGTACAAATGAAGAAGATTATAATTTTAAACATGAATTCTTAGACTTTTAAGAGAAGATTAGAGTTGTCTCCCCTTGTTTTTGGTTCAAATGTTGTCAAATTTGCATCATTTAAACAACATTTTGTCAGAAAAATACGCTTGAAAAAGTTGATGATTATTAATGTGATTGTTAATTAAAAGAAATTTCAAACAAAAGCTAACAGAAGTAAAACCAAGAACCAATTTGGGATGATGACAAGAAGTTAAAACTTTCATTGGTTATGCTATATTTCCATAACACGTGTATTCATATTGTATTTGCAGTCATATAATGATTCTATTTTCCAAGTAACAACATTTTTTTAATTAAATTATTATTTTTAATTGAATTTTTAGCTCATCAGGTCTGAAAGACCCGATGGGCTTATGGCATGGCAAGGCGTCCGGCGTCCGTCCATCCGTCCGTCCGTCCGTCCGTCCATCCGTAAACTTTTCACTTTTTCGACTTCTTCTCCAGAACCAATGACTCTAGAGAGCTGAAATTTTATGTGCATACTCCTTGGCAAATGGGGATTCTAAATTGTATATTTCGTGACCCCATGACCCCAAATGGGGTCACAATGGTCAAAACATTAAAAATCTATTTTAATCTTCTTCTCCAGTTCCAAAAGGTCCAGAGAGCTGAAAAGTTGTGTGTAGACTCCTTGGGCACTGGAGATTCTAAATTGTAGATTTTGTGACCCCATGACCCCAAATGAGGTCACAGGGGCCAAAACATGAAAAACCTATTTTCATCTTCTTCTCCAGTTTCAAAAGGTCCAGAGAGCTGAAAAGTTGTGTGTAGACTCCTTGGGCACTGGAAATTCTAAATTGTAGGTTTGGTGACCCCATGACCCCAAATGGGGTCACAGGGGTCAAAACCTGAAAAACCTAATTTCATCTTCTTCTCCAGTTCCAAAAGGTCTAGAGAGCTGAAAAGGTGTGTGTAGTCTCCTTGGCCAACGGGGATTCTAAATTTTTGGTTTGGTGACCCCATGACCCCAAATGGGGTCACAGGGGTCAAAACCTAAAAACCCTAATTTAATCTTTTTCCCTAGTTCCAAAAGGTCCAGAGAGTTGAATAGTAGTGTGTAGACTCCTTGGGCACTGGAGATTCTAAATTGTAGGTTCGGTGACCCCATGACCCCAAATGGGGTCACAGGGGTCAAAACCTTAAAATCCTACTTTCATCTTCTTCTCCAGTTCCAAAAGGTCTAGAGAGCTGAAAAGGTGTGTGTAGACTCCTTGGCCAACGGGGATTCTAAATTTTAGGTTTGGTGACCCCATGACCCCAAATGGGGTCACAGGGGTCAAAATCTAAAAAAACTAATTTAATCTTTTTCCCTAGTTCCAAAAGGACTAGAGAGCTGAAAAATTGTGTGAAGACTCCTTGGACACTGGGGATCCTAAATTGTAGGTTTGGTGACCACTTGACCCCAAATGGGGTCACAGGGGTCAAAACCTTAAAATCCTACTTTCATCTTCTTCTCCAGTTCCAAAAGGTCTTGATAGCTTAATAGTTGTGTGTAGACTCCTTGGACAATGGGGATTCTGAATTGAAGGTTTGGTGACCCCTTGACCCCAAATGGGCAATGGGCCTTTTTTATTTGATTGTGAATAACTCGGACGTTGGGACAGGCTATCTTTCCTACACTGCCCATGACCCCATGGTCTAAACCACAACACCTATTTCTATCAAAAGTCTGATGAGCTACAGAGCCCATGGCTCTATTTTTTTAATGATCCTATTTTCCAAGTAACAAAATTATTTTAATCATAAGTTTTCAGATATGTCTGGTGCACATTAATGTCAACTAAAATTTGAAATATTGTTATTCATTTCATGCTAAAACTAAACTCTGTTGAGTGTATACAACCGATGCTGCCTCTAGGTGCACCAAATCAAGCTATTTGGATGAAATTTTTTAAGTTACTCTCTAACATTGGAGATTTTTATTTTCAGCTCAACAAAATCTGTTTTGCATCGATTGCAAGTGTTGGCGGAACATCGGAACTTCTTCAATCCTGGGTTCACTCCAGAAGAGATGGATGAGATACCGGGCCTGTACAAGAGCATTATAGATGACCCCGCCTTTCTACACGACCAGTTTGTAAACGCAACAGGTGGGTCATACTAAAAACATTAGTTAAACCTTTCATTGCCACAGGCCTAAAGTCAGGCTTGATCACATATTTGTTACTTTTTCGGTAGGTGAAGGGTTAAAGTGACAGTTCCATCAGCTTGATGTCTTGTTTTCTTGCATTATGTGAAAAATATTTGCTCGATTTTAACTAATTTTACAACTTAATATTTGTTTTATATTTTATTAGTAGAGTGATCATGTGTAAATGACATAACCTTGTCTGGGAAAGATCCTTGAATTCCCTGATATTAAAGCCTCTTTCAATGGTTTAACTGTAGAATAGGATCTTTTAAAGGACAGATCCTTTCAGTTGTATAAACGTAGATTAGCCCTTTCAGTCGTAAAACTGTAAAACAATCTCTTTCAATTGTAGCTAAATGGTCAATTCTAGTATTCTGAAATAAATTGATGAAATTTTGCACAGATTTCAAGTTGTCCGAGGTCATGAGCAGTACAAAGGACCTGACCTCATTCCTACACCGGAACCTCAGCCTTCCACTTGATGACGTCGACACGCTGCTTAATTCTACACTGCATCTACAAGAGGTGAATAATGTACCATTGTTGATTTCATTGAAAATTTTGGAGGTACTTGTTAATTACAGCCTTTGGCAATGATGAAGACTTTTGTCAATTTGAACTGTTTCAGATGAATCTTAAGTCTTTAATCTAGGCATTCAATTCATGAAGGGAGGTGAAGTAAAAATTGCTTATTGAATCTTCCCTTTTCTTTTCCAGATATACAGGTATCTATTCGGAGAAGACATGATGCTTGTACAAGAAACATTATCTCGACGGAGACGGAAAAGAAGTGCAGATTCAAACCCAATGCAGGATCTCTTTAACTCTTTGCCTGCTGGAGAAGAAGGTTACCGGTTTCCATGGCAACAGGAAAGCACTGGAATATTCAAAAGTGCGCTCATCGGCATTTTGAATGACATCCTTGAGAGGTCTTCCAGTGGTCAGACTAGCCAACTTGAGAAGGAGATATTTGAACAGATAGTTCGAAATCCTGAAATGTTGAAGAAACAGAATATGGCGGAGGTTATAGAAGGACTTGTTATGGTTGTCGAAAGGTTGAACACATCGTTTGTGGTACCTCCTGAACAGATGGCCGAACTGCTCAAGGTGAATATGAACTGGGCTTTGTTACAATTTATTCTCAGTCGTGAATATTTCATCATGTTGTTCATAGTGATAATATCAGTGATTTTTACTGTCCTGCAGTGAATTATGAGATTAGAGACCTGTGGTGCCACTTGGATTTGACCTAGTTCTAAATAACCTATTTCGTACTCTGTAGATCTAATGTCTGTATCAGTTTAAGGAACAGAGCATTTTAGAATATGTAAAATGCATAAATGTTAAAACTGTAGTATCACTTATACCAGTTATTCTCTGAACGCCATTTCCAAAACGTGATTAGTTTGTAGTTTAACCCAAAGTGGTAAATCTTGGTAGCGAAGATTAATAATCATCATCTGTGATAAACCGAGGAAATGATCAGATCTACTTCACCAGGGTTTTGTCTGTATCCATGTGCTGTTTATGTAAATGTAATGACAACTATATAAGTAATGATAATAACCAGATATTTCTTGTCCCCAGATGGTGGTGCTTGTTTATGTAAATGTAGCAACAACTATATAAGTAATGATAATAACCAGATATTCCTTGTCCCCAGATGGTGGTGCTTGTTTATGTAAATGTAGCAATAACTATATAAGTATAGTAATAACCAGATATTCCTTGTCCCCAGATGGTGGTGCTTGTTTATGTAAATGTAGCAATAACTATATAAGTATAATAATAACCAGATATTCTTTGTCCCCAGATGGTGGTGCTTGTTTATGTAAATGTAGCAATAACTATATAAGTATAGTAATAACCAGATATTCCTTGTCCCCAGATGGTGGTGCTTGTTTATGTAAATGTAGCAATAACTATATAAGTATAATAATAACCAGATATTCCTTGTCCCCAGATGGTGGTGCTTGTTTATGTAAATGTAGCAATAACTATATAAGTATAATAATAACCAGATATTCCTTGTCCCCAGATGGTGGTGCTTGTTTATGTAAATGTAGCAATAACTATATAAGTATAGTAATAACCAGATATTCCTTGTCCCCAGATGGTGGTGCTTGTTTATGTAAATGTAGCAATAACTATATAAGTATAATAATAACCAGATATTTCTTGTCCTCAGATGGTGGTGCTTGTTTATGTAAATGTAGCAATAACTATATAAGTATAATAATAACCAGATATTCCTTGTCCCCAGATGGTGGTGCTTGTTTATGTAAATGTAGCAATAACTATATAAGTATAATAATAACCAGATATTCTTTGTCCCCAGATGGTGGTGCTTGTTTATGTAAATGTAGCAATAACTATATAAGTATAGTAATAACCAGATATTCTTTGTCCCCAGATGGTGGTGCTTGTTTATGTAAATGTAGCAATAACTATATAAGTATAGTAATAACCAGATATTCCTTGTCCCCAGATGGTGGTGCTTGTTTATGTAAATGTAGCAATAACTATATAAGTATAATAATAACCAGATATTCCTTGTCCCCAGATGGTGGTGCTTGTTTATGTAAATGTAGCAATAACTATATAAGTATAATAATAACCAGATATTCCTTGTCCCCAGATGGTGGTGCTTGTTTATGTAAATGTAGCAATAACTATATAAGTATAGTAATAACCAGATATTCCTTGTCCCCAGATGGTGGTGCTTGTTTATGTAAATGTAGCAATAACTATATAAGTATAATAATAACCAGATATTCCTTGTCCCCAGATGGTGGTGCTTGTTTATGTAAATGTAGCAATAACTATATAAGTATAATAATAACCAGATATTCTTTGTCCCCAGATGGTGGTGCTTGTTTATGTAAATGTAGCAATAACTATATAAGTATAATAATAAACAGATATTCCTTGTCCCCAGATGGTGGTGCTTGTTTATGTAAATGTAGCAATAACTATATAAGTATAATAATAAACAGATATTCCTTGTCCCCAGATGGTGGTGCTTGTTTATGTAAATGTAGCAATAACTATATAAGTATAATAATAAACAGATATTCCTTGTCCCCAGATGGTGGTGCTTGTTTATGTAAATGTAGCAATAACTATATAAGTATAATAATAACCAGATATTCCTTGTCCCCAGATGGTGGTGCTTGTTTATGAAAATGTAGCAATAACTATATAAGTATAATAATAACCAGATATTTCTTGTCCTCAGATGGTGGTGCTTGTTTATGTAAATGTAGCAATAACTATATAAGTATAATAATAACCAGATATTCCTTGTCCCCAGATGGTGGTGCTTGTTTATGTAAATGTAGCAATAACTATATAAGTATAATAATAACCAGATATTCCTTGTCCTCAGATGGTGGTGCTTGTTTATGTAAATGTAGCAATAACTATATAAGTATAGTAATAACCAGATATTCCTTGTCCTCAGATGGTGGTGCTTGTTTATGTAAATGTAGCAATAACTATATAAGTATAATAATAACCAGATATTTCTTGTCCCCAGATGGTGGTGCTTGTTTATGTAAATGTAGCAATAACTATATAAGTATAATAATAACCAGATATTTCTTGTCCCCAGATGGTGGTGCTTGTTTATGTAAATGTAGCAATAACTATATAAGTATAATAATAACCAGATATTTCTTGTCCCCAGATGGTGGTGCTTGTTTATGTAAATGTAGCAATAACTATATAAGTATAATAATAACCAGATATTCCTTGTCCCCAGATGGTGGTGCTTGTTTATGTAAATGTAGCAATAACTATATAAGTATAGTAATAACCAGATATTTCTTGTCCCCAGATGGTGGTGCTTGTTTATGTAAATGTAGCAATAACTATATAAGTATAGTAATAACCAGATATTTCTTGTCCCCAGATGGTGGTGCTTGTTTATGTAAATGTAGCAATAACTATATAAGTATAATAATAACCAGATATTTCTTGTCCCCAGATGGTGGTGCTTGTTTATGTAAATGTAGCAATAACTATATAAGTATAGTAATAACCAGATATTTCTTGTCCCCAGATGGTGGTGCTTGTTTATGTAAATGTAGCAATAACTATATAAGTATAATAATAACCAGATATTCCTTGTCCCCAGATGGTGGTGCTTGTTTATGTAAATGTAGCAATAACTATATAAGTATAATAATAACCAGATATTCCTTGTCCCCAGATGGTGGTGCTTGTTTATGTAAATGTAGCAATAACTATATAAGTATAATAATAACCAGATATTTCTTGTCCTCAGATGGTGGTGCTTGTTTATGTAAATGTAGCAATAACTATATAAGTATAATAATAACCAGATATTCCTTGTCCCCAGATGGTGGTGCTTGTTTATGTAAATGTAGCAATAACTATATAAGTATAATAATAACCAGATATTCCTTGTCCCCAGATGGTGGTGCTTGTTTATGTAAATGTAGCAATAACTATATAAGTATAATAATAACCAGATATTTCTTGTCCTCAGATGGTGGTGCTTGTTTATGTAAATGTAGCAATAACTATATAAGTATAATAATAACCAGATATTCTTTGTCCCCAGATGGTGGTGCTTGTTTATGTAAATGTAGCAATAACTATATAAGTATAATAATAACCAGATATTCCTTGTCCCCAGATGGTGGTGCTTGTTTATGTAAATGTAGCAATAACTATATAAGTATAATAATAACCAGATATTCCTTGTCCCCAGATGGTGGTGCTGTCCCCCTCGTCCCTCCAACAGCTGTCATGTGACCCTCAGCTTCTTCTCAGTCTCTTCGAACAACAGCAGAACAACGACTCTCTGGTGAGTGCAACATCAACGTCTACACATCCTGTTTTCATGCACATATAGCGCCTCCTCAAACTTGTATCATTTTGCACTTTGGAGTGTAAAGATATTCCTGAACGTTGATTGGTTGAGAGCTTGGTCAATCAATCAATCAATCTTTATTTCCCTAATTAAAAGGCCAAAGGCCTGTAGTACATTCATGGGTAGATCACATTTTCAAAATATTTGTTTTTGACAATATTTCTTCTATATAACATTGCATAATACATATACATTGCAAGATTCTGTAGTAAAAGAGTATTCGTATTTGTTAGCAATGACAATAGTTTTGTTCTATCTGGGTAATTATAAAAGTATGGTTTAAGATATTTTGTTCATAGACTTCTAAAGACAGGGCAGATTAAGAGGAAATGTAGTGCATCTTCCACGGCATTCATATCACAGTTTTAACATATTCTATTGTTTCTTTCAACACCCACATATCTACCTGAGAGGTTGGTCATGTAATGTTAATTCAGAGGTTAATTTCCCATGAAAATAAACAAAATTGTTCATACTTGTGTGAACCCTTTGCAACCGATCAAGGTTGTAATAACGGAACTACTTGCTCGGTTAAAATCTAGTGACTTCGTTTTATATAATCTGACTGTTATTCGTCTTCCTTTATTCAATAAGTTGAAAAGAAGAAATTGAACTTGATTATATGCTAAATTCAGAATTTCCATGATTCTCAAATAAGCATTGCTCCAGGTGTTTTTTGTGTGTAAACTGAAGCAAACAAAACAATATGTATTTAGAGAGCGCAAGACAAATCTTCACATTTCGATCAGTATAGGTAACCATGACCTATCATAAATGACTTAATACTCATGCTGTATCCATCCTAAACAAGGGAGGGGCAAAAAATTTGTAAATTTGAATCCGTGGAAATTCATTTTCACTGTACTTCTAAATGGGGAAAATGATATGGGGAAAATGTTTTTGTAAGTGATTTGCAGAGCCATGTTTAACTTCCTTCCTTCTTATATTTGCAGCTACATCTCCAGAGAGACCTGTGTAACATGTCCAACGGTCAGTTCGAGGAGCTCTCCACTTATCTCATCCACTCCGCCAGCAACAAGGAACTTGTCAATATTGTGAGTAGTGTTTGGAAATTTATAGCAAAATGTCAATTTCACAAAAATTTCTTTTACAAAAAAATTTGATAATGACTGTTCTTCCTATGCTTGATGTATTCCTTTTTGTTGACTGATCAAAATTATTCCATTATAAGTCTTACTCTTCATTCATATAATCAGTATTATTGCTTATTATTACCTACGAGGGCAATCATATTGAGGTTCATATTTTTCATACAATGAACTAGGGCAACATATTACTTTTTCATGCTTTCAATGCTTTGACGTCACAGTTCGAGGTCGATTTTGGTCATTTCCTTTGATTTCGTGACTTTGGTAATAAACAGAATATCATATTTGTGCCCATGACATACTATGTTCACGACGCTTCTGCCTAAATATCAGTATATCCCTCGCTCTCGCTTGGGAAATACTAATATTTAGGCAATTGTGTCGCAAACATGGTATGTCATGGACACTCATATAATATCCTCTATTGATTATTAGATTCTGTTCCTGTAAATTGTTCACTCAGAATGGAAATAGAAGGAATAGATTCTAGATGTATAGCTTAAGTGATCATTCTGTAGATGAGGTATGGAAATATTTCTCGGCATTGGCTGTGAAACATGGAGAGGCATATTCATTTAGGTATGTGTTTCAGACAATTTGTTGTCTTTTTCAGCTCAATTTGAAGCCAGTTAACCTGACAGCTACGTCATACAAGATCTCATCTTTCATCAACAAGGTAACATTTATGTCTTTATGTTTTTTTTACATATTCAAATTAGCTAAATTACAAAAAATCGTCTATAATGAAATACAAACTCAGTCCGAAGACATAGTAAAGAAGTGAATTTATCTACACCTTATAGACATGTGGTAGGTCATATTCCAGGCCGATGGTCAATATCAGATTATTTTCTTTGTAAGGAACAGTAGTATGAAAAAAAGCCACTCAAAAGTTAATGGAATTAAACATAACAATGGCTAAGATAAGTTTTTGATATATTTATGCTTATGTTGCAGGTGAACAAGTTTGTGACATTCCACACCGAGCTCGAGATGTTGGCTAAGCTGGTTGAGATGATTCCACAAGAAGCATTTGACTTTGGGAACTCGACTCTCAACAATGATACTTTGTCTGGAAACAGCTCAGATCCTACTCCAACTAAGGTTCTTATCCTTTAAAAAAATCTATTGATCTCTAATAAATTTTTTAAAATCATCTCAAAATTATTTTAGCAACCTATCAATATTTAGAATTTGCCTGCTTGAACAGTAATATTCTGCTATAGCATATATTTAGAGACTTGCCTGCCCCCAAAAAATGGCTTTGGTGCATATGTTATATTTCAAAATGGTTGCTTAAAATTGTTTCGCACAATTCATCTGGACTGGCATGTAAATTGTTAAGTAATTCACCATCAAGTATTTAGTCTATCATGAGGCATGTTCCAAGCAAGGACAGTAGCAACCAAACTTACTTTTGTACTATATTAGCCATAAGTACTGAAAGCTCAATGCCTTTTTGACAGGGATACCAAGGCCTTATGTAAAGTATTTACTTCCGCTTCCATCTCCGCATACGCAACCAAGCTCCAGCCCCCGTTAAAACCTTATGTCATAATGTGACGTCATCTTTACCTCGCCTCTTCCTGCTGCCATTTTAACAGTTAATACTTTTCCTCAATTCTTTTCACAGGTGCCCTCAAAATTAAAATTCTTTTGTAAACAATGCCCTCTTACCCTCCAGTCACATACCATAATAACAAACACGCTGAGTTATTTGATATATCTGTAAGGTGCACTAATTCACAAAACTGTTTGACATCATGTTTTTGATGTTTGATGTCAGAGCTTTTAAATATCTGGTAGCCTATCTGTTGAGCATACATGAGCATTCCTAACATTGTAACATTGACTTTGAGATGCATTGTCATTTATTAGAGTTCATCATTATCATTACCTTTCAACAGATACCCAAGAAGAAGCGAGATCACCCTAAAGGTCTGCTCAAGCTGTGGTCCTTCATGCAACAGACAGTGTGTGGGACCCCTCCCCCCAAACCCCCTGCCGACAAGACCGAGGCTTCTGACGATGAAACGGACATTGCAGACCTTGGACTCTCCTCCAGGCAGGAGAGCATGCTGGGAATTCTGCTCCATGTTTTGTACAGCAACCCAAAAGTGTTGTATTCCCCAGCAAACAGTTCTGCAGATGATGTCATGATCAAGGTGATGGTTTGAGACGTTTCAAGTTTTCTTGAAAAATATTCATTACTTTTGATGACATTTTTGATAATCTTTTATCTTCATACAGTCATTTGATGTATTGCTAAAGTGGGTCAAAAAGCATTCAGAGTTTTTCTTAATAAACATGATGAGTATGTTGCTTTATGAAAATACTTGGTTTCTAAAGATTCTGATTATCAATTATTAACATAATTGAAATTTTCTGTAAGGTAAAGGATAGATGAAGATTATAATTTTGTTTGAACATCAAAATCATCTTCATCTGTCCCTTTTTGCACTAAAGCCAATATGTTCCACTATCGGAATAGCTTCTACCTGTCTGCCAATTTCTGGTCAATTCCACGTACAAAAGAGACAGAAAGCCAACCTGGCTTGTGTGTATTTTGTATGCTTAGCGTCAATACAATGTAGTTTCTGTTAAATTATGAGAATGGTAAATTGATTTAACAAATCACAAGCCCTGTATTCACAAGAGATATGAAAACACTTCAAATACTGCACAGGTTCTCTCAAGCCAAGGCTACATATGCCTTCATTGAAAAGACAGAAATCTTGTATGGGTTGTGTGAGTCTAAACATCAAAGAGTCAATGCATTGCATTGTCTGTCAATCTGAAAGAAGGCTGTTTGATAATTTTAGAGACAAAAAATTATATACAGACTTAGTAATCATTGTGTTTCTCTTTCACAGGCCAACGCTACATTTGCCTTCATTGATCTGATCAGTGACTATGCCCGCAAGTGGCTCAACGTGTCGGTGGAGCTGAAAGAGTATCTGGAGGAGCCTCAAACGTCTCACAATCTCGACTCCATCAGAGAAGTAGGTTACTTTGGTTTGACCTTAGATATTTTAGAGAATAAACACTGGCAGAAATATGGAAAGGGAGAGGGATGTGGTTCACCCTCGGGGATCATCCTTTAAAAAAAATGTCAAGGGGTTGCGGGTGGGAGTATGAACCCCCTGGATCTGTTATCGATCACTGCTTCAATCATAAGTAAGATCATTAGGCTCATGATATAGAAAATCAGAGCAGAATCCCTTCATTTAGCAAAAGTCATGGGAAAATATTGTGTATTCCAAAAACTCTTTATTCCTTTTGTTAAATATTGTACTTTTTAGCTTTGATAATGTTAGAGTTGAAAAACATATGAGTGTTTCACAGAGATTTAGGTGTGATGTATTCATGCTCATCATCATGTAATATATGATATCAATTTTAACTTTCACTGAATAGTTTCCATTCATAAGAATTTCTATTCTTTTAAAGCAAATATCTCTCTTTCAGATGCAGAATGAACTCAAGCAGCACCACGGACTGTTAGGCTCAATGTTCCAGTTCCCAGAGTTATCTCCCTTCCTCAACGAGACGATCCCAACCAGTAAAGAGTACCTGCATTTTACGAATGTTATTGACAAGGCTGCCGAGGGCTGGCTTTCATTGGTTGAGGGCATCAGTCTCAATGTATTCCAAGGCTTTGCCAACGAGACAGCTATGGTCAACTATTTCCTTAATGAAGCTTATCATGACAACGTCAGTGTGCTAGCAGGTATGTTATTGCATAGTTTCCGTGCTCCTTTTAGGAGTCAATTAAGTCAGTGATTGATTCATGAAGTGTGGGCACTTATGAAAAGGGGAGGTCACCAACCGTCCGCTGGTTTTTTTATTACCCAAAAGGGTTATGAGAAGGTTCAAGGCCACTAACCCCCACCTCACCACCAAGATCCGCCACTTTAAGTTATTTATTCAGATGAGAGAATCAAGTATTTAAAGAGTGGAATTCATATAAAAACCCAGATTTTCAGATAAAAATATATGTTTCGAAAATTGTCATGAAGTATAACTATACTATTTAACTTTATGAAAATGGAAATTTATAAAATAGATTATTGAGGCATTCATGGATTACTTCAATAGGTGTTGTATTTGAGAACATGGAAGAAGATGGAGAGTTACCTCCCCATGTGCGCTACAAGATTCGGCAGAATGCGACCTTCACCCCTACAACTAAATTCGTCCGGAAACAAACCTGGTACCCAGGACCAGGCCCAGGGAGCTATCCATACTACGAGTTTGGTTTTGTCTGGATCCAGGTCAAGAGATTTTTTATTCTTTTAATCTTTGACATTGCCTTCTTCATTATTTTGGTTTCAATTTCCTTATTTTTGATTAGCATTACAAAAATACATGTATTTATTTTCTTGCGCTTGTATAGGAAGCATTAAATGGCATGGACACTCATATCTTAAAAACGGTATTGCATGGTTACTCATGTTAAAAAATATTGATATTAATTGACATCATTACTCAATGATAAAAATGGTATAACATGGATACTCATATCTTAAAAATGGTATGACATGGTAACTCATATGATGAAAATGGTGTACTAAGGATACTCTTTTTAAAAAAATGATACAAGGTTGTCACCCATTTCATAGTAATTGTATGACATGGACACTCTTATAATGAAAATCGTGTGACATTGACACTCGTTTTACATGACCTCATTTTGCACTACAGGACATTGTGGAGCGAGCTATTATTGACGTACAAGTTGGTCGGGATGTAGTAGAACCAGGATCCTATGCACAGCAGTTCCCGTATCCTTGCTATATGTATGACCAGTAAGTACTATTTGATATACCATTACGGTTTTTGCTGTATGCCAATGTCTGTCATAGTGCAGCCAGTGCCATTTAACCTTTAATCTGCAGAAATATAAGTAAATACTGAAGAAGCAACACTATTTAACCATTAACAAATGGTGTCACATCGTCAGGATTCCAACGACTCTACCACTGCACCATTGTATTTTAAAGAAGTTATCGCTGTCACTGTCAGAATGAATAACTAAGCTTCTCTGGTGATTCAAAGGCCTCACTCAAAACATCAACTTTCATTTATCATTTAAAAAAGAGAGAGGTATACCTACCCCAAAAAAATTAATTTAATTAGTCCTTATATACTTTTTTAAAAGTCGAAGCGTTTCAAACCTCATGGATCCCTTGAGGAACACCCCTAATCCCCTTGATCCAGCAGTGATAAAAAAACATGCTTTATATCCTAGTGGCTGCTATTTCTGCTCCATGGTTAGAAAAAATTTACTTCAATTTGTCCTTATATATTTTTCAAGAAAGCATATCCTTTGGATCGCTCGAGGAACAACCCTAGACCCCTTTATAAGCAGTGTCCAAAAAATGCCATATATCCTAGTGGCTGCAATTTCGGCTGCACCTTGTAGAATGGTCGTCAATGAATGTGATTTGTGTTGCAGGTTTGTGTTCATGATAGAGCACGTGATGCCCCTGGTGCTCACAATCTCCTGGGTTTACTCTGTAGCTATGCTGGTGCAGAGCATTGTGTACGAGAAGGAACAGAGGCTCAAGGAGGTAGGTTGATAGATGGTGACTTTTGATTGATCATCCGTCATCATTCAGATACTCATTCCTGCTTCTATGCTTATGATCTTTCCATCAAGCTGTCCGCCTATCAATTTGTCCATATTTCTAACAATCATCAACCCTATCCTATTCTTCCATCCATCTCTCAATATTATTAATCAATTATTTATCAATAACCAATCCAATCATTTGTCTGTCTTTCTATCCACCTTTCCATAATCTTTCAATCCATTCATTCATTCACTCATTCATCCATAAATTTCAGTCATCCATTCATCCTTCCATCCTCCCACTCTTCTGTATCCATCCATCATCCAATATTCATTCCACCAAGTCATTTATCCTCCATCCATTCTTCAGTCTCATCCATAAGAATGTGATAACATATTTGTCATACGTGTCATTCATATCATATATCATTAGATTTGATATGGACTTTAGTTACCATTGTTACTTACCATGTTTCCATGGTTACAGGTGATGAAGATGATGGGTATGAACAATGCTGTTCATTGGTGTGCCTGGTTTCTGACGACATTTCTCCAGATGACAGTGACCGTAATTGCACTGACAGCCATGTTTAAATATGGCCGTGTCCTGGCCCACAGTAATCCATTTGTGGTATTCACCATCCTCGAGATCTATGTTATAGCAACCATTTCATTGTGGTGAGTATTTAAAAAAAAAATTTTGTTTAGATTGTGATGAGTAACTTTATTGACCAAAGATCATTTCATTCATTTATTGATTATCAATCATATGGAACCATATTTCAAGCTTTGATACTAAAAATTTATCATAGTGCAAGCAAGAAAAAGAACATCTACACCATTAAGTCTAAGTGAATTTTTATATATTCTCAACATTCTTTGATGAGGAAGACTATTTTGGGATAAGATCCTTGGGATTATGTCTCTTTGTTAATCCCTTTGACATGGTTTTGGTTGACCAATCAAATTAATTACATCATTATCCATGTTTCAGTTTCCTGATAAGCGTGCTGTACTCCAAGGCTAAGGTGGCGGCAGCGTGTGCAGGAATCATCTACTTCCTGTCATATGTCCCTTACATGTATGTTGCCATTAAAGAAGACATTGCTGGCGATCGGATTCCTGGATATGTGAAGTCTTTTGCTGTGAGTGATTTTATTGACTTTCAGAGGTTCATGTATTTGATAAAACAAAATATTACACGTACTTTGACAATGTAGACATTAACATTATGTACGACGTGAAATATTTTGTTAGTTTGATTTTTTGTCAGTCAATGGTATTAGAATGAGATATTTTTGACATTTGGGGAATAATTGTATAAATGCTTGATATCTATTATCAAGAAATTTTCAAATAAAATTAAGCACTTATAAAATACCTTTTAACCAAAATTATGTATTGCCAGATCAATATTTTGTTATGAAATAAATATGATATAATATTTGAGTGCAATTCAATCAAAAAAGCATAGCTCAGCCTAAAGTAATGTAAAAGTAGTTTTCCTTTTAGAATGTAGGAGTCTTTGATATAAAATGAAAAATCATACCTTTAGGTCTGATTTTCCTTGTTTTTCAACAATTTTACACACAACCTCTAGATCATCTTATTAATAAGGGGCTGAGTAGGGCGAGACATTGCACTTAACTTCCTTTGGTTTTCACCCAAGGATTTGTTTCCAAGATGCATGTCCATGATATCTTTTCATCCCTTTCAGTCACTGTTATCGACGACAGCATTCGGGCTGGGAGCGAAGTACTTTGCGTACTACGAGGAGATGGGGGTGGGAGTTCAGTGGGATAACATGATGATGTCCCCGGTGGAGGACGACGAGTACACGCTCTTCATGGTCACCCTCATGATGATCCTCGACTCCTTCATCTACGGGCTGCTCGTCTGGTACATCGAACACGTCTTCCCTGGTAGGTTAATCCCCATCCATTTCTTCCAACAGACTTTTTTTTGTCAAAATGTAACCTCTGTTACAATTTGAGCACTTTTTGGGCTAGAAATTCTTTAATCTTGATTAGATGAAATCAAATCCCTGGTAGGTTAAACCCCATCAATTCCCTCCAACAGGTTACTAAAATCAAAATCTGTTACAATTTATACACTTTTTTGGCTAGAAATTCTTTAATCTTGATTAGTTGAAATCAAAGCTAGTTGTGTCTTCCCGGGTAGGTTTACCCCTATCAATTTCCTCCAACAGAGGGTACTAAAATCATTTCTAGTCAACTTGTAGCCTCTGTTACAATTTGAGCACTTTTTGGCCTAGAAATTCTTAAATCTTGATTAGTTGAAATCAAAGCTAGTTGTGTCTTCCCAGGTAGGTTCACCCCCATCCATTCCCTCAAACAGAGGGTACTAAAATCATTTCTAGTCGCCTCTGTTACAATTTGAGCACCTTTTGGGCTAGAAATTCTTAAATCTTGATTTGTTGAAATCAAAGCTAGTTGTGTAAGCAACAATGTTAAATTGGTTCCTGTAACCTTTTAGAAGATTAGTGTTCATTTAAATATTTTATTGGATAAAAATATTGACAGTTTCCGTTTAAATTGACAAAGTTACTGTTGCTGTGTTTCAAGCATATTCTAGATTTGCTGTTTAGGGATCCCACATTGTTTATCATACACAGTGTTGATGGTATTCTACCCTCAGGTTCATACGGTCTGCCAAAACCCTGGTACTTCCCACTCACCAAAGCTTACTGGTGTGGCGGCCATGTTAAACACGACGAGTGCACCAACTTGTTTGACATGTGTCGCCGTGGTAACAGTAACTATGTGTCTGTCACCGAGGAGGATCAGGCTTGTGCTATGGCTCAACCCCCCGGAGGTAATTCTTTGAGTTGTAAATTAATCACAAAAATATTGATAGAGTAGGAATAAATGATATATTCCTTTCCACATTTTTTGTTTAGGCAACTAAAGTAGGTTTTGTAAGCAGAATAATTTACCGAAGGTAATTGATTTGAGTTGTAAATTGATCTAAGAAATATTGATGCAAAGTTTTAAAAAAAATTAAAATTGTGTCAAAGCATTTTTCTTTAAGGCAATTAATTTCAGTGGTATTCATCAACTAAAGAATATTTACCTTAATAATTCATTGACATCTATGAAATAATTGCAGATGTCGATAATTAATGCTTTATGTGTTTTTTTACCTATTTTCAGACTCCTCCATGATGTTTGAACAGGAACCAGTACATCTTCCTCTTGGTGTGGGCATAGATAACCTGACCAAGGTATGAGGTCTCAACACTTCAGTTTTATGCCTTAAAGTCATAGTCTCATTTTTGCAAGGCAAATTGTAATGCACGCCGGACAAATAGTTCATCACTCACATAAATCTTTCCCCTGACGATTGCAACAATTTTCAGAAATCTGCATGCATTCTATACCTCAATAATGAAGTTCAAAACACCCTACCCTATGTGTTTGGCGAGCGTTAGTACTTACCACGTCATTTCGCTAAGGCCATGACGTGGAACACATGAAATTTCCCAGCTAAATATCCAATGAAAATAGCCAATAGCTTACCTTTTTTCAATTACAGAAATAACAAAAAGGTGGTAAACTCAATGAAGAATGCGTCTGTCCTAAGTATCGGCGCTGCAATTACTTGATTTCCGATATTTCATGCTCGCGATGGGATTGCACTTGATTCGGTAACTCTTTGGTCTGAAACGGCATACGCCAATAAGCAGCGTCATCCTAAATTTTATAACGGGCTTAAAAATGAAAATCTTTGCAGACTCGACAGGAAATATTGGTGTAAGTGATCGGAATTTTGCTCGTAAAGAATAATTAGCCCAGTTTGGTTGCCTTGCAAAATTGAGACTATGACTTTAATTGATTTATAAAGGGTAACTAACAAGAAAATCTAATTTTTAAAAACAAAGATCAACAAAATTCTTCAAAACTTAAGCTTGTGCAAGAGTTTTTGGCCCTAGATTTTCAAAACTCTCTTAGAGATTTGATTTCTGTTCCAGGAAATTGCAAAGAAATGTACCTGAAATAAATGTTATTTCACCTGACAAAACCTGAAGTTAGGGATATTTATATAAGAAGCAATCTAATACTCCAAAGAACATGGCTGCATTTCAGAAAGAATTCACTTATTACCATTCTATAAGGAAAAGTATTCAAGTACTATGCGCGTTCCTTAGGCAAAGCAACCTGCTCTTTTATTCAGGTGTACAAGTTGGGCAAGAAAACAGCTGTAAAGAACTTGACCTTGAACTTCTATGAGGGCCAAATCACGTCATTTTTGGGTCACAATGGTGCTGGCAAAACCACAACGATGTCCATCCTGACTGGATTAATTCCTCCGACCTCGGGCTACGCAACGGTCTACGGTCTGGATATTAGATCAGACATGGATGTCATCAGACAGAGCTTGGGAATGTGTCCACAGCATAATGTTCTATTTGACAAGTGAGTTATGATGTCGTACATGAAAATGTATTTCAGGTTTGAATTAACGTGAGAGGTTCAGTACAGGTTATTACAAGAGTATTTGATTCACACAGAGCTTGGCAATGTGTCCACAGCATATTGTTCTCTATGTGACAAGTTGTTTTGATGTGTTGTACATGAAAATACTTTTCAAAAGGGTTTTGGCTTCAGTAAGGGATTAAAAAAGTGATATTTAATGTGGTTTACATGAACAAACATTTCAGCTTTAAATTAGGGTTGGAATTCTATAAGGGATATGACAGAGCTTTGGCAATGTGTCCACAGCATATTGTTCTCTTTGAGAAGTGAGATTTGATTAGGTTTACATCAAATATGTATCAAATGAAAATACATTTCAGGTTTGATTTAAGGTTTTGGGTTTGATAAGGGAAGAGAGATTTGATTCAAACAGAGATTGGAATTGTTTCCACGGCAAAGCATTCTCTTTGACAAGTGAGGTATGATTTAGTTTGCATGAAAGTACACTTCAGATTTGAATTATGATTTTACGGGGTTTGATAAGGGATTTAAGGAAAAAGATTTAATTCAGACAGAGAATGGGAATGTGTCCACAAAAGAATGTTCTCTCAAACAATTGAGGTTTGATGTGTTCTACATGAAAATACATTTCTAAAAGTTATTTTCAAGCCTCTCATACATTTATAGTGAGTTGCTTGAGCGCTCTGAATATCTGGTGTGTTAGAGACATTTGAGAAAAGTCAAATGAATTAACAGAAAATATTTGGTTTTCAGATTGACAGTTGAAGAACACATGTGGTTTTATGCTACACTGAAAGGAATGAAGGCAGCGGACATTAAAGCTGAGACAGACAGGTGACTACCAATTTCTTCATATAATGTTATGCGACTTATATGTTTCAGATTTTGACAAATATTTGTAACAAGGCTTTGCTTTTGACTTAAATATCATATCTCATTAAAACTGATCGTTGGATACTTAACTCGCCTCAAATGCACCAGAGGACATTTGGTAAGGGACTGTTAAATACTCTTACTTCACTGTCATTGCATTATAAGCTAGAGGAAATCATTAATCCTTACATCTTGCAGAATGATCAAAGACCTTGATCTCCCCAACAAGAGACACACGGTTGTAGACTCTCTGTCTGGCGGGATGCAGAGGAAACTATCAGTCGCAATTGCCTTTGTGGGAGGGTCTCGGACGGTCATTCTGGACGAACCAACAGCTGGAATTGACCCATATGCAAGGAGAGCTATCTGGGATCTGCTCATGAGATACAAAGAAGGTCAGTAATGTTGAAATTATTTATTGTTTACCTTTTGTCTATAACTTATATTCCACCATGATTATGTGATTTTGTAAATTTTATACTTGTATTAATACAAACACTCATGCTTGATGTGAGATTAAGATGTTTTTTCAAGGCAGATGGTTACAAGTGAAGGGATTTAACTGAAATAAGACTAAATAACACTAACACAAGATGTGTGTCTGGATTGAGATCAGAGTTTTTTGTGATAGACATTTGAATTCTAAGGGAGGTAATACCAGGGTAAGATGAAACTGAATACCATCAAGACATTTTAACAATGACCTTTTGACAAACATTAGGGCTTAACTATCTAACATAGTGATATGATGTGAATAAGAAACGTAGAATTTGCGTGATATTATTAACAAAATTATCATATCCACTTGAAGTTCTCATTGACAACCATTCTCACACAGATCGTACTATTATCCTGTCCACTCACCACATGGACGAGGCAGACATCTTGGGAGACAGAATTGCGATCATCTCCAACGGCCAGCTGAAGTGTTGCGGCTCCTCTATCTTCCTGAAGAACAGTATTGGAGAGGGATATCATCTCACTGTGGTGAAAGAAGAGCCAACCGAAGAGAACCAAGACGCAGGTGGGTGGTAGTTTGGGGTTTTGGGTTTGGCTGAATTCAAACAAAGATTGATATATCTTATAAAAGTGTCAGAGAGGCTGAGATATCAGTGAAAGTTGATTAGGATGAAGATGTGGTGTTATTTTTTCTTAATTTGAATATAAGAATATATTCATAGAGTCATCTTTTGCCCATTGTTTCAGATACTTCCTGTGATGAACTTGACAACACAAACAGAACTCGAAGACCTGGTAAACTTGTCTCCCCTTGCAAGGAGGTCAAGGTCACAGAGTTCATTCAGAAGCATGTGCGCAGTGTTTACTTTGTAGCTGAGTCAAAACGAGAACTCCACTACATCCTTCCTTTTGATGAAGCCAAGAAAAAGAACTTTGAGAAGCTTTTCCAAGCTCTTGATTCAGATATGGACAGTATTCATGTTACTAGCTACGGAGTGAGAGACACAACCTTGGAGGAAGTCTTTCTCAAGGTCACAGAAGCTGCTTGTCAGGAGGAAGAGAGTAAGTTGTGACTTTGTGAGCTGCTACAGGAATTGTTAAAGTTTTATTAAAAGGCTCTGTTGTCTTAGTACATCATAGTGCTTACTTACAGATGTCAGAAAACCATTTATTACATTTGAATGTTTTTCATCAATCCAAAGCATCCAGGTCCATGTTTTTGAAACTCTCCTAACATTGGCATGGTCTTAAACCAAACAGACATTTATGATAGTATCCACTATATCATCAACTTATCTAATTTGAAGCTGGAGAAACTAGCTGTGGTTAAGGGTAAAATAACCAGGAAGTTGATGAAAAAAGTATGAAATGGAAGCAGTGAAAAGAATTCTTTATCAATCAATAAAGGAAAAAAAATCAATATTTCAGAAAGCGATGATGAACCAGCTAAACCTATGGAGAACCTGTCGTCAGATCCTCCGGCCCATGCAAATGAAGATGCACCTCAAACCAATCTGGCCAATCAAAATGCAGCCTCACTCTCAGATCTACTGGATGTGGCAGAAGGCGACCAATCAGAGCAAGACTTGGCTGCTGGTCTCGTTAACCCAACTGCAGAGGTGTTGGAACTTGGTGACATTGCTCCCGGACAGGAGAGGTCGTCAAGGGCAGAGAACTCTGCTGTCAGAGGAATTGGAGTTTATAATGTACCAAGTAGGTCAAGATTTATGAGGGGTTTTTTAGATGGCCATTTTTTGTCCCTCCTTTGTTGAATTGACACTGTTAAACGTTACGGTGGTATTGAAGCAGAGAAATAAATATATTTATCATGTGTTAATTTTGCATCTATCACTTGTTATATGTACTTAAATATCTAGCATTTGTGATAAATAAATTTTAACGGCTAAGGAGGACTTAAAGGTCATATCTGAAATCACATTAAATCATTTCATCATATTTTAAAAATGCTGAAATATTGAAACTATTTCTAACAGATGAAGATCAACCAAGAATACTGCTTGAAGGCCGCGGAGGTCATATTTTGAAAAAGAGGCTGCTGCTTTTCAACCATTTCCGTGCAGTGATCGTCAAACGCTTCCATTACATCACTCGTAACTGGAGAAGTTTGTTCTCCCAGATCATCCTTCCTGCCATTTTTGTTGCTATAGCGATGACAGTAGCCTTAGCAGCGCCCTCTGTTGAAGATTTACCTCCCTTGGAACTTAGTCCCTCACAGTATTTCAATGTCACACAGCCAAAAGGAAACTTCATACCATTTACCAATGAACGCATGATGGGACACTCCGGATCAAGAAGCCATGATGCAGACGCGGATGAACTTATAAGAACTTTGTTTCTTCCTTCCGGAGTCGGTGCTACTTGTGTCTTGCAAAAGCCTTTTAACAGTTCCTTTGACGAGGACATGCTCAAGAGATTGAACTATACCCAGAAAACATATGAGCTCCTCTCGCGGTACTACCAGCCCAACTGCCAGCATGTGTTTGCACCAGGGATACACCTGGATAGCTACATTCCCCCTGAGTCCCCCCGTCAGTCACGGGTCGATGACTCCATGTATAGAGGTAACAACACCACAGACTACCCAATAGGTGAGCATAGTTAGGCTTCAGATCTTTGTTTAAACATAATGTCTGTTGTTTGTTTATCATTGTAGGCAAAATCTATGTGAAGTCTGTTGATGGTCATGGAAAGAATTTGAAAAAGAGAATTAAACACATATATTATCAACTACCCAAGTTAATGTATATTTCCTCTGTGATTAATTCCTTTACTAGCTTCTTTTGCAAGGACTAAATTCAATACACCTTTTTCCTCCAGACCCAAGTTACTCGACAACCCACTACTACCCTCACTGTGAATGCTTAAGTGACAAGACTGGCTTCAAGTGTACAAAGGACCACGCCCAAGCTCCCAAGTTCCGTGTTGTGACTCAGGATATCCTTCTAAACATCACCGGGCAGAGGACACAGGACTATATACTGTACACCACACAGGACTATAGACTGCACAGGTTGGTGGAATGAATGGACATTTGAGCACAGAGGCAGAGAGCCTATTGAGTTAGATTAAAGGGGCACAGAGTCTACTGTTAAGGTCAAATATGTCAAACTTCCTAAATGGTGTTATTTCATTTACAAGTTGTGGATGTTTCTGAAAATTAACATCTAAATGCTTATCAGTTAGCACAGTGAAAATAAACAGGGGAAAAGTCTAGATTTATGATCGAAAACTGGAAAATGGCGCATGTCCATGAAATTTATTTGTGAAGCAGAGAAACAAGGAATATAGGTTGGTATTGCTTAGGTCAATAAACTAATATACATGTAAATAGGATGCTGAATTTTGACTTCATAACATTTATATGAACGTTTTTAATTTACAATCAAAAACAAAGAAAATGTCAAAATTTTAGCATTTGAGAGAAAAAGATGAAACTTTAGATATCCAATTTCGACTTAACTTCAGGTCATATAACATTTTGGCTCAATTCAAGATATACAAAATTCATGAAACATACTCTGTGTCACTTTTAGTGTTGTCAGGCCCATCACAAGGTCCTGATGGGAAATGCAGAAAACAAAAAAACTCTTGAAAAACATTCAATCTTATCAGAGTCCATCCTTTCCCCACGAAGGTAGCTAAAGTAACAAAATTCTGTTTAAATACAATCATATCAAGTGCTATAAATAGGGGCACCTGATTGGTGTGATTAAGAGCCATCTAGAAAAGACTCATAATTGTAATGCTTCAGGAAAACTAAAATTTATTTGAATGTTTACTTTGCAGTTTTCTTGCCAAAGCGCTGTCACGTAATGTTGTGCCTCAATCATGCTTCAGCGACAACCACGTTTTCAGTGCTAGAAGTTCTTTCATTGGTTGAAATTTTGAAGATAGTTTGTGTTGCAATTTTTATCCACTGAGGAATCTTCCTGGAGCTCAAAATGTGCTCATATTCAAACAGATGTTAAGTCAGGAATTTATGATTTGAACTACCTCTATGTTTAGGAGTAAATCGGGTTAACTGAAGCCCAGTATATGCTCATATTCGAACAGATGTTACGTCAGGATTTTATGATTTGAACTTCCTCTATGTTCAGAAGTAATCAGGGTTGCCTGAAGCCCCAGATGTACTCATATTCAAACAGATGTTACGTCAGGGTTTTATGATTTGAACTTCCTCTATGTTCAGGAGTAAATCAGGGTTACCTGAAGCCCAGTATATGCTCATATTCGAACAGATGTTACGTCAGGATTTTATGATTTGAACTTCCTCTATGTTCAGAAGTAATCAGGGTTGCCTGAAGCCCCAGATGTACTCATATTCAAACAGATGTTACGTCAGGGTTTTATGATTTGAACTTCCTCTATGTTCAGGAGTAAATCAGGGTTACCTGAAGCCCAAAATGTGCTAATGTTCAAACAGATGTTAAGTCACGATTTTATGATTTGAACTATCTCCATGTTTGGGATTAAAATCAAGGTTAACCAGTTAGGTATCGTTGAATGAGCAATTCACATGATGTCAGTTGCCACTTAAAGTAGTATATCAAGGTTTATTTTGACCATTGTAATTTCAGGTACGGGGCTCTCTCCTTCGGACTGCAACAGCGCTACGTGCCAGAGAACTTCGGTCATTCTGCGCCAACAATCTTCAGGAAACTAGCTGTCCGCAGTGCAGCAAAGGTCAGACAACTGGACAAATGATCCTTTTGTGTTCAAGTTCATTCTGTGATATTTTACGTGACCATTTAAAGCACATTCATCGATATATATGTAACGCAGAAGCACACGCTTGAATAACTCCCTCAAATTGAATACTCATTATTGATAATATTCCAATTTTGATTGACAGGTCATGCCAGTGCTTTTTATTTACCTGACATCTTCCTTGTTTTCTTTTCTCATGAAGTAAATTGCTTTGATAATGTAATTAATATAGAGAAGACTAAGATCATGTTTTCTTGAATGAGAAATCTTTCAAGACAATTTCACCAATGAAGTGTTTTTTTGACAGTTATGGTTCAACCATAAAGGCTACCACTCGTTTGCTGTGTACCTGAATACAATCAACAACGCCATCCTCCGAGCAAATCTGCCTCAAAGCAAGGGAAATCCCGCTGCCTATGGTGGGTTCCTAGAAATATAGTGAATAGTGAATACTGAAGCCTGTTTTTTTCGGATGTTTTCTTTGTTCAAATTGTACTTATTATATGTTAGTTTGTGCAAAAACACCCTTTCCTCAGAGGATTAAACCTATAATTGCTCAACCCATTGATCCCTAGAATCATATATCAAGCACATGTGCATGTTGCCATTTTAGTGTAAACACCTTTTAATAATCTAAGTTTAGGAAATGGATCTTTGTATCTTTGGTTGGTTCATGAATTCCTTGTATTTATATAAAAATTCTGTCTTGTAATTTCTTACATTTGTTTCCTTTATCGTGAGATCCTTTTATTTCTAAGGAAAACATGCTTTGGTGCCTTTAATGACGACAAGACCTTATCTATGATAAAGACATCTCCTTTGTACTTTTGGCTCCTGTTATCACAGTGCAGCTGAGGTTTGTGTGTACATTCCTTACTGTAAATCACTGAACACTTTTTGGAGCATCCAGCAGATGCTCACAGGTTTCACAGCAATGCATAAACACAGTGGTGTTGCAGACCTTCTCCCCGCACTCACTCACTCACTAGAGTAATTACACCTTGGTCTTCTATTGGCAGGTATAACAGCTTTCAACCACCCCTGGAACGATACCAACAATGAGATGTCAACTGTCAACTATGTGTAAGTAACAAATTAAAACCTAGCTTGTTGTGATCGTTTTTTGAGTGGATCGACTTCAACCTTTAACCTTCTACCGGAAATTTTTGGTAAATGGACAAGATCAGTTTGAGTGAGCCTACAGAAATTACAGAATTCAGTGCTTATACTTGGTACAGCCCATGGTTACCAACAAAATTTCATATTCATTTATTCATAGATAAAGTATTACCTACATCTTTCCATAATCCCTATATACTAGACCACCCCAGTTTTCAATGTTGAAGCAGTCAAAAGGAGTATGTTGTTGGGGTCAAATATTACAAACTCCCGAAACGATGTTATTTGATTGAGGAGTAGTTGATGTTTCTAGAAATTAATATCTAAATGATTGTCAGTTCAGTAGAGTGACAGTAAACAGGTTTGACTATAGATTTAGATTGAAACCGGACAATGGCACGCCAATGACTCAAATGTAATTTTCAAAACTTATATACAGCAGTCACTAAAAAATTGTATAGTTTGGTAGTGCTTTGTGGATGATTAAACTTATATATGTGTAAATTGGATGTAGAATTTTGGCTTTTTAACATTGATATTGTCGGTTTTCATTAACAATTGAAAACAAGAAAATATTCTATTTTTTGCCATAAAGAGATAAAGATGCAACTTTAGAAAACTCAACGAATGACATTTGGTATTTGGCTCAAGCCCCATACAAAATTTATGAAACAGACTCTGTCTCACTTTAATGGTTAACTATCATCATCACTAACATACTAAAATATTTGATATTTTACTGGTGTTTAAAATATAATATCAGCAATAACTTCCCACCATATAATTTGCATATTTTATCATTTGGAAAATATTATTTATTTTCATCAGTATGGAAGGATCCGATGTTCTGATCGCAATCTTCATCATCGTGGCCATGTCCTTCGTGCCGGCCAGTTTTGTCGTGTTTCTGGTGTACGAGAGGTCGACTAAAGCCAAACATCTACAGTTTGTAACAGGAATCAACCCAGTCATGTACTGGCTTGGAAACTATGTCTGGGATATGGTGAGCAATGTTTTATTACATAAATTAATCACATCTTTATTAACCCTTCCGTTGCTGAATATTATTTTGACCAGTTTTGCCCCCGTGGCTGAATTTTCCAGCACTCGCCTCGCTACGGTAATAACGCAATTAGCCCCTGTGGCTGAATTATTTTGCACCGCGAGTCGCGGCTGTTTTTTCGATAAATGGTGTATTCACATGGCGGATTACGGATGAAACTGACCGTTCGATACAAAAGTAGCCCGCCAATCCCGTACACAAATGAACGATCTTTATCCGACACTTTGAATGAAATTTTTATCTTACCTAGAACGGTTTCTATTGCAATATGAAGATTGTCTTTATTTAGAGTTACGGAAAATCCTTAAATGAAATCGCACAATTAATTTTTTATATGGAATTGAAGATACATTATTCCTCTTTACGATGATATATATCTTTTTACAATGCGACCTCTAGTTAGATTTCTACAATTATCTAAAGATTGTCTTTATTTCCGGCTGAATAAAATCCCTAATACTTAGCGCGCATACATGTATTATATATGGAATTGTAGACAATTTATTCTTCTTTATAATGATAAAAGATTGTTAGAATATGTCACCCTGTTCAAAAGATACACGCCGCGAAAGATGGTTGGGGGTACCCCGAGGATGCTCCGACATAACGGGATTTTTAGCCAGAACTAATTCTCCCTTGGGCAGTCTGGCATCGGTATGCTAATTAGTACCGTTATAATCCCGGGGCACCCCCGAGGCACCAGCATGCGAGTGCCAGTGTTCTAAGCACCAGCGTTGCTTCCTGCTGTACCGATCCTCTCGGCGCGTACAGTCACACGCGGGCGAACATTCCGAGATAATAAAATCAATCATTCTATACGCACGCCGCATCGTTATTTCTTGCTGCGCATGTACAAATTATACATGGAAATAAAGATAAATCTTTCGTCCTTACGACTGTGAAAAAATAATGAAAATGTGCCAACTGGTTCAAAAGATATGAAAAACGAAAGAGTGATACCCTCAACTACTTGAAAACAAATTTTGATAAGCGTTCTATTTGCGACACCAGTCGCATCATCCACCGCATCGTTATTATTGACTGCGCATATGCATATTATACGTGGAATTAAAAACAATTATATTCCCTTGAAATAGGTGAAAAAAATATAAAAAAGTATAAAATAGTTCGGGAGATATGAACCGCGAAAGAGCGACACCCTCAACTACTTGAAAATAGATTTTGACAATCGTTTTATTTGCGACATTTGTCGCAGCACTCGCCGCACCATTTTTATTAATTGCGCACATGCATATTATACATGGAATTAAAGATCATTCTTTCCGCTTGAGAAAGGTGGAAAAAAATTTAAAAAGTGCCAAATAGTTCGGGAGATATGAACCGTTAAAGAGGGGTACCCTCAGACATTTGGGGAAAAAAATTGATAATTGCGACATTTCTCGCATTATTTGCCGCTTCTTTATTATGTGTTGCGCACATACACATTTCATAATGAATCAAAGCCAGTTCTTTTCCCTTTACGATGATGTAAAAAGTATGAAGTTTCGCCACCCGATTCTAAGAAAACAAATTGCGAAAGATCGGGGGTAGGTTCGTGATGCGGCTCGTATCGAACGTCCAGTGACAGCTCACATTGACTTTCTCTCTCTCTTTTACGACTTAAAATAAATATTATTTTATTGACAATCAGTATTTTATATTACACTTATTCACCTTATTGATGTGAAGAATAAACTTTATAAGGAGAGTAACGCTCATCCACACTTCTGCTTCTTTCTTCTTTCTTCAATCTTCTTGATTATCCCCCTCATTTTCCTTCTCTGACATCAAACTGATATAAGCTTTAGTGCAATCTTGTGACGTGTGATAAATTCTGAAACATGGTGCTGCACATAGAGCCACATTACACTCGATACATTCGAAAGAAGATTCTTTGCCTACCCTTTTCTTCTTTCGAACTGGTTGATTTGTTTCTTCGAATTCCCTTCGACGAAGTTCTCTATTCGCTTTGGAGCAAACAACACACATGCGTGTTAGGTTTTTCTTCTTTCCAACAGGCTGAATCTTTGATGGAAAGTGACGACCATGGAGTCGCAAGACACTATCGTCGCTCGTGCTCGGCCGGCCGCGAGGACGTCTGCGCAGGGAGGGCACTTTTTCTGTTTCGGCGAAGGTGATCATATGCTGCACCAAATCTTTTCTAAATTGACGGCTTGTTTTCAAAGGTTTGTCTTCTGAGAATTCTTTATAATGTAAGAATTCAACATGGCAACGTTCAACACATGAAACCACACGCGCTTCCACCATTTAAGAGTTTTCATTTTGAACGGGGTGTACGACAGCATCTGGTCGGCCTGATCCACACCTCCCATATATTTGTTGTATTCGTGCACAATACGTGGTCTCGTATTTGCTTCCCCAGTCACTCGGTTCTTCTTTCCTGTCTCTACAATTTCGGCGTCTTCTACGGTTGACATGAGCAACACTGACTTCCTGTCCTCATACCGCAAAACGAGTAGGTCTTGATTGTGATAGATTGTCATATCCCCTTTCTTCTGATTCTTCTGTGCCTTCTTTAGCTTTTCAGGAATGCCTTTGCGATTTCCTCTCAAAGTTCCCGTCGCACCAGTTCCCATTTCCCACAAGTTTATATACAATGCCATCGAGGAATAGAAATTGTCCATGAACACATGATACCCTTTCCCAGCATATTCCTTCACCAAGTCCATGATGAGATCATACGTTTTCCCACCAACAGAAACAGCTTCATTTGTTTTTCCAGTGTAGAGTTTGAACTTGCAAACATAACCATTTGTTGAGTCGCACAACATGTAGGCCTTACTTCTTCGGCTTGTCGGGATTATATACTTTGAAACTCAGATTGCCTTTCCAAGGCACCAACCCTTCGTCAACACAAATGTTTTGATGCGGCTTATAAACTCTGGAAAAACGATGTACGATGCGTTGGTACAGATAGCCAAGTTTATTCATTGGTGAAAAATGCGGAGTGTTTCGTCCCGGCATTAGGTTGTTATCATTCAAATGTAGATACGTTAGCAGTAGCCAGAACCTGTCGCGGGGCATGCACTTGGAAAAGAAGGGCGTCGACGTAACATCACTTGTTGACCAATACTCAGAAAAGTTTCTCTGTACAACCAGAGACATTGCTATTGTCATTGCAATGAATACTTTCATTTCTTCGGCATTCGTATCATACCAGTGCCTCAACCGTGAACAGGGTTTCAGAACCTTATCATCGACCTGTTGGTGGAAGTATCTGTTGGTTTCTGCTGCCAATGATCCATAATCAAAAACAGTCCGAAAAAGTCTACAGGTTGCGGGTTATCAGGCAATTCTATAAACCGTCCTAATCCCGTTGCGCCAGTAAAATGCAATTCGACACGTCCACGTTGCCTCGGCCCCTCTTCCCAGCGATCCATAAAATTATCTTGGTCATCAAAATGTGTGTCCATTTCATTATATTGCTCGTCAAAGCCACTGAACTCTTCCTCTGTGGAAGTACCAGCCGTAGCAGTTTCACCCGTACCAGCTAATATGTCTCATGCAATGTTTCTTATTTCTTGATCACTATCAATGTCACTTTCACTATCACTGTCACTGTCACTGTCACTATCACTCTCATCAGTTGATTCCATATCAGAAGCTTCATCGGCATGGACCTCGTTGATGAAGTCGTCGTCGCTAGACGTTGACGGACCTTCCCAACTCCTGGTTCGCGGCCTCCTGGCCTTAGGCATCTTTCACATCAATCTGTAAATGATTGAAAATAATTTAGGCACACGCAAGATATAATAACATCAACACATGACCTGTTGTACAGAGAAATTCAATGTGAGCTTCATGGACATTCAATTGCCACATTTCGTAAGTGTTTGAAACAAATTTGCCGTTGCGCGCCTTTGGCGCCAGCGGTCATCAATAATCCGGACATTTTCTAATTGTCCTGGCGAAAGCCGGACATTTTGTTTCACGATTTGCAAAAATAACAAATCAGGACAAATTCTAACATTGCTGGACAATTTCTAACTTTCGGACAACTTTTCACAATCCAGCCGAACAAGTTCTAATGTCGCCGGACACTTTCTAACTTTTGGACGACTTTTCACAATCCCGCCGAAGGTGCCGATGGCACCGACGGCCGCCGACGTTGTATCAACATTATCAACCCTGATGCCGCCTTCTGACTCCTATGCAACAAGCCGGCGAGTCGCGAACAACTGCCTTCTACGTCAGGAAAGTTCTGATTGTCAGTTGTGGATTACAAAAGTTTTTCAACTTTTGACTTCTCTTCCGAGAATGATAGGTTCCACGGGCCTATCCGTCGGGACGGCCGTAGTCAACGAGCACCCGGCCCCTTGTCTTTAGTTCACTGGAAGGAACTCATGCCATCCCGACATATATAGCAAATTATTTAAAACATCGGAATGCTACCAAACTTTTTTTTCAAAAATGAGTTTCCTCGACCAACAAAAATTTGGCAGAAAAAAACACATACCTGCTGGCGGTGCCCGACGAAAGTCCGCTGAAATTTTTTTTCTCGAACACGAACATTTTCGTTGGACACATTTTCTCATGACCTGATGGCGGTGCCCGGCAAAAGATCCCCGACATATTGTGTCTCAACCACAAACATTTTCGTTGGACAACTTTGCCTTGACCTGATGGCGGTTCCCGACGGCATCCCCGACATACTGTGTCTCAACCACAACATTTTCGTTGGACAATTTTCCCATGAACTGATGGCGGTGCCCGACGCAAAAATCCCCTAACTCAAAAAAGACATCAATAACGATATGAATGTAAATCCAAAAGTTTTTTTTCCTTCAACTTTCATGGTTTATAAAACTCTATAATTGAACACTAAAGAAACAGGGTTTCCTTCATAATTTTTTTACCTATTACATTTATTTATAACATTTTAGCGGCGCTTGTTGAGTCTTTATTTCTATGAGCGCATAAACAAATTGTATATCAAATTGAAGAGAATTTTCTGCTCTTTACGCTGATACCAAACGTTGTTGAGCGCGCCACTTGGTTACAGAAATACGAAATGCGAAACTTGCCAAATTTGCGGCACTTCTTGTGCCTTTATTTTTGTGTGCGCATGTATGATCAATATATTGAAATGAAGAACAACGTTCCGTCTTTATTTAGACGTAATATTTATCAAAATCCGCCAAGTGGTATAGAAAATATCGAGTGCCAAAGAAAGGTACATGAAAATCGAACTTCAGATCACATGAAAAGAACCCTTTGTGCGGCGCTTGCTGCATCGTCGTTTGTTTTAGCGCATGTACATTTTATATATCACTTTGTAGACAATTTATTTCTCTTGATAATGATATAAATGGTTTTGAAATGTGTCATTTGTACACGGGGATATGAAGTGCCAAAGTTTCCCTATTTGCATCACTAACGGAATTGCGAAGTGCGAAAGTTGTTCTTTTTACGGCACTTGTTGAGTCTTTATTTATTTGCGCGCATAATAATTGATATAGGGAATTAGAGACAATTCATTTGTCTTTATAGTGATGTAAAATTCAACAAAATCTTTTTCACGGTGTAAAAGAAATTCATTGTGAAAGAAAGGCACATGAAAATCGCGCTTCAGATCACATGATAAGAAAGTCGGCAAAATTACCTTTTTGTGCGGCGCTTGCTGTATCTTTATGAATTGTTGCGCATGTACACATTTTACATGGGATTAAAGACAATCTTTTTCTCTATCTTGTGATATGAAAAATGTCAAAATATGTTGAGCACATCATGAGAAAATTGGTGTGACAAAACAGTGTAAAACTAAAAATATATAAAAATCACCTTTTTTGCGGCACATGCGGTATCTTTATTTCACGAGGCGCACATATGTTTTTTACATCGAATTAAAGACATTTTTTTTCTCTTTCAAATGATCCCACCTATATTGAAATCCGCCCAAGGGTTCAGAACATAGGGCGTGCGATAGGAAGGCGTGCATAGGGTCAAAATGCACGCGTCTCAGTAAACGATAGCATGCGCGGGTCGGTAAGCTCGTGCGAGAGGGTAGAAAGTGCCCACAGGCTATTAGCACGTGCGGCGGGGAGTGGGGAAAAATTGAGTGATTTTAACGTTTATTTTCGGTACGATAAACATTATCAATACTCTCATAACTTTCGGAGCATGTTCGCGCATTATTTAGAACACCAACGAAACAAAACACGGTTGCTTAGCGACAGCCGGAACGAAAATACAAGCGTTGAACTGAGACTACTGCTAGGCAATAAATTTCCGGGACCCGCTACCGAGACCCGCGGTCATAATTAGTTAGCGTGAGAAAAATAGAGTGTGCTACTCGCATCCCGCTAAGAGGACTTGCGGGCAAAGCTAATTTCATCCCGGAATATTCCGGGACCCGCATCTTAAGGGTTAATAATCATTGCCATGATAGATCATATGGATTATTCTGCCTTCTTCTTTAACATTAGGACAAATTCTTAGACAAAAGTTGAAAAACCTCAAAATAAATATTTGTGGTATGTCATTCTTCAAATTCTGAGTTGTCTCCCATTGTTGCCAATCAGGAAGTGGCTCTTTAGCCATTTTTCTCCAGGTATTATGTTTGATTAATTGATTCATTTGTCTCGTGAAAAATTAACTCTGCTGAGAGCGCTAGTAAAATCTCAAAATTAAGTCAGTTCAAATGCACTTATCTTTTTATTTACTGATTTATAACAATTGTAAACTTTCAAGCTTATGGTACACAATCTGAAACATTATCATTCACTGTAAGCACCTCAATAAACCATCACCTTGTAACGTCTTTAAACAGATGCTAAAATAATGAGTAACAAAACTTTCTGGGAGGCCAATGGTCAGGAAAACAAGATGTACTTTCCTGTGTCTCTAGGGCTGTAGGTAATGGTTAGTTTCTCTCCCCAGGCCAACTACGTGATCCCTGCATTTATGTGTGTGATGGTGCTTCTCATCTTCCAAATCCCGGCCTATGTATCCACCAGCAACCTGCCTGCTGTAGTCGGTCTCTTCCTAATGTACGGGTGAGTAAAGAGAAGTTCTTTCTTTTGTAACGCTGACAAATATGTTCTAATGCTGTACAAATATTTTTCTGTAGATCTATAAATAATAAGTTTTCTGAAAAGAAATTGCTGATCTCCTGAATCATTCATAGACACTTGAAATTATATTATATTTTTTTTAGAATCACCAAACTATGGTACTAACCTTAGTATTTTTTTTTTAAATTCTCGGCGTCTTGACCATTAATGACATTACCCATTTATCTTCATGAGATTAGTGTGATTTTTGTATTATACAACATTTCGAACTTTAGTCATGTAGCAGATATTTGAGTGTCAAAATTATTTATAACTGATTCTTTCCCATTTGAATCACATAAAATATCCTGAAAAAGGCCAGTTCCTTTTGTCTGCAAAATTTACATCATAACAGGCAGGGAGCTCTTTTTCAAACAACTGTTGCTCTGCAACAGTGGTTTATGCATATGTGCACAAATGAAACATGTCTGTATTTATGTTTATCTCTACGGATAATATCATGAACTCCTCTTCTGATGCAGGTGGTCCATCACCCCCGTGATGTACCCGGCCTCCTTCCTGTTCAACGAGCCCAGCACGGCCTACATCTGTCTAATCGTCATCAACCTCTTCACCGGCATCACCTGCATCGTGTCCAGTTTCCTCCTCGAGCTCTTCTCCTATGATAAGGTACATATGTGAAGAGAGAGTTCCAAAGTGGTTTTTGAAATTCTTCAAATAATTCTTTTTTCATTCTGACATATGATTATCAGACAATGCCCTTGAAACATGGTATCGGCAATTAAAATAAGTTCTTAAATTCGATCATTTTTTAAGATATCCCTTTAGGTTGTTCTATCAGATCTTAGGCATTCAGTTTGAAGCTGGCGTCGCTTTGACTCTAAATTACTTCTCAAAATGTCAAATCATCCATTACTCTAAGGAGTTTTGCAAGCGGACTCAAGGTCATGTAGCAAGCTATCTGATTTGTCCAAAATCTCTTCTGCCAGGGCATGCAACTCTGTTGGGCTTTGCAAGATATACTGTTTGCTATCCATCGTTGATATGAAAAATAGAACATCTAAAGCTGTGTACGAAAAACAAAATTATAGTGAATGGCTTGATCTTATTTCAATATCTATCTCACAATTTGACCAAGAAGAGTGCATGTTCATTCAAACTGTAAAACTTTGAGAAATTAGGTTTTCATCTTTGGTACGAGTGTTGAAAAACTTGCTTTTGCATGATGAGGCATTGTTTTATCTTATAAATATTTTGTAACCTTTTGGTTATTCTATTATTATATCTTTTTTTAGGTTGTAACAGTAAGTAAACCTGCAGCATTTATATTCACCAAATGCAGTAAAATCATAAAAGAAAGCCGATATATGATAAGCCAATATATAATGATTTTAACAGGATAACTTTACATAACTGTACACTTATTTATCTGAAATGAAATTATGACGTATTATTCTATCATGCTGTTCCCTCAGGACCTTGACAAGATCCATGATGTTCTGAAGATCATCTTCATGATGTTCCCAAACTACTGTCTGGGTCGTGGGTTGATGGATCTTGCTTTCAACGAGTACAAGAACGAGTTTTACTTTAAGACTGGTACGTATTTCAGCTTTGCTCTGTTTTCAAGAATTCATTGTTCTATTTAAATTCAAATGAGTAATGAAAAAAAAATATAGACTTGGGAGTAAAAAAGTTTAAATCTGTTGAGAATACAAACTTGAATTGAGAGGGCATATTTTTGCTAAAGAAGTCACTCATCAAGACTAAGTTAATGAAGATTTGTTGGATTTAAACTTCTTATTTTGCCATGGATGACTATAATAGAAATAAAGAAAATCAGAAATTTTCTCACATTTAAGAGTTATCTCCCTTTCTTCAGGTCAGTATGACATGATGCGGTCCCCAATGGAGTGGAGCATCATTCCAGTTCACTTGGTTGCCATGACAGTGATTGGTCTCCTGGCCTTTCTGATTACCATCCTGTGTGAATACAAGTTCTTTATTCCTGCAAGGTAAGAAAATGAAATACTAATATTTCTGACTTTCATGAAGTCAATGTCAGAAAAAAGTTTTTCAAGTGACAATTGTTGAAGAATTAGTGATTAGTAATGTTTTGCTACTTTTCAGACAAACAAAGGCCCCAAGCACAAACAATCTAGATGAAGATGTTGATGTGACCACAGAGAGGAAACGTGTACTAAAGGGCAGCGGCAGATACGATATGCTTCGTCTGGAGAACCTCACAAAGGTAGATTACTCTCATTTCATGAACATCATAAAGGTAGATAACTCTAATTTCATTTAACTCACAATAGTTGGTAACTCCAATGTCATTAAAGTCACAAAGGTAGATAACTCATCTCATGAACATCATAAAGGTAGATAACTCTAATTTCATTTAACTCACAATAGTAGGTAACTCCAATGTCATTAGTCACAAAGGTAGATAACTCATCTCATGGACATCATAAAGGTAGATAACTCTAATTTCATGAACATCATAAAGGTAGATAACTCTAATTTCATTTAACTCACAATAGTAGATAACTCCAATGTCATTAAAGTCACAAAGGTAGATAACTCATCTCATGAACATCATAAAGGTAGATATTTCATTTCATTAACGTCACAAAGGTAGATGACTGTCATTTCACCAACATCACAAATAAAGATAACTGTTAATTCACTATACTATTCTTCTTTCATGCACCTCAAAGGTAGATCATTCTCAATTTAAAAAGGTAGATAACTTACAATTTATGCTTGATGCTGCAATCCCTAAGTTAGCAATGCTTGATCACTATACCAGAATCCTTGTAAAAATCTTATTTGGATTTCAAAATATGTTTCAATTGAAGGAATACCTATATCTCTATAAATAATTCATATGAGTATATGTATGCATTTTGGTTGAGGATATGACAAAGGTAGTACTTTAAACACCAGATAAACTTTTGAGGTATGATATATTTTAGGTCATCTGGGCTGAAAGGTCTGTTGGGATTAGGGCGTGGCATGGCATCTGTCCGTCCATCCATCTGTACACTTTTCACAGTTTTGACTTCTTCTCTAGAAATATTCACCATATTTTTTTAATTTCCAGGTTTACAGAACCCGAAAATTGGGACGCCACCTGGCTGTTGACAAATTGTGTCTTGGTGTTCCACCAGGGGAGGTAATTCAATAGCAATTCAATATTCAGTAATTCAATATATTCGCTTCTTTTATCATTTGTCTCTCTTAACTATTCGCCAATAACTAAGTAATTCAAGGTTCTGTCCTGAATCGATCAAAATATTGGTAAAGCAAATCTACTTTTGGGAAAATATATTTTCAGGACTCCTCTGATATAGAAGTTATTCCTGTGATCTATCTTAGCCAATTTACGATTACGGCCTGTCATTGATCTAAGGGTAAAAACTGTAAGGACAGTTCTGAACAATTATCCCTATATTTTCGTGCTTTGGCATACTTAAAATCATTATAGCAAAAATTAAAGCAGTTCTAGAAGATTGGTGAGTTTAGTGACACTAAAGTAAAAATTATATTATCACAAATTCATTCACACAACCATTTCCTTGTGTTTAGTGCTTTGGCCTCCTCGGGGTTAATGGTGCTGGTAAAACAACTACCTTCAAGATGCTGACCGGGGACCTCCAACCCTCGTCAGGGTCAGCGTACCTGAATGGCAACAGGTGAGACTTTGGAGATCAAAATTAAAGGGATAGTTAGAGGGGGATTCGCTGATTTTTGTGTTTTAGTAATCTGGTATGATTAGTTTCATTATTTTCACAATTTTGTAAGTCTAATAAAAAAAATACATGTTATATGATCTATACCATTCACAGATTTCACCGCAATGCATAGACAGAATGGTGTTTAGGGCTTTCTCCCTGCAATAATACTAGCGGCTGCGATGTAAGTGAAATGCTCTTGAAAGCGGTGTTAAACCCCATATCACCTCACCTAACCTCACCTCAGTTCTCAAACTAACAAATATTTTTGTCATGACTATACAACTATGCTTTAGCAAGGCTATCCACACTCAAAGCAAAGTCACAGAAAAGTCCTCAACTGAGATCTTCATAACCTGAGACTATGCTAACTCTGTTCATTACCCATATGGTTAATCATAAGTGATGACATATTTTCAATATGAGCACATGTGCACATATCACTTTTGCCTAGCAACGATTGTTTCAGCGCGAGTGACCATATTATGTCGTCTGTGACGTCATCAAACCATTGTTCGTGACGTCACCGAAGCGGGCCGCCGCAAAGAAAGCAGGCCGCTTTCCGTGTGTTTTGAATGATATAGAATCGGTAATAAAGAAATTATCACCCTCAGAATTGTGTCATATGACTTTTATGAAACTTGTGCGAACTTGTGTATAACCCTCGCTCTCGCTCGGGTAATACAAAAATTCCCACTCATTTCGTAAAAGTCATATGACACACTTCCTCGGGTAATGATCTCTATTTATTCTCCCCAGTGTAATCAAGGAGCTCAACAAGGTCCAGCAGAGCATCGGGTACTGTCCTCAGTTCGACTCCCTCTACGATGAACTCACAGCTCGGGAACACCTCCAGTTCTACTGCAGGCTGCGCGGAGTTTCACCCAAAGATGAAAAACAGGTGGGTCTTTGTCCCTTTACTCATATATACACGTCCAAGAATGCTGCAGTGGTCAAAGAATAGGTCAGAATAGACCTCTGTAATAGTATCTTGTCTATACAGCATTATCAAATCCAATTATTTTCTGTACCAAAATTTAAAGAAAAACTTGAAATAAAATAAATAGAAATGCAGTCTGATTAAGATTTACCATGTTCATAGGAATACAAGTTTCAAAATATTGAATTTGTCGAGATTTGAACTTGTTCTGTCTTGGGCTCTCATCTCATTGGGTCTGACAGCAGTCACACTTGGCAATGTCATGAATACCTACTTGCTCTCTAGGCCATGCTTATGTTGGTATGCAGAACCAGGGCTGATTATGAGTAATGAATCTACTGGAGTCCCCAGATCCCTTTCCTTGCTTTCCAGCTAAAAGTCCTCATACAAATTATTTTATCAATTCTTATACTTGATTCAAGGGTCCTTTGTTTCTCTACTTCTCTACTTGTTCTTCAGGCCATGCATATGTTGGAATTGGCAGAAACTAAGCTGATTATGAATAATTAATCTGCCAGGATCACTAGATCTCTTTCCTTGCTATTAGTCCTTATACAAAATATTTGATCAATTCTTATACTTGTACTTTGATTCAAGGTTCTTTGCCATTTAATCATCAATCTGCTGACGAGATTCTGATTTTGAAACCATGTGTGATAATAATTGTTCTTCTGATTTCACACACAGGTGGTGAACTGGGCGCTGTCCAAACTAGGACTGACCAAGTACGCAGACAAACTGTCAGGAACATACAGTGGCGGTAACAAGAGGAAACTCTCCACAGCTATTGCTCTCATCGGTCATCCACCGGTCATCTTCATGGTCAGTGGTCAACAGAATAGGAAATATTTTATGTACATATGATTAATGTCATTACATGGAGAATCTGAAATGTTTTCTAATATGGAATATTTTAGTATGGGTTGAAAGTATGCTAGTCTTACCAAGGGTTTGTCCTGAATTACCAAGTATTTAACCATGTTTGTTATCATGATAAGTCATAAGGCATAAGGTTCTA
The DNA here is from genome assembly GCA_921293015.1 of Phorcus lineatus. Lineage (NCBI taxonomy): Eukaryota > Metazoa > Mollusca > Gastropoda > Trochida > Trochidae > Phorcus > Phorcus lineatus. The sequence continues at coordinate 10,135,302 of OV121097.1, read as the reverse complement.
TTCATATAGTACATCAATTGTGTTTGGAAAAAAACCTATATTTCTATATAGTTTTATTAAATTCATTTTATTTCCAGGATGAGCGTGACATAGTGAATCTCACCTTAGAGTTTTTGATGTGGAATATATCAATAGAAGTTTATAAAAGTTAAAAACATTAAGTGGCTTGATTACCATATAAATGTTCTCAATAAACAGATGTTTATGTATTTATCTAAAAACACAAGAGTTAGAATCTATTTATGTTGTTACAAAAATTTCATGTTTTTTTTTTTTTTAAATTTCTTGTTGGATTTACAAAAATATGTTACTTCCAGGATGAGCCAACAACAGGAATGGATCCTCACTCCCGTCGCTTCCTGTGGGATCTGATTCTCAGTCTCATCCAAGATGGCCGCTCGGTCATCCTGACCTCTCACAGGTAAGGTTTTGTTTATAAGAAACAGATAATTCATGTTTTGGGCTTGCAAAAGGCAATCGAAGGAGCTGAGGAAGAAGATTAGTGCTAGGTGTTTAAATTTCTATATAAATGCAATCGACTACCTAAAATTAACAAGAATTTATTTTATTGTAGATAATGGGATCTCAAATATAAACAATTAAACAACATTATCTACAAATCTAGTGTCATTCTGTTAACTTATTCCAAATTTATATAATCAGCATGGAGGAATGCGAGGTACTATGCAGCCGTTTGGCAATCATGGTGAATGGCCAATTCAAGTGTCTGGGCAGTATTCAGCACCTCAAGAACAAGTATGGAGACGGGTACACGTTCAGCTTCAGACTCAAGGGGCCACACTACGAGGAGGCCAGTCGGGGAGTCATGCGATTTGTCGAGAGAAATATACCTGAAGCAGTTTTAAAGGTAAATCAATAGTTTATCAATGTAAGACTTTATATTTGTAAACAAGGAATATCCATTAAGGAAAATTTCCTCATTTTTCAGGCCATTAGGGAAATGATTCTATTAATGTAGGGTTTCAGTTCGACAACACATGGAAGAGTTATCATCTCATATATGATCTAACTGAGGAGTGATATGAGCTGTAATTGGAGAGCATCTCCTTGTATTGTTTATCCAGGAGCAGCACTTCAACCTCCTCCAGTATGAGCTGGGCTCGGAGAGCATCTCCCTGTCTTAGTCCTTATAAAACTCTCCCACCCATGTTTTCTAAGCCAAATGGTTTCTTGTTTATCCAGGAGCAGCATTTCAACCTCCTCCAGTATGAGCTGGGCTCAGAGATCATCTCCCTGTCTTAGTCCTTATAAAACTCTGATCACCACCCATGTTTTCTAAGCCAAATGGTTTCTTGTTTATCCAGGAGCAGCACTTCAACCTCCTCCAGTATGAGCTGGGCTCAGAGATCATCTCCCTGTCTTAGTCGTTATAAAACTCTCACCACCCATGTTTTCTAAACCAAATGGTTTCTTGTTTATCCAGGAACAGCACTTCAACCTCCTCCAGTATGAGCTGGGCTCGGAGAGCATCTCTCTGGCGCATCTCTTCTCCTGTATGGAGGAGGCACAGCAGGAACTGCAGATCGAGGACTACTCTGTTAGTCAGAACACATTAGACAATGTGAGTAACATCACAGTGCAATTTGACAAGGGAGTTAACCCTTGGTAATAATTTGCCATCAACATTTTCAGTTTATGATGAGAATATTCTTTGTAAACCTGTAGCAACTTATAGACATAGCACACATGATAACATTGAATCCTATATGGATGTTAACACTTTTATCTATCTGAGCAGTGGAAAACCCTCCTCAATTTGTTTAAACCTTCGAGAGAACTTATCTGCCTTGCTACAGATCCTTCATGGTATATATAGAGCATTCCGTAGGTAGATGACCACATTGACAAAGTTCAAGAATTCTAAAAAGTCGGATTAAATAATTAAATGGAATGAGTTTACCTAAGACAATGTGGATAGAAATATCTTTGCAATTTTTTTTCTTGAACATTTTGTCACTGATTGATTTTTTAAAAGTAAATCTGTATTCCTAATTCCAGGTCTTCATTAACTTTGTGAAACAACAAATGGAGATTGTGCAAGATAATAACGCAGGTGCTTCACGTAGCATATTCTCAAGGTCGAGGTCAAGGTCAAGGACACGTGCAACTCCAACGGACGAGGACGAACCCCTATTGGTAGGAGATGAAGATGCCTCACTTCTCAATGATGATGATGACGATGATGATCTCTTGTTGCGTCTTGACCAATCAAACGGGGTAAGTATCCTTGCTTGCTTGAATGACATTTTGGCCAATAAACCATAATTAGAGAATCGTACTGCTTTAACCCCCTTTTGTCTGTCAGTGCAGTAGTTTTTCTATCAGCTTACAGAAGTCTTGAGATAATTAGTTCGTGAGTGTCTTAGGCTTCCTAAACATCTGCTACTAGGGCAGTCTGAAGATCATGTTCTGAGGAATAAAAGTTTTAAAAATTGACTGTACTGGGATTTGAACTCACTCTATCAGGGGTTTTGCTCTCCAAAAAGGTCTGAAAATACCCTCATTAGGGTTCATGTTCTTTTTTAAAACTTTTATCCCACTGAACATGGTTGATTTTAATCTCACTGCTACTGGGGAAAGGTTGTGTGCTGCGCTAGGTGAAGGGTTTACAATATTGTATGCAGTTTTGGGATTCCTTCTAAGAATTTTTCCTGGATCTTTTTCACAAAGGCTCTTAGATCTATGACTACCAATAGTCGAATGCTTTAAAGATATATTTAGTGGAAACCAAATTTTGGTTGATTCTTTGATGGGGATTCTAGAAGTTTGGGTGATAAAGGTAGTTGCTTAACTCTTGCTAAGGCAATGTTTCACACAGGTTGTTTTAAAGCAGGCCTTCCCAGAATAAAGAATATCTGATATATTCTCAATTGTACATTCTGATATCAAATAATGATAATGAAAACACAATCAATCTTAAACATAAGTTTATAAGTTTAGTTTAGTCTCCTGCTGATTCAAAAATACTTCTGGGTAGCGATAGTAAACTACTCAGCATGCCTGTAACTTTGCCAATCAGAATTCATTCTCAATAATTTATCTTATAAGTGTAACACAACAGTAATGAACACAAAAAATAACAGTTTTGTGGATCTTTTGACAATCACAACTTTGATTATTCCGTCTGTATTACTATGATGTTTGGCCTCCTTTCACAAAGCAAACTTTGCTAAGGTTAACCTTTGCTGACATTCTTGAATGTTTCACAAGGTTACCTTAGCATCTAATGATCACCTTCTTACTTTGTAAAAATAGGCTCTGATCTAAGGGAGCTAACTCTGTGAAAGAGGGTCCAGGAAAAGCTGCTTTCATTTCATCATTCACTGCTGCATTAGTCTTTCTTTTACCATATCATTGAAAATTTTCCATCAACTAAAAATGGCATGAGGACTAAAAGGAAGATGAATAAATGAAAACTTTGACTGTATTTGATAATGTTGTTCTAGCTGCATGTTCATTGATTGCATGGAATCAGACATTTTGAAAACAATTTTGGTATTTCTTTTTTCATTTTTTATTTCCTTTTTCACACTACAAGCTAAAAAGAAATACAAGCATGTTAAAACGGATATTTTTGGGAGCCATCCTTGTAAAAAGAAATTGCATTTTGTGTGATATCAGTCATTTTTGAAGAAAAAAACCCATTCTATTGCATAAAATATTATAATTAAAATAAATTTCTATTGTATTTTCAAAATTCAAAGCATCTTCATTTCTTTTGAAAATTTGAAAATAATGATTTTAAGTCAATGTTCAGTGAGTTTATTTAGTTTATCATGTCATGCTTTTTGCTCATTTTCTTATTTAATATTCCCAATTCCTGCACAGAAATAACCATCAGACACAATCTTTTGCAGGTTGTCTAGGTTACGCTTCTCACATTCCATCATTATCTTTTGTAAGTTTTTTTGCTCAGTTTTGTGTTCTTGATTTACCACTCGATTTATCACTTGATTTATCACTTGATTTGAAATTATGTTTTGTTACTGATATCACTGCACTTCATATATGTTATTTTGCAAAATAATTTTTTCTACATTGATAATCAACAGCACGACATTTAATTGTTATTTTTATGTCATTCCCATATATTTCATTTCATAATTGGTTATGGTTTTCTCAGAGCGATTGATTATAGAAATTGAATTTCCTATAGCCTTTTATAATACATATTACTTAAATGCATTCAAAAATTATAAATCCATAATTGATTATCATTTTTGCATAGCGATTGATTATGAATAATCAATTTACTGTAGAATTCTGTAATAAATATTCCCAGAGCTTTTGATGATGGAAATTAATTTTTCCTGGATAGATAATAATATCTCAGAGCACTCATTAATGAATATTCATTTTTTCATAACATTCAATAATGAACATTCATTTCTTCAAAACATCTATTAACAATTATTCATTTTCTGTAGCATTGATAATAAGCATTCACTATGCTATATCATTCCATGAAAGCTTTTCATTCCCTCAAATGATTTGTTGAATGAAAAGTTTGAGAAGCATTCTAGAAGTTGTCAGTTTAAGGAAGACAAAGAATTTTATGGATTATCAACTTCTTTATTATATTGATAGCGACGTTTCGGTAAAGGTTCTAAGAACCTATACTTTCTGAGAACTTATACCGAAACGTTGCTATCAGTATAATAAAGAAATTGATAATCCTTAAAAATCCTTGTCTAGGTTCTAAGAATCTATGCTGAAACGTCCCTTTCAGTATATTCTTATCCAAACAGGCACAAATATGCTGGGTATTAAAGTTTTCATAATGGTCACGGGAATTACAGTTTTACTAAAAATAACTCCAGATCTGACTGGCTTACAGATCTATTTCTATTCATTCGTTCAGTGAGTCCAGCGTATACGTGTCAAAGAGAATTAAAACAAACATCATTCCTATAACTAATAGTTACACTAATATCATAACTGTTATCTAACACTATGGAAGATAAAGTACCACCATTCCTATAACTTATAACTAATATCATAGCTAATACATATAACACTCTGGAAGATTAAGTACCATAATTCCTACAACTTATAACTAATATCATAGCTAATACATAACTCCATGGAGAATTAAGTACCACCATTCCTATAACTGATATCATAACTCTTATGTCACACTTTGGAAGATTAAGTACCATCATTTTATAACTTATAACTAATATCATTACTGATACATAACACTATTGATGATTAAGTACCATCATTTCATAACTTATAACTAATATCATAACTGATATCTAACACTATTGATGATTAAGTACCATCATTTCATAACTTATAACTAATATCATAACTGATACATAACACTATTGATGATTAAGTACCATCATTTGATAACTTATAACTAATATCATAACTGATACATAACACTATTGATGATTAAGTACCATCATTTCATAACTTATAACTAATATCATTACTGATACATAACACTATTGATGATTAAGTACCATCATTTCATAACTTATAACTAATATCATAACTGATACATAACACTATTGATGATTAAGTACCATCATTTGATAACTTATAACTAATATCATTACTGATACATAACACTATTGATGATTAAGTACCATCATTTCATAACTTATAACTAATATCATAACTGATACATAACACTATTGATGATTAAGTACCATCATTTCATAACTTATAACTAATATCATTACTGATACATAACACTATTGATGATTAAGTACCATCATTTCATAACTTATAACTAATATCATTACTAATACATAACACTACTGATGATTAAGTACCATCATTTCATAACTTATAACTAATATCATTACTAATACATAACACTATTGATGATTAAGTACCATCATTTCATAACTTATAACTAATATCGTTACTAATACATAACACTATTGATGATTAAGTACCATCATTCCTATAACTATATTTCCAATTGTCAATGTTTTCCTTATTTCATGGAGACCCTGGCTGATCCTATAGCGCATATTTCATGATAACAAAATTGAATTGTCAGTAACCATTTCTGTATTTAGCTGTATTTTTTTGACATTCAAAACAAATGTGACGTAACAGATTATATACAGGTATGGCACGGAATGAATAAATTGCATGGAAATCGTTTATTGTTATCATATTTCCAGAATACATCAACTGGTAAATATCTGATTTTGAGATACACGAATGCCTAATACAAAAATCATGATAAAATGCTTTGAATAATTGGTATATTGATCATTGTGTACACTGTGTTTTATTAACATATTCATAAATTTATCATTAGAGTATTTTATTATATTTTCAGACCAGACTGACTCTGATGCCATTATGAAGAAAGAAATATTTCATCTATTGCCAACTGTGATTGTGTATATAAGCCGATATATAAAGACTTCAATAGAGAACACTGTACAACAAATAGGAGCAAATTCTTCCAGTGTAGGTCACGGAAACATTAACCCTTTTCATGCTGAATGTGACATAAATTGACACAAATATCATTCTGCTGGAGAACTAATCCTGCTCGAGTTAACCCTTCCAATTCAACTTTAACATCACCCACTACCAAGAGAGGGAAGGAGATGAGAGGGAAAGTAAGAGGGTTAACACGTTTGACACTGATGTAGGAATTCCTGGGTTTGAACCCTGCCAGGACAAATGTTATCATTGGCTTCATGGTGTGTGATATTGAAACGACTACATCTATTACCTATTACTTCATCTTGTGGTATATTGAAATCACTACCAAAAGGGGAAGGAGGTAAAGAGGTGGAGAGGTTTGACATGGGATAAAGAAGTACTGGGTTTGAACCTTGCCAGAAGAGACTTTACTGGCTGCTGTGGAATATTGATGTTGAGTATAATGAAACTCATGGTTCCAACACAAGCAGATTTCTTTTCAGTGCAAAGCCATAATGGCGCTTCATTCTTTCTCCCTTTGAATCTTTCTCAGCTTTGTTTCTAACACTTGGATAGTAATGGAATAAGAGATGTTTAACTCCATACCATCTCACTTGGAAGTTCTTCACAGGCTCAAGTCAGCTTTATATTTTGAGTGGACATGCTGTTTATTGGTCGACTTGTATAATAAGTGAGTGAAGTTCCACAGATCAGATCATCTCCTTTGGTAGTTCAGCCCAATGTCAAGAGGATTAAAATGGTCGACTTCCTGTTTGTAATGTTGGTCTATGGATCAGATCATCTTCTTTAGTAATTTATCCCAACATCAAGTGGACAGAATTGATGGACTTCATGTCTGTTGGTTGACATGGGCAATCTGTAATCCAATTAAAACCCAGATCAACCCGCCTGGCCTCCTTGTAGTATTTCCAAGCATCAAATGGATGAAAAAGGGGTACTTCCAATCTATTGTTGACATGTGTAACTCAGATCGCCTTGCCTGTTTGTAGTTTATCCCAGTATAAAGTGGACAAAGATGGTGGACTTCCTGTATGGCGGTTTACTTAAGTTTACAGAAAGGAAAGTTAAACCCCACTTCTCCTCACCTAACCTCTTTTGGTAGTTCACCAAGTGGACAAATGGACTTATTGACACTTGCCTGTTGCTTGACATGTGTAATCCATGAAAGAAATTAAACCCAGGATCACTTGCCTGGTCTCCTTATCATAGTATGAAGTGGGAAAGATGGCTGACTTCCTGTCTGTTGCTTGATATGTGCATCAGTGACACATGAATGAATAATGATGAATACAGTTGTTGCAGTGCCTGATGCCTTACCAGGAATCGTTTTAAAAAGTGATAAAAAAGAATGTTTTACACCCAGGTTGAAAATGTTTCCAGTGAAGTTCTTTCAGCTTATTTGACTCTACATAGATATCCAACCAGGGTCAACATGTTTGATTCTACATTGATATCGACCACAGGCCAACATGTTTGACACTTCATAAACATCAAACACTGGCCCTCATGTTTGACTCTAAATTAATATCCAACACAAGCCAACATGTTTGACTCATCATAAATATCAAACACTGGCCAACACATTTGACTCTACATTTATATCCAACAAGGTTCAACATGTTTGATTCTATATTAATATCCAACACAGGTCAACATGTTTGACTTTATACTTAACATGGAACACCATGTTTGACTCAAGCAGGTATATATCAAACACAGGCCAGGCCAATGTGTTTGATCTTGCCAGGTCTTTATCTGACAATCTAACTCTGCCATGAATATCCAACATCGGCCAAGAAATAGACACATCATCATTTTAAAGAGCATTGATTTAAACTTGTCTGCCTTGTCTTTGCTGCTGGTTGTAATGGCCGAACAATTTGATCTCTTCTCTAACATTGCCGTATATATCACAAGGGGTATGTTAAATTATATATACATACATGTATATTTCATGAGGAATTGGATATATTTGTATAATGCATATGCTTTATCAAGATTGAGATGATTAATATGGATTTTTTATGTAAATTTACAAACTATTTGTGATAGGAACGCATTATTAACAAAGCATCTGCATAAAAAAGGGTCTCTTCGTCTCATGTGGTATCCTCTAGAGATATATTTGACATTTTATAGGAAAAATCATTAGCATATAATCTTTGATATTTAAGAATTTTGTGAGCTTCAAATTCAGAATATTTAAAAAATGATAGTTTATGTTTATAAGTTGTAGATTTTTTTCATCGTTATTCAGGAAAAAATTTAATGTGCAATACATCATTAATCTGTGTGCATTAAAAATTATGTCAATATAATGGAAAAAGTATATATTCATTGAAGAAAACAAATTAAAAAAGTTAAGGACCTCTCAATATTCCATATGGATTGTCATTAAAAGATATGAAATATATACCATTGCAACAAAAGATTTTTTAATGACTTTTGTTATTTTGATAAAAAATTTAGCATGACAGCAATGTTTTATTTGTAGAGCTCGATGTGAAAAATGGTACTTTGGGACAGTCCCCAAATTATTTTGTCCAGATTGAGTTTAGTATTACTTTTTATTTCACTTCAGTAATTCACTATCACAATAACATGGTCCCAGTTCTTAGAATGATTGTCATATTATATGCACACAATGCAATTAATAATTAAAACTATATAGAATCTTGTTAACCCTTGGAACGCAGGGGGCATCTAACCCTTTCTCTTCTATTGTAGTGAGTGGCTTATTTTACTTCTGGATCAGTAACAAACTCCTCCTGAAATATTCTCTTTTATAACTATAAACTCTTCTCTGATTTCAGGCAGTCATGAATTTATTCAACAGTTAAGCTAAATGTTGTTTAGCCGAATACAATTTGTTAAAGGTCCGAGGTAGCATTTTGACATTTAGTGCTTAGGTCATTGTTTATATTGACACGTAAAAAAAAAATGAATGAGCTTAAGGCTCAACCTGAATTATTTATGCTCTTTGTTTAAAAGCTATCATTTCATATATTCAAAAAGTTTCTTCTTTGAGTGGCTTTTAGAAGTTGAAAACAATAAAGTATGAAGAAGTATGAAGAACTTCTGTATTTTGAGAGTGCCATGTTTTGATACAGATTTTTCTTTCTTTAATGAGCATGAAAAATAATTGCTTCAGGATTCTCATAAATGAGAATAATTTAAAGCATGTCTTCAACGACTGGTAGCACCTTTCAGTCACCAAATCTTAAGATCATGTGTAATTTTTTTTTTTCTAAGTAAGGCTCTGACTTATTGATTAAGCATAAATTGCACGACCAAGTTGAGTTTTAAACAAAATGTCTTTGAAAAAGTAAAAAAAAAATTTTGGGGGGCACTAAGGGTTAACAATATATGTAATTTGAATTCCTGACATTGGTGATATCTAACAGCTCAATATGTGATATATGATTTTTCATGCCACATGCTTTTATTAAAACTTGATTGTATTGTGGTGTTTGTGCAAAAGGGTTAAAGTGTGTGTAAGTAAGTAAGTAATTCTTATGATATAGATGTTTGTAGATATTTGCAAGATACAAGGATGAAACTTGTGTAATATATATTTGGTTGTCATGTGATCATCAGTGATTTGAGTTTGCTTGTGTATTTGTTTTTATGTTTCATTTTGTTTTTGATTATTTATTTGAATATAAGTCAATGCATTTATGTACATATATGGATAGATAAATATTGTAGTCATGATCTGTTAACTTATAGGTCAACTGCAAAATAATTGGTAATTACAGCGTTTTAACATTTCCTTCCGTTAAACATAATGTTATGTTCAAGAAATATCAATGATTTTTATATTTCTATATTTTGGTAAGGTTTATGCTTAAGTAAAGATCATTCCTAGAATTGAGGGTAAGTTTAGTAAGTTTAGCCAAAGTATCTTAAGTTGGAGTTAGGAAGTCCAAATGATTTCAGTTGGAATGTCGTTTTACATATGGGCTATAGATAGGGAAATGTTAGGATTATGGGTAAGATTTATATAATTAGATTTAGGGGCAGTAACACATTTTTTGAAGACAGTGATCTCACGAAAACAAATATATGTTACCAATTGCAAGACAATTTTTTTTAATCAAAAGAAGCAGTTCCAAAACAAACATACCATGTTCAGTTAAGCAATTGGAATCAATTTCCCGAGCTAAAATGATTAAAAGGTGTTAAATGGCAGCCATTTTGTTTTGTTTTGATAGTTGATAATTTTTGTTTCTTTGTTTGATACTTGATAATTTTTTCTACTACTGGGGATATTGGGGTTGAGAAATAAGATGTTTGACCCCCTGAAAAAAAATACATTTAGCATATTCTATTGTTTATTGGGGAAAATATGAAGAAATAATATTTTTTTAAAATGTGCTACTACCCCTTTCAGGTGCAGGAAAGTTGAACAGTATTAAAATGATTTATTCCCAGAAAGAATTGATAGATGATTCAAAATTCAATTACTTTTGATAATGTGTTAATCTGTAAAAAAAAATTATCTAATGTAAAATGTATTATTGAGGATTCAACCATAAGTAACATAAAAATAACACTTTATTATTCATGTCTACTGAATTATTTTCTATAAAATGGACTTTTTACAGAATCCCTGGCACAATTGGGTATTGCTTAATGAAAATATGGATCAGTTTTATCCATTTCATGATCAAAAAGTGTTTATTTATCTTTATGGATAAAAAAATAATGTAAATATTTTTAATCACACAAAAAACATTTTCTTTCTTGATGTGAAAAGAAGTATTTCAATATAAATAACAAATGTGCCAATGTTAGATTTTGGATTTGACTTTTTAATATATAAATAACTTATGAATTGAGATAATTATGAACACAACTTGATGTTTGAGTGATGTTTCTCTTAGTTTGAGTGATTTACTTAGTGCTAATATTTATCTTGAATGATGTATATATGAAAACTGAATGCTTCAATTAATATATATATAATATAGTGGCTGTATAACAAACATAAAATTTCATGAAATATTTTTAAAACGAACATCTTCTGAAATTTTCGAAATTAATTTCATCCCCTCCTTAATATTATTTGTTTTATAATTGTTCATGCGATTTTGCATATTTTTCTCTCTGATGCAAAAAAATACACAACAATCATAAATTTTTCATATTTTCAATTTTCACCTTTAAGAATGTCAAATTAACCCATTGTTTTTGTGACTCTTATGTATTAGTTAGAATGACCTTTCATCTGAAAATTAATCTCTCCAAACTTCTCTTTCATCAAACGTTTTTTAAATTTAATATTATCATCTTCTTTGATCTCATACTTCTTTGAAATTATCATAAATAAATTTTTTCTATTTCACACTCATTTACACACCAGGTGAAATGTGGGGCGGTTTCCTTTGATCATGTGATTACAGGTATGCATTAAAAAAGGTAAAATATCTCCCCCTCTGCATTAGAGATATTGTTGATGTTTTGATATTGTCAAAAAAGATAAATGATTATGATTTCCCCATTTTCTCTATTCCACACTCTTAAATTGAATCACATAGTTAGATTGCTGACATTTTTTGTGAAAAGTGGGAAATATGAAGTAAAAATGTGGATGAGGTGTAAGATCACAGTATCACAGTACATATGTCATTTGCAGACATAAGGTGTGATCAAGCGTGTCTTTCATTGTGAACTGAGGAATTTACACTACACATTGATTATTTATTTCTTTGAAGATTGATGTCATGTGAATATATCTTTGGGAATAAAATATGTAAACAACAATTTTGTCTTTTTCTCATGACTATGTTGAAAGTTTGATATATAGATGATATCATTGGTTTTCAGTGAGATATTACTTATCTTCCGTTGAGTGACTGGTGAAGCCAATATTTCCTCGAATGGGTGAGAGCCATGAGTGAAAATATAAGTTTAAAGAGTCTGTCCTATCGGCAATCCGTCCATCCGTCCGCCATGTTGTTTAGGGGTAATCCCATGACAAAATGCTGTAGTTTTACTTATTTTGAAACATTATAACAATAAAACTATATGAATGGATAGACTCTCCAAACATTTATAAATGATTTATGATGAGACTTCTGACATCTGTCTTTCGAAAAATATATGCTATATTCATTTAAAAAAGAATCCGACATCAATTTGTGGATGTTTAGTATGTGAAGTATGATAACGATCTTAAATATGTATATGGCTTTTAAGACAAAGATGAACAAACTTGATATCTGCAATTGCATTCAAATACAGAACTCAGAAATATCTGCCTTTTTAAAGCTGAAAAATGGTTAACTCGTTTTATTTTTCATATGTTCATATAGTAAAGACTTATATAAAGTGACCAAATGTTTTGGACATTTTTGTCTGCACTAAAGTAATCATCCTCGATTCTAAAGGTTTTATGTACCGATACTCCGCACAAACCACCCCCAGGAATTTTCAGCAGGATAATTTGTACTGGTATTCCTCGCCCTTAAGAATTCTTACAGAACATCAATCCAATGAAAAATCTTAATACGACATGTTAAAATATGTTATCGTTAATGCTGTATTTTAAACACTCCTTTCAGCGCATGTTCTGTTTCTTAAATGCTGGTAATACGAAAGTGTGGGCTAAGAGCTTCCTTAAAGCGGCACAGAGTATGTTATTGGGATTTCGAGAACTAATGGTCGTATCTAAAAATTGCCATTTTAATGGTTTTCATTTCAGTATAGGGAGAATAAACAGCTTTAAGTCATTTTTTGTGATTGTAAACCGGACAGCGGCTCGCAAATGACTCAAACGTAATTTCGGAAACCTCTTTACATCAGACACAACAACAAATATGGTATGGTAGTGTTAAGCATATGTAGCAAGTAGCAAATGGGACGTTGGATTTCAACTTATTGAAAATAAATGAATATCATAATTTCGGCATTAAAGTGATGAAAATGTAATTTTCTTGACATTATTTGAACTTTGAGTAGGACACATTGTATATTGGTTATTACTTTAGAAACATATAAAATTTTGAAACATACTCCGTGTCACTTGAACGCTAGACTAAGCTTGTTTTATCAAATCAGATTCACGGGTCCAGTCCAAGTACCAATTTCACTACCTTACTCAATTAAAAGTTGGGCAATTTTAGTATACTTCTTCCTAATAAAAAGTCCAAGAGGTGAGAAAGTGGATATTAACAGAACATTCAGCGCCGGACAACCGAGGATGTATAATAATGAACGTGGAAATAAATACCTTTTTTGAAAGGGAACAAATTGAAATCATTTTCATTTGGATATTTCTATCTGCAACATAATAACCATATCACATATATGTGCGAATTTGATAAATAACAAATGTAACAGTTGTACTATGGAATAAACAGTTAAATGATTTTGTTTGAAAGCGAACAATAGCACATTTTGGATATCTTTGTTTGCAATTTCATGTAGACCTAATGATTGCATAACGTTTTGTGGTTTAAACATATTTATTTCAAAAAGAAGACTTGTATTGGTAAACAAGCCATAGGCTTATGTAAATACCGCTCCAAGATACAAATATGATAGATGTCATGGTGATTTTACAATATACGTATATACAGAAACAACACTTCATTATAAATACAACAAACGCAATGAGTGAAGAAAATTGAGTGCTAATCTGTATTTACAAATGCAAGTAATGCAGAACATTGAAATATAATCAATCAATAGGTCATTTTGCAAATCTGCCTGTTAAATTTATAAATTCGTGGACTGATGTTAAAAGTTCCATATTTTTGGTAGCGGAACAATTTATGTTTCCGAATAAAACTGATTTTACATCAAAACCTCTATGAAAGTATAACATATTGTGTCTTATAGTGCTGTAAAGAGGACGGTATGTTCCCAATGTGCCTACAGCCCAGTTTGCCTACACTGCTATCAAAACAAATCCATGCATGAGCGGTTTGTGTATCGGGTTCCTCCAACCTATGTTTGACAATGGACTCTTCCATTTGATCCATTTGAAGTAAGTTAAAAGAAATGTGTTGAAGAGAAGTTTGACTATGACAGATTTCACTTGACACTTCACATGACATTTCACGCTTCCTCTGGAAAGAGGACATATGAAGAAAAAGTGAGTTGAGTCCTCATAGCAATGGCCACAAACACAGACGGGTGATTGTGATATGAATCTTTCATACTTGTGTGCATTTAAGTCGCTGCATTCAAGTCTTAGACGAGTAGACCTTGGAATTAAGTCTTTTGAAAGTGAACATATGTAAAATCATGATTTTTTTTATAAAGTTTTAAATGATTAAGGTGGAGATATACATGCCATGTAGGGATCAAATTGTTATTTTTATGGTATTAAATAAGTTCATATAAAACAATAAATGTTTACAACCTGTCCAACATAATCATGCTACTATAATTTTCTGTTTATGTGTGTATTATTCATCCATATGTATGTCACTTTTATGTATTTGTATATTTGTTTGGGAGCGGCATTTGTCTTAGCATATCATTCTTGTTTGCCAATCCCGTTTCAGCTTTGACGAAATAAAATATGTTTAAACGCATCTTTTTGAAAGGGAAAAATCAAATCTGTAGTAATTAAGATCCAACTCTCTGAAATATTACAAAAATATCTACAAAACAAGTTCATTTTTCGTGACGTCTCCATTCATGTTAATTCTTCAGGACAAGTTAATTGATTAACCATAATGGTTATTTACATTTCATTAACAAAACACACATGAATGTAAGACTCGTGGTTTCAGTCGTATACCATCCATTTGTTCTGTGTACTCATATGTTATGTTTTCTTCAAAACATGACATTGGTAGGACACCCTGGTTGTTTTTAGACAGCTGACGAAAAACGTCAATCTATGAAAAAATGTGTTTAAACAGTAAAATATATAAATGGGATGGGTAAATGGGAAAAGGTCACTTTTCAACATGAAGGCCCTTGCTTTGAGTTTTGCAGTGTTCGCCGTCCTGTTTGCCGAGTCTGGGGCTCGCAGTGCAAGGGTAAATATATACTAAATAGTCTAAATAATAGTAATAATCACTTTGAAGTAGAAAGTTAAAAGAAAAAAAGTAAAAAGCAACAAGACAAAAGCGGAAAGCAAAAGAAAATGAGCAAAAGGCAACAAACCAAAATGAGAAAAAAATTAACATCCTTTTTCCTAAAATATAAAAATAATTGGTGCAAATTTTCGGTGTTATCCCATAGTGGGCCACGACTAGATTACGTAATGAGCAGACAGGCGGGCCACTATGGGAGAGCTCATTAATGAGGTGTGATAGGCCGGCCCGTTCTGGGAGAGGTTGTTAGTTGTGAAAACATACTAATGAAGGTGTTAAGGGTGATTAACCAGGTGAGCAATAGATCAGAGAAGGTGTTAATGATGAGTAGTAGGAAGTAAACTGTTCCCGAACTGTTAGACATTGAGAATGAGATGGGCAGCTTTTGAGGAAAGGAAAAGATCACAGCCATGAGACCAACACAGGGATGACAGAAGCCCATCACATAACATCTGCTATGAGGAAACGCGCCCGTGAAGAACTGACGAGCATTCCAAAGATCTTTGAAGATGAGAGGAAAAAGATACTTTCAGCTACAGATGCCACACCTCAAGCCTGCGAGGGTTACAACAGCCGACTGTCCAAACGAGCTCTGAAGCCACATCTGAACCTCTATGAACTCATCCTTCTGTTCAAAGATGAACATTCCAACCTGGCCGCCTACATTCTCCAGCTCGAGGGAGGACACCAGCCTACCAAGGATCACACATGCGAACACACAACTGTACAAGCTTGGACTAGAGTACATGACTTGTGAGAGAGACATGGCCAGTTACCTTTTCACCTGTGGATCCATGCTTTCATGTAAATAATCTGAGACTTAACAAAAGATGCCATGTAAATAAATGATGCTGCCTAATTTTCTTACTTTTTGTCATCTTTTTTTCCATAAGTAGTCTTGTCAATGGTTAATCACTTGACACCTCTTAACAAGGTAATCACACCTGCTAATTAAGGCAATCAAACTTATGTGGGCCACTATGGTTCAGCTTAAATGTCCGCGGCCCACTCTGGGACAGCTCGTTGAGAGGGTGTGAAAACACCCGGCCCACTATGGGATGGGCCACTGTGGGACTAAACCAAATTTTCAGGTGTCTTTGGTAAGTCTATAAAAATAAAGACAATTTTTATTAATGCTGATTATCCCTATCTTTTTATTGAACTCTAACTGTAAAATACGTATTCTTTTTTTTATCATATTTATTTAGTAATTAACGACAAGTTTGCAGAAAATTTGATTGTTTTTTAAGTGCAAAACTTGTGATTGAGAACTGATGTTAAACCATCTAGTAATTCTTTTGACTGAATATCTAATGTTTATCATAATGTATTTCTTAACACTTCATCTTATTTTTAGTGTTATTCAAAACAAGACCTTACTTAATATTCTTCTCTTTTGACACAGGATGGACATGTTCGAATCAGACGTGCTGGTAAGAGAATGGATGTTTAATATTGATATCTATCAACATGATCATGATTATCATATCGATGTTCATGATGGCAAGTTCTCATGGCAGTTCAGTGAAGTACAGATTCCTTCACCAGGAAATCAATTGCAATTCTTTTCACAATGTCCACTTATGATGAAGGCAGTTTTTATGGATATTCAACTTATTTATTTTAGGAAATATCAGCTAAGTACATCAACCCCCATCTACTTTATCAACACTGTATAATTACTGATTAATTGTGAAAACACTATCTGGCTTCTGGCTTCTGGCTTCTGGCTTCCAATCATTTGCTCAACGTGTTATATGGCCGTGGACAAACCTATTGACTTTCAACCCCTTGCTCAATGAGGCCAGTACAAAAAATTAATGGTCATTATATTATATCTAGGTTAACTAGATTGGGTCATTATATTGTGACAATAATTATTGTATATATGTTCGAATCGCCCTCCCAGAATAAATAAGTTGTACAGCTGCGTGACAAAAGTTTGTTCACATACCTGAATACACTAGTGCATATATCATGTAATTTGAGATACCTTTGAGGTATCGTAGCGTTGCGAAAAAGAAACGTAAATTAAAGAATTTCAACACACATCTGCAGATCCATTCTTCTTTAAGGCAAATGCTTATAGTACCCCACAATTACCCGACACAGTTTTGGCAGGTCATTGAAGTGACCAGGGGTCAAAATTCCGAAAACACTTATTTTTATTTTTATCCATAAAATCCTTTATCAACTTCCTTAAACATTAATCACGTTTTTTCCTGAGCACAAAGTCATTGTGATTATTTTGGTTTTAATCTCAGAGAGTCGATATGGAAAAATATAGTTGACATTTTTTAAAAATGTGACCCATTCTGTCTATAACAATATGCCAAAATTCGATTTTTCGCACCAGAGACCAGACGATCCCAAAATGAGTTCAAGAATGGCTATTTCACACATGGACCGTGGGTGATGCAGTGTCAGTTTTGCTGAATTTATTCTATTGACGTTGAAACGAAACCCAAATTACATGATATTTGCACTACGATTTAGTGGTAAGTGAACAAACTTTTGGTATGCAGCTGTATATTGCTTTCATCACTCTTCATCAATTCAACTACAAGATTGCCAATCGAAAAAGGTCCATTTACAAAAATGTATAATAAGTATATAATTAAATTCCACTTAATTGTTCAAAGTGTTTTAAACTTCAAATAATATGATCTTCATACCTTAAATCATATTTTAAAATTTAACGACTTAAAAATATTTTTTTTTACGTTTGTTCTTTTTCTTGAATTTTTCAAACCATTAAATATTTGATAATGTTTCAAATACGACATAGTGTATTAATATTTTATTTTCAAAAATAAGATAATAAAAATCTAGGTTTCTTTATCATTTGATGTCATTATTGAAAGAAATAGATAGAAATCCCATAATCCCATTTTAAAGGGGCAGTAGAATGAAAGGTTTATTTCTTTAAATTTTCTGTAATAAACATAAGTTTATGCCAAATATAACATCTTCAGAGGATCAAAACATCTCTACTAAACTTGATCATCTGGAGTAGAACGTGAAATAATCAAATATGAAGCAAAACTCAGTTGCGGCCATTTTTGTATGAACACCTGTTAATCATTTGAGGTAGGGTAACGGATTAGCTTTAAGGTACGTTCGTTTTAAAACTGCTGCGTTTGATTAAAATACAT
Organism: Phorcus lineatus; assembly: GCA_921293015.1. Classification (NCBI taxonomy): domain Eukaryota; kingdom Metazoa; phylum Mollusca; class Gastropoda; order Trochida; family Trochidae; genus Phorcus; species Phorcus lineatus. The sequence goes on along the minus strand of OV121097.1, from coordinate 10,116,647 downwards.
TGTCTTGCAACACAAACAATATATTTACACTTTCGTGAGTTAACTTTATTTATCTTACAAAACGCGGTACTGTCCCTTTTGTTGCGTCTTAGATAAGAATAGTTCCAAGTGTTTCCCGGCTTTATGCTACCTTTACTTACCGATAAAATCGTCATGTAAAATAACCAGTTCTTAAATAAAATAAACTCAAATATCACATTTAAATATTTTAAGGGTATTCGTAGGATGTAGAATACTTAATGAAAAGTTAAAACTTTAGAAATTCTTGTTGAGAATAATTACCCTTTAAAACTTTGATTGATTGGAATCGTTTATTCGGTTTTATCTATTGTTTCAGTGACCCATTCGTCCAAATCCTACTACGCCAGCAGTGGAACACTAGAGAGTCCGTATTACCCGTCTCATTATAGGATTGACGAAGCGAAAACATACTACATAGTAATGCCAGATCCTAGCGCCTATTATAAGGTGAGTCATCATTTCCATATTCATATTAATTTTCATGATAAAATAAACGAGTGTCATATATGGTTAGTTATAATCCAAAACCGTGTTCCAAAGGAAATATCGTTTCTTTCAATTCATAATTATTTTGTAAGCTTAAACTTTCTGGCTAGGCGAAGACATGCATTACTACTACTACTACTACTACTACTACTACTACTACTACTACTACTTCTACTACTACTACTACTACTTCTACCAAACTATTATCTTGATTTTATTTATCTCGGCACGATGACGTCATAATTTCTGTTCTGACGTCACCATTATGGTAGCATGGTAACATTTGTCATTACAATAAAACCATATTACCATTCTTGAATGAAGTTTACTGTTTTGTTTTGTATATGTATCAAAACATAACGAAACAATTATTGAACGTTGAAAGTTATTCGATGTCCGTTTTATGACCAGAGAAATATAGTAATGATTGATAACTGACCGCAATGTCATGACGTCATCAACATGATGCTGTGCCTGTGATGTGACGTCACGTCTTGAAGCCAAATGGCAGAAAAAAGACCGCCATAAATACAATATATTATCAGAGGTATTGAGAAGTGATTTATGTATGATAGATAGAATGTCAGTTTTAAAAATATCACCACTTTGCTGCTACTACTGCTAGTAGTCCGATACCTGAGTATCTACCATTACAGGTAAGTCTAAACTCGTTCGTCTTCCAAGTGGAGTACCAATCTTCCTGCGCCTGGGATTACCTGCTGATCGACGGGACCGACGTCAACGGAGACTACATAGGCAAGAAGTGCGGGAACGACAACCTGATGCTGGAGGGTATGAATGATTCAAGAATACTTAAATTCATCCCAAATACATTCTGCTCGATAAGGTATTTAACCATCGGGAATATTTCAATGACATTCTGTCTTCTATTGAAATACCTTAATTTTGTTCTCGGTGGCCCTATGATCCGGGTACTGCCAATATTTACGGATGTAATTGATTTCATGGCGATACGAGGCAAATGGTGCAGTTGCTATCAGGGTATTGAAGGTGCTTCGCGGATGAATATACCCTGATGGAGAAGCAAGTCCACTCGTGTTTTCTTCCTATTTCTTTTCTTTAGTTTCAACATGTACATTTTCTTCATCATCACATCATCATTATCTGCATTGTAAACACTATCATCATCGTCATCATCATCATCTGCATCATTAACCCTATCATCATCGTAATCATCATCATCTGCATCATTAACCCTATCATCATCGTAATCATCATCATCTGCATCATTAACCCTATCATCATCGTAATCATCATCATCTGCATCATTAACCCTATCATCATCGTCATACCATCATCATCTGCATCATTAACCCTATCATCATCGCCATCGTCCCCTTAATTGATAATTTCACCATCACCATCGTCGTCGTCGTCATCATCATTATCATCATCATCATCATCATCACCATCACCATCATTATCTGCATTTTAAACACTATCATCATCATCGTCGTCATCATCATCATCATCATCATCTTCATCATCATCTTTATCGTCGTCGTTCTCTATGTTGGAGTTAATCATGAATGTGTCGCTTTTGCAGCGTACAAGGTACAGGACTACCTGCAGGTCAAGTTCTACTCGGACTACATGGTCACAGCCGGAGGTTTCCTCATCAACTACAGTGTCACCAAAATGGAAGGTACGTTAGAAACGTTAATTTCATAGAAAAGTCTTTAAAAAATCATCCATGTTCAAAGAAATGGAATCTACATCATATTGCGTCTCCATGGATGCAAACTCGCTTGGCGGTTTTCTCTCAAACCAGTCTAACCAATCTTCGTACAGATGTATCACACGAGCAGATTTAATGAGATTGTCTCTTAGAATAATTCAAACCCCTTTTGGCTAAAACGGATTGAATTGATCATAAAGTTCAGATGATATAAAATTATGTAACAAATCATTGATGACACCATTATGTTCGCTTGGTTTGTTTGAATACTTATTCAATGAGATGATCGAAAATATACTTATTTCATAAGACTCGGTATTAATACTTTCGAATGGGGAAAAAATCTGGTTCAGTTTTCTATTGTAACGACTTGGGCTTATGTCAATGATTTTGATATGTAAGGGTCCTATGCAAGGAAATTGAGATACGTTAAGCAACAGTGGGCACAGAAATCCTGTGATCCGTTTATTGCTGAAGCTCCAAGGGTTGGCTCCAATCACTGAAACAGATGTGAAGATTAATCATGAATCAAACTCGACAAACGTCAGGTAGATTTGAGTTTTTATGATTGATATTGCATGGGTCAATGAAAATAAATGATAGTAACTCATCAAATTTAAAAAAACCCAACAACATTTATTGCCTACGAGCGCAATCATATCGGGATAATATTTTTCATAGTATGCCCTGGGGCAAAATGTCAACAGAATGCTTTGACGTCACGGTTCGCCTATGACCTTTGTGTTCCAAATACACCTATGCCTTTGATTGAATGTTGATTTTGATCATTTTCTTTGATTTCTCGACGATTTCTGAAACCTGAATATCATATTAGTGCCCATGACATACTATGTTTACGACACACGTGACTTAATATCAGTATGTCCCTCGCTGTCTCTCGGGACATGACTAATATTTAGCACTCGTGATGTAAACATATTATGTCATGGATACTCATATAATATCCACTATATAAACCTGGATATCTTTCCAGTAATGAAAACAATAACCATTCCATCTAAATCTTCTAGATATGTGCACCATCAACCCATGTCACAACGGGACATGTTCGCCAATAAACCTCGACAGCTACAACTGTTCCTGCTACCAGGGGTATTATGGTAGCATCTGCCAGTGTGAGTAAACATACGTTTACAATTTATCATCTCTTTCATTTAAGTGACACAGACATTTGATAATTTGGCTTATATTAGAGCATAAATACCATATGTCCTGAGTTAAATTCTAGAAGTCTTCTTAACCTTAAATCTTCTTCTCTTTAAAGCTAAATTTTTGACATTTTCTTGTTTTCAATGATAATGAAATAACCGCCATGTAAATCTTAAGAAGACGAAATCTTTCATTGTCAGACGTTTTGAACTATAATATTCACCCCCCCCCCCCCCCCCCCCCCCCCCCCTCTTTGAAAATCAATTATAGTTTCAAGCCAAGAAAATATTAATGGTCTTATAGATAATCCTGTATAACGTAACCATAACCCCCTCCCCCTCCTCCCCCTCCCCCCCCCCCCCTTTAAAAAAAATCCTGGATCCGCCACTGGACAACATACGAATTTATTAGGTTGTAGTATCATTATTTCGCCAGTGATTTTCGTCAGTAAACCTTTTAATGGCAATGGCAAATTGTCTGACAAAAGACATTAAGGAATTTTTCTTGTAATAGGCTGCCAACCCAGCTTTACATAGATACCAACGCACGTTTGATTTCAATTATTTGTATTTGAAGATTAATTGATTTTTATTTATACGCCTCTTCAAAGAAAAGAAACAATAGACCGATCCATTAAGCCCCGCCCCCTAACGACCGCCCCTAGCAACCGCAAACCTCGGACAAACATGCGGAAGTGTCCGACACATGTGTTTTTGAGTACGAGTATTCTGCCGACGACTACGGCTAATTAGAGTTTTGTCATGTCTCAGAAACGGTTGAATTATTGAAAATATAGTCTATTGATAATGTAACTGCAGAAATTGGAACAAAATAACTGTTTAAAAATATTTGATCACGCGAAAACAGGTCCTCTGTCGCGTCAATGGGCCCTGATTTATATTTAATTGTGAAATCGAGCAACAATAAATTTGCTGATGATGGTTTCAGGTGTTTTTCATTTCTGAGAACTGCTGGTAAAAAACCCTGAAAATATCGTAAAATCCTGTGGTTCATATGCATTATGTGTGCGTGCACTGCCTATTTATAGCAACACGTACGGACTGGATCACATGATTTTCATCTCGCAGACTGATCTTTTCTAAAATTGTATTCGCCTTCAACAAAGTCGTTTTTAAAAAATTAATCTAGCATCAGTGAAAATAACAAGCTTCTTTTATGAATCTATGAGTTGAAACCCGTGGAAAGTTTATGACACATCGTAACATATGTCAGTTATCTCCCTTTATAGTGTTCTATCACGTAATATTTTGACTGTTTTAATCATTTTAAAACTGTATTTTGGCTAAATCATTCCTCCAGTGACTGGACATGACCTGTATTTAGAGTAGATATAATTGTTTTTACTCATGAAACTTGTGATAACTATCAATATTTAACTATATAGCAATTCATAGGGAGAATGTGATATGTGCTTTTTTTATAATAATATCATTTGATGAAGAAACAATTATTAATTCAATTCAGTAAACATTTCTGCAAAAAGAAAATATTAGAAATAATTTACATTCAATAAATGAATCATGCCTAAAATATGAACTCTTATAAGTACCTTTATATAATTATTAGTACATTATAGATGTTGTCACAATATATGTATTTATGAATGTATTTATAGGACTGTATTATTCTGCTCAGATACAATCAGATTAATTTGCAAACTATTTTGCTGAAGTATTTAAAAGATTTTATCTAATGAATGAGAAAACAATGATTTCACTTGTATAATTATTCAATCATAAAAATAATTAGGTATATTTTACATGCTGCTTTATTTGCCCATGTCATACTGTTTTTACATCTGTACTTATTAATGATGGGCAGATTTATCAAAACCCTTTGCCTCCTTGACTCTGAAAAAAGGAACACAAGCTTATGAGTGTGTTTTATTCATGCATCAACTGACTTTTCTTTTCATCTAACAATCAATAAGGGTGTAAACCTGAAAATATTCTAACTGATGGTTTGCAAAATTACATAAATAAAAGAGTGTATGGTTTGATGATAGTGATAATTAACAGCCTTTCAAAATAAATTAAAAACTGGCAATGTTTATTTTGATTGTTCACATAAAAAGAAATTGATTAAACTTATTAGATAGACATTTTGACAAAGTCAGTGTTATCAAATCAGATAAAATAAATAGTCTGACCAAATTATCATTATTATAGATCTAGCAATACAAACTGTAAGAATTAGTTAGAAGGCTCCACTTGCTGGTTGTTTTTTAATATTTTATACAGACATGACGATTGTGTGTATATAGGATCATTTTCATTAAATTATTCCACCTTTGTCGAAAACTTATTTGACAATTATATATTCATGAAGAGAATGTCATCCATTATATGTCTATATTTTCAAGAATTTTTCAAGAATTTTTCAAGAATTAAGTGTCCTTTTAATGAGATGATCTTTTCACAGACTTTAGGCCTGTGTATAATCCATGAATATAGTATTTCATCAATGTTTTCATGAGATTATTTTTTTTTATCTAATCTGACATTCTATTTATAGGTATCACATCTAATGGAAACTTGGAAAAATATCATTAAATTAGTTTTTAATCTATGAACTTCCAATTCATACATCTATTTAGCTTTCAAATTGTTTAATGTTTGATTAGAATAATTATTGTGTTATTTGTTTCACCCCCAACCTGTCGGGGAACAAATGGCTTCTATCGATCTATTTCAACTTAGCCTTTAGAAATATATTATTTGAATTATTTGAATATTTGATTCTATTTATTCACCTCGCCTGAGGCAAACTTACCTTTAAATTTATTCAACTTATTTTACTGTACTAGAAAATATAGCTTGAAATAACCCCCAAAACACACTTTTATTTATGTAAACAAACCGAGCATGGTGCACTCACCTCTCATTATTTTATTGATACATCTCCGATATGAGTCGGATATGCTGTCTCCGATGTATTTTTCTGAAATAAAGGACCCTTTGTGCAATGTTACTAACACTGCCATCGACTATATTGACTTGATATTACTGCAATTTCTTCGTAAAATGTCTGGTCGAAAATCCTGTGTCATAAAGACAGCCCGCCATGTTGCCTGTTGATGTCCGAGGAAGCGATCGCGGGAAGGTAGGTCAAAAATACGGCGCGCCGATTGGTCGAAAACCTGTAGGGGCGGGGCTTAATGGATCGGTCTATTGTCAGATGGCCATTAACGCTAAGTGATATTTCAAAATATATATTCCTTTTTCAGACAAAGATTACACACCGGAAAACAACTCAAGTAAGCATATTGAGGATAATCATATTGATTAACGGGTTTGAGACATTGTAGAAATTTGTTATATAGGTATATAGGTAAGTAAAACGGAGGAATTAGAGTAAAACATGAAGCTCATGTTTTATACATGTAGGTATATAGATAGGTAAAACGGATGAATTAGAGTAGAAACATGAAGCTCATGATATAGGTATATAGATAAGTAAAACGGATGAATAAGAGTTGAAAGATGAAGTTTTGTTCCGTTATTGTAAAACCTAGGAGCCTTGAAAAAAGTCTTGGGACTTTATCAATCAGCAAGTAGTCTTTATCATTGAAAAAACCTTCAAGACCAAGGAATAGACATTAGAAAGGTGTTACATTTTTCTTTTGGAAAATTTTCATTAAATTGATATTTGTCTTGAAAATATGCAAAGCTTGACGAAAAAAACAATGTTTATTTCAGCCCCAAATAACCCTTAATGTTATCATGTTGCTATTGGCTTTGTGAGACAGCGTGATATGTTACTGAGAAAACGAGGATTTCTTTTTATCATCATTCGTGGTATTTTTCTCATTAGTTATTACTTTTATCTTAATATTTATTCCATATCCTTACAACAGCTCTGAAAACAACAGATCTGCAAAACTAACTAAGATATGTTAAAGTTTAACTCTTGAACAAAGCATCAGAACAATCGAAACTCTACAATTGGTCAAACTTTTTGAGATATTTTCTAAATTTTAACTTTATTTCAGTCTTTTATATTTCCAGCTGACCCTTGTTATTCCGATCCGTGTCTGAACTGGGGTACCTGTATGGCTTCCAACGGCAGTTATCAGTGTTGGTGTGCTTTCGGGTACTCGGGGTACAACTGTCAATGTAAGTTATTGAATTTTCATCCTTCAGATACACTCATATCAAGTATCACATAAGAACGGGCTTGCCTTTTTCTGAAAATGTTCCTTAAATTATCTGACAAGTGCTCTTCATCATGTGTTATTGGAATTGAGTTCATAGGGTAAAGGCGGTTTTAAGATTCAATTACAAAACTTTAATGTCAGGCCCGTGTCAACAGCAATACCGTGCCTACTTTTTATACGGTTTGAAATGATTCATTGACTGAAAGTAGATACGGATTAATTCATCATGAATATATCATTGTATATTTCAATACTTACATTTAAAAATGTTTTAATTTTATAAGATTTGTACCCTGACTTATGCAAGCACAATTGGCTTATTTCATTACTTACTTTAATATTTTAAGCCCATTTTATAGTTGGAGTTAAACTTGTTTGGCATTTCTGTTTAGATGCCAATTCTTCGGGAAACAATTCTTCGAACTCAAGTAAGTAACATTTGTTTATAACTTTGTATCTAAGATTTCATGTTACTATCATTGCCTTTGTCTACACGTTCCATACATTTTTGGTTTTGTATAATTGAAACATGTTAAATATCAAAAATTATTTTACAGCAAGATTTAGTCTTGAGTTAAAAAGATATCAATTGATTCTTCAAACATTCTCAATAATTATCAACTCATGATCATAGACGGACCTTTTGTATACATCACCTTTTGTGATAAGAAAAAGTACATAGGGTCCTTTTTAGTTTATTCACGGAAGGTATTGGTTTTTATACATAAAATGTATCAGAAAAAGACTACAAGTCGACGCCAATCTTAAAGAGCCACTCCGTGAGTTGTTGGGGTCATATATGCAAACTTTATCAATGGTGTCATTTGATAGCGAAGTATCGACTGTTACCAAAACGACACATTATAAAGCTTATTGGTTTTCTAAAGTGACAATATGAAGGTAGATCGTCGCAATTATGATCGAAAACCGGACAGTGGCGCGCGTCAAATAGTCAAACGTAATTTTGGAGACTTATCTAAAACAGCCAGGAGGGCAGTAAGTAAGTAAAAATTTAACAGAAAAAGACGCCAATCTTAATTATGATGATTATATGTCTATAAATAGCCCAGTAATCCCAGCATTTTATCAACTTTATATTCAGGACATAATAAACTTTATAATTGGTAAAATAACTTATTTCTAGTATAGCTTTATTGTTCATCTCTTTGCTCCTTTAGCTCCTTGGGACCGTTTATATGTTAAATTCGTTCACGTGTTCCTCAGCATGTGATATGTACAACTGTTACAACGGATACTGTGTCAACATGAACGGCACCAGCTACTGTGACTGTTCGGACGGCTACTACGGATCCATGTGTGAATGTAAGCGTGTAATTTGTAGATTTTTAATTTGTAACAAACAATGGTTTGGTATTTAAACAATAAGCTTATTCTATAATGATTCACGTTCTACCTGGATATCTGAAATTTGTACATTTAAAATTTCTCTCTTTGTATCATTTTGTGATAGTGAGGTTTATCCAATCATTGATGAATTCAACTGCAAAACAACCCATCAAAAGTAAACATTGATGTTTTTAACCTGAGACTGAGGTTACAACATTCTTATTTACGCATTCTGTTGATAATTTTTATGAAAATATTTTTTTCCAGATTCTTACAACTCTGGAAACAACAGTTCTGCAAACACTAGTAAGATTATTATCTTTTTCTTTTTCAAGAACAAGGCATCAAATAAAACGATAACCTACATTCATCAACTTTTTAGAGATATTTTCTAAACTTGAACTTTATCTTAGTCTTTTGTATTTCAAGCTGACCCTTGTTATTCCGATCCGTGTCTGAACTGGGGTACCTGTATGGCTTCCAACGGTAGTTATCAGTGTTGGTGTGCTTTCGGGTACTCGGGGTACAACTGTCAATGTAAGTTATTGAATTTTCACCATTCAGATACACTTATATCATTGTACCACATAAGAACGGGCTCACTTTTTAAAAATGTTTATCACATTATCGGACAACTCCTGTACATTAGTGGTTATTTGAATGAGTTCATAGAGTAAAGGAGGTTTCAAGATTCAATTACCAAAGTTGAATGTCAGGCCCATACTAAAAAGCAACTAAATGCTGACTTTGTATAAGGGTCGATATGATTCATTGACTGAAAGTAGATACGGATTAATTCATCATGAAAATGTCATGGTATATCTCAATATCATTTTAACAATGGTTTAATCTTATCAGAGTAGTATATGTATCTTTCTAGTATATATATAAAATGTACGCAGAATTTCGACGTCCTAACATTTATATGGCCGTTTTTCATTTATCATTTAAAACATAAAAATAGCACAATTTGGGAATTTGGGAGATGAAGAAGCGAGTTAGGAAGGCGATTTGAACTTAATTGATGACATATAGTAATTTGGCTTTTATTTAAGGAACATAAAAAATCCTAAAACATACTCAGTTTCACTTAAGTCAATTTACAGTTGGAATTAACTTTGTTTCGAATTTCTGTTTAGATTCCAATTCTTCGGGAAACAGTTCTTCGAACTCAAGTAAGTAACATTTGTTCACAATTTCAAATCTAAATTTACATATTCCGATGGTTGCCTTTGTGTACACGTTCAATTAATTCTCACATGTTTAACCTATAAGAATATTGTATGGCAAGATTTACTCTCCAATTACAAAGAAATCAATGTGGAAGCAGTTAAGTTTTGAGAAAGAATTATTTATTTCAGGATTTGTTTTTAATTATAAGTTTACAAATAGCAATCAATAGGATGTTTTTCTTTAAAATTAGTTAATCCAATTCTGATTCTTCAAACATTCTCAATATTATCAACTCATAGAGGAACCTTATGTATATATCACCCTTTGTGATTAAAAGTAGGATAAAAAAGGAATATTAGGAATAAAAAAGGAATATTTTTTGGGGAAAGTGTTAATTATTATTTATAAAATTTAACAGAAAAAGACGCCAATCTTAATTATGATGATTATATGTCTATAAATAGCCCAGTAATCCCAGCATTTTATCAACTTTATATTCAGGACATAATAAACTTTATAATTTGTAAAATAACTTATTTCTAGTATGGCTTTATTGTTCATCCCTTTGCTCCTTTAGCTCCTTGGGACCGTTTATATGTTAAATTCGTTCATGTGTTCCTCAGCATGTGATATGTACAATTGTTACAACGGATACTGTGTCAACATGAACGGCACCAGCTATTGTGACTGTTCGGACGGCTACTACGGATCCATGTGTCAATGTAAGCGTGTAATTTGTAGATTTTTTAATTTTTAACAAAACAATGGATTTGTACGCATTTATACAATAAACGTATTCTATAATGATACACATCGGGTTCTACCTGGATATCTGAAATTTGACAATTTAAAATTTCTCACTTTGTAACATTTTGTGATAGTGATGTTTATCCATTCATTGATGATTTCAACTACAAAACGACACATACAAAGTAAACATTGATGAACCATGATGTTATTCTAACTTGTAACTGAGGTAACAACATTCCTATTTACTCATTCTGTTGGTTATTTTTATGAAATTAATTTATTTCCAGATTCTTACAACTCTGGAAACAACAGTTCTGCAAACACTAGTAAGATTATAAACATTTTTCTTTTCCAAGAACAAAGTTTTCAAAATAAGCGGTAACCTACATTTATCAACCTTTCTGACATTTTTTAAACTTGAACTTTATTTCAGTCTTTTATATTTCAAGCTGACCCTTGTTATTCCGATCCGTGTCTGAACTGGGGTACCTGTATGGCTTCCAACGGCAGTTACCAGTGTTGGTGTGCTTTCGGGTATTCGGGCTACAACTGTCAATGTACGTTCTTGAATTTTCATCATTCAGATACACTTATATCAATGTACCACATAAGAACGGGCTTGCCCTTTTTCTAAATGTTTATCACATTATCGGAAAACTCCTCTACATTAGTGATTATTTGAATGAGTTCATAGGGTAAAGATTCAATTACCAAATTTGAATGTCAGGCCCATACTAAAAAGCAACTAAATGCAATCTTTGTATAAGGGTCGATATGATTCATTGACTGAAAGTAGATACGGATTAATTCATCATGAAAATATCATTGTATTCTCAATATCTACATTTAAAAAAGGTTTGATTTTATAAGATTTGTACCCTTGTTAATGTGAGCACAATTGGCTTGCTTGATAATGTCAATTTATAATTGGAATTAACTTTATTTTCCATTTCTGTTTAGATTCCAATTCTTCGGGTAACAATTCTTCGAACTCAAGTGAGTAACATTTGTCCACCCTGCGAAAGTTAACCTTTTATATCTCTATCTTCGCCTTTGTCTATGCGTTCCATACATATTTGGTCTTGTATAATCAAAACATGTTTAATCTAGTAACATATTGTACAACAAGATTTGGTCTCCAGTTACAAAGAAATCAACATGGAAGCTGACATGTTTTTTTAGAAAGAACAAATGTATTGCAGGATTTGTTTTATAGTACGTAATTTATTTTTACATTAAAAATCAAAATGATATTTTTCTTTTGAAATGACTCTTCAAACATTCTCAATAATTATCAACTCATGGTCATAGAAGGACCCCATGTATACATCACCTTTTGTGATAAAAAAAAGTAAAGAGGGTCATTTTTAGTTTATTTATGGAAAGTATTGGTTTTGATATATAAATTTTATAAGAAAAAGGTTACATGTCTAAGCCAATCTAATTACGATGACTTTATGTCTTTAAATCGCCCAGTAACCCCAGCATTTTATCAACTTTATATTCAGGATATAATAAACTTCCTTCTATTTCGTAAAAAAGAAGAAATTTATAGCATGGCTTTATTGTTCATCCCTTTGCTCCTTTGGCTCCTTGGGACCGTTTATATGTTAAATTCGTTCATAATTATGTTCCTCAGCATGTGATACGTACAACTGTTACAACGGATACTGTGTCAACATGAACGGCACCAGCTACTGTGACTGTTCGGACGGCTACTACGGATCCATGTGTGAATGTAAGCGTGTAATTTGTAGATTTTTAATTTGTAACATAACAATGGTTTTGTGCGTATTTAAACAATAAACGTTTTATATAATGATACATATCAGATCCTACCTGGATATCTGAAATTTGTAAATTTAAAATTTCTCTCTTTGTGGCATTTGTGATAGTGATGTTTATCCATTCATTGATGATTTCAACTACAAAACAACCCATCAAAAGTACACATTGATGAACCATGATGTTATTTTAACCTGAAACTGAGGTTACAACATTCTTATTTACTCATTCTGTTGATATTTTTATGAAATTAATTCATTTCCAGATTCTTACAACTCTGGAAACAACAGTTCTGCAAACACTAGTAAGACTATAAAGGTTTTTATTTTTCAAGAACAAAGCTTAAAAACAAAGGATAACCTACATTTTTCAACCTTTTTGAGATATTTTCTAAACTTTAATTTTATTTCAGTCTTTTATATTTCCAGCTGACCCTTGTTATTCCGATCCGTGTCTGAACTGGGGTACCTGTATGGCTTCCAACGGCAGTTACCAGTGTTGGTGTGCATTCGGGTACTCGGGGTACAACTGTCAATGTACGTTCTTGAATTTTCGCCATTCAGATATACTTATATCAATGTATCACATAAAAACGGACTTGCCCTTTTTAGAAAATGTCTATTACACTTTTTAACAACTCCTCTTCATATAGGTTATTGCAATAAGTTCATAAATTAAATGAGGTCCAATTACCAAACTTGAATGCCAGGGGTGTACTAAAGAGCAACTATATGTTGACTTTTTATAAGGGTTGATATGATTCAATGACTAAAAATTGTCACGGATTAATTCATCATGTTTATCATTATATATATATATATATCAATATTTACGTTTAACAATGGTTTAATTTTATGAAAATGTGTACCCGTAGTCCGTTCATAGTTGGAGTTAATTAACTTTGTTTTGCATTTCTGTTCAGATTCCAATTCTTCGGGTAACAATTCTTCAAACTCAAGTAAGTAACTTTTGTTCACAATTTCAAATCTAAATGTTCCGATGTTCTTCTTTGTCTATACGTTCCATAATTTGTTTTGTCTTGTATAATTAACACATAATTAATCTATAAGAATATTGTACATTAAGATATACATTCCAGTTACAAAGAAATCAACGTGGAGTTTTGAGAAAGAATTAGTTCATTTCAGGATTTGTTTTTTATAATACGTTTGCGAATAGCAATCAAAAGGATGTTTTCTATTAGATTGGTTAATCCAATTCTGATCCTTCAAACATTCTCAATAATTATCAACTCATAGACGAACCTCATGTATAAATAACCCTTTGTGATTAAAAAGCATGATAAAAAAGAACAAATTTTTTAGGAAAGTGTTTATTTTGATAGGAAAAGTTTATCAGAAAAAGACTACAAGTCGACGCCAAACTTAATTATGATGACTATATGTCTTTAAAGTTTGCTAATTAAACTTTTTATTTAGTAAAAACACTAATTTCTAATATTGCTTTATTGTTCATACCTTTGCTCCTTTGGCTCCTTGGGACCGTTTATATGTTAAATTCGTTCATGTGTTCCTCAGCATGTGATATGTACAACTGTTACAACGGATACTGTGTCAACATGAACGGCACCAGCTACTGTGACTGTTCGGACGGCTACTACGGATCCAAATGTCAATGTACGTTACAGAAGATAACATTTTAAAATTTGTAAACATCAATATTATTTACCGAAACTGTCTTTGAAGAAACATTTCGATAAGCGTAAAGTTAAAGCTTCTTGAGATTGAAAGATTAATGTAGGAATTTACGGCGAATACATATTGGTTTTTTTCAATCAGCACTCGAAATCTGCAAATATCATATAAATGTTAACATCTAAGATTTTCACATGATGATGGATAAATTTGCAAACCGTTTTTGAAAAAATATGGTAATGAATTACATATTTCTTTGAATTTTAAAAAAAAGTTAATGATGTATTTTCTTCCAGTCCAACATACCGCTGTGTTTAATGGAAACTCGACAGACCCTCAAGGTAATATTTTCAAAAACTATTTACAATACACTATAATAATGTAGATACATTGGGAGAATATTGTGCATGCGGATCGAATTTTCATTTTGAGGGGAAAGCAATGCAATGACTTCACTTCCGCCATACTTCATATTTATCAAGTGAACTTTGACAAATTTTATGAACGATATCACTCTCTGCCTTGGTAATATTGAGTTGCGATCTTCCTCCTTCGACCATTGCATGTAGATGGGACGACGGTCCATGGATGTTTTGGTAGGTGATGGTATGAGAGCTCAGGCTTTACCGTTAATTATGTATAGTATTTTGACTGACGTAAGCATAGCAATATATGATACATGAATAACCATCCCCTTTTGAAGACTCATATGTGAAATACGTTTTTTACCGATGACAACTTTTATTTACTTAAACGGATAGTGATGCATTGGCTACAAATAACACCTATCAGCTTTCTGTTAAAGCCTAAACCTTAAAATTTTTTAATTAAATTTAGTAATAGAAATAACTCTTTTAAATTCTTATATTTAAAATTCCAACACTTAACAACATACTGTCATGACGACTACCAACAACATATCTGTATAACCTCAGGAATAACCATATATCGATACTAAAAGTGACACTGAGTATTTTCAATATTTCTAATGTAGCTTTAGAAAGAGCCAAAATACCTAATGACCTGATTTAGGTAAAATCGCCTCCCTAAACTTGCATCTTTTCTCTAAAATGCCAAAATGTCGATAATTTCTTGTTTCACTGATATTGCCTCTGTCCGGTTTTCGATAACAAATCACGACAATAACCCATTTATTGTCTCTATACTAAACTGATAAGCAATTGGATTCTGATTTTCTGACACAACCACACTCGATACAATAACACTATTTATGATTTTGACATATTTGACTCAAACTCAAACTTCACTCTGTGCCCCTTTAAGTGAATCATATAAGTTGTTTCCTGTTCCAGAATGGAGGAACTTTACCCTGGAAAAGGTTCAAGATGCCCTGGAGCGAGCCACAGCTCCGTACACCTCCTACGCGGATAGTCTCGAGCACAGCAAGGAGGCGCTCAGACTCATTAACCAGCTCTTGAACAGCCCCTAGAAAGGTGACCAGTGAACTATGAGATCATTCACATCCTTTTCGGTCGAAGCAGATAGGTTATATCTGTAATTTCAAATTTGAGAACATGCTCTTGAAGGGCACGTAAAGAAGAGTCCAGGTAGCATTTATAGTCAGTTTCATCATTTCACCCTCACACACAGCCATCAGGGTTTGTCCTTTATATTTTCATGTTGGTTCAAACACACAAGGGTGTTGGATTTGTTAATTCAAAATGAATTTTCAACAGAATGTTTTGCATTTATGGAGGAAATGGTAATAAATGCAATCAAAATAACTATAAAAATATAAATATCTGCCAACCTAATGTTCCATTATATACCTTAATTCATTGACGCATCATTGATTTTCTACATCAAAGAATGAAATTGTCACCATATTTCACTTTCCTATCTCGCCTAGTGAAAAATGTTCCTAAGCTAGGATTTAGAATTTATATTCATAGACGTGTTTTAGAAAATGGATAGATAACTCTTTAATATATCTCTTTTGATAAGCAAGGATTGCTTTAGAGGGAGCTTCAGTCTTCTTCGTCGTAAGCAATTGTTTGTGACGTCGCTGTAAGGTCTGTAGTGCTATTTCACGGATAATTTTCTTGCGAATCAAGTGTAAGAGAATGGTAACAATTAAATTATTACACTAGCAAGTGTGTCATATGAAATTCTTTTTTGTTAGAGTGATAAAACAAACTCTGACAAACACCACAATATTATTCTAGATTCTTTGAAAATGTTTCTATTCTTTTTATTTCCAGGTTGTGACGTAGGTCAACAAGGGAGATAACTCTTGTCGAATGCCCTGAATAAAATCATTGTTCAAAATATTTGATTTATGTTTTATTTTCTCGACGAGATTATTTCCACATAGACGTACAAAATAAGTCAACTAGTTTTTATTCACTTAGATCGTGACGACCTGTAGGAGTCTGATAAACATAACCTTTTTAATAAGAACATTCAACGATAGTGTACACCCTCTAAACAAACAAAGCTTGGGGCCTGGCAAAAGGTTGGTTTAAAGGTATGTTGGATAACAAGGTTTCTGACATATAAGGGTTCGTTTAATAGCAACGTAAATGGACAAATGTTGTATGTTGTTATGGTCACAAATGTAAAACCTTGAAAATGCTGTTATTTTATTAAACTGTACTGACAATGAAATTATTATGAAAATACAAGTACACACCTTGCCAGACAACACTGAAACCTTGTATTTTTGCATTGACGTTGCTAATCTCTCGTGTCATGCATTTGTTTGAAAACTGATAAGTTCTCTGTTTATCGAAAACTTAGCAAGGTGGTGTATGGGGGTCCCTGGCGACTCGTCATATTCTTCACTATAAAGTCATGCCCATTCATCATTCATTCAGGAAATAAAATGTATTTGCTCATCATTTTCAATCTGAGTGTCATTTTTACCGATCTCCTACAATATCCTGAAAGGTTACATGGCATTTGCCTCCTTTTTATCGCACTCCTTTCCGGGCAGCCAATATTACTGGACTTTAAACCATTTGACTGCTAGGTATTATTGCGATAAAAGACTGCGAAGACTTTCATAGAATTGAGGAATCCTGTAACAAAAGGAATTGAAATGAGGCGATCTTCTTTCCTCCAAGAAGTAGCATTAGCAGCAGTAGTAGTAATAGTAATAGTAATAGTAGTAGTAGTAGTAGTAGTAGTAGTGGTGGTTAAACTAGTAGCAACAGTTGTATTTTTCAGAAGTAGGGAATATGGTAGTCAGTAGTGGTTATAGTGTTGTTCGTAGCTGTCTAAGTAATGGTAGCCATTGATCACAACAATGCTAAAGACAAGCTAAAATGTCTTATTTCATATTCTATTTACACTACAAATCTTTCCTCTTGTGTTCGTAGCTGTCTTAGTAATGGTAGCCATTGAGCACAACAATGCTAAAAACAAGCTACACTACACTACACTGGACTACAACTCTTTTCCCTGGTGTTTTCTCTGAACTTGACGACAGCCTTTGTGTAAATGTTTTCAGATGAGGTTTAAGTGTTAACTTGACATACCGTCTTTCTACTGACATGGTCAAACATGCATTCCAAAATCATTTTAAGAATATAATCCCGAGAGAGACTTACTGATCTTACAATAATTGTCATTTGTAGCTGTCATAAGCTCGTACTTTATGTTAAGAAAGAGGTTTCCATATCTCTGAGTTTCAGGAAACTCTTAGGACTTAAATCAAATTACAAGAACGCATTATTGCTGAAAACTCTATTGTTTTAAAGTCTCCTTCTGTTATCATATTTACATTTTCACGATTGTTGATTGCAGGCATTTTGAGTTAGTCATTGTCCTGGATACAAGATCGAATAAGCGTATTCATGTTTTTTTCTGTTACTCATGCTGTTACTCCAACTTTAGTCGATGAAAAAGCTCCTGATATTAGGTCTACTAACGTCTGTGACGTGACCGAATTATTCCATGTTTCCACTTCCTTATTCAACTGTGGATCTGCCAATTATTCCTGGAACTCCTTCTGCTATTCCTGCAGTCTATGGTAATGGTCAAGATGTCGTTGATGACGCTCCTTGTGACGACAGACCAGGACCGGGATGTGACTGTGGTGTATGATGTAGTCGCTAACGCTGCCAAGAACCGTGCGTCTGACTGTGCCGTTGCCCCGACTTCCGGTGACGATGACACTAGTGTCTTCCCGTTCCGCTATCTTCACCACGGTCTCTCCCGGGTTACTGCCTACCTCGCAAACCACTTTACCTCGCATCTGGAGAAACAATGCATAAGAGAGAAGCTGTTCATTGCCACAATAACATACGACATGGCAAGAAAGATGGAGACAGAAAGATAGCTAAAAGTCAGGCAATGACAAAGTCAAAGACAGGTGACTTCAGCAATCTCAGACTCATAATTATGACAAACTTGATAAAACGAAACGCAAGAGTCACTTTTCAAAGAATTTCTTAACCTCTAGAGCAAGATGTCACATACTTTAATGGGTAAGAAGGTTAAAATCAGATGTTTATAGACGAAGGGTTAACCAACACGACTGCAACATTTTTTGTTGTGTCTTTTCTTAATCAGTCCACAATATGGCGCCAAAGTCAGAACTCTGTGTAGCTACAATTTCCAGCAATAGTTTGTTGTCATCTTCTCGGCAAGGATTCGATAATTTGATATTTCGTTGAAATATCTCTGAATTTCTTACCAAACCTTCATCCAATGCCTAAGATGTGATGTGACGATGACATACGAGGTATTTCTATTGGTGTTCTTGAGTGGTTTCTACCGGTGTTTTTAACGGTCATTGCAAAATTTTGGCGTAAGAATTGGTAAGGTTTCTGCATGTGTATAATACTGGCACAATACTCTATGTCAGCCAATAATCGACGTCATTTAACATCCGAGGATAAATAGACAGACGGAGATATAGGCAGGGAAAACAGAAAATGTGGAAATATTGAGAGAAAAGATAAATGAATACGCTATGCCTGGATTGGAACAATGTACCTTTCTTTCCTTCAACATGTCTCGAAGTTTCTCCAACAAAGACATCACCTTTTCCTTTTCTTTTGCTGCCCGGGCCGCAGCGGTTGCCAGGTCTCCAGTAAAAGCTTGAAGAAAGTAAATGATAATTACAATAATCTATATCGGAAACCATAAATCTTTTGAAAAAGGAATAAATAGTAGTGTTATTAATTAGCATGGGCAATATTTTAGCCATTAGCGGTGTGAAATAAATATTAAGTGAATTTTGAGTTTAACATTTATCTTCAGAATTGTTTGCTGTTCTCTCTGATCTGTTCTGTTCTGCTGTCTGCCAATTTAAAATATCATTCGAAGACTTGAACATATACTTTGTTTAAAAATGTAAAACAAGATATAAAAATGCTAAATCGACAATACTTAATTAAAAGATTGACTGACTTTTATATGAACATAAAACTCAATCCTGTAGACATAATTATTCTAAAAACTTTTAATCTAATCTTAATTCTGAATTTTCAATATCAAATTTTTCATATTTAGAAGAGAAAGATTAATTTATACAAATTTGAATGTAGATACTCACGTGACTGTATGACCGAATAGTACTCCGGACAGTGTACTATTATCACGTGATCATTTGCAGTTCGCACATGTTGCTCGTACCCTTAAATGGAAAATAAATATGTTTTCTTGATTAAAACTTGATTTTTGTGACCTTTTGGAGTGTATGATTTGATATAGAAAAGAATATAATAGAAAAGGACAAGACAGAACTAATTAGAATAGATATATGTCATAGTAGCGCATTTGTTATTACTTAATATCGTCATATCGATATGTACCTTACATTCAAACAATCTCTACTTATTTCCCAAATGATTGAAAACAATGTGAGGGTATAGGAAAGTCGCCATTTTGAAAATAAAGTTGATCATTTTAAAAATCATTGTCGTCATGGTATAATGATGACTATAACATGATCAAACATTGCGCTGTATCATTTAAGAGATAGGGATAACTAGTAGTATCTCAGTACCTCATGACCAATCAACCAATTGGAGGGACAATAGTAGGGTTTTTTCTAAAAAATATATTTCTTCTAATTTTCCCCAAAATTATTATAAGTTTATACCAAATTAATTATCTTAAGAGTCAAACATCTCATTGGAAATTTTGAAGAAGCAAATCTTTCTAAAAACGTGCAACTTCCACTTTAAAACGTATGATAATTTTTAATAAAATGTTTTTTGACCTTATTGTTCTACTGTGTTTGACAGGGAAAGAATATAAAGTGAAGTCTTACTGTGTACTCAATTAAAGCTTTGTAGAAAGTAAAAGTTGTTGTAAAAGTCGTGTACCCATTATAAGCTGTGTACACAATATAAGCTGTGTACTCAATTTAAGCTGTGTATTCAATTTAAGCTGTGTATTCAATTTAAGCTGTGTACTCAATATAAGCTGTGTATCCAATATAAGCTTTGTACTCATTGAAAGCTGTGTATTCAATTTAAGCTTTGTACTCAATATAAGCATTGTACTCAATATAAGCATTATAATCAATATAAGCATTGTACTCAATATAAGCATTATAATCAATATAAGCATTGTACTCAATATAAGCATTATAATCAATATAAGCTTTGTACTCAATATAAGCATTATAATCGATATTAGCTTTGTACGTAATGTAAGATGTGTACTCAATATAAGCTTTGTACTCATTATAACCATTGTACTCAATACAAACGTTGTACTCAATATGAGCATTGTACACAATATAAGCTTTGTGCTTAGTATAAGTATTGTACTCAATATAAGCTTTGTACACAATGTAAGCTGTGTACAAAATATAAGCTATGTACTCAATACAAGCTCTGTACTCTGTTATGGTCAAAATACTTGATTTCCATTATGTTTATTTTTCGAAATTTTTCTTCGTTAAATTTCAAGTTTGTTTTTTTATTCAACCATATCTAATTTAGCTCCTATTTCGCATAAGTGCCCTTGCCACTTTTGATAGCTCTACAAAGGGAAGTTACTATCATGTTTGGCCACATGTTAGCTTTGAGCAAAAGAAATTTAAACCCGAAGAATGTCTAAAGTAGCGGTAAGCATAATTATTATATTTCATCACTTTTATATTGTTAAATTGGTAAAAGTTGCTTCTATTTGTTTTCCATGTAGGTTAGGGTAACTTTGTGTTAAATTATTGCTTTATTTTGTAAACTTTGTGGCAAGTGGTGAGTTTGCAAAATTATTGAATTAGGCCAATTTATAGATATTTTTAGGCATAAGAATACTCTTTTCTAATTGCTTCTCCAAGCAATATATATATATTGGTAGTGATTTATTGTATTTCATGTTACTGAAGTAGATATTTAAATGTTTTCTAGGCCATGTGTTTTTTCCTTTTTGAATGATTTGTGTAAAGCGCTCATAAAATATCAGTGCAAGTTGCCAGTACAGCAATTTGTTTTTATTTATTTAAGTTCATTTTTATGGTAAATTTGATAACTTTAGGTTTGGTATTTCCAAAATACTGATTAAGTTTTCTGTTATTTTCAGTTAATCTACTGTTAAGAACATATAGAAAGATTTGGAATGAGAATTTGGAAATAAGATAATAAGAAATAAGATATGAATAATTGAAAAGGATGTGGAAGGATGTCGCTGTTAAGCAGGATATGTTCTATCGTTGTAAACATTGAATTGATGAAATGGAACTTAGAAACAGGTGGATTTAAAGATTATTGTGAGTTGTAAAGGCTGAAATGGATTTTGAAGACTTGACAATATATTCATATGGAATTGCTTGGATATTGGAATGGATTTGATTGAATATATCATGTATTTGAATTTATTGAAGATGTATGAATGAATATTAAAAGACGCCTTCAAGAATAAACTTGAACATTTATTTGAAGTTTGAACTTTGTTTTACTTGGAGTTGGAAATGGACATGAAATGGATTTTATATTCATGAAATATTTTTAATAAAATGTTTTTTAGGCCTTATTGTTTTAGTAAAGTTTTGCCTCAACACATATGGGTTATACAGACAGAAACAGCAATAAAACATTGTGATTAGACATTATTAGCCTCCAGAATGAATAATGTGTCCCTTAAAGTAATTGTAATACCGAATTTCATTCTCAGATTCAGATGTGTATTCCATATAATCTTTGAACTCAATGTAAGATGTGTATAAAATGTAAGCTATGTACTCAATATAGCCTTTCTACACTGTGTACACAATATAAGCTGTGTACTGAATATAAGCTTTGTACAAAACATAAGCTTTGTACTCAATATAAGCTTTCTACACAATGTAAGCTGTGTACACAATATAAGCTTTGTACAAAACATAAGCTTTGTACTCAATATAAGCTTTCTACACAATGTAAGCTGTGTACACAATATAAGCTTTGTACTCAATTTAAGCTTTCTACACAATGTAAGCTTTCTACACAATGTAAGCTATGTACTCAATATAGCCTTTCTACACAATATAAGCTGTGTACACAATATAAGCTGTGTACTGAATATAAGCTTTGTACAAAACATAAGCTTTGTACTCTATATAAGCTTTCTACACAATGTAAGCTGTGTACACAATATAAGCTTTGTACTCAATTCAAGCTTTCTACACAATGTAAGCTATGTACTCAATATAGCCTTTCTACACAATGTAAGCTGTGTACACAATATAAGCTGTGTACTCAATATAGGCTGTGTACTCAATATAAGCTTTGTACACAATGTAAGCTTTCTACACAATGTAAGTTGTGTACACAATATAAGCTTTGTACTCAATAAAAGCTTTCTACACAATGTAAGCATGGTACCCAATGTAAGCTGTGTACACAATGTAAACTATGTGCTCAATAAAGCATTTCTACACAATGTAAGCTGTGTACACAATATACCCTATGTACATAATGTATGCTGTGTACACAATATAAGCTGTGTACTGAATATAAGCTTTGTACAAAACATAAGCTTTGTACTCTATATAAGCTTTCTACACAATGTAAGCTGTGTACACAATATAAGCTTTGTACTCAATTCAAGCTTTCTACACAATGTAAGCTATGTACTCAATATAGCCTTTCTACACAATGTAAGCTGTGTACACAATATAAGCTGTGTACTCAATATAGGCTGTGTACTCAATATAAGCTTTGTACACAATGTAAGCTTTCTACACAATGTAAGTTGTGTACACAATATAAGCTTTGTACTCAATAAAAGCTTTCTACACAATGTAAGCATGGTACACAATGTAAGCTGTGTACACAATGTAAACTATGTGCTCAATAAAGCATTTCTACACAATGTAAGCTGTGTACACAATATACCCTATGTACATAATGTATGCTGTGTACACAATATAAGCTGTGTACTGAATATAAGCTGGGTAATCAATATAAGCTGTTTACACAATGTAAGCTGTGCACTCAACATTAACTTTGTACTCAATATCACAAACGCCGTCAACTTAAGGTGTGTACTAAATAAAATATATATGTACTTAACATAAGCTTGGTACTCAATAAGCTTTGTACTATATATAAGCTGTGTACACAATACAAGCTGCGTACTCAATATAAGTTTTGTATTCAGTGTCATATGCGTAGTCAACATAAGGTGTAAACGATATAAGATTTGTTCTCAATATAAGATGTGTAGTTAATTTGAAAATTGTACTCAATAGAAGTTTGTGCTCAATTTAAGACGTATTTCAATATGAGATATGTATTCATTATAAGATATGTATTCAATATAAGATATTTATTCAATATAAACTATGTTCTCAAGTTCAGATGTGTAGTTAATTTTAGTTTTGTACTCAATATTAGACGTATTTCACTATGACATATGTATAAAATATAAGATATGTATACAATATACAATATGTTCTCAATATTAGATGTTTACTCAATGTAACTTGTGTAGACAATATTAAGTGAGTACCCAAAATAAGACGTGTACTGAACAATATGTGTACTTGATATTAAATGTGTATTCAATTTAAGGTTTTTACTCAATATAAGCTGTTCACTAAATACTAGACATGTATATAGGGTATGTACTGAACATGAAATGATTCCAACATAAGACGTGTACTCAATATTAACTGCATACACAATATAAGATATATACTGAAGAACGTGTTTATTTAATATTAGATGTGTAAACAATTTAAGATTTGTACTCAGTAAAAGATGTGTATTTTACAAAAGATGTGTACTCAATATGATATATGTATTCAATATGTAATGTTACTCAGTATCAACAGTTCACTCGATTTAAGATGTGTACTCAACATGGTATGTGTACTCAATATAAGATGTAATAAAAAAATAGGATATGAACTGAGTTTATGATATTTATTCAATTTTGAAGGGTACTCAATATAAGATGTGTACTAAACATTAGATGCGTATTCAAAATAAGGTAGAACGGCATCACTCAACTGAATAGTTTTAGTTATTATCGAGGATATTTAGATAGAAATAAGATGAGTAACTAAAGATGTGTATTCAATATAAGATATTCACAATGTATTAATCATTAACGCGAATATCTGTAGGGCAAAAAGGCTCCGGTGTACGAAAGTTGATGGAAATGAGCAATGTTTACGTATATATATGTGTGTATATGTGTGTATATGTGTATATATATATGTATATGTATGCAATCTTATTCCTAATACTGTCTCCGAAAACAGTCACTACAATCTAAGAAAACAAGTTACAGACAACGAACTGTGCAACTAAATTATATGAACAATCTTTCCTGCCTGACACGATAAAGATGTGGAATTCATTACCTGATAAATTCCTGCAAGCAAACACCATAAGTGAATTTAAATCTCTGCTGAAAAATGATGAAGCAAATAGCAATTATCTTGATCTGAATTATGGAAGTCGTTTCTGTCAGATTATACATAGTAGACTTAAGCTTGGGTGCAGTGCTCTAAACGCAGATAAAGTAGATACAATGTAGACATATTTCAAACACTCCTGAATGCGCTTGTGGGTATCACAATGAAGATGTTTTACATTACCTGTTTACATGTGAGCTGTATATGGTTGCCAGAAATAATTCATTTTTCTATGCAAATGGCTATAGCCTCCAAAATGTGTTATACGGAACACCTCAAACAGCTAATGACGTCAATTTGCAAATAGTAAAGTCCCTTCATCAATACATCATTAAGACCAAACGTTTTGATAAGTACCGCTAATAGTGTTATTATAAATGAAGTCAAGCTGCAAAGAACATATATATAAATAAGCACATGTTGTACAGATACTTTATTTTGATTGTACTTTATAATGTCATATTTTGTGTCTAGTTCTTGTGTATTAATTTATCTGATGTATGTACTGGTGAGGCATTAGCATAAGCAGAGTTTTGCTTGTTTGCCGAACCAGATTCTTTATTGAATAAAAATATGTTTAAACCATTTTTATATATATATATATATATATATATATACATATACATATACATATACATATACATATACATATACATATATATAAGACTAATGCAACAATAAAACGAACCGTGTACGATTATAAGTCAATGGATATGGAACATGCGCGTATACTCATTTCCGAAATTGACGAAAGTGAAATATTCTCTACTGACAACGTCAACAATGCAACGGTCATTTTAACAACAAAATTAAAACAGATTTTAGATATCACAACACCAAATAGACTTGTTAATGTAAGAACAAAAGATCCTTTGTGGATGAATAGCGAAATTCGTTCTGCAATACGCAAACGCAACCGATTTCACAAAAAGGCAAAATATCGCAATCGTGCGTCCGACTGGGCAAATTTTAGATCAATTAGAAATAAGGTAATACATTTGATACGTGTTTCTAAAAGGAAATGCGACTTAAGAATCGATCACAGGATAAATACCTCGATTGGCACGAAAACTTGGTGGCGTATGGTCAAGCTATATGTTCAAAGAAAATCTGAATGCAATTACTTTCCACCGATCTTATCGGACGGAGTAATTCACGATGATCCCGAAATCATTGCAATTATTTTAAACGACTTCTTTGTTAAACAGGCAACAGTAACCTACCCACATATAACACCACCCGTTTTTGAATGTGACCCCGTCTTAAATACGCTAAGTTCCATTCACCTTACATCTAACGAAGTGCAAGATATTCTCCTCTCTGTTGATCCGTCAAAGGCAACAGGGCCTGACGGAATAGGAAATAGGTTTATTAGACTTATAGCTAAACCTCTATCCCCATTAGTAACATTACTATTTAACATGTCTCTTCAAAATTCAGTATTTCCATCCATTTGGAAAGAAGCATCCGTCTTACCCCTTCATAAAAAGAATAGTGTAAATGAATGCTCAAACTACAGACCAGTTGCCCTAACGAGCTGTTTGTCTAAAGTATTTGAAAAATGCGTCTTCAAATATGTATTCAATTTCCTTAGAGATAATAATATCCTTACAAACTTGCAATCGGGATTCATGCCAGGCGATTCTACAGCTAACCAGTTGACGTTTATGTACGATTTCATTGCAAAAGGTCTTGATGAAGGTAAGGAGGTGAGGGCTGTTTTTTGCGACATCAGTAAAGCGTTTGATAGAGTTTGGCACCGAGGCATAATATCAAAACTTAAAAAATATGGCATCGATGGATCTCTTTTGAGCTGGTTTGAAAGTTATTTAGAAAATAGAATACAGAAGGTTGTCGTAGATGGTCTTTGCTCTGATCGTAAAACTATACTTGCTGGCGTGCCACAAGGCTCCGTGTTGGGACCACTACTTTTTATAGTTTATATCAACGATATAGTAGATGGTATAGAAAGTCATATTCGTCTATTTGCAGATGACACATCAATATATGTTATTGTAGATGATCGCGATATTGCCGCGTCTTGTCTTAATGACGACCTGAACCGGATTTCGAGCTGGGCCGAAAAATGGCAAGTCAACTTTAACCCTAGCAAAACAGAAACTGTAAATTTCTCTCTTAAACTTAAAGGTGACATAATTCCGACTTTGTATATGGATCAAACCCCGATACAAGAAGTTAAAAACCATAAACACCTTGGTGTTATTCTTCAGAGTAATTGTTCATGGAATAGTCATATTGAAGATATTGTAAATAAAGTAAGCCCAATGATAAACTGCCTCCGAAGTTTTAAATATCGCCTCTCAAGAAAAACGCTCGAAATTATGTACAAATCTTTTGTGACGCCGATCTTTGATTACTGTTGTCACATCTGGGATAATTGTACGCAAGAACAATCTTATCTTCTCGAACAGTTACACTTAGATGCACTTCGAACTATAAGTGGCGCAGTTCGTGGTACTAGCCATGAAAAATTATACCGAGAAACCCTGTTTAAACCACTATCTGAAAGAAGGCATAATATCAAATTGACTTATTTCTATAAAATGTATAACAATCTCTCCCCGGATTACTTATGCGACCTCGTGCCTAAACCTGTCTCTGACAATAGTCAATATCTTCTAAGGAACAGTTCTAAGTTACAAACTATACCCTGTAGAACCAAAATATATGAAAAATCGTTCCTTCCAGATACCATTAAATTGTGGAATTCGTTACCCGACGAAATAACCAATGCTGAAACAATTAGCAAATTCAAATCTCTTTTAACAAAGTCTGAATCAAAAAATTACCTCGATCTTAATTACGGCAGTCGATTTTGTCAAATTGTACACAGTCGTCTCAAGCTCGGATGCAGTGATCTTAACGCTGATAAGGTCAATAGACATATTTCAAGTAATGCCGAATGCGCTTGTGGATATCCCAATGAAAATGTTACCCATTATCTATTTATATGCAAGCTCTATTCGGATTCAAGAAATGATGCCTACTTCTATATAAATGGCCACAGCCTCCAAACTGTGTTATATGGAACACCACTTATGAACAAAAATGAAAATTTAAATATAATAAAATCCTTACACCAATTTATATGTAAGAGTAAGCGTTTTGAAAAAACAATGTAAATTATAAACGAAACATTACCTGTGAAAATAACTGCATGTGTTATGTTACTTAGTCTGAATTTGTAGATACTCAATTGATGTAATGATATGCTACGGTGTTCTGATTTTTGTTTCTTGTCTAATTCGTGTGTACTATATTTATCATCTTTGTACTGGTGCGGTATTTATATAAGCAAAGCTTTGCTTGTTTACCAAACCAGATTCGTTTCTTGAATAAAAATATGTTTAAACCACATATATATTAAGCACGTGTTGTACCGATACTTGATTTTGATTGTGCTTTATAATGTCATATTGTGTGTCTAGTTTGTGTATTTATTTATCTGATGTATGTGCTGGTGAGGCGTTAACATAAGCAGAGTTTGCTTGTTTGCCGAACCAGATTCTTTCTTGAATAAAAATATGTTTAAACCATATTTACGTACTGTCGACCTTGCATGGGACAGAGACAACGCAGCGTGTGTAGTATACATTTCAGGGTAACATTAATCATCGACGGATTTCCACAGTCCTTACATTGTGTTTATAAACTTTGATATCGTCATTTCATTATGTATTTGTAATGGAATTAAAACACGTCTGTCAATAACTTTAGTTCCTCGTTTGAACACTTAATTACATGCACTGAACAACACTATTTATGATCAAATATTTTCTAGTGTAGAAATTGTGAATAAACGGTTTATACTTACAGTCTAAAGCATATGTAGAAAACGCGCTACCGTCCATCGCAATAACAACATTTCGTTGTTCCGCCATCTTGGAGAACGCCGACAACCCGTGTCACTAATTTGGATTGTTAAAGGGACAGTAGCGCTTATATATATATATATATATATATATATATATATATATATATATATATATAGAAAAACACATTTGTTGAAGAATATTTATTTATTTCAACTATTGACACTTTAAATCATCGTATGAGTGCTTCAATGTATACAAAATATAAAAAATTGTATGACCTTAGATGTCAACTGTCAAGGTCACGGGATCTGTATTATATCAATTTTACCCTTCAATGAAATTTTTCAAAAGGAAGCATGCAATGATAACTCAGATTAATCATTTATTGATTATAACCCCTGGAAATTCTTTTGACATGTTCACATTCAAGGTCAAAGGTCCAGGTCGCGAGTAATGAACTCAGTAAGATAAATCCTTGTTAACACGGTAAACTGAAAAGGGTTTGCTCTGAGACTAGTATTTGGTATATATAAAGTATGGAGAATCAACAAGATTTGAAAGGGGTTTCTCTTTAATCTGTCAAACGTCATGTTATTGCGAAAATGTTATAGTTCAACTATTATCACTATATTTATCATGTTTGTTTGTTATATCGAATTAAAAGTGATAATATATTATGTGAACATGGATGCCAATTGTCAAAATCAGAAAGCTTTTTGCGAATTCAGATTAATAATCTATTTTATACCCCATGAAAATTCTTTTGACATGCTCACACTTAAGGTCAAAGTTCAAGGTCACAAGTTCAGAAATCACTAAAATATGATGGTCTAGATTGTTTGAGGTCACTCCAGTGATAGTCAAGATATCTTAATGCTATTTTGTGTGAGTGCAATTTCGTTACCTTTATGTTCATTTGTTTTATGTGGTATATTTATATAAAAAAATCTAATATGGCAAAGGAGAAGAAGGAACAGGGGAAGGCGAAACCCTCATCAAAACCGCTCTGCTTTTGGAGTGTCCATTAAACGCTTATCTAGTTTTGTTCAACGCTAATAACTGATAATTTATTCTTAAAATTGCGAAAACAAATTCTGACGTTAGATCTTTAAACTTACCCTAAACTAAATGTCACAAGATAATAAATTGCAGCAACTGTCAGTACATTTCTATGAATTATTACCATTAACCATATTTGACATATGTCACTCCAACAAATGCCCTGTCACTTTAAAATGCCCTTTGGCAAATCGTATACAAGCGGCGTCAAGACTAGTTTACCTTGTTGTACAGTATTCTAACAAATTTCATAACGTTGAATCGTCATTGATAGTCAAGCTAAATTCGAGTACACTACTGTGCAAAATTAAGTGCACCGTTTTCGCGATTAAATTGAACTGATGACAAATGGTAAATGAGAATGACAAACGTGTAGACTCAATTTTAAATTCAAGGAATGCATTCAGTCTACAAAATCAATTTTAAGTTTAAATAGACACTTTCCCACATGTATATAAACAGTGATTAACTTAATTAACGATTGAGTGTTGTGAAGAAATAGAAATACAATGCATTCCGGTTGATTGCACTCTGCATTTGTTCGTTACGTCTAGTACCTTAGTTAGTGTGTTTTAAACATATTTTATTCAGTAGAAAGGGATTGGTAAACAAGCCATGTGGCTTATATCGATACCCCTCCCAAAGTACATTTTCAAAACATTCCACGAGTATGGCTTCCACAATGTACAAGAATATCAAACATATAGAAAACAATGATGAGAAGATGTAAACGTAATGAATACTACTGAATGAATACTCTCTCGCATTATGCAATTGGATTTTATATGGTTTAAGAATTGTTAAATCTATTTGAAGAACTTATGAAGAAATGAACTGATTTCAGTATAGTTAGTGTACTCTTGATAGGGAAATATTTCTGACTCACATCTTATCAGTGTAAAAGATACTGTTCCTGTGGACATCAAATTATATACGTATCATTTCAATTGAGTTCACATTTTGTCAATGTGTTGACGTAAATACTTATTTCACATTTCATCATCGTACAAACGTTGGATCCCCTCATCTTTACAATTGTATAAGAATTATTTCGCATTTTATCTTTGTAGAAGGATTTATTAAAACTTCAGATTATATCATAATGAAAGTAGAAAAATGACTAAGCATTTTATCATGGCATTAGAATAATTTCAGTTACATCAAAGTGTATACATAGCCTTACAACGTACGTCGCATTCTTGTGTCAAGTTCTTGTACATGTGTATTTATTAATCTGATGTATGTGCTGTAAAAGTATTTGTATAAGATGACTTTTGTTCGTTTTCCGGACTAGATTCTTTTTTGATAAAAAAAAAACATGATAAAACTTAGAAGGTCCAGTTCTTTTTAAAAAAAATTCAATTCTTATTTTTATTTTCCATATTTTGTGTTATAGGCAAAATAAAGTCACATAAACAATCGTGACATAAATATAGATTAAAAAACTCACAGTTGGCTATTACATTTTTTTAAAAAGAAATCTAAATAACATTATTTTCCAGTTCTTGTGTCATGATGTATCTGATGCATGTGCAGGTGAGACATTTACATAACAGGTGAGATGATTTGGGTCTTAACGCCGCTTTTAAGCGTATTTAACTTATATCACGGCTGCTGGTATTATTGCAAGGAGCAAGCCCGCATATGTGTGATTGAGGGTTGTCAGTAATTCGCACCTGTTCTTGTGGAATCATTCGGGAGGATCCTTTTCATTACTTCTTTAAATGCCCACTATATGATAGATTCCGATCAAATCAATATTTAAAAAAAAATCGATATAACATTAAAATCTATCTTGAGCGGCGACAAATCCTTGTCACAGAATGCTAACGAAACCCCAATAATATCTGTATATCATTTCATAAATGATACCAACCGATTTTTATAGCATTTTTATTAAATCTGTACCAAATGCAAAGGTAGACAATGCTTAATATGAATTTGAGTTTAGTAAGAATAATTACAAATATATATTTCCACCAATGTATTTGATATCTTGATAACGTTTCATAAGCATTTATATAGGCATTTGCTGCCTGTTTGCTAATCCTTTTCCCCTTTTTTGTTAATATATATATATATATATATATATATATATATATATATATATATATATATATGTATGTATGTATGTATGTATGTATGTATGTATGTATGTGTATATATATATATATATATATATATATATATATATATATATGTATGTTGTGTATTACAAGTTTTATGGAAATAACTTAATGTTTAAATCAGAAGGCCCGCAACACCAATTTCACTATGCAATACGGTGAAACCTGCGTGGTTTGCAAACTTCTTTATTCTGTAGAGGCGCGTT
Organism: Phorcus lineatus; assembly: GCA_921293015.1. Taxonomy (NCBI): domain Eukaryota; kingdom Metazoa; phylum Mollusca; class Gastropoda; order Trochida; family Trochidae; genus Phorcus; species Phorcus lineatus. The sequence continues at coordinate 10,084,329 of OV121097.1, read as the reverse complement.
TCGGCATGGATCCATATGTCAATAAAGTGATGACACGATATCAACAGTCAGAATGACAATCGTAGAAGTCATTGAATCTATTTTGTTTTAGTTCCCCTCTCTTTTATACCTTTTGTAAGTCATTTTAGTAGTTTTTCTTCATTAAAGTTTTTCAAATTTCTTCTTGAATCCATATCAAAATTCCAACAAATAATGTTTAAAAAACGATGAAATTTAAAAAGGAAAATAAATCAAGCTTTGGTGAGGAAGATGAAGAAACCTTTAACAAGAAAAATGAACTGGGGCCATAAATAAACGATCCCAAAGTTGAATCCTTAAGGTAATAGTAATAAACCGATAAATGAAATCAAAGGGTTCAATATTATCTATTTCATCCTTTAGGAAATAGTAATATTTGTATATCTATGTAGAAATATTGCCACTAGTTGTGTATGATTAAAAATGACTGACGAAAATTTATATTCATAATATGCATGAAAGGATTACAAGATATAAAGCTTATATATATCTAATACAAATTTTATATGGTACAATTTTACAAAGCATGAATGGCTCAAAATTTTAAAAATTGATAAGAGTCTATTCTGTTTTGTAATAATGAAAATGAGTACCTTTGTGATGGGCACTGGGTATGTTAGGTGGCCCAAACAATTTGGAATAACCTACAAACTTGGCCTAACTGAATCGTATCATCATTGCTGAAAAAAGCCATAAGTACATATGCAGTATAAGAATAAAATGCCTTATCTAATTTTGCATATTAAAACTCTGAAAAACATATTTTTGTTGAAAAATATATATTTTTAAAAAAATTATAAAATTGAAAATTTTAATCACAAATTGATCCCCGCTCTTAAAAGTACTTGCATTACCACAACATGTGCTTTTCCATACTTTCTTCATCTTACTGTATATATCTCTCTATATGTATAACTATATTGTATATACATAAATGTATTATTATTGTTGTTGACATCATTGTGAATGAAACTTAAACCAGCCATGTGTCTGTACTCATAATCTGTATATATAATAATCTTTACATGTAATCTTTGCAGCCAATAATAAATACTCCAAAAAAATGCCTGACGTAAAACAAGCCACCTGCCTGAATGAGTAATTAGCAACAAGCAACTTGAATTCGTGACTAATTAGCAACTTTGAGCAATCCGCTTAACTGATTAAAGACAAAAAACTTGGCATTTTAATTAATTAATTACTATTACACAATAGGCAATTAGTAATGCCTGACTGGTTTATACAATAGCATGCAATTGTGCTTTGGTATAATTATTTAGATAAAACAAATATATGTTCTCGAAAGAACAATGATTGTCAGGGTATTAATAGTTTTCGTTCTGTCAGTTATACTTGAATTTGAAAAGAAACTCATTTTACTTCCACCAGTTACATTGAGGTAAAGCGTGTTTTCTTTGAGTGGCATCTTAAAGGTTGGAAACAACTATGTACAACTATTTATGGATGACAATTTTTTAATTCTGAGATTTAAAATTTTTCGATACAGATTCTTGTATCTTTGTCAAGCGACACGACTGTCATCTGTCATCTATTTTCGAGGTACCATTGACCAGTACTAGTATACTCATGCTTATTTTATTTATATAATTTAATTTATATATGGGTAAGTAAAGTATAATATAAGTTATTTCGAATAGTTTTCCTTAATTTGCACGTTACTTGTTCTAAAGACGCTGTCATGGCGGTTGGTATGGGCACAATGGTTCTAAAGAGAGGCTGGAACCTTACAAACTTCGTGTATTCAGTAAGCAAAGTAATATCGAGTCGAGCGGCGACGAAACCATGACTAAGTGTTAAGCAACCTAACCTCTTTACAATAATGTTTGATAAATGTTAGCAAGGAGTGAACGGAATACTAAATTTCCATCAATATAGAAATTTATTTTCCGGTGAATATTTCGTAATTTCTCGTTTATAAGACATTTTTAATTAATGTTCAACTCTTAATACGTTTTTTCTTCCATGGAAGGTAGTTATAATCATGTTTTATTAATCATTACAGCATACCTTTTCCAATGAAAGAAAGTTTAATATTTGGACTGAACTTGTCATTGATCAATAAACACTCATGTACAGATGTTGCCAATTATAAAATGTTCACACAATTTGACTCAATTATTGCGAATTGTTTATCAATGACCCACTCGGTATAGAATCATATGCATTGAAACTTCTTTCATTTTCATATTGCTACATTGCTTTTACATCTTGCTACAATTTAGATTTTTAATAACACTGATGATTATTTGGTTCTGCAGTTCTTTTATTTAGATGTATACCAATATTGGTTATTTAAATAATGTTGGTATTGGTTATTAAACATTTTTAAATTTCAAATGGCATTTATATTTAAGGTTCTTACATTAAATAAGTATTATTGAGTACAGGTTTATATACGTTGCAATATATAAGCGTATATCTGTGATTTTTCATAGTTATTTGTTACTATCTTCCTCCTAGTAACAACAAGCCTGCAAGGTTCGACCACCGCCTAAAGTCTGAGTTCTACTCATCAGCAATAAAGGCAGTTGATCAGAAGAGTCAAGACCATGTCCTACAAGGTTAGTTTCAACAGGGAATTTGTTGATAGAGACAAAATTTAAGTCAGTACTTAAAAACTGCGATTCTTGGCATTATGTTTCAAAACGACTTTTACTTAAACAAATGATATATTATTTTAATTAAAGTTCCATAAAACTGAAAATTAACATTAAAACTGTTGCTGTTGTTAATTGAATTAAAAATGTTCCTCACAATGTACATCTGCTTAAGAATTCTTTTGCAAAATCACCATCTTTCTAAAATTTGAGTTAATCACCATTCCTAAGCAACATGTTACAGGCTAAAGTATAAGATCATTTTCTGAAGGGATCATTTTCACTTTACATATACAAGGCACAGTTATGTAGTATGCTAGAACAAAATTAAAGAAGATTGATCCAGTCAGAATTATTACTTTTCAGTATTACTTTCCTCCACGTGAGAAACCTATTCTCCTTTTTTTAAATATATATATATATATATATATTTCCTCCTACATGTTTCAACTTAATCCTCAGGGAGGTTTACATTATGTAACTTATTCTGTATTGCGTGTGTGTGTGTGTGCGCGCGCGCGTGTGCGTGTGTGGGTGTGTGTGCGTGTGTGTATGTGTGTAACACATAAATACATAAAAGGATGAGTACACATCTTCTTTCATACGATGAACTCATTTCGACCAGTTTGTCTGTCTTTTCAAGTATGGATATGAATTCATCATAGAAATAAGAATGTATATATATAACTATGAAGAAGTTTTTTTTATATGTGTTAAGTGTTAATATATATATATATATTCTTATCAGGAGGCAATGACGTTGCTGAAGTCCCTCAGTGTCCCTGACGTGAATGAAGAATACAACTCCCGTGTTCCCGCAATGATCAGAGACCTGAACAGACTTGGTTATAAGGTGGGCTTTATGCTGCAATCACGCTGTTGGTATAGATGCAATAACTATTCTACAATTCATATTCTCATCTGATATCTACATTCATTTAATTAACAGATTAACGTGAACACTGAATATATTAAAAAAAAGGTCAAGCATCGTCGAGTAAACGTTTAAATTTCATTTATGGTAACGAAAACTTTATAGGGTGGATCACTTATCAACAAGTGATCACAGGGTCACCAAATCTGTAAATAAGAATCCCCTTTAGCAAAAGGTTTCAGCTTCCTAGACGTTTTCGTTCTTGAGAAGAAGATAAAAATATGATTTTAAGGGCCCTTATAAGAGGTCACAGGGTCACCCGATCTGTAAATTTGTAATCCCTTCAGCCAAGGTGTCTATACACAGATGAGCTAAAATCACGCAGAATTTGAAAAATATACCTTTGATAATTTTCGTTTAAATCAAAGACCCATAAGAAGTGAGTATGATCGTTTTTCTTCTCTAGGTTTCTGACCTTGACAAACTGAATATTCTCCACGTGACGGGAACCAAGGGTAAAGGATCAACTGTCACCTTCTGTGAGAGCATTCTCAGGCATCAAGGAATCAAGACCGGGGCATATATGTAAGCTCAATGTTACAAGCGTTATTCTTATCTAAAGACAAAGCTATATTGAACGTATGGTGTGACCATAATTCCCAATTCGTTCGGGCGTTTGCAACACAGCAAGGCATATCCATGCCAACATGTAAATTGCTAGTTTTTCTGTTGAAGAAAATTAGAATGGATTACATTTCATTGGACACCGCTTAAGGTACCCTCTTCCCCCTCTCGTACAACTAATTTGAATAAACAGTAACAATAGTGCCACTAAAGTTCTTCCCCCGTTTTGGCAAACTAGCCTAAAGCCGACAAACGACACCGTATAATGCACAATCGGCATTACGTTAACAATGGTAAGGGCGTTTGGCTTTGGATCAAGATGTCCGTGGTTCGAATTCCGCCAGGGGCTCGGAAACTTTGTCTGCAGTAGAGAACTGTTCTATGGGCAGCAAAGTTTGCTGCAGTGAATTTCAGCGCCGTACCACCCATGGTTCGTTAGTTCCAGCCGAAGCTCGCAGGTTTCACCGTGATGCATTGCCACACTTGCGGTCTTTCTCCCTGCAATAATACAACGCTGCAATATTACTGAAATACTCTTGAAAGCGGCGTTCAACCCTTATTCGCCTCATTTCACCTACAATAACTTTCGTCATAAATTACAGATAATAAACTTCTTTGGATATACAAACTCTTTTATAGCAAAGAGATGAGATGTCTTTGTGTCGGTAGCAAGCAAGTTATTGAACCGACCACTCGAAAGTACATGTGAATTGTATCGTCTAAGTTGTTTTCTCGTCTTTTGCAGATCTCCTCACATTGTTACAGTGCGAGAGAGATTTCTCATCGACGGGGAGCCAGTTTCTGAGGAAATATTCGCTGAACACATCTTGGATTTATTTGAAAAGCTACAGAAAACGAAGGTAATCTGACTTAAACATTTATTCTTAGAATTGCCAACCTGCAAAAGAACCAATGAATTTGGTAAGGAACTTGCTTTAAAATTTTGTCAGTTCAGTTTGGAATGGTAACTTTTATTGAAAACTGACAATAAATACATCTAAGAAATGCATGGGAACCCATATTGTAACACGACAGGTGAATTCTTGATTCTGATTGGCTGATTTGAAAGGTTTCCCTACGTTGAATGGCAATAAATACCCGCAAATTAGCTAACACGAATCACCGCGAAATGATACGTCATGTCCTTAGATTCTAAACGTAATCACGCCGATGGTTTTGAACTAAATTTGCCGGTGTTGAATAAAAATGAATCCAGGAAATGTTAAAGGCAAAACCAATAATCTTACTCAAATCTGTATTGATTGGTATTTTGACAACTTTGTTGTGCCTATTGCTGCAGGAATCAGAGACTGATATGCCCCATCGCTTCGCCTTCATGACACTGTTGGCGTTTGATATATTCTTGAGGAACGGTGTCGAAGCGTTAGTTTTAGAGGTAGGTATCGGAGGCGAGTTTGATTGCACCAACGTCATCAGCGCACCTGTCGTATGTGGGGTGAGCTCTATACACCTTGATCACGTGGAAAAGCTTGGGAAGACGGTTGAGTCTATTGCCTGGCACAAATCGGGCATATTCAAGGTATGTTCAGGTCGTTTGAGGACCTTATAGGGTATTTCGTTTTATTTTGTACAGAATTTGAGATTTCAAAGTATGCTTCTAAGGTATTGTTATGTTATTTCCTTGTTATGTAATTTCCTTAAATTGCAAGATTAAGCCAATGTGTTTCATCTTGTTTTTCACGTGGTAAACATAAAGGAATCCATATTGTTAATATGTGCACGAGTGCAAATATATTTCTTCCAGTGAGCAACTGTTTTATGAATCGAACTTTGTTTTTCGACGCCGTAAACGGATTTTTATCATGCTGCAAGAGAAGTGATCGCAAATCTCATTTTGACATTTATGTGTTGAATGAATCCCTAAAAGTTTTCATCAGAAACTCTTGATATCACTCTTTCATTTGGTTGTTTCGCAGTCCTCATCTACTAAAGGTGATATCCTTGAGAGGAAAATCTCCTCGGTCTTAGTAGGAGATTGAATTTTTTTCCTTTATATAGAATCTTACCTTGTATTTATTTAGCCTGGAGCCCCTGCAGTGACCGTCTCTCAGTTGGAAGGTGTCATGTCAGTTCTTCAGTCCAGAGCAACAGAAAGACAGGTGCGTACTCGTACGTCTTCAGTCTGAAAAATTTAATTACAAAACGGATAAACCAAAGGCGAATAGCAGTGCAAATTGGTCGATGAAAAAGAAGATAATAATAAGAAGAGAATTTTATTAGTGTATTTGTTGCTAATCTCACTTTTACTTGAATGTTTCCCTCTTAAAGAAAAAACAAGTGATAGCATTAACTGATTGATAAAAACATTCAGAATGATAAGAATATTCATTCATTTTTTTCAATGATGTAATCGGTGTTTGGATGCAGAAAATGTTGGGAAGATCTTGATCATAAAAAATAATGATATTATGATATTTTTACTCAAGTCCAAAAGTGTGCTTTCGTGGACCTACTGCGGTGAAAAAATATGTGCAGCGGATCTTTGTTTGAAACCAAGCATTATTATAAGCGATTTTTGTTTCAGTATCTGTCTTGTAGATCTTTGCTAATACCGAGAAGTTATTCACACTTGTAACCAAGGCCTAACATGGCATGAGTAACCTTTTTCTTCAGAGAATGATTTATACAGTTCTTCATAGCGTGATCGCAAAATAAGCAATGAACCAGCTCCCAGTATTCTTTTTCAGACTATACTCATACTGGCACCATCATTGGACGACTACGAAACCGATCGACCAATCAAACTTGGTCTAGCTGGAGATGTTCAAAAAATGAACGCATCACTGGCCCTACAGATGTGCAAGATTTGGAAAAAGACTGTCAAGCCAGGTAAAATATTTTAACAAAATCATTGAACCCTGGTTCCCTAAGTCTTGGATTCGACGTTTAATTTCAGACCTCGCAATTATGTCTAGCATACAATTGACTTGATCATTGGTTACAGTTTGGACCACATGCGCCAGACTCTGAATGTACAATATCATACATATAGCTATATAACATAAACAAGGTGTGACACAGTCATGTCTGCAAGGGGACCGGAAATGGGAACTGGGATCTGTCTACGAAGTTTACACAGGGTAATCGAGCCAGGAAACCAATATAATCATTCCCGGTCCCCTTGCAGACACGACTGTGTCATACTTTGTTTATGTTATATAGCTACAAGTATATATACTTATATTATATTGTACATTCAGAGTATGACGCCTGTGGTTTTAGACGTGTAGGAGAGAAAACGTCCGGGAGGTTTTGATGCTTTAATATTATGTCAGATACATAGCCCTATAGTCCTGACCTTCATATTCGGTTGTCAGAATTTACTCTTGATATGTTATAATCTTGTGTTTCACATATACGTGAAAGTGAATGACATGACTTTATATAGGCCATTGGTGTTACCAAATAATCATTTACTTCTGAGGTCGGGGACCGGGTCTTGATTGATTGTTCCTCATACAGTAAAATTTCATTGAAATTCAGTGCAGTGCAATTAATTCTTCTCATCGAAGATAGAAGGTTCTGCTGTAATTCATTGCCACAATAGCTTTGCGAGCTTTCTTTCGCACCGGCTTTGGCCATAGCCTTAAAGTGACTAGTGGCTTGACTAGAGTCAAAATACCATTTACCCTGGGTTTGAGCCCATATCGCCATATGTCAAAATTACAATATTTTCTTGTTTTCAATGATAATCGTAAAACGGGCATATAAATTTTAAGAAGTCGATTTTGTGCGTCCCATTTACACGTTTTATATGTAATATGACTTACTTAACCTTATCCAACTCTTTTTGTTTTGATGTCTGTTGTGGATAGGATTCCAAAATTACGTTCAAGTAATTTACGCGCGCGCCATTGTCCGGTTTTCGATCAATATTTACGACTTCAACCTGTTTTTTGTTATTATGATGAACTAATAAGCACAAAGATTCTTTTCTTTTAGAAACTACCACTATTTCTCTTTTTAATAACTTCATTTATGAAGTTTGACATATTTGTCTCCAACAACATACTCTGTGGCCCTTTAACTCAAATCAACACCTCTGCACAGCAGCATACCGAATGTTTGTTTACATACCTATGTATCCAAGTGCAAATACCGTGTATCTTTCGTTGTATTAACAATGTAACATTGCGTAAAAGTGGATAACGCTGAAGGGTCACTTCAGAAGTGAAAATCTCTACAAGATCTTTGATGAGTGATAATCAGATTTAAACATAAATCATATTTATTTTTGTGTTTTAAGTCTATGAAACTATGCTGATATTTTTCTTAGAGAATCTATATCAAAAATCGTTTTAAAATCCATGACAAACCATGAAATTATGTACGAGAAACCGGACGATCCCAAGAGATATTAAAAAACGTTCCCTCGTCAAATCAGCTGAAGCTAACTGACGTCAAAATTGAATTATAATTACATGTTAATATGCAATAACGTACACTACTAAGTGAAGAAACTTTCGGTATTCAGCTGTAATATAGTTACCCATTCGAGCACGTTACACAAGTGAGTTATTCCCATCATTATTAATACTGAAATTTGTACGCAATTTATTGTTTACACACAATAATTGACGTTTAAACATTGTGCACAAGCAAACGGACTTCAGAAGAAAATTGGAACTGTACTATGTCCCATTCTATATTAATTAACACACATATGATCATTTCTCATTTTATAGACCACAAAGCAAGTATAGTACGACAAAAACATATATTGAAAATGAACGTTGTTAATTGTTCTGGACATTGTTTCTTTAGAAATGAAATGAAAAGGTTATCAATGTCTGTTGTACTAGTAGCATCTGACAAAAATAAAATATGTTCAGTCATCGATTTTCATTAAGGTGTATTAAAACAAAATTCTTCCGTTATAGATTACACGTGTGTTACATCGAGCGATATCCACAAGCTATATTTACATTTTAATTCATAAACAATACCATCGTTTCTTTGTTCAATTACGTTTGAAATCAATGCAAGCATGTACAACCAAATGCATCTAAAAATCGCACGGCAAAACATAAAAATAACCTCTCTGAAACTGGAGACTGCTCAATCAAAGCCATTTTGGTATGCGTTTCCTTCCGCTGTGGACCGAGAATTCACGGAAAGTACCGATGTTCCTTCTGTAGTCTACCGATGTTTATTCCGTTAGGGACGAAAATTTTTCCACCGATATTGACGTGTTTGTTTCGCGATTAAGCTGCGTTTCCTACCGTTAGTAAAGCTTTCCCTTCTATTAGGCACTGTTTTCCTTCAAATTTGATGCATTTCCTTCAATAACTAATGGGGGACTGATACTGGCTTCAATTTTTTGTTATCTACATGATATCCAGATATGCGTTGTATCGTAATTTACTCTTTATAAAAGTATTTTTTTGTTTTAGGTTTTTTGTCAAAGATTCTTGACTGTGAAAGTCAGGCAATGAACGGCGGAATTGAAGAAAGCTGTAAAGCAGAACTATCTAAAATAAGACCGAACGTAAAGCTGACAACAAATGAATTAAAAGATAAGTATTTGTTTGTAGATACACAATTCGTACACTGTCAACATTATTCGCATATCAGAGATGTGAATCGAATTTCAAATTTAACTTAAAAATGCAAAGGACATTTCAAAAGGATACTCATTGTTCTTTTAAACTTTATCACGTCTTAATCACAAGCATTGACTTTCGAGGCTTGTGCTCGTGTGGTAAGCTGTTTTTAAGTCCTGGCACACGAACCGAAAAAGTACAAAAATCTCTTTTGCAGATATTAATTATTACAATGTTACATGTGTTCTCTACCAACATGGCACTTGTTTCCAAAGTCGTTTATGTTCAAACTAACGAAAATTTATACCTCTTGTTCCTACGTATTTCATTTCTAGTTGTCCTTCTAAACATTATCTATAAATCACATGAACTAACCAAATACAAATTTGATTTAACTGTTTGTGATTTCGAAGTCAATGATGTTATGATTTACGAACAACGTTTCCAAATTTATTTTCCTCTCCCTTTGTGATATTCAATGAGTCGCAACATGCAAATATTTGATTGGTTTCTTGGTGTGTATACGTCTTTCAGCTGCGAGTAACCGGGGACGTACTCACACAATACGTCACGCTGATGTGACGTACTTCTTCGATACGTCACATACTGATATAAGTATCAAGGTTAGTAATATTTGATCTGATAAAGGTATACTCAGTTCTCATCGGTAAAAAAATCAAAATCATCCAACCACTTGCTTGATAATTAGCTTGTAACTATTTTTAGTTTAGAAAGATGGTAAATGGTAGTAGGCTGTCATGCTAAATATGTAAGCAATCTACCATTGACTCTGTGTTGAGCAAAACAAAAGTAAGTTAATGGCAATAAAAATGTTTTGAGTTATTAACACTATTTTTTACTCGCTACCATAGAAATCCGACTATATATTTCTACCTGATATTGCGATTTCAGTGACACAAAAGAAAAATTGATCTTAACTAAGATCGGTTTGTGGAACGGCACCCAAAAGCTTAAGACCACTCTTGCTTAGATACCTACATCAAGCACTCCTGTCGTAAAATTGGTACGACATAGTAAAATTGGCATGACATTGTAAAATTGCTATGACATAAATGTACAGTAGGTTTGAAATAGTAAAATTGGTTAAAAAAAAAGTAAAATTGGTATGACATAGTTAAATTGGTATGACATACATATAGGTTTTGACATAGTAAATAATAAAATTTTATGAGGATTTCAATGGTGTTTTGTAAATTTGACCGATTTCAACCCATAATTGCACACCTTTTCTGTTAGTCTCCTTTTAAGAAAAATAAATGGTAAGAAATGCTACAGCGTCATTATAATTTACAGCTAGTATGCATTTGTTTATCGCGATATCATGAAAGTGGCTGTTGCTAAAGCAAAACTAAACTTCACATTCATTATATCAAAACAGCTTATGAGGCACGTAGTTGAGTTGAATATGAAATATGCAGATGACAAGTGAAGTTATTTTCCACAGGCTTATGCTGACTGGTTCCTTACAAGAACAAACGAGGAGCAAAAGAACATAAGGTTTGATTGTTTGTTATTGGCAGGTTGTTGTTTTATAGGATAATATCAAGGTTAAAAACAATGAGAGTAAAGCTCTATGAAAAAGAAATTACGAAACGACGAAATAAAGTTTAAAAAATTCAAATAAGAATGGTTTATTGAAGTTTTTTTAATAGAAATATTTGAAAATTATTGAGATAAATGAGGGTTTTGACTTCTAATCCAGTTATTACGTTATATCGGAACCAACATCGAACTACACACAGTTGTTTTCAGGACAGAATCTAGTCTGTAGGCCAGACCCTGAAATGAGTAAGAAGCCTAAGCAAGTCTATGAAAGACTTGAGAGCTTACTTTCATGAAGAAATTTCAGTCTCCTTTTCATTTCATTTAATTTTTTTTTTAATTTTCATTAACTGATACATTTTCATTTCAGAATCTAATTGTTACACTAGACAGAATCCCTTGATCCTCTAACCAAAGAGTACCCATTGCTTTTTACAATAAACTCAGTTAAGTGAGCCATATCGTTCAGTTCTTAAAAAGCCCAACAATTTGTATCACGGAACTCTACTTTTTTAATTTATATCTCCGATTGTCTTGTAAGAATTACCCGTGTATTACACGCGTGAAGGAAATTCAGGGTAACAGGATAACACATCAGGGTTGGTAGTTTTTGACGACAAACTGTTCTAATTGTAAACGGCTCTTCGTCGACCTAGCAGAATCTCGAGCTCTGTTGGGATGGGGTCTCAGTAAGATTAAAACATTCCTGTTATTTCTCTGTTTCAACTCATGTATCTGTCTGTTTGAAGGGGTCGAGCGGTGAAGGTGATGATCTTTTACTTTGCGAGGGAGAGAGATCTGATGAAACCACTTACAATTATGGCTGTGAGTTAATATTAATTCGTTAAACGATCAACGAAGAATAATGTTGAAGTCATTCTCCTCCAACAGAGGTAGCTCCGTCATAAACTCCTATACTGTATAAGAATTTATGACGGAGCTACCTCTGTTGGGAAAGAATGGATGAGGTAAGAAGTAAGAAACTGAAGTAATCTAATCTTGTAAACGACGTAGAAAGGTGTAGGAAGAAAAGAAGGAAACCTTATGACAGTTTTTACATACTGTTGAAAAGTCTATGTTACAGATACAACCAGAAAGTTTGTTCACCTACTGCTTTAAATATATGCAATAGTCTTTAGATTGGAAGTCATTTTCCCTTCATTTGCACTGCCATTGAATTAACCTTTTTTTAAACCAGATCGTATGACTTTATTTCAAGTAAGCAAATTTACCGCCTTAATCAAAGCATTTAACTCGATATGCTTATGTACATACAATCGTCGCTTCTGAGGGAAAACAAATTATTATTATTTTGCGACGCAAAGATACGGCACAGACATGATATATGATATTAACACAACTGAAGCTAAGAAGGTCCAGCTGCAGTTGTTAACATTTGCATGTTACGAATGTAAAAAACTTTTTTTCGTGTGCAGTTTTGGGTTGTAATTCAAAGTACCTCAATACAACAGTATTCAACAAGCGTTACTGTTGATTGGCGAGTCATTAACAAAGTATATATATATATATATATATATATATATATATATATATATATATATAAGAAAGAGTAAACATCGGATGGTTCTGACTGGATCAATCTTCTTTAATACAATACGATGAATTCATTTCGACCAGTGTATCGGTCTTTTCAAGTATGTTTGACAAATGAAAGTATACACATATTTATAAAAGGAACAAAACAATAAATTCATACATTCATATATGTGAATGGGTAATTGGTTAATCAGTCATTCGTTGCCAATCACGTAATAATTGCCTCAAGCACCCCTAATTGGGTGTGACTCGAACATGAGTGTTTAATTGCACTTCTCGGTCCCATCAGTGATTAATGCAACATTGCAGAATCATCAACCCTGAACAACCCCTTTGTGTTCGAGTCACACCCAATTAGGGGTGCTTGAGGCAATTATTACGTGATTGGCAACGAATGACTGATTAACCAATTACCCATTCACATATATGAATGTATGAATTTTTGTTTTGTTCCTTTTATAAATATGTGTATACTTTCATTTGTCAAACATACTTGAAAAGACCGATACACTGGTCGAAATGAATTCATCGTATTGTATTAAAGAAGATTGATCCAGTCAGAACCATCCGATGTTTACTCTTTCTTATATATAACTTTCCTTCACGTGAGAAACCTACTCTCCTTTTTTTAAATATATATTTATATTAATAAAAATAGTCGATTGATATCAAACTAATAAATGAATTGGTATAAAAATAACTTTAGCTTGTTTTTATATCTAACGACAATTCTTTTCCATGGATGACCTAGCTATACATACATATCATGATAGCAAGAAAATGCATATATTCAGACGACTGTAATGTCTTAATTTCAACAGAAAATACCCTTTGACGTGGCGCTGTTCTGTCCCCTTGCAGCGGATGAGGCAAGTCGTGTGGGTAAGTGACTCAGATGGAAGATGTCGCTTGATATGGATGCCTTTTATATCTCATATCTATAGATTGCGAAACTTTTATGATGCATTTGTTAAACTGAATCCATTCCATTATGTCATTATCAATATCGTAACATATTGAACACATTCGAATTAAAGCGGTTAAAACCTTCAGTTTAATACTTTTATCATACTGATTTTCAAACAGAAGAAAGAAATGACTTAAATCGTTCAATCTTGGGGAAAATAATGAATAAGAAATAAACTCTGTTTCAGAAACTCTGTATGAGGAGGCACCACTGGAAGAACAGATGAGTCGGACTATCGAGGGTTTCGAAATTTGGAACAAACTCAACAGCAACAATCCGCAACATGACGGTCAAGGTCATAACCAAGACTGCAAGGGAGATCATTATCACATGCAAGCCATCTCTTCCGTCGTACCATCGTTGAAGCAGGCACTTGCACTCGCTACATGTGGAAAAGACGGTGGAGTTTTGAATGGAGAAGCCCCTGAAACAATTTGTAAAGAATTTCCTAATGTATCTGGAACTATCCAGAGTGCTGACCAAGTTCAAGTTATGATTGTTGGAGGACATAAAGTAGTTGGCCATAGTTTAAGTTTTCTTGAAAATTAATCATTTCAATTCATTTTGCATTATATTCTCCTCTTACAGTGACGCATATCAGACAAAAATGGAAAGCGGGTAATCCTAACTACTCCCACTCCTTTGGAAAAGGGAAGACTTTCAATTTTCTGAATATTTCCATATTTGATGTATCCCTTGAGTGATCTCAAATTGGAGTTAGAGTCCTATTTTATTTGTGGTCTTTTATCATTGAAATAATAGCACTTATTAATATATGCAACATGGAATGTTTTTTGAAACTCATACGCAGTAATCTAATGAAGCGCTAGAAATGGTCTATAAAACATTTCTCGTGGTGAATAGATAGAAGATGTCGACAAAAGAATACAAGAAGTCGAATTGTCAACATGTCTTAGCCTTTAGATATTTTTAATGTAATTCAACCAGAAACACCATTTTAAAGTTAAAGTACGTAAATACCTAAAGACTACAGGGGTTTAACACTTTTTAGACTCCCTTTCCTAAATGTTATAATAGGGGACTTTTCAGTTCTATTTAGAAATATTACAGATAATCCTTCTACTTAGCTGCAGAGGCTTGTTTAGAAATAACTTGCAAATATCCCTGAACCTTCTTGATAGACAGACAGACAGACAGATAGTTTATTAATGTCTCACCTCAACATAATACAAAAATATATATATACATTCATTAAAATACAAATTGCAAATATCCTTCGAACTTTCTTGATAGGTAGTTAAGTATTCGATAGTTACTTCAACAAAAGGATTGAGTCTGTGCATGTATTCCGGACTCATCACAACCATGCACTTCCACAAACAACGTTAATTATTTTAATTACACTTACAGTCGGTCTACTGGTTTTACTTCCAGACGTTGTACATCTTCGATTGAATTGTTGGGTTATATGGCAATGATGAATAAAACATTCCAGAAATTATAAACGTCAGCTAGTTTTGTTATATATATATGATCTCAATATGGAGATATATATATAGATATGTCTTTCCTGAAGCGTTTTAGACTTCAAGAAATTCATATCGTGTCAAGTATTAATTCGATAAATGTTAGGAGCATTTTATCAATTACCTATTCAGAAATTATAAACGTCAGCTAGTTTTGTTATATATATATGATCTCAATATGGAGATATATATATAGATATGTCTTTCCTGAAGCGTTTTAGACTTCAAGAAATTCATATCGTGTCAAGTATTAATTCGATAAATGTTAGGAGCATTTTATCAATTACCTATTCAGAAATTATAAACGTCGGCTAGTTTTGTTATATATATATGATCTCAATATGGAGATATATATAGATACATGTATGTCTATCCTGAATCGTTTTAGACTTCAAGAAATTCATATCGTGTCAAGTATTAATTCGATAAATGTTAGGAGCATTTTATCAATTACCTATTCAGAAATTATAAACGTCAGCTAGTGTTGTTATATATATATGATCTCAACATGGAGATATATATAGATACATGTATGTCTATCCTGAATCGTTTTAGACTTCAAGAAATTCATATCGTGTCAAGTATTAATTCGATAAATTAGCATTTTATGAATTACCTATTCAAGAGCACAAGGCTCAGGTATGCATTCACGCATGCATTCATTATAGTTCAAAGTCTTCTTGAAATTATGGATGGTACATAAACCGAGCACAAATACATAAGCTTTATTGGTAGTATTAACAAGAACATTGTACAACAGAAGACACAATTGTCTTGAATAAAATGGATAAAAACAATGAAGTTTATCTTGGCTAAAACGGAAAAAAATATTTTATAAGTTTAAAAGTTCCATTTATCATCAAATCATTAGCCAACATGAATAAACAGCATCACTAACATCCTTTAGCGAATATAAATTTATTTTTCTGATGTTCATAAACAAAAATTCCTTGACCTCGATAAAGCATTTGAGATCATGTGATGCCATAAAAAAATGGATGGTTTATAAGAAACTCGTTACAAGAAACGGCTCGACGAACTGTGTGTCTTTCATTTACATCATCTTAGAATTGTCTATCGTTGAAATACATGGCTGTCGAGGAAATATTTCTTTGAACTTTAAAAAAGATTTTATATTTCATTCAAGGATGTTAATCATACTGCTAATTCGGGTTGACCTTTAAATGATTTGATGTTAAATGGAAATTGATAACTCTAATGTTTTTAAGATTTTTTCGAAGAACGTGCACTTTAAATATATATGATTATAAACTCTTCAAAAAAAGAAACGCAACACATATTTTTAGATTTTAACATTGATTACAAGATCATGTAAACCGTTGTTCATTATAACTACAGACGTGAAAAATCGTATGAACATACTAGTACACTGTTTTATAATTAATAGTTTTATTTGAACAAAAGTCTGGTTACTTGTTTTTGTGTCCATAAAAGGAGGTCGCTGAAATCACTGCCAGCACTGCGCGACACCTCCTTTGAACAGATTGTATAAGTCGCTGGATCACTGCCTTTTGGATTCTTTTCCAGTTTATGCAAAGCATTTCCTAGCTCGAGAGCCGGTTGACGTTGCCGTCCACATGATTAAACTTTACGCAGGACACATGGTATAGTATATTGGTAATTAATTAAGCAACAAACACAATTTTGAAACATACTGTGTCACTTTAAAGCGAGTGAAAAAAGTGGCTGTGCAGAATGATCACTAAGTCGTTTGCAAGAACATCGGGGATCTATATGGACTGCTAAATGTACACAAGTCCTTTTTAGACCGAGAGAACGTTGAAGGTGTTTTTTCCTCTTCTGTTAGACGAACCTTTCTTACACCTGTTACACAAAGCTTCTGCCTATTCAAATCATGGTTTGTTTCCATTTAAAATAACGTCCGTTATTTGAATTGGATCATTCAGATATTGAAATCATGGAATGTATATCTTTCTCTTTCATGTTGGTTTAAACATATTTTTATTAACAATGTATTAGAAACAAGATGTCCAACTTAAAATCCTCTTCTTAACTTACTCTGTGTATACTGTGTACTTGATAAAACATTTATTACTTTACTAACATACATGAGACTTACTAATTCCCTAAAAAGACTTTCTCGTAAAGGTTTCATAGTCTTTATTATTTCAATATAAAATATAAAACTAGCTGATTCTTAAAATTCTTAGATTGGTATATAATGTCAATGTCGCCTACCAACAAACCAAAAATTATTTCAATCAGAGATATACATTATCTAGAGGTAAAAGCATTCGAAAACGAGTTTAACTAGCTAAAATCAAATATGCTCAACATGTTTTGTGCGCATTGCTGTTATCAGCCGGAAATACATACGAAAATCGTAAATTAATAATTGTCAAATGTGCTAGAAAACTCTTTTTGGGTTTCTTCTGACTTCAAACCAGACAATATTTATTGCAATTGAATTATACCAATATATATCTAGAAACTTTTAAGTTATTTGCAAGATATTTCTAAAGAGGTTTCTACAATATGAAAATTTGTAGGAGTATCGGTAATATTACATAACAGTATATAATATAATGAATAATTAATGAATAATAAATAAAAAGGAAAATAATCAAATACAAAGAAGGGTACAGAAGATACAGTACAAACGACACACTAAAGTTGTCTATAAAAATGTATATCCTATTATACTTAGCTGCCAAAATTTTAAAATAATTAGAAAAAATCGGAACTGTACCCTGCGTGAACCAATTTACTGCTAAAAACAAACTAACAAAACTTGAGCTTGTGACAAAATTCAAAATATTTGGATTAAGTAATCTCATAATCTTTCGATTTTGCAAAAATGATCCAGAGATACATCAAATATCTAAAACCATGATATTTGATGAATATAGAAGAAAATAAATACATTAACACAGCTTTCTCCTTCCAAAACACTGATTCTCGTAGTTCACTAACTTATCCTTCTTTAAAGTTAACATGTTCAGAAATTGTTGTGTGAAAAGACTCGATTTAAGAGATAACTCAAAATGTTTTGAATTCTATAATATTCATTAAAATTTGACAGTTTTGCTTTTTTCATTGGCATTTAGTAAAAGCGTTTTGAAAGGAGATGTAAACATGTAACGTTGCTCAACAAGAACTTTCAAGAAAACTTAAAGTATGGCCAACAATTTTGTGACCCCCAACAATCATAACTTGAACTTTATCTGCAGTCCGGATAGTTTCAGATACAGTAGGAAATTCTTTACAAATTTGTTGAGTGACTTCTCCGTTCAAAATTCCACCGTCTTTTCCGCAGGTGGCAAGTGAAAGAGCCTGTTTGAGCGATGGAATGACGAAGGAGAGGGCAGGCTTGTGAGAGTGATCTCCCTTGTTCTCATAGTCACGACCGTGAACTTTATTTTTCTTTTCTGGATTCTCGCTGTTTAGTTTGCTCCATAATTCGAAACCCTTGTTCGTTCGACTCATTTGTTCTTCCAGGGGTTCTTTTATATACAGGGTTTCTGAAACAGATCATATTTTTGTGGTTGATAATTTCATAATGATATGAATGATACGTGGCATCTCACGTGATAATTGTCATATACTTGGTCAATCTAGTTAAAACTAGCTGTAATATAATACGTCCGAATCATTACCTCTAGTTTTAACTATATTGATACTTGGTATTCTGTGATGGACATTTAAGATGTTTTGAAAAAATATCATAGTAATTAGTGTTCCGACTTATATAAAAGTCAAAACTCTCGTGTTCCTCTTAAAAGTTTGCCAATCACTCTTTATTTTAGTGTGTATTTAAAGGGGCACAGAGTATGTTGTTGGGGCCAAATATTAAATTTTTTCAAAATTGACTTCGTATGTCGAGAACTACTGGTTGTTGTTGGATATTATCATTGCAATTCTTTTCAGTTCAGTATAGTGATAATGAAAAGCTTAGAGCTGTGTGTTGTAATCGAAAACCGAACAGTGGTGAGCGCAAATGACTCAAACGTAATATCGGAAACTTCTCTACAGCAGACACAACGAAAAATATGGTAGGATAGTGTTAAGCATATCATAAAAGTAGAATACAAGCAATGGGACGATTAATTGGAACCTCGTAACATTTATATTTCCGTTTGTTCATTATTAATGAAAACAAATACATATAATAATTTTGGCATTTAAGTGTTTAAAATGTAATTTTTTAGACATGATTTGAACTTTAAGAAGGACAAATGGTATATTGCTTATTACTTAAGCAACTTACACAATTTTGAAACATACTCTGTGTCACTTTAAGGTTTTCAAAACTTTTACATGAGTTATATCTGGCGACGTTATCCCCATATGTGTTATGTAGTGAGATTAAGAATAAGATAGAATTGGTTTTTAGGAAATATTCAGTAATTCATAACGTCACGATAATGCATTTTATTTCTCAATTATTCTTCTTACCAAGTCGTATTTGACATAAGAAATGATTTCATGGTAGGCTTGGTCGTAAATTCCAATTGACCAAATGTCACATATGTCAGCATACTTGGCCTAAACTCATTTCTCATCCGTGTTTCTCACAATTGATAACTAAAGAACACGCACCTTTTGATCACCTGCTCTATTATTTCTTTTGTCTACACATTTGCTACTTTCAAATAATATCTCACTATTCTAACCTTATTTTAAACATACTGAATATTTCCTAAAAACCCATTATCTAACTTTTTTAAATCTCACTACATAACACGTTACTTACCAACGCGACTAGCTTTATCAACTGCAACGTTACAGAACAGCGCCACGTCGAAAGGTATTTTCTGTTTAAATGAAGAGAATACACCAGACCCAGTGAGATATTATTATGATGTGAATAGCTTGGCCATCCGTAGACTATGTAAGTAAAATATCCATAAGGTTTTAGCTACTCTATACCACATCATCTTTTAGTTAGATATCACCGAAATAGCTTAATAGTATGCTTTATATGAACATGACTTTTTGAAGTGACTACAGCTGCATACCAAAAGTTTGTTTACTTACCACTGAATCGTAGTGCAAATATCATGTAATTTGGGTTTCGTTTTAACGTCAATAGAATAACAAGCAAGACCCACTGTCCATGTGTGAAATAGCCATTCTTGAACTCATGTTCGCAATGTCTGGTCACTCGTGCAAAATTTCGAATTTTGATATAGACAGAAGGGGTCAAATTTTCGAAATTTCGATTTCGTTAAATGTCGAATGAAATGTTCCATATCGACTCTGTGAGATTAAAACCAACATACTCACATTGACTTTGTGCTAAGGAACAAACGTGACTCATTTTTAAAGAAGTTGATAACTTTTAAAGGATTTTATTGAGAAAAATGAAAATTAGTGTTTTCGGAATTTTGACCCCTGGTCACTTCAATGACCTGCCAAAACTGTTACGGGAAGCTGCGGGGTACGATAAACCAGTACCTGCATATGTGTATTGAAAATTCAATAGTAGACGTTTCTTTTTCGCAAAGCTACGATACCTCAAAGGCATCTCAGATTACATGATATTTGCACTTGTATATTCAGGTATGTGAACAAACTTTTGACATGCAGATGTAAGTGTTAACATTAAGTAAACATAAGATTTAAATTTTCTCTTTAGAATCTCAATTAAGCAATCTACAGAACCAACCGTAATTCATTAATTTCTTCAATATTCATTCACTGTGACTAAAGTTTTAAAATTCAATTAGTAACCGTTAACAAATATTCAGAAAAAGGAATTTTTTAAATTTAACCTCCTTTTGTCCATTCTACGTTTCAAAACGAAAACTTGCATTATTAACGTGAAAATCATACGATAGTCTCACAATTGATTATTTTACACGTGGACCTGGAATCTTCAAACAAATTAGATTGATTACAATTAGATGAACACCTGTAGGTGAACATACTTTAGGGATGCATCTGTGAATGATTTCAGCAGCATTTGTCAACTATGACACCTGTTTTAGGGTTCATCCTTTTTCTATTTTTGTCATGTTTGTCGTATGAGGTCATAAAAAAATAATCTAAAGATATTAAAAGTATTAAAACACGTTGGATGGGTTTCGTTCTAAATAAAAATATATCAACTCACTGCGAGAATTGTAAGTGGTTTCATCAGATCTCTATCCCTGGCGAAATGAAAGATCATCACCTTCACCGCTCGCCCACTTCAAACAGATAGTTACTGGTCAGCAAATACTGAATCCTTATTGGTTACAATCAAACTAAATTATGCAATCAGCATCATTGTTTGAAACTGAGCTTTCAACATTTTTCTACTTGATACGCCATTGAATTCTTTCACTTGAGGTATTTAAACGGATCGGCATGAAGATAAGAATTCTGCGCTACAATATGTCAATACTATGGGATTTTTAAAAAAGTACCACTTGTGATGATATGGTGTGGTTTCCTGAAAAGCAACCGTATAATGTGCGCTTTGGTTGTAATACGAGTTAGATTTACCTGAATGAGGAGTGAATTATCTTAATTTTTATAAGCTTCAATAATGATTCTTCCCTATTGTCTTTCTCAAACTTTATGTCAGTTGCACATACTTCATTTAAAACACATTACGAACATACTTTATGTTCTTTTGCTCCTCGTTTGATCTTGCCAGGAACCAGTCAGCATAAGCCTGTGAAAAATAAATTCCGAGTGTCTTATGTTACATATACAAAAAGTGTGTCATGTGCCTTTGCGAAACGAATACAATATTGATTAATGTTTCGCTAGAGAGTTTCATGTTACATTTAATTGTAACATTGATGGTCTAAAAAATGGTGCCAGAAGCATACGATTGTGTTAATTTTAAAGTCAATAAAAAAAACCTTCAAAATGCTTTGAAAGTATGCATACATGTAATATATACAAAATATGACATATGATTATAATGATAGGAAACTAACACTGTTTAACGATTTGAATTAGACAAATAGGTATAAGGTGTTCATTAAATGTTACCAGTTATAAATTGTTAGTTTCAACGTCATCATGTGATTCTTAAATATACACGAACATTGACTTTAAAGAGCCACTCCGTGATTTTCATAACATATGATTTACCTTTGATACGAACCTAAATGTCATACGTGGTGATATAAAATCAAAACATGATAACTTTTCATGTCCAAAAGACATATCTGTGACAAATACTGGTTTTCCATGAAAATCTAAAAACAGCCTTATAAATGCACAGAGGTGTAGATATCACGTCCAATATACATGGATACTAGCTATATAACCTAACAAACACTATCAACTCCTAACTGCCCTCCTGGCTGTTTTAGATAAGTCTCCAAAATTACGTTTGACAATTTGACGAGCGCCACTGTCCGGTTTTCGATCACAATTGCGACGTTCTACCTTCATATTGTCAATGTAAAAAAACCCAGTAAGCTTTAAAGTGTGTCTTTTTGGTAACAGTCGATACTTCGCGATCAAATGATACCATCGATTAATTTCGGCATATATGACTCACGGAGTGGCTCTTTAACATAACACAATTAATATCTCGATTGATATTTATAAATAATATATTATATTTTAGAAAGAAAAGTAAAAACGTATTGAAACTGCAAAAGGATAGTAATTTTGAAATGAAAATGATTTTTCAAAGTATTTTTTGATTTGAGGAAAAATTATCATTCAAATAAGTTACTTTGACATTGTTTACTCATTTCTTCGATTGTAAAACTGACAAAGTTAGCAATACAAAGACAGTTTTTATTATTGATTAATTTGTTTTATTGACTTCAGTGAAATAATTAGACACAAAGGCAATACTTTATTATAAATAATAAATTTAAAAAATGATGTTGTGGACAAAAGATTACGTTATCGCATTGTGTATGTGATATTAAGTCCTAGTTTCAACTAAAGAACTCTGATTTATGGTCCCATAGGACAGTTTACATTAGCTGAATGTTTAACATGTACTCAACATGTAGTTCCATTGGATGTTTATGGAAGAAAATAGAGCAATTCGTTAAAATGTCCAAGTTTCATTCAATTGTATAAAATAGTTTAGAGCTCATCACAGACTATATCGGTTGGATGATTTTCCTTAAATGTTTAGCATAGAGAAATGAGTATACTTTTATTAGATTTGACACCACCAACCTTGATACTGATATCCGTATGTGACGTATCTAAGAAGTACGTCACATCAGCATGACGTATTGTGTAAGTACGTCCCCTGTTAGTTGCAGCTGAAAGACGTAAATACATCGAGAAATAAATTAAAGATTGGTATCAGACATAAACAAGCCACACAATAAGGGTAAATAACACCTTATATGATGATGTTTTAAAAAGTAGTTGTTACATCAAAAATACATTACGTTTGAAATTGTCTACAGTTCTTTCTAGCATGTCCTTGAAGGTTTACGTAATCCATCGCAGAGTCTTTGAAGGACATATTGAAAGCTAAAATCATAGAAGCATAAGCTGTTCTTTTAGAGGAGTAAACCACTTTATTACTCGCCCGTTGAACAAACTTCAGTGTAATATTTATAGGGCAATATTAAACGAGTGTGATACCGCTACACGTATGACGTCACATTAGTGTAAAGTTGTGACGACACATAATTAGCGCCGCCGTCAAAATGGCAGCCAAGTCGCGGAAATGTTACTTTCGGCACTCTTTCGGCAATTATGTTTGATTTATGTGGGCGAGTAATAAACAGAACACGGAACTTTCTACCATTTTATACTATTTTTCGTGAATGATTTAGTATCAAACTCGTTTTCGCTCGTTTTATACGGAATCAATAACTCGTTAAATATAAGTCGAAATAAATGGAAGGTCGTTTAGCATTCTCTATATCTCACTACAGTGGCGATAACCTTTATCAGACTGTTATATGACGTCATCAGTACCGGCTCGCTTATTACACACATACACCGATGAATTTTAAATTTAAATCATAATACATGAATGAGGTAATTCAATAAATAGCATTTCTTCTTACACTCGTGGGGTAGAAAAAGCTAATAACTGCGCCATTCGAGAAATACCTTCTTTTCTACCTCACCCGAGAAGATAACACGATATTTTTCAAGTAAAGACATATATCCTCTAAGCGAGTATATTTAGATAAGAAGTTCTATATCATGAGCGTTGACGATGGTAGAAACCACATGTCATGTCAATAGATAACAAATAGCATATTTAGGGTCATACTGTCTGCGACAGTACGAAAGTACTTTTACCGGGTCAAGTCTCTTGAACCCCTGAACACATGAAATCAACCTTAGACTCGGGCTAGCACTGACTGTAATGAAACCCTACAGCACAACCACCAGGCCTTTTGAAAAATATTCCTACCCACTCATCAAGTGATGTATACATATTTTGTTTTATGTGTATTGTCATATTCAATTGAAGTCAAAGAAATAAAATTATCATGGTGTTGTATATGTTATTTGTCTACAAAAAGAATACTTATCTCTCACTTCATTTGTTGTCAGGTTTACTTTTGGTCTGATTTTGGATAGAAGTTTCATACGACCTTCTTCGATTCCATCTTTCTCGATTGTGCTCTCACTTTCGTGTATCTGTAATGGAATACCTAAAACATAAGAAGTTTTAAAAGCATTCATAATAATCATATGCACATGTTGATATCACATCACTCATATGTTGATATAATGTCATGTTGGTATCATATATCTTACATGTTGATATCATATCATGTACATGTTGATGTCAAATGACTTACATGATGATATCATATCACTTACATGATGATATCATATCACTTACTTGTTGATATCATATCACTTACATGTTGATATCACACCACTCATATGTTGATATCTCATCACTCTTAAGTTGATATAATACCACTTACATGTTGGTATCATATCACACATATGTTGATATCATATCACTCATATGTTGATATCACATCACTCATATTTTGATATATCACTTACATGTTGATATATCACTCATATGTGGATATCACATCACTCATATGTTGAGATCATATCACTTACATGTTGATATCATATCAATTACATGATGATATCACATCACTCATATGTCGATATTTTTATCAATATCCTGTACATGTTAGGTTGAGTTAACATTTAATGAACACATACCAGTAATTAGATAATATGAAAGAATAAAAATTTTAAGAATTATTTTAATCTGGCAACTTTTAAATGATGAATGATTTACTCTTCTTGTAATACAATTTTGATGAACTTCAGTGTATATCTCTGAATGGTTTAAACTTTATGTAAACATCTATTAATAATTTTACCTGGCTTGACAGCCTCTTTCCAAATCTTGCACATCTGTAGGGCTAGTGATGCGTTCACTTTTTGAACATCCCCAGCTAGACCAAGTTTGATTGGTTGTTCGGTTTCGTAGTCATCCAATGGTGGCGCCAGTATGAGTATAGTCTGAAAATGAACACTGGGAGCTGGTTCATTGCTTATTTTGCGATCACGCTTTGAAGCACTGTATAAAACATTCTCTGAAGAAAAAGATTACTCATGTCTATTTCGCACCTGGCGGATAACTATATTAATCTACAATCTTTTTTTTCGTATTTGGAGTATTACATATAAAAATTTTTGCTTATAATACTGAAATGTGTTGAACTCCCGTGTTTGAATTTGGCCAGTCAGAGTCACTGCCGTGTGACTCGTATGAAAGATTAACAAAATTGCATTAAGTGACATACATTGCATTAATCTCGGCTTTGATTTCTTGCCGTCCTAAAATGCTGCAATTTGTGTTACAACTTAATTTAAGGTTTATCGTGGCATAAATGAGCTGCTCGACGAAGATAAGAATCGTTCCACAACCAATTTGCTACAATCTGAATGTCGTCTGTGTTAATTGTCCGTAACATTCTTCAGACTAAAGAAGTACGAGATGAGCAACAAATACACAAATAAAATTATCTTATTATTATCATCTTCCTTTCTTGCACTGCAATCCGCCTTTGGTCTATCCGTTTTGTAATTAAGATTCTTCAGACTGAAGGAGTACGAGTACGCACCTGTCTTTCTGTTGCTCTTGACTGAATTACTGACATGACACCTTCCAACTGAGGGACGGTCACTGCAGGGGCTCCGGGCTAAATAAATACAAGATAAGGTTTAAATTTTAGGTTCATAATAAATATCAATATCCAACAGTGGCAGGCGATACTTTTCTATATTTGTTTTATTATTATTGAATTCATTAATGGTATAATTTGGGTATTATTTCTTGCATTAACGACAAAAATTGAGCAACGAGCATAATTCTCTTCATCAAAAATGAAAGATTTTATGATTCTCCAAATCAAAAGGTAGAATTCATTCTTTGATTCATTTTGAGATTAAATAAAGTAAAACAGTAACAAAATAATAAGTTGTCTCACTATAGTTGCAGTTGTCTGATACGTCATCGAAATATAAAAAAAATTGCTTTAAAAACTAAAAAGGAAATGAAAGATTTTATGATTCTCCAAATCAAAAGGTAGAATTCATTCTTTGATTCATTTTGAGATTAAAATAAGTAAAACAGTAACAATATAATAAGATGTCTCACTATACTTGCAATTGTCTGATACGTCATCGAAATACACAAAATGCTTTACAAACTAATTCTCATTAAAAGTACTGTATTTGCATCCTACGCACAAATAAAAGACATTACATCGTTAATTTTCACATTACCGCATAACATGAACCATAATAATTTAATTTTACCGATTTATGAAATTGAATAACATGAAGAGATACCTAAGAAATAGAAATACACTCTGGATTCTCCAAATCTACTTAGAATTAACGAAATAACCAGTGTGATCCTTAAAAAATCTTCATATACCTTAAATATGCTTGATTTGAGCAAGGCTGTAGACTCTTATGGCATCATTTATGTTCACCATGCAGTTTCAAGCATAAAGGCTTGAATTTGCCGATTCAGGACATTTTTCAGATATATCTAAAATAATCCTGCTACATCGGCGTATTTGTCTCCGCCTAGCTCCATCGTATACCCTGATATTATTCGGTCAAAAAACGCTCGTATCGCTTACGGCTGGTTACTCATGGCTATTTTTAGCCTACATTGACATTGGTTTGAATTCTCATCCGGGTGGTCACGCTTTCGCTGAATGCGAGTCATTTCATTGGCTTGCTATATTTAGCGATATCAGGGTATATGATTGAGCTTTCAGCTGGGCGGAGACGCATACGTTGATGTAGCAGGATGATCTAAATTGACATAGTTTGAAATCTCTAATTCTATACAAAATAAACGAGGTAACATGTAAAGCCATTTAACATAGGGCCTACCTTGAATATTCCTGATTTGTGCCAGGCAATAGACTCTACTGTGTTCCCTAGATTTTCCACGTGATCAAGGTGTATAGAGCTCACACCACATACGACAGGTGCGCTGATTACGTTGGTGCAATCAAACTCGCCACCAACGCCAACTTCTAGAAGAAGTGCTTCGATACCGTGCTTTAAGAACATCTCGAATGCCAACAGTGTCATGAAGGCGAAGCGAAGGGGCATGTCGGTCTCTGATTCCTGATGGATAAACATATGTACAGACTTTCTTTGAGCCAAACCAGAACAAAAACACAGGTTCCTTGACGGGTTATTTAGTTATGATCGCTGTCACCCTGAAAGGTATTAACTGTTTTGTTTCATCCAAAAAATTGTTCAACAGGATATATCGTTTGAGGGAGAACAGGCGAATTCTCCTGGGAGAACTCATTCTGACAGAATAGCTTTACATCATCAAGTAGTGACATCACATTGCTTTGACATCTCTGCATTTTGAGTCTAATGGTAGTGCAGTGTTCAGGGGTACATCTTTCTTTGATGAATAGGATCTCACCCTCCTGTTTTCTTATATCAAATATATCAACACTCGTTGATAAAGATGCTCTGTATGTATCATTGACCTTTCTGGCATAAGTTTTTTCGGACAAATTTAACACTGAGTTATTAGAACGCAATTTTTTATGCCATTTGAAGTTTTACCTTCGTCTTTTGCAGCTTTCCAAATAAACCAACGACGTGTTCCGCGAATATTTCCTCAGAAACTGGCGCTCCATTGAGGAGATACCTCTCTCTCACTGTGACCAGGTGTGGTGACCTGCAAATATTGTACCTTAGTTAAACGCACTAGTGCACGCCAATATTTCGCAAACACAACGAATGCACAGATACTGCATATCTATCGATATTACTCACTATCCTCACTCAAGTAATCTACCTCGTAAGTTATTTAACAAATATTTACGTATTCGGGTAGTAAATCTGATTTTCTAAAGGCCGGAAGTATTTAATGTTACGTTACATTAAATCCGCATGAACTACAATATCGGAAATATTAAAAGTTTGCTCATGACCAGAAAAGCGGAAACAGCAGCCGCTGTGGTCAATCTAATAACAATGCTAATACTGTGTTATTAAATCGGTTAATTTAAAATATTGCCTTCATAAAACATATTTCATGATTTGTTCTCAGTTCAGAGTGAGTTTAGGTAAATTCAATAGCTGCACACAATACTAGTTCAGCCGTTTCTAAGTGTCAATAATTTATCCGTTTTGTGCACAGCTAACCATAGATTTTATATGTCCAAGCCGACAGCGGCTGTCTTAATGTTTTCATTGTTGGTTGCAGGTAAATTATAAAGAATGTTTAGTATTTCATTGCATCGATAGAAAGTTTAAGTGAATGCGTAAGTCCTCGTAAACCTTAGAATAGCCAATTTAAAGCGTAAAAGCGTGCACTAGTGCCTTTAAGGATCACTTAAGAAGTTGGTATGTAGAAGAAATCTTATCGTATGGATATGCAACTTCTTTCTTACAAAGACTTTCGTTGTGTGGTTGACTCTTACACAAGTTTGATAACCTTATTTGAACAATACTGATTTTCAGGATATTTTTGCTTTGAAGAATGTGTAAATCCATAAAATCTTGTATTCTGCAAATATCAATTGTTTTTCCTGAAAATTACTTAATTGATCATATATGAGATGCTTATTGTTAACATAAGATTATCTTTTACTAATATGGGACAGTGTCATTGCTGATATTCTTAGTCATTGTTATTAGGACCTAAATAACCACACATTTGGTAACCTTGTGTTAGACGAAGATGAAATGAAAATTCTAAGTGCTGTCAACCGAAATTTTATATAAGTTTGACCTTTTCATTATGATTGGTGGGAAATTACTAGTGATGGATAAACCAGCAACGTGTGAAGATCAATATATCATTTCATATTATGTTTCTGCAATGAGAAATCTCACGTGTATATTATGGGCTACGCATAATGCTGTGATATTTGCTAAGTAAAAACTTTCAGAACATAGGTGACACTTTATGTTCAATATAGCTTTGTCTTTAGATAAGAATAACGCGTGTAACTTTGAGCTTACATATATGCCCCGGTCTTGACTCCATGATGCCTGAGCATGCTCTCACAGAAGGTGACAGTTGATCCTTTACCCTTTGTTCCCGTCACGTGGAGAATGTTCAGATTGTCAAGGTCAGAAACCTAGGAACGAAAATGATCGCGTCACCGCAAGATTTAAAACAATACAATACTAAAATGTTCAAAGAGCTTGATACAACAATGAAGGATAAAAGGTATTAATACTGTGTATGTTTATTTATATATATGGGGAAAAGTGTACATTACTAAAATACGGCACCTTTTAGTTTCACCATGACTGAAATTTTTTATATATGCTCGCCATGGTTCGATCAAGGAATATGAATGTAGATATCAGATGTAATTGTAAAATAATATGTTTTATAAGGGAACATTATGGGGATATGGAGGTTTGTTACATTATGGTTGCGACCAGCTTTGTAAAACTTTCTGTCACATATGATACTACATGATAAATACAGATACAGTATAAAAACTTTTAGGAGACTCTTAAGACATTCCTTGATAAGACCCACCTTGTACCCGATTCTGTTCAAGTATTTCAACATGGCGGGAACACCAGACGTGTACTTTCTCCCATCCGGGACATCGAGGGACATCATCAACTTTAAAGCCTCCTGAAAAGAAGAGCATTTTCTTGATGAATATAAATCTTTTACCTTGTGAGTGTTTATCAGCAAAAGAGGACGAGCGGGTAACTAACAAGTAATACTTCCAGGTGTTAAGTGGTTCATGCTTTGGAACGTTTACCAGTGACAGAATATCTTACAACCAATGCTACGACTAGGCGTTCACAGAGTAGGCCCCTATAAGAAGCCTGTGAATAATTCTTGTGGATAAATTGAAAATAACTCAGAAGCTTTATAGACATGCTACGTTTAGGCGATAATTGTGAACAACAAATCTATCGGGTCCTTTTGATTGTTCGTGTGGAAATTGACTATACTAACTAGCAAGGTGTTCAGTGGTTCTTTTAACACTCTGACAAAACGTGCTTTTGAACTGATCTTAATTGACATTTATACTATGATACTTAGATGATCGAAAACGATAGAGAACTAGATACCTTCTTTGTGAAGCAATTCAGAAAACATGAATTTGAGGATAAATGGTCATATCTAATGAATTATTTTTGTTTAAGTGCTTCAGTTAACTAACAACTTGTAATCACAGTGCCGTTTGTACTGAACAAAGATCCAGAGGAGTTTCTTTTATATAAAGTGAAACAGAATCCTCGACACAAGCTATGACAAATATCTAGTATTTCAAACCATTTGGTGGTTATGCTTCAGACAAGAACCAATTTGCTTATTTGTCAGTCCTATGATTTATGCAACAACATCAATTTGCACCACTGATGAATCTGATGTATAAGTCATTGCCAAATACATAACATATGAAATACATGTAAAGGACCATTTGACTGCCCAGTCTGCTCTCAAGTCTAGCTCTCCCTAGTCTGCCGTGAAACGCGATTCGCCCTCGGACGAATATTCAAAATTCATATTTGCAATGAATATGAATTTATTTAAAACTGAGACTTACCGTAATACGAATGCCGGCTGGTCACTTATCATTGATATACCAAAGTTCACAATATCCCACCATGCCCATTGCGAGTGTCATTCATCAATGTAATAAAACCTCTAACAGCACGAACTCAATTTACATGAATAGGACATTTTGGGTCTTTTATGGTGGAAGTTAAATTAAAGGTTTTATGTCCTTTCCAGAACCTATTCATTATATGTACTTTTAAGCAGAGTTTTCTTTGTAATGGAATGTTTAGAATCCTATATTTGCAGCAGTGACTTAGATCCTGTCTCCACCGACAAATCCCTGTTCATACTGCGTTACTAACCTTGTAGGACATGCTCCTGTTTCTTCTCATCCACAGTCTTTACCGCTGAGGACAAGAACTTAGTCTTGAGTCTTGAGATGCTTGTGACAGATATGTATATTACAATGAATACCTCTGAAAAAACACAGAAACATACTTATCCATAGTGTTATCATTGATGTAGTTCACAGACATGATATTCATACTGTTATGTAATTAAGAACTTTTTATAATTCATCCAATGAAACGGCCTGACTTGGATACCGGTATTTCGTGTCGAAGAAGTAAAATAATCCTTTTCTTTACAAGCTTAGGAATATGAGTTTTTACTTTCAACGGAAATCATACCATTCAGTGGCTGAAAGTCAGATACCAACATAATCGAATATCAAGAGCCAGATTTACACACCCATTCCACTGAACAAGACCAAAGCGTGTTGTCTGGCATCTTTTTAGGGGGTCGCATTTGCAATCGTTATAAAGTTTCATTGGTTTACTCAAATGAGTAATTTGGGTTCACATTTTACTGATGTAAAAGTGACAGAGGTTATTGTTTTAGATGAAGTTTCTTTTTACCATATATTGCAAGGAGTGTGAGGGCAATGAGAATCTGATGGTACCATAGCAACAGAAATAACCGTGACAAAATAAATAAGTTGTCAATACGTCTTAGAAGTGTAAGTTCATAGTTTATGACAATCTCAAGAAAGCTCGAAACAATTTTCATTCACGACCAACTTTCCAAAACGCAAATATAAGTGAAAATTGTTAAATAGATAAAAACAAACAATCTTACCTTGTTGTGCGCGATACTGATGATGTAATTCTGCGCACTCTAGTTTCAGAATACAATGGAGATTCCTTTCTTCCCGAGCAACAGGCCAAAAAGGTCAAAAATAAAATCTCGAAACTCATTTCTCGTATCTGTTTAGTTTTATACGAATGCACAACATCGAAATATTAACGGAATGGAATTAATCATCTAATTAGAAAGAAAAACCGATTATCAGAGCAACAATAGCTATATTATCAGAATCATTCATGCAAACTTTGCTATGCGTCGAATATGATAAATCTGTGATCAATGAAATACAATTTGGTGACGGTGAATGATCTTTGCGGGTTGGTTTCGATCCATTGATCACGATAATCAGATGGAACTTTCATTACTACTCTATGCATTTCAACAAATATGAAACATAATTTCTGCCGATAAATTATTTAATTCAAGACACATTAGTTGTGAGATATAACGAGCCACTCCGTGATTTTCATAACATATTATTTACCTTTGATACCTAAATTTCATATGTGGTGATATAAAATAAAAACATCATAACTTTTCATGTCCAAAAGACATATATATGACAAATACCGGGCTCAATGAACATATAAAAACATCCTCATAAATGCACAGAGGTGTAGATGTCACGTCCAATATACATGGATACTAGTTATATAACCTAACAAACATTATCAACTCATAACTGTCCTCTTGGCTGTTTTAGATAAGTCTCCAAAATTACGTTTGACTATTTGAAGCTCGCCATTGTCCGGTTTTCGATCATAATTGCGATGTTCTACCTTCATATTGTCACTGTAATAAATCAACAAGCGTTAAAATGTGTCTTTTTGGTAACAGTCGATACTTCGCGAACAAATGACAGTTATGACACCATTGATTAAGTTTGGCATATGTGACTCCAATAACTCACGGTGTGGCTCTTTAGATGACAGCTTACATCAAATAATCAAGCCTCTGCTAAACACGCAATAAGCTGGTTACCTTGTCATTGGTAAAGTAACCATTGAAAATGCTGCTATAGTATGATCCAGTGAAACAAAAAAGGACTCCCTTATCAAAATTGTAATTAATTGTGTCTGATCATGGAGTAAAGTCCTTGCTTTTATTCTAAAAACGCATTTGGACTTTCACAATATTAGATTATGAAATATTGCACACAAATTGCCGAGTTGTAAGTGCATTAGCGAAATAAATTTCTATTTTTTATTTTACTTTCATAACTGTACATAACCCTTATACTTCAATGTTGTCTACAATGGACATAATCAATTTTTCAAATTATAGATGATAAGAGAAATAATTGAAAAAGAAATAATCAAACGTGACTGATGTGATAATGCACAAAACAAATTGTCAGATAAACAAGAAACAACTGGAATCAAAGACATCAGAGGATGTTTGTCTGGGATAAATTTTTTCCGGAATAATTTTATATTAATTAATAATTCAGAGGGTTTTGTCAGTGTCACGAGTGATCCTGAGGGCAAAAACATATGGTCTTTAAGCGTAATTATCAAATAGATTAAGCTTGTTTTAACTAGAAATAATCATGAAGATGCACTCGTTATTGAAGTCACCGGACTACATAATTTATTTATAAGGTGATCGTTAACCAAATTAGCTATAAGTGACTGATTTCAATTTACATTAAATGAATATGTTTTGCCCTTCGGAGTAACACGTTGTTGAGAAAAAAATCATTTGAAATCAAGTTTATTTTGCATCTTGAAGTAAACATGTTTAATGTAATGCAAAATTTTCATCAAAAAAATTTGTCAAATTTATGTTGAATCGCAATATTAGATTCAAGGCACATAACTCTCCATTATTTAAGTAAGAAAGTACTTGACTGTTCAGACAAAATGTATATAAAGATTATCATGCGAGTGTGTTTTGAGATTTCATGTATTCGTTTCTGAAATACGTCAATCTTGTAAACATTGTCGTGGAAGGTGTAGTGATGGATATCGATAAAAAAAGTAATGCAACCAGATGTTCGCAATAATAGTAAGCAAGTTCAATTCCATTATTCAGGAAATGTCAATTTCAGTAAACGTCTTTTTGATAGGAGAAAACTCATCCAGATGTTCGCCTTGTGGTGTGGTTTTCTAAATACTATATTCATAACTTAATATTTTTGTATTCACTAAGGTTCCTTTTCTTGGTCCATTTTTTTTCTATTATCAATTAGTTAAAATGGTTAACACGGATAGTACTTCTCGAAAGCTGTAGATTTCTGAATGTTTCAAGTAAACATACGGATGCGATCAAAGTTAATTCATCCCTTAGCTACAATCGTTTCGATAAAGAGGGGCCTAGGCTAACCTAAATCTCAGACCTAGGCTGTACAGCTATAGTTGAGCAGGGTGAATTCGGCGACTATAGTTTATGTTTACTCAATATCTCGTCAACTCGAAATAAGAATCTTCTAAAGATAGGTATGCCTTCCTCAAAATGCGTATGACGTAAATAAATGAAGAAACCCATAATTCAAATAAGCTATTTACCTTTCCACTTCCATAATACTGAACCTTCTTAAACTTCATTTCGTCGATATATATTTGCTTTATGACCCTTGTAAACATGCAAGGCGTCCTTTTCCTTCAGTTATCTCGTCAAGGTTAGAAGAATCAAACACGATAATTTGATAGAAACGTAAAAATATGTTTACTTTATATCTGGACCCATATATATATATGATTCAGTCGTACAGTCATACATTAATATGATTCAGTCGTACAGTCATACAGTCTTATGATTCAGTCGTACAGCCATACAGTAATATGATTCATTCGTACAGTCATACAGTAACATGATTCAGTCGTACAGTCATACAGTAATATGATTCAGTCGTACAGTCATACAGTAATATGATTCAGTCATACAGTAACATGATTCAGTCGTACAGTCATACAGTAATATGATTCAGTCGTACAGTCATACAGTAATATGATTCAGTCATACAGTAACATGATTCAGTCGTACAGTCATACAGTAATATGATTCAGTCGTACAGTCATACAGTAATATGATTCAGTCGTACAGTCATACAGTAACATGATTCAGTCATACAGTAACATGATTCAGTCATACAGTAACATGATTCAGTCGTACAGTAATATGATTCAGTCGTACAGTCATACAGTAATATGATTCAGTCGTACAGTAACATGATTCAGTCGTACAGTAATATGATTCAGTCGTACAGTAATATGATTCAGTCGTACAGTAACATGATTCAGTCGTACAGTAACATGATTCAGTCGTACAGTAACATGATTCAGTCGTACAGTAATATGATTCAGTCGTACAGTAATATGATTCAGTCGTACAGTAATATGATTCAGTCGTACAGTCATACAGTAATATGATTCAGTCATACAGTAACATGATTCAGTCATACAGTAATATGATTCAGTCATACAGTCATACAGTAATATGATTCAGTCATACAGTAACATGATTCAGTCATACAGTAACATGATTCAGTCATACAGTAACATGATTCAGTCGTACAGTAATATGATTCAGTCGTACAGTAATATGATTCAGTCGTACAGTACAGTAATATGATTCAGTCGTACAGTCATACAGTAACATGATTCAGTCATACAGTAATATGATTCAGTCGTACAGTCGTACAGTAACATGATTCAGTCATACAGTAACATGATTCAGTCGTACAGTAACATGATTCAGTCATACAGTAATATGATTCAGTCGTAGGTTGAACCTATCCCTAGTATACGTTCTTGCTTCTTGCGTTAGCATCGCTTGTCTTGCTCAGGAGTGAATATTAATTTCAACGTTTTAAGTCCATGTGGAACTTTTTTTTCGGAGAATTGTGACTCTTTGATTGATCATGTGAATTCTCTTCAAAAGAGTATATGCAACTCATAAACTCTGTAAGAATTGGACCCTTTTCTTATATTTTTCATAAGCCTAAAATTATTCAATCCCTATTAATTTTCAATCTTACATATTAGCATATTGTCATATCTTCGACTGACTTCCGTCTTGCAAGAAAAATGTGCTGATTTCACAGGAGAAGGAACTCTAATGTTAAACAACCGTAAGTAGAAAAAGCCATACCGTTGAAATAACGTCACTGATTTCACAATTAACTGTTATTGCAACATGATTTAGAGCTTCTAACACGGGAAATGATCACCTTGTAACTCAGGTTACTGGGGAAGAACTTACTTGAGTAAGAATGTAAGCATTAAGGGAAAGATTAAAGGGAAGTTTATGATTGATGTAAAAAAATAAGATAAGAGGATTCTTAATAACGATGACCATCACTTTATTTCACATGTTTACACTATTTCGTGGGCTGATAAATCGATGCTTTCACTCGCTGTTGTTGGTGTGGCTCATTCTGAAAATAATAACACATCAAATACTACTTTGATAGGCATTTAAGAACTGGTTTGATGAATGAGAGACTGATTCTATGGATGATTTTGATTTTGATTGACAAGGAATATGATAGAAGGGAATTAATTTGAATTTGAAATAATTTAATTTAAACATAAATATGAATTATGCTTTGACAAATGTATGTATGAAAATGTATATATGTAAATGTATCAACCAAATATTATTTATACTAAATATTAAGTATTAAATTTCCTTCCATTTAATAAATGTTTGTATGTATGTACGGCGGTAAATAAGTAAATAATAAGAAATTTTTTAATCATCTATCATCTAAATGTATGTTCATTAAACCTTTCACTCAACTATCAATTGTCTCTGTTTTCAGTCTAGGTGAGTCCATTGTGTTGCAAGAGGTAACAAGCTAGAGATTAGACTGTATAAATATTATCTAAAAAACCGTAGCACTCTTGCTAGTTGTAAAGCCATTGAAAGGATCATTAGTATGCACATCGACGATTACAGAAAGGGTCGTATTCTATCAAGTCACAGTTTGTCAATCAACTCATTTTTTAATTAAAGTAGATCTTAATCAATATGCGTTATGAGTAAGAAATCAACTCCAAAGAATATTCATGTTTAATGTTATCATACGACTATGGTTATCTCAACTACAGGGTACAAACAATTATTTTCATAATGAACTATGTTGTTCCTGCTTTTAGACCTATAGCCATATTCATGACCAGCTTTTCCTAAAGTTGCCCCATACTATGGCATTTTATATTCTGGTCAGTGATAAACAGTTCCTTCATAATTCTATTACTTTCATGTTTCTAATCCAAAATTACAAAAAAAAGTTGGTAGATGTGTCTCATTCGTTTCATTCTCGGCGGGGGCATTCCCATACAGCGTCAGCAGGAAAATTGTGGGAAGCTTTAGTTCCCTTTTCCAAAAAGAGTATTTAGAACTGAGAGATTAATCCCTATGCGGCCGAGGGTGAATACAGCGTTAAGGTATGCATACTACTGAAGCAGGTTGTTCAATCCTTTCAGTTTCTCCTGCACATCCTTCATCTTGTTCTTGGAGGATGTGGACTTGGACTTGGCCAGCTCCAGCAGGTCGTATATCTTGGACAGACTCACAGAAGAACCTCCTGTGAATATGAACATGACATCTTGAAGATACATGATATTTAAAATACTGTATAGAATACACCCTGGAGACTTTGAGGACCATTCCAATGGCCTTAATTCTTTTGAATAAAACCAAGGAACATGATATGATATGATATGATTTGAAACTGACTTCCTTTGTCTCAGAGGGCAACTGAAGCGCAATAAATTGGACGTTTTATCAGTACAGAGCGCATGAAATATATTTAGAATAACAAATCATAGAGGCAATATCGAATGCCAAGGGCGTATGCTTTTTCAAGTGTGTCTTTGTACTAATTCAGTTTCTAAAACTTACCCTGTGTTGGTGGATGTGTTGTGTTGTATGAAGAGTATCCCTCATATCCTGGAAACAGAACAGAATATACGGAACTTATGATCTTTCGGACAACATGTAAATTCTGTATGACATACACGATTTGTTAATTTCAATTTCGTATTCTAGTAAATATTTCACATTGTATGCTCACGCAATTCAAATGGTAAAGCATTGCTTATGTGGTCGCTATTATGTTTCCAAAAGTTGTACAATCCATAATCCTCAAAGTACAACCTCTGATCCACAAGCTAATGGATGTATACAAACAGAACTAAGAAAGCATGTCGTATTGGGATTTTTAATTCTATGTATATAGTATAATTTTAATCGTACTGCATTACAACAAACACTTAAAACATCATGGTATCAATTATTAACAGAAAACGTGAAGGGTAATCTAACAAATTCTGTGGCAAATCTTAAAGCGAGACTTATTCCATAATAAAAATGAGTCTCATCGTTATCGCCCCGGGCTAATTATTTACCGTAGCGTGGCTCGTTAGCGATAAAGTTAATTCACCCGGGTCGATAACAATGAGTCATATGTCTATAATAGACGCTTTAATAAAAAAAAAACGGTTTCAAAACAAAAAAATCCAAAAATTTAATGTCGCAAAAATGCCATCAACTGTACTGAAGGCCTCTTTGTATGTTTATCATTTCAAGTAAAAAAAAACGAGACCTGAACTTGAGTTGTGATGAGGCATCATCGTTGTTGCATATGAAGTGAAGTCTGAAAATGTAACAAAGTATATCAAAGTCTTTATTTCAGTAGCGGAGGCCTCGTGGTCCAGAGTATTGAAATACATATTGGCCGTGCGGAATACAAGTATATAATTTAAAAAGCATATTCGTTTCTTGAACACATGCTATTTTGTGAGGTTCAGTATGAAAACAGATTTCTTTTTTATAAATTGCTAGTTATTTCCATATATTCAAAATTTGTAGATGGCACAAAATTGTAAAATAATACTATATATGCCATATATATCATTTTTAAAGTGAACCGCATATAGATGCTTAGACAGGTACTTGAATACAAGAAAATATGTCAAGACTGAATAAGAAATTCATTTAAATTCATTTCAAATACAATGCCAGTCCATTTAACACATCTATATGCTTACTGACGTCATAATTTGCTGAAGTTTTTCTCGGGTAGAGTACTGGCGAAAATACCCTGGAATAAATCTATTTCTGCTAATAATATAGTATGGACAATTATAAATAAAATGGAATTCATCTTCAATAGCCATGTAGTCACATTTTTTACATATTAAAGCAGATGCCCCAACCGTTTCCTTATTTTTCTTATAGCGCTGCTTTTATATCATTACGGATCATAACCCAGGACCTGATAAAGAACTACGCCATAGTTACCATCCACCTAGCTGGCGTGAAACACAAGTTAATGCGATCAGCAAATCTCATTTATTCAATCCTCTCTGTGTTTCTAATCTGAGTACTGCGACATAGGGGTCATGTCACTGGACCTGTATGTCCAGCCAATCAGTGACTTGGCTCGGACACTGTAGGCTCGGCTTGATGTACAAACCTATGAAGGTTGAATTTATTGAAGACGAATGGTCACTGGAAAAAACACACGACCCCTATGGAGCAATACTCGGTTCGTGGCTTCGTATTATGGAAGGGGATGTGTGCCAAAAATGAAATCCTGTAAACTCGTAATTCGCAAGTTGTAACATGTTGTTCTCAACCATGCACTTCTCGAAAAGACAAGTCCAAGTCTGCAAACCTAACATTTCATTCCTGTAAAACTCAACTTTCTGTTCTCAACTTTACAAAGTTTAAATGTAATTCTAGAAATGTTAAAGTCGAAACTCATTTTTGTATTTCAAATACAAGGGATATACACATTTAGCAATGCTACAAATTACGTTTTACAATTGGTGAATGAAAAATGAAGAGTTGTAAAATCACCCTTTGGAAACAGACTTTTGCATCTGGAGTTTTACATGAGTTGCATGGTTATGATTGCAATGTTCCGAAATACATCTGTACACGATTTCGCATTGACCATATTTGGAAGTTTAACGAAGACTGCCGATGATTTCCGAAGATGATCGGTATTTGACAACAACGAGACCTCCCTGATCCAAGCTCCATGCAACGTTGTGCAAGCTTTCCGGATAGTGTTGAGTTGAGTCCACCTCAATGCGCGGAGCTTGCGCTTGGGCATGCCGTCACCTTTTGTAAAAGTTCTCAGTAACTCGCGTAAGGTGTTTTTGGACCCCTAAGGCAAATAGCAACAATTGTAATAGAACAAATATCATTTGCAATTAATTCTTATCTGACCATTATCCCAAAAAAATTTCGTGAATACGTCATTCTCTAAAATATACCCGTGTTTATTGCAAGAAAATTTCCGAACTCTTTTCGAGCCCCTCAGATGTTGTGACGGAGTCAACGCATATTAACTTTTCGAGGGCCGATTTCAATAGTTCAAAATACTTAATCAATTTCGTAGCATAACAAATTTTTACAAAACTGAAAAGTATCATTTTTTCAAAGTACATGTTTATTGTTTAGTAATTGGTATAACAATGGAATATGAGCGTTTCCGACGCATTTGGAAAAGCATGATTACTTTGTAGACCATCTTTCAACACCATACTTTTGTGTCGTCTTGGCAATCAATTTTAAATGATTATTATTTTATGACATCACCTAATTATGATTTATCACTAGGAGAATAATGGTTTACATTAATTAACTGATGTGAAGTTTGATTTTATGCATGTACTCCTCAAGCCGCACTTGCGTAATAATACCTTCAGTTGATGAAAACAGTTGGTAAGATTTGTAATTATAGACAGGCCCGTAGCACCAATTTCGAGGGGGGGGGGGGGGGGCATGTTCTTCAATCAAATTTGTTCAAACTGTTAAAAAAACGTCTGGTTTAGAAGGTTCATAGCTTTAAAACATGACTTTAAACGGTATTAAATAAATGTTTCTTTTAACGAAATAATATTTATTGGTTAAACGACCGAATGAAAGACTAACAAAAGAAAAAAATATTCTTTTCAATGATTTTGGAACTTTCCCCTTACATTACGTTGCGTAGTTATTTTTCTAACTATTAATTTGAAAGAATAACATGCCCGTGTGTTAAGGGTAACGTGGGTGTACAATATAGATATATTTTTTCTACCGCTATTTGTCGTTGCAAGACAAGTATGCCGTTGTTTCATTATTCTTAATCCAGTCTCGTAATTTGGTGAATTTTTTTAACCCAACCTAAATATCTAAACCGATATTATTTTTTTTATAGTGAATCATCTCGATGCAGTAAGTTGTGCAGAGATTTAGTGTCCAGTAAAGTCTAACCCAGAATTAAAGTTCATAATATTCTTTCGTGAGATAAACCTCGTGTAACCCTTACGAAAACAGTAGAAACAAATTATCTAGATCAATAATTGACTAAGAACTTTGACAAAAGGTGAAGGTCGCATGCCCAAGCTCCGCGCATTGTGGCGGACTCAGCTCAACACTATCCGGAAAGCTGGCAAAGCGTTGCATGGAGCTTGGATCAGGGAGGTCTCGTTGTTGTCAAATACCGATCATCTTCGGAAATCATCGGCAGACTTCGTTAAACTTCCAAATATGGTCAATGCGAAATCGTGTACAGATGTATTTCGGAACATTGCAATCATAACCATGCAACTCATGTAAAACTCCAGATGCAAAAGTCTGTTTCCAAAGGGTGATTTTACAACTCTTCATTTTTCATTCACCAATTGTAAAACGTAATTTGTAGCATTGCTAAATGTGTATATCCCTCGTATATGATATACAAAAATGAATTTCGACTTAACATTTCTAGAATTACATTTGAACTTTGTAAAGTTGAGAACAGAAAGTTGAGTTTTACAGGAATGAAATGTTAGGTTTGCAGACTTGGACTTGTCTTTTCGAGAAGTGCATGGTTGAGAACAACATGTTACAACTT
The DNA here is from genome assembly GCA_921293015.1 of Phorcus lineatus. Taxonomy (NCBI): domain Eukaryota; kingdom Metazoa; phylum Mollusca; class Gastropoda; order Trochida; family Trochidae; genus Phorcus; species Phorcus lineatus. Next base: position 10,042,133 of record OV121097.1, on the reverse strand, counting down.
GCGAATTACGAGTTTACAGGATTTCATTTTTGGCACACATCCCCTTCCATATCGTATGGTCTGATTTCTGTGTACTTCGTCCGTTGTCCTTTGACAGTTTTGAAAATGTGATGTTTGTTTTCTAAGACATTCGTTTGCTATTTTCTGCATATTTTGTTTACAAATGAAGTGTCGCTGTTATCTAAACATGATTACATCTTGTACAGCGATCAAGATCGGAGATGGTAATTTTGGGCAAACTAACCAGACAAGTAATTCGGTGTCATTTTTTACTCGATGCTGTATCTTTACAAATATTTGCATGGCATCAATAAAACCGTTTATTTCAAGCTTAACTCAACAGTTCATCAAAAAATTGACAACCCTACAGTCAGCATCCTGCTAAATCAGCGTATTGGAATCCAATCATCTCCTTCCTAATACTCTTACCTCTTTCGTGCAAGGGGCTTCTTACGGCTGGATCGGATTTATATACGTGACTAAGTTCACTTGTTTTTATTTTTCAGCCGATGAAATATCGTCATGCAAGGAGCTTGAAGCTACTATCTTGAACTCAATAGATTTTTCAATCCGGGCTGTGTCGCTGTTGCTGGATGCAAGCCGTCTCATTGGCTGGTTTGATAGCTAGCGATATGAGGCTCTTGGCTTGAAGTAGGTAAGGGTATTAGGAAGGAGCTGAGCGGATTCAAACACGCACAGTCAGATGACTTTCATTTCAATTTAATAAAAATCATTTCGAACCTATCAATCAAACCTGCCTGCGTTTCCTACCTGAGTACCTGTAAAGAAATGTGTCGTCAATACACATCCTTAAAAATGTTACTGTCTTATAATAACCTTACATACTTACTATATGATGGCTGTGTTGTGTAATAATCTTCAAACACTTTTTCTGTAAAAACAAATAATCCGTTATCATTAATTACAAATATATAATGTAAAAACAATCACCTTATAGACCTCAAGGATTCGAACTTGAGTATGTCAAATAGGTCAAGTTCCTTGTCTCATTACATAAAGACAACCGACCATAGCTTAAATCATTCGTAAACCATTGACTATAATTGATGGTTGTCATTTCTACAATCGATGATGGCCTAAAACATTCGTAAAATACGCTTGATGATTGTCATTTCAAAAATAGAACAAACCTTAATCCATCGTAAACCATTCACTAAAATGATGCTTGCATTTCTACAACTGGCCATAGCCTTAATACTGTGTAATCCATTAGCTTTTATTTATCCTTTATTATCGGTTAGTGTGACAACTCACGCAAATATTGCAAACAATCGGCTTCAGACTCAGTGTGTCTGATATTTTTCTAATATCAGATATATTTTGACATAATTCGATGGATATAAATACAATTTCGCAAACGCTAGATGTGTAAACATTTGTAAGCCAAATGTAAAGTTACCTTCACATTGGTTGCCATAGAAACCATATGGGCATTCGCAATTGTATTGTCCTTGTCCCTTATCTTCACATGTGCCGTTATTCAGACAGGGCGAATCCAAGCATTTATTGTATTCTGTGAATAAATATTTGTCAATATTTGTTGGGATCTTAAAATCAGGACATTTTTTCGTTCAAAATCTGATTCAATTATGAATATCATACCAACGAATCGTTTAACTAGTAACAACCATTGAATAAATATTACGAAATGTCAACAAAAATAAGTCCTATCTTGTAGAAGCATATTTCATCTTATCTTCGCAGTGGTTGCCATAGTGACCATATGGACATGCGCAGCGGTATTGTCCGAGCCCCTTATCTTCACATGTGCCGTTATTCATACAGGGAAAATCCATACACTTATTGTATTCTGTGAATGAAGGTTTTAAAAAAATGTTTTTGTATCTAAACTCAGAACAATGCTTTAATTCTTTTACAAGTAACAACCATTTAATATACATTGAATACATAAATGTTTGAGAACAACAAGTGTAAAAAATGTATCTGGTAAAACTTAACGTTACCTTCACAGTGGTTGCCATAGTAACCATAAGGACATGCGCAGTGGTATTGTCCCTGACCTTCGTCTTCACAAGAGCCGCCACTCATACAGGGCATGTCCAAACATTTATTGTAGTCTGTAAATTAATATGTTTTCGAAAATCATAACAACCATGAATTATTAACATCATAGGATTTTCTAACTTACAACCATTGTAAACATAAGAATTGTTGTAGTGCACCAATATCGTTTTTTTTTAAAACATTCTAATCAATCAAGAATTCAAGTACTTCGACTTATCTCTCTTTTGATAATAAGGCCAAGACAGTATCGATACAATTGGAACAGAGCATTAGAATATGTACACAAGGGGGTTTAAAGAACTATCAACTGACATTTGAGAACTGGCCTTTATATCATGACACTGAGGGATTTTTTTAAGATTACATGATTTCTTTTTTGAAGATTGACATCTCATGAAGTAAATTAGGTGCTGATGTGATGTAACATAAAATCATATGTGCACATGTGCGTATATCACTCGTGCCCAGCAATGATTGCATCAGCGCGAGGTTTTGAAGTCAAAAAACAAGTGTTCGTGACGTCACTAAGCGGGCCGTCGTTATGGAAGCAGCCCGTTTTCTGAATATTTAAGTTTGATACTAAGGTAGAAGTGGAAAAATGAAATTGTGTCATTTAATTATAAACGAAATTCGTCCAATTTCAAGTTGAACTTTCGCTTTCGCTCGGAGAATAAAAAAGAAATCGCACGTTTTAATGAATTCCTTATGATACAAAAACACAAGTGTACCTACGTTCACAGTTGGATCCGTTGTATCCGTAGTAACAGTCACAGCTGTACCCGTTCCTGCCCTCAGGGTTACAGGTTCCATTGTTACAGGGGTGATCAGAACAGCCGTCTGGAGGTTACATGAGTCAAAGTTCATTTACAGTTACAGCCGGAGGAACGTCCTGTTATTTTGTATCATGGTAGGCATACCAGAGCAAGGCTTTACATTTCCCTAGAGTTTCCTGTTTGACTTTTGATCTTGTTTAGGTGTTTTACAAAATAAGGATGGAGATTTAGAGCGGTGAGCAAGTATGTTATCCATACATACGATGTCATCATTGGCTGAATTAGTGCAATATAGTTTAAGTTAAAATTCGCAACTAGCGGAACCTGCCGGAAGCCCGAGAAGAGCTCATATTACAGCATAAGTTAGTATAGGATTTTATGACGGAGATTCCTCTGTGGGGACAGAATGACATGCCAAATACGCGAGGTAAATTAGGACTGTACCCCGAAACAAGGTAAATAGCATAGAAGAATGACGGACTGGTGATGGGAAGATTTTAAATAACTTGTCAAAGGTGCTACGGGCTTGAAGGATGGAGATTTAGAGCGGTGAGCCATGGTGCCAAAAACAAGGTCATGACTGTGATTTTGGCATCTTTCTCCAATATTTTCACTACAAGTTTGAAACAGAACCGTTAAAAGTTTACTCGACGCATTCGATATTTTGTGTCAAATTAATTATCATTAAGATTTCATAATTTCAGCCTTTTGCCCAGTAGTTTTTTTAACGGTAATGTCCTCGTGACCTTAAAAAGATATCGATAGAAAGGCCCCTTTAAGAGATACAATGTTCTAGATGGTTTAGAAAATGCCAAATGACCTTGAGGTCTTTTAAAGCAGTTAACTGATATTTTATTAACATTATTATTATACTTACCAGCGAGTTTGATGGAGGAGTAATTAGCGTGGAAACCGCCGCCATTCACCATATAGTCGGAGACGAAAACTACCTTTAAGCTTCCCTGAATCTCGGTAGCTGGAAATTAATAAGGAAATGTTTAAGAAATAGATCTCGTTATTGCTTGTCATTGGCTTATAAATAGTTTATAGAGTGCATTGTAAACTGGTATGAATGCCGGACTTTCATTTGATTTACTGTCTAAACACAAATTGTTTTTGCAATATATCTTATGGTGATGCTTTTTCAAGCTCATTAAAATGAAAATGAAATCTAAAATTCTCCGCTACATGACATATAACCTGCGTGACGTAATTATAATTTAATAAGATTGATGCTTTTTCCGATGACATCAACAAATTATTTGGCTTAGTAAGTAAAAATTTGTAGGGCCCTCACTTTAAAGGTCAATTCACCATAACGGTTTTATTTTGGTGGGGTTTTTAAAAATACAATCAAAAACGACCCCAGGAATTTAAATATGGTGAATTTTGGAAACCCGCTCCAGATCAACATACTGGAGGCCTGTTATTTTAGGTAATAACTTCGTCACAGGGAATTTTGAAAGGTTTACGGGACTGTGAGACTAACGCCTCGGTAAATACGAAATTTAAATTTGTATGTGTTTATGTACATTATACTCATGTACCACCGTCGGTGGGTATTGAGAAATAAAAACCTTGAACCTTGGTAAATACGAAATCTAAAAGAGTCTTATAGTCTCGAACACACTTTCAAAACTCCGCGCAACTAATAGAATACGCAACCAGAACAACTTACCAACATAATCCTTGAGTGCTGGCTTCCCACAGATTTTGTCGAGGCCATCAATAAGTAGGTAGTCCCAACTGCACTTATCTTGGAACTCTATATCGATATGATCAAAGTGGAACATCACCTGTCGAAGATTAAAATTCTGTCCAAAAGATCCGTCTGTAAGCTCTAAGTGGCTGCATGGGCACTTACCCACTAATGTCTAGACCTGGACCCGTATTTTCGAAGCTGTGTTAGTGCTAAGATAGTCGTAAGTACCATACATTAACATGGGCCTACGACTATCTTAGCACTAACACAGCATCGAAAATCTAGGCCCTGGAGGGAAAGTTACTGTCACCCTCTTACAATCGCCATGCCTTATCTTCACGTCATAGCTATTAGCGATCCCGTTTCAAAAGTTATCATTTGAAAAGCCTCAGTTAATTCTGTATACCTTGGTAAATCTGAATTTTATTCGAATATCACTGTGCACTTTACAGAACACAGCCGTCTTATCAGGTGACTGCATCATTGCATAGGCCTGGGTTACAACAAGTATGTTATCCATACATACGATGTCATCATTGGCTGAATTAGTGCAATATAGTTTAAGTTAAAATTCGCAACTAGCGGAACCTGCCGGAAGCCCGAGAAGAGCTCATATTACAGCATAAGTTAGTATAGGATTTTATGACGGAGATTCCTCTGTGGGGACAGAATGACATGCCAAATACGCGAGGTAAATTAGGACTGTACCCCGAAACAAGGTAAATAGCATAGAAGAATGACGGACTGGTGATGGGAAGATTTTAAATAACTTGTCAAAGGTGCTACGGGCTTGAAGTTAGGAGTTCAAAAGCTTTGCGTTTGCAGAAATTTTGTGGGAGGGCTCGAATAAGTGAAAGAAGACCGATGGCGGCCCATGTGCCATAAGTGAATCTCGCCAAAGAAGACTGATGAATTTGAGAGGAGCAAAATGTAATCGTCACTTAAGAACACCAGTGAGACCTCCAGACTTGATTTCGGCGTTTGAAAGTTTTGTTATTGCAATAGTTATGTGGAAGAGCTCGACAATGTAAAAAACAGACGGACGATTGCCCATGTGCTACAGATTTAACACTTCTCATAATACTGATAAGCTTACAGGAGCCTTCAATCACTGTCAACGTCACATATCAATACTGCTGAAATTTGGATGAGTTGAAAAAGAAACTAGTGAAAATCTTCTCCTAGAGTTTGTATATGTCACAAGCGGATCAAGTTTTGGATTGTCAGAAGTGGTTCTTCACCTGTCACATATTGAATAATTTTAAGAAATACTTACATTATAGTATGCGTTTGGGTCAGGCATGGATATGGTATAGGACTGTGTTTTGCTCAAGGGGTAGCTGTTGGGGTAGTTTGGACTCTCCAGGATTCCTTCCGGTGCCAGGGATTGTTCAGCTGAAACCAGAAGAAACCTGTCACAGCATGAGTTATTGGAGTAAAATCTAACTTCTACCAATAGAGAGGAGGTACCCAGCACCTTGTTGAATTCCAGATAACGATTTCTATGGTTCAAAGTCTGTGTGACTAGTAGAAAACTTAACGGATTTCTTTGTATTTAACGCATTCCGTGTGGCCCGATTATCGGTCGAGCCAGACAAGATTTTAAAGAGCTGTATTTGTTTTTTTAACTTTTTGAAATAATAAAAGAATAGAAGTTTTGATAACGAACCCAGGGGTGATTTATTTGCACAAGAGAGGATCAATGTCAACTTATATCTGTTGATCTTTGACCCTTTCTACGACAAGAGTTTTGGCTGTTTGTATCATGTTGTTTTCAAGGGTGCTGAAAGTATAGGTCATTGTCACGGCCTTTTTCCTGCAGTGTTATTGATAGATCTGTATAAGTGAAAAATGACTCTACCTTGGCGTTTGTTGCGGCCATGACCCCTCTGAAAACGAAGAGAAGTTGACTTAAAATTTCATTCCATTTTCATAAGTGAAAACTAAATTCTATCAATATTACGTGCGAGTAATTTTAAACCCTACACATTTAATATGCCTCTTTAGAACTGTTTAAGGTCTTGTCAATTGAGTATTGTAGGTTTGTTCTCTTCGGCGCCATTTACGTTACGTATTTTTTAAGGGGCAAGTTTGTATATTAAAGGTAAAATACTCATTGGTGAGGATTTCCAAAAAAAAATATGACATTAACTTTTTAATCATTTGTTTTTTAAAAGTATTCCATATCAATCAATGATTTACTCCCCAGCGAGTTGTTTTTTGATCATGGAACCTCTGTAGCAAGTGAAGAGTTTGGCTAAAAATACAAATGGTTAGAATTTAAGTCGTGAAAGGGAGACATTGTTAACTAACTGAGTATTTTATGTGTTCCTTAAACAATTTGGAAGACTAAGGCTCCTTCACCTTAGCTATGCTTACATATGTTTGGAAGACAGAAGTAGAAGATGTTAAATAATTTTTAACTTTTTGGTAAAAAGAGATAGTTTATCTGTTGCAAACGAGTAAATGGCCCACTTGTTACGGCGGTAACACGAGAAGAAATGACTTGAGTATCTTCTTTTTGGAGAGAAAAATCAACGAATTCAATTTACCATTTTCCACCTCTGCAATACATACCCTGGCACTTCTGGCATCAGAAAGACCAGCAAGAAGCAGAACAGCCAATGAGAAGACGAGCATGGTTATATCTCTATTGGATGCCAGAACATATCCCATTTGGTCTATATACCCCGCTCAGTTGGTACACCTGGGCTTCCATAGCTTTTTGGGTGTTTCGTTTCAGGTAATTGTCATGTTTTCACATAGATATGAGCGTCTGAACATACAGGTGTGATTGATTAAAGGTATGCGTTGTGATGAGGTGACATTTTGCATTATTTCACCTGGGCAGGTGATTTTAAATAATTAAGAGTTAAGTCTTTTCAAAACTTTTAGCCAAGCGATGCGGAGACATTCTTATGATGAGATAAAACACATTTACTTTTCCATTTGATTTTTTTTTATATCATTGAAAAATGTTTCTCCCCAGCGAAAATAATTCGTATGTAAACTTTCAAACATATTACTTTACAAAATGATGGAAATGTATACGTGTTTTTTTTTTGCTGCTTAACGATTAAAACAATTATGCAAATATGGATTTTATTGTGGCTATTTTTGCAAAAAGTCCAAAATTAAAAAAAGGAAACTTAAAAATTCCTGTAAAGCTGACAATTTTAAAAGTAATGAAATTCAATCTTAATTTTTTTAAACAAACATGTGAATAATAACATAACATGGATTTTAAGAAAGATATTGGATAAATTTATTAGAAACTCTAACTGATTTTGTAGTCAAATAACGTTTTGACTGAACAAAATCAAAGTTGGTATGTATTCATGAAATTGAAAAGTGTTAATAATATTTACGTATGGAAGAAAACTTCAAAAAACTTTTCTATTTGTTTTATAATCTCGTATTGTTTACACCTTCAAACTCAGCGTGACGTTTACATCAAAGTTTGCAAAGAAATAAATTTTTACATCAAATAATGTCAGAATTGATAATTTTGAAATTATTTTCAAATAAATTTGCATTTTAGGGCAAAGACAGAAACCGTCTAGCCCTGTTGTGACCAAAGCTTCTTTCCATCTTTTCAGTTTTATTATTGGACACTAGTGATGAATGATAGTATGTGATGATTAGAATAAAAGTTTGAAGTGGACATTCGAGTATCAAGGCTTGAAGAATTTAATCGTTGAGATTTATTGGGATGAACATTTTTCTTTTTAAAACTCTCAATAATGTAGCATTGAGATGCATAAATGCACGATTTGATCGATTTTCAATAACTATTTTCTTGCCTGACTCGTAACTCGTTTCTTTAGGTTTCATTATTATTAGGTTGTATGATTAACAAGATCGGAAATATTTTCGTAAATATTTGTTCGTACAACTTTTCGGAGCAAAAAATCGCAATTGTATTGATCGTTGAATTGTATTGAATCCTTCTCTATACAAGGAGGTAAGGTGAGGTGATTTGGGTTTTAAAGCCGCTTTCAAAAGTATTTCACTTTTATCACGGCTGCTAGTATTATTGCAGGGAGAAAGCCAACAACACCATTGCGACTATGAATTGCTGTGAACCCTGAGAGAACCAGCTGGAACTAACAAACCAGGGTGAAATTCAGTGTAGCATTGCACCCAAACCTTGCTGCCTGTAGAACAGTTCTCTACTGCAGACATAGTTGCCAAACGTGCTAACCACTGAGCTATCACGCCCGCCTCAAGGTGATGCCTTTACACTAAAATGTCTGATAACGAATGTTGACTATTTTAAAGGTTTATTTGGATGACTGTTTTATTGAATGATAAAGTTGTTACTTATTAAAGAGATTATTGGTTTATTTGGATGACTGTTTCATTGAATGATAAAGTTGTTAATTATTGAAGAGATTGTTGGTTTTCGTATCTTAATATTTGATTCAACCTTGGACAAAAAATACTTCATTTCACCCCATTGAGTGAAAAAACTGGTGTTACAATACTTTTTCCAGGTGAATATGAATCTTCATTCAGACTACACCGACAATAGCCACTGGATCTGATACGCACAGGTGTTGATTAAATGACTAAATATCAAAGTATATGCATTGTTGATTAAATGAATAAATATCAAAGTATATGCATCGTTAATTAAATGACTAAATATCAAAGTAAATGCATAACAAAACACAAAAATTATGTATTTTATTTATTTTCCACAATAATACTTATAAAACAATAGTATAACAAGATTAAATGTACAGATGTTGAGTCCTGGTTTCTCTCACTTCCCACATCATGTTCACACTCTATACACTGAGGAGGAAATATTCAACTGAAGATGTCACATTTCACTGATGATGAATCTAGTTCTAACAACTTAAAAGAAACAATTTTATCAATATGAAGAAAACTTCAATAAACATGAAACATTCTACCAAAGTTTGATAAAATCATATACATTTCCAATCTCATTAAAAAAATCTAATATTTCTGCACTATGTTACCCAGATTATGTGTAATGTAGTGGAGCATTTAGATTTCATTTTAATGAGATTGAAACATTGGGATAGGCTAGTTGATTAAAGAAAATGTCAAATGATTAAATGAATAAAAAATACAAGGAATGATAGATCTGAATTAAAGTAGACACCATCAATGAAAACACTAAACACAGATTTTAATATGGTTGAACATTTTCAGAAAAAAATCATTTCATGCCAAAAAATAAACAATTTAAGAAAATGAGAAGTTTAAAAGAACAAAATCAGTAAAGCAATAAGGTAATGACAAATTTGAGTAAGGATGTAATAAGTTCACAGAAAATTTCCACCCAAGATGAAACCAAATCCACAATAGATGAAGAAAGGTATTTCATGAAAACTTGGAACAAGAGCATTAAATGCCAAACATTAAAAAGATAAACAAATAGACTGAAGAACAAATCTAAAAAACTAAACATTTTTAACTCTTTCAAACTGAGATTCTGCCCAGAGATTATTAACCCTTGACCAAGGAGTTTTTCTCCATTTGAACTTCCACAATGAATGACACGATGATTGGCCTGTATTGATCTAGCATAATGCCTTGTGACAGTATTAGAAAATCTGAACCTTGTCTCACAACTTCAGAATTCAAGAAATGAAATCATCCATAAATGCATTTACTTTCCAACACATGACCCAGTGTATATAGGCCTCAGCAACAGTCCTTCCAAACCCTATTAACATTTGAGGACAGTAAGGCAGATAAGATACATTTTGAATAAAATGAAAATCGAGCTGAATCAGCAGAATGTTATTAAATGACTGAGCAGGAAGTTTTTTGGATTTTCAACTTCCTTGTCCCAAGTTTGTGTCATTTTGGTGTTTAAGCTTACACTCATATCTAGCAAGAAAGAAATTGCTAGCCCATTGAACTTCTGCTTCACTCATCTGCCCAATTCTCAAACGCCTCTCAAAGGGTATCATAGCCCATGCCCATGTATATCATTGTAAAATGGCTGTCAAATGCTGTTCAAATGAGTGGAATTAATGCAGAATATCTGAAATACACATATGAGAGTCAATCAACATGCACTCTGAGTCATTCCAGGATCACTTTTGAAAATTCTGGCAGGAATTGAAGTGGTATTTTTGGCACTTCTTCCTACTATGAAATCAGAGTCACATAATGCTGTATTATGTGGGATGATGAACGAGTGAAGAAAGGATATCAAAAATGAGGTGCCATATTGATATGGATGTTATTTCCAGTTTATAGGAAGATTGATGTTTCCCTGGAAGGTGAAGGGTTAATGATATCAGGCAGTGAATAAATCTCCAGGTGATAAAATAACAATGAATGATGTTTTCTTTAAAAAGATCTTAACAAAATGAGAATGAAACAAAAGTTGACAAAAATCATTCATGCTGTGCCAATGTTCTTGGTATAAAATACTGAATATCTACTGGTTCTTGAGACAGCTCAGTGATTTATCATTTCATAATTGGTGATAAAGATGCATTTATGCTTAGACTTTATTATACATTTTAGTGAACTTTAAACTGTTGTGCATCTATAATGAATACATTTAATTAATTTTATTATTTTATTAATCTTTAAGACCTGATCAATCATTTTTACTTTTGTAAATATAATAATTTTATGAAACTTTGTACATCTAAAATGAATCTAACAGAAATCTAAACAATAACTGTTACAATGCTATAATACATGATTGACAAAATCAAATCTATTGAATATATATTAAATTGGATTTGAATACACAAGAGACATCTCAAGCTACCATGGAACACTTCTTCCCACCATAGAAATACAAAGGTGATATTCAGAAGACATTAAGAAAAGAAGGCATCAAAAGTCCTTGGTTTAGCCACATCACAATCATAAGTATCACAAACATGTACATCAGAACCCACATATATACAAAATCAATGATGGACATATCGTGAATCTAAATTACAATATATGAAAAAGATATATTTTATAAATAGTTTGGACAGAATAAGAATCACTCTTATTCAACAAAATAGAAATAAAGAAAACTTCCATTCCATTCTTCCCATTTAGCATTGCATTTTTAAATTGGTCTGATTGTCTATGTATGACCTGCTTAATGTAGGCTACTTAAGTTTCTTTGCCTGTATGTTTTAGCATGTAAAAGCCTAAATGTGCACATATGAAAAATATGACTCTAGCATTGAAAGACTAAGATTCATGAGTCAAAACTATCTTATTCAAAAATTGAGATGTCCCTTTTCTCCTCTCAAGAGGAAGACATAATATGTACTTATGTACATAATCTTATTCTAAATATTTACATATTCGAACATAGTCCATTGTAAGTTATCTATCTGAAACAAGAAGCCTCTACCAAGTGTGAAGGTTGTGTCACATAGCCGGACCAACAAAATCATTGTGTTATCACTGAAAGTAATAATAAAGAATATAGCATCCCGGCTCAAGGCTAACATAATCTGAGAAGAACTCTCGCCCTTACATAATTTGGCCTTTGCAAAGGCTATGTAACAAAGTTCCTCTACATAGCCACATATGTACATAAGTAAACTCCCAAGGCACAGCATCAGTATTGCATATGATACCTTTCCTAAATACATCATCTTTTGATTCAGTTGTTTCTCAAGATACGTCAAGCATGATAAGCTAAATATGGTTTTCATCGAAGAAAATATTCAATATGTTATAGCATTCTTTCTCGATACCAATTGACATTCATTATCAAAAAGAAAATAATTGCAATTACAGGTTTGTGACTGACACAGGATTTTATCAAATGTTTTAGACACAATTGCATCTTTCGTAATCTCACATTTTTTAGAATGTATCTGAAATATTTGACAAGGACATTCAATATACAATTTACAAGCTTATTCAAATGCTTGACAACCCTGTTATATAAAATGATACTGAAAAGTTCATTCCACAAATTTTTAAGAATGACACATAAACAAAATAAATGTTTAGCAGCCAATGGTATGAAAGATTAGCTGTGCATATTGCAAAGCCTAGTTTTGCATCAACATTTACACATAGATTTTTTTCAACATAACCCTGTTCATGCACTATTAAAATGAACAAATTTGTATCAACAATCTACAATTGCCTCAAGATGTATAAGAATATCTAAGCGGATTTCACAGAGTAAATATAAAGTATTATGCTGAAAAAAATCTTCAGAAAGATTTTAAAGACATAGAAAAAAGATAATCCAGTCTCAAAAGGTTAGCACTAGAAATACTATTTTCAATCTGACATGCCGATTATGAATTGAGAAAGGTGAAATATTCCTACTAAAACACTAAATGAGTTCAAATGGTCAATAGGAAAAAGCAAGAAGCACTAAAATCAGACATGAAAACATTTCCAATGAAAATTACACCATATCACAAATTCCATGGTCATTACAAAAAAAATATATCAACTATAAATATTTATCTTGACTTTTATGCATGACCTTGAAAATTGTTTTTAAGGATATCATGAAAGAAACAAAATGGCAGATGAAATGTTGAAGCAAAAGCTTGATTCCTGAAATATGACCAGCTATTAGAATGATTAATAAATTATTATCCAACATCTCTCAAATCATATTATCCTTGGCACAAAAAAACAAAGCTGATGAAATCCACAACATCCTCTTACTTGAATGTATGGGGAAATCTGTTGGAATGACAAAAAATATCGACACAAACATTTAGCACCACAATATATACATATAAATAAAACACAATGGTATGTACAATGACAGATTGCATGGACAAATATGGGTAATAGAAAGATATACCTCATTTGTCTGATATCTGAGACTATCTCAAATGAACTGGGCAGCTCTGTCCAACAAATTTCAATATACATTACTATTTTGATGACAGTCTTTATGTTGTTTTTAAAATACATTCAATGAATAACCTGCTTTCTGACTTATGCAACTGAATTTCAAAATAAACAAAAGGTCATCTACAGTCAAGGTCACCTATTTGTGAGGTTAAGGTCACTTTATGTAGGGTCAAGGTCACTTCAACTCAAGTCACCTTAACTCTGATTTTCCCATAGCTATTAGACTCAGCAATCAACAAAAAGATCCAAGTTGGTTCTTTGTGAGATAATTCTTTCAAAGTCATGGAATATAATTTTTGTTTAAGAATTTGAGCAATAATTTTACAAAAATCACTAACCATTCAATCAACCATTAATAAAAATGGTAAGACACGATTCCAACAACAACAACAACAACAACAATAGCCTTCCTGTAAGGCATGATTTTTCATATTAATCCAATTAAAACTCTGTTGTTAAAAAGCAATTCGTTTCTTGATGATTCAGCAAATAAATAAAATGGCAGATGGTTCTAATAATTGACAAATAAGTTGCCAATAACTTGTCTTTGAACTGTGATATGGTTAGCACTGCTTGTATATTTGACACTTTCAGTATCCAATTTGCGTTCAGTTTTCATCTCAAGCACAAAACGATACAAAATAAATCTGAACATAATTCAAGCTTTACGTTGAGAGTTGATTTCCTTGACATTCAACAAATTTGGAATGTAAAACTATCATGAAACATAAATGGCACTAGAACGATGATTTTGAATCAATGATGAGAATAAATGAAATGATTTTAATTGTCACTAGTAGTTCGACTCTTTCTTGATGGCAAATGAAAATGTATGAGCGTTTGAAACTATGATCAAATTGTAATAGTGCAGATACAGCTGTATATTGACTTTCCTGGTTTCTGATGGCAAGTGACTGTGTTTCAGTTTGTAATCTCATACCAGTTTAAGTACTAGTCAGTTCAGTTTTGATATCAGTCTTGTCTCTTTTGTCATACAGCTAAATGCAGAGGTCTTTGATACAAACTAAAGGAATGACTATATGACTATATGACTAAATGTCACTGAAAATAATTCTTGAAAATATAATCAAAATAGAGGTATAATAAAAAATAATCTTGTACTTTTTAAATTAGAACATCATCTAAAAAATTTAGTTTGTTTTTTTCACTTGTGAAAAACATTTCCTTAAGTAGGTCTCAACCACTTTGATATTGAAAAGTTAATAAGTTATTTGAGGTACATTAATTCAGCTTTGGCTTAAACAAATTTTACTTTAAAATTTTGAGTTGCACTTAATGCCAAAGATCAAGGTCACAGAGCAAAAAAAAATCTTTTGATAATTGAGCACAGTCTGTTTAACAGTTTCCATGACAACTAAGCCTTATCTCTCCACTCCTCCTCCGTGTTCCCCCCATGGTTGGTCCCGTTGTGGGAGTGAGAGTAGGAGGGAGACGGTACGGCCGACTTGCTCACGTGGATAAGCTGCGTACCAAGAACCTCGCAGTCAATCTGCATCATTCCGATACTCCCTGGCGGGGGCTGCATTGTCTCTGGAATAGGAGGGCAAAGATTATAGTTACAAGAATGATGAGATTGCTTCAGGGAGCTCACATGAATATACATATAAATATAGAAAAAATAATTTGTTGAAGAAAATCAAGATGATTTATTGACGAGTACTTTCAACCATAAGGTCTCATCAGGTGAATGACATTGAGTCGGTTATGACATCTTGAGTAACAACTATGACGTCACAATACATTGCATAGATACATATGTTGCGTAGATACATTACATATATATAGACTGCATGCTACATATGTAGCGCATTACAAAACATACTTGTAAATGGATATTGAATTGATGAATATTAGATTAAAGTTTGGAATTAAGCTTTGGCCTTAGTTTATTAATAAATAATAATTCCTTTTCCTACAAGCAATTAGATTCAGTGGAATGAACTTTGTAAATCACACAGAATACATATTTTTTTGCACGTTTCCAGATGCGCACTTAGAGGGATTGTGCGAGCATGCCTTTGTTTAATTTGTGAACGATGAAGATTCATTTTTAAGCTCTGTTTTCCCGCTAATTTTTCCTGACATCCATGACATGAAATCACTTAAATTATACATACATACATACATACAAACATACATACAAACATACATATATATATATATATAAGCTGTAATTGAGTATACAAAGAATTCCCTGATGACCTATACTAAGACAACAAACATCTTCTAAAATGCAGCTCTAATACATTTGTCTCCAGATTATAAACTGACATAGGTTGTTGCTTTCTTGCTTACGGATGTGTGTTATAAGGATAAAAAAAGAATCTCTTTGACAATTACTGCAGTGTTGTTACAGATAACAGTATTAACATATCCATTATGAAGGAAGAAATTCAATAAGGTTTACCATTCAGTCCAACAATGGGCATTACGAGGGACATCCTGGGTCTCATAGTCTTGTTGTGAGCAGATGCCGGCACCAGCAGGTAGTCCTGAAGAGTGACAGTGAAAGTCTTGACATACAATGAATCTAGCTGACGGATCATAAAGAGTGCTTAGTATGAACAAAAATATCAAAATGACCTCAAAAAGAGTTTTAGTGAGACCAAGGACTAAGTAAAAGGAAAGATATTTGTCATTTATTTTACACATTGAGTTATTGTTTAACGCCGCTTGGGCAATATTAAAAACCCTTGCACATTGATAAACAGAGTATATGATTTAGAATTGATGACAATGTTGACAACTAATGTGACAATAAAATTCAAATAAACACACAGTCATATGATTTTTGTTCTCAAAATAGGCTTAAGAAGAAACTACAGAAAATTTGTTGGTTCAATCATCTTTCAGCTGGTGATTTAAATATTATCATGGCAAGCTAAATTTCAGGTAGCCACTAGATTTATCATTCCATATGGCTGCTCCCTCCTCAGCAAATCTATAGTTCATAAGGTCAAGGATTGGATTCAATGATTACATCTAAGTCCCAACCAATGACTACTACTCACAGTGTTGAAGGAGAGCACATAGAAGGTGTCGTTGCGGCGGTGAATGGCATCCAGGAAGTCGTTACTTCCCTCCTTGCTGTCAAACACCTGAACCTGATACCCTCGCTCCTTAGATCTGCAATAACAGTGAAAATATCTGATGAGGAGGCACTTTAGAAGTTTGTAAAATAAGGATGACAAGGACTCTTATAGATATTTACGTCTTAAAAATCTCCACCAAAATGTCTTTTTTTAAATTAAAGAATTTGTTCATCCATAAAGATCTCTGTCCTCCTCGATGAAACTTTGAAATATCAATAATTCAAGTGACCATATCTAATGTGGGTATTATGACTTGAATATCTATCTGATAGTCATGAGTAAATTTGTTGATGTGTTTTGAGTCCTGTAAACTAGCTACTTAAAATATTTGAAGCTGAAGAGTTCTCCTCAGAACAGAAACACTTGTCATGAACTTCACCTACAGTCCCACAGACTTGTAAGAATCGAGTTTCAGATATCTCAGAAAGTAACAATAAAGCGGTTCGTGCTTGTATGTGTGGCATTTTTTACTTCTACCGCTGAAGTGATAGTCTAACATCAGAAATATTATGGATCCCACAAATAATTATGAACAGTTTCAGAAGTATGGGAACATTCAGATTCAGTATAATTCCTTGTCTCCTCACCTCTTATCAGCCCTATCGAGCGCACTGAACTCTCCCCGTAGAGCTTTCTTGAGTGTCTTCACCGGTTTGATCTCCTTCTTCTTCTTCTCGCGCTTGTTAGCCTGAGATTTCTTCTCGGCCTCGTGCTTGATCATCCAACCAGCCAGCTGCTCTGCTAGTCTGTGGTTATATAGATCATGAATGTATGTACACTGTCTCCGATAGGAGATTACAGAAACTTATCATTGTATGTTATCTTACTGATACTACTCTCATATGCAAATATTTTCCCGGCTGAGCTCCTAGTTTGATTGTTGCAACTGCTTCTTAAACTGCTCCATAAAGGGACACAGAGTATGTTTCTGGGGTCAAAATTCATAAATGGTGCTATTTCATTCACAAGTAGTGTTTGTTTCTGATATTTTACATTTCAGTGAGTCTCAGTTAGCATAGTGACACTTTGTCTCAAATAATAGACTTTTGGATTGGATTATCCTCTATGGAGACTTAAATATATGATAGATCTAACATGTAACATTTTCTAGTAGAAATGGACGAAAAGGGCAGACCAAGTCTGTTATCCTCAATGTATTAAAGCCTCACAAACTTAGGATCATCAAAAGATATTAACTATGATAAAACTTGGAATCCCAGGTATGATCAGATCAGAATGAACTGCAACAATTATATAGTAGTGTGTACCTTATAGACTCTGTCTTATTGAAGAACGTTGGGCACATGAGAGACTCGAACTGGGACTGGTTCATCTTGCCTGTGGACTGAGTCCACGCCATCTCCTCCGAGATCTGCTTCAGTTTCTGCAGCATACTCTCGTCCGTGTGCTTCCATCTTGGATGCAGGTCCTCCTTATAAGGAAGTTCTCTGTCCTCCTGGACTGCCAGGAGTTGTCTCCCATGATGTATGTTGACACCAGCCTGGGAGTCGTGAATCGGCACTGTGTAGCTGGAGAACAGGTTGCTGAAAAAAATAGGCAGGGTTGGTATATGGTTAAAATGGTATTTTGGAAGAAATTTGTTCTCAGATTGGCAAAATACTTGGCAATAGACTGGTAAGAAAACATGATAGTTCATAGGTTATTTGACTGATTAATCTGAAACAAACTGCTAACAAGAAAAGAAGAAAATAGGAAATTTATGGAGTAACAACTTCTTTATTGCAAAGAGATGCAAAGAAGTTGTTAATCCATAAATTTCCTATTTTCTTCATCATACCAACTTCTAAAATGCCTCTCAAAGAAACTGCTAACAAGTTCTGTAAGTTCACTCACAGGACTATCTCATCGCTTCTCATCAAAACTAGTCTCTTGGTTACCTGTGTGTATGCGAGAATCCTACGCAAAATGAGAGTGAAGATTAACATATTTTTTTTAGACATACTGATATTACTCTATAAAGTCCATAAAACACAAGGTAGGGATGATTTGGGCAGGCCTAATTATTTGCTATATATATAATTCATAAAATACTTTCTTTCATAGTTTGAAAAAGAAAAATCTTTAGCATGTCAAAGTCATTCTTTAAAACTGACATTTTTTGCTGGAGTGATATAGTTTTCCCCTTATTTTGAAACGATGTACGCACCTGATTGTTCCAATGTTGAAAGTGAACAATAGAAAGACAGAAAGTAGACAAGCCTTCTTAGCGGGGGAGACGTGGTATGTCTTCTTCAACTTCTCATTCTGCAGAAAAAAAAAGTATTTGTAAGTATCAAGGAAATGTAATGAAACCATTCATCAGAAAGGACAGTCTGGCTAGGTCAACTGCTTTGTAAATACAATGGACTGTGAATGTTAGAGCCATTGTGAGAGTAGCTGAGAAATGAAATAAATGCAGTCATAGGACAGTAAGATACTGATTTGTAAATACTGTGAAGATAACATTGTAAGATTATGAAGGCATGTAATGAAACTGGTCATTGGACTGCTATGTCAGTACTATCACTCATGGTCCAATGATATTAAACTTTTCAAGATTGGAATTTGGAATTTCTCACAAAGACTATTCAACTAAGTTCAGTGAAACCAATACCAACAATCCTGGCTGAGAAGTTTGTAATTGCAATCCCTTTTATGAAACATGTTTGTCTTAAAAGGTGTAAGTTGAATGGAAAGTCCTTTACAGGCATTTACATGCAATGTAAAGTTCAAAGCCAAAACCTCAAAGACTTATCATTGAAAGAAAACAAGCCACTGATTGGCATCTTATGAGGAACACACCTCTGACTGCAGGATGACGAGTTTCCTCTTCAGACAGTCGTTCTCTTGCTTCAGCTTCTGGTTCTCTGTAGTGAAGTCCTTCAGTCTGTCCTCCAGCCCACTCAGGTACTGAAACATACAGTTGCCACGGATACAGAACTAATTCCTTTGACTCTGATTTATCTACTTAACCTTAGCAGTGCACGTGAGTTTGTAGATTAGCGCCACTTGGGCAGTTTGCAGCATCTAAGTAAGAATCATTTATTCAACCAAAGCCCCTCTGCTGAAATGAAGCATATGATTTGTGAGATGTGATGAGGTGGTGTGTGGTGAAGTGAGGTGCTGAATGAGTTGTGAGTTTAGTTGGGGTTATAGGAGGTGGTGTGAGATGTGGTGCAAAAAGGTGATGTAGTGAGCTGTGATGTTAGGTTAGGTCTTATGAGGTGGCGTGAGATGTGGTGTAAAAAGGTGATGTAGTGAGTTGTGAGGTTAGTTTGGGTTAAATTAGTGGACATGAGAAGTGGTGTAAAAAGGTGATGTAATGAGATATACATTGCATTTGTTGAGAATATCCTCCATAAATTACATGAGATGGCATGGTGAGGTGATAGGTGTGGTGATAACCCTTCTTAAATCAAATGAAAAGTTATAACAAATTTAAATGCAAAATACTAACCAGAAAAAAATAGAGCCATGGGCTCTGTAGCTCATCAGACTTTTGATAGAAATAGGTGTTGTGGTTTAGACCATGGGGTCATGGGCAGTGTAGGAAAGATAGCCTGTCCCAACGTCCGAGTTATTCACAATCAAATAAAAAAGGCCCATTGCCCATTTGGGGTCAAGGGGTCAACGAACTTACAATTCAGAATCCCCATTGTCCAAGGAGTCTACACACAACTATTAAGATATCAAGACCTTTTGGAACTGGAGAAGAAGATGAAAGTAGGATTTTAAGGTTTTGACCCCTGTGACCCCATTTGGGGTCAAGTGGTCACCAAACCTACAATTTAGAATCCCCAGTGCCCAAGGAGTCTACACACAACTTTTCAGCTCTCTGGACCTTTTGGAACTAGGGAAAAAGATGAAATTAGTTTTTTTAGGTTTTGACCCCTGTGACCCCAATTGGGGTCATGGGGTCACCAAACCTACAATTTAGAATCCCCGTTGGCCAAGGAGTCTACACACACCTTTTCAGCTCTCTAGACCTTTCGGAACTAAGGAAAAAGATGAAATTAGGTTTTTTAGGTTTTGACCCCTGTGACCCCATTTGGGGTCATGGGGTCACCAAACCTACAATTTAGAATCTCCAGTGCCCAAGGAGTCTACACACAACTATTCAGCTCTCTGGACCTTTTGGAACTGGAGAAGAAGATGAAAATAGGTTTTTCATGTTTTGACCCCTGTGACCTCATTTGGGGTCATGGGGTCACAAAATCTACAATTTAGAATCCCCAGTGCCCAAGGAGTCTACACACAACTATTCAGCTCTCTGGACCTTTTGGAACTAGGGAAAAAGTTGAAATTAGTTTTTTTAGGTTTTGACCCCTGTGACCCCATTTGGGGTCATGGGGTCACTAAACCTACAATTTAGAATCCCCGTTGGCCAAGGAGTCTACACACACCTTTTCAGCTCTCTAGACCTTTTGGAACTAAGGAAAAAGATGAAATTAGGTTTTTCAGGTTTTGACCCCTGTGACCCCATTTGGGGTCATGGGGTCACCAAACCTACAATTTAGAATCCCCGTTGGCCAAGGAGTCTACACATACCATTTCAGCTCTCAAGACCTTTTGGAACTGGAGAAGAAGATGAAATTAGGTTTTTCAGGTTTTGACCCCTGTGACACCATTTGGGGTCATGGGGTCACCAAACCTACAATTTAGAATCTCCAGTGCCCAAGGAGTCTACACACAACTATTCAGCTCTCTGGACCTTTTGGAACTGGAGAAGAAGATGAAAATAGGTTTTTCATGTTTTGACCCCTGTGACCTCATTTGGGGTCATGGGGTCACAAAATCTACAATTTAGAATCTCCAGTGCCCAAGGAGTCTACACATAACTTTTCAGCTCTCTGGACCTTTTGGAACTGGAGAAGAAGATTAAAATAGATTTTTAAGGTTTTGACCCTTGTGACCCCATTTGGGGTCATGGGGTCACGAAATCTACAATTTAGAATCCCCATTTGCCAAGGAGTATGCACATAAAATTTCAGCTCTCTAGAGTCATTGGTTCTGGAGAAGAAGTCGAAAAAGTGAAAAGTTTACGGATGGACAGACGGACGGACGGACGCCGGACGCCTTGCCATGCCATAAGCCCATCGGGTCTTTCAGACCTGATGAGCTAAAAATTGGGTAAATAGGAATCCTGGGCCATATCATGTTGAGAAAGTTTGAGCTTTAAAATAACTTTGAAACAAACATAAGAACATACCCAAGATTCTAGATTGCAAAATAAGAAATATCTCCTGTAAATACAGTTACTTTGGCATTATAACTTACCTCCTTTTTCCTTTTACGTGATAAACTTGCAGATTCCCTGTTCTTAATCATTCTCTGCTGTCTCTTCATAGCCTTCCCCTGGAATGTGCACAATGTATCAATTAGACTGGTAAAGATTTCAGTAGGCGAAAGTTTCTTCAAAAATGTTCAGGGAAGTTCTGAAAAAAGGTATTCAGAATGCCTTTTTAGAAGTGAGTTTTTGACATGAAAATCTGGTTGTGTGTCTAAATAGACATTACTGTGGTCAATACAACATAAGGCCACATATATTTGTTGGAAAAACATGTAACCATTGAACCTGGTGCATATTTTGGGTAAACACAATTCTCAAAACTACATTATTTAATTTGTCAAACTTTTTTTGAAATTATGACAGACAGAAATACTGCAATACAATGTAGGTAATGTCATATGATACCTACACACGACCGGAACCTTAAAACCATCGGTTATTTTGTCATGAATCTAAGCGATAAGTCATAAACCATCATGTGGCAATGTGAAAAGAGGTTAATGAGTTTGAAATTAAATTAAAGAATAAACACAAAACTTTAATTGTAAACATTACCTCAGTTTCGATGCCAGTACTAACAACTGGTGGTGATGATGGAAAGGTTACAGAAGGTGTCACTGGCACCGAGGGAGAAGTTGTTGTGGTACAAGGGGAGGCAACTTTTGTCTCTGGAGGCTGGAACCTGAGTGCTCCAGATGCTGTGAGTCTGGCAAATTCCTCCCCTGATAGTACTAGTGGTTTGTCTGCAAAAAATAATAAAAACTTTTTATCACTTTGGTTATATTGTGAACATCATCCAACAGAAATGATGTACGCCACCCTAAATATAATTACATCTACTAGACTGGCATAAATAGATGCATACAAATTACATGAATATCATGTGAAAGATATTGTCAAAACCAAATTTGACAGTTATGAAAGGCTTTAAATTTTTATAAATTCATTGTATAAAGTTACTTGTGCATTTTTAGTTTTTCTAACATCGATGACAAAAGTGTTCATTGCATGCTTTTGCAAGATGCTTCTTTAGTACTCATGTACTGGGATTTTATGGAGTTCTCTTCTTGCTTGTTTGAATGAGAATTTCACTGCAATAAGCTGCAAGTCCCATAAGGTACCTAACACTAACAACATTTACTTGAGCTAATATGCAAGATAAGCTGACCACAATTCAGATAAGAGACCTACTCTGAACAGGAACTTTACTAGGTTGCCTCTTGGCCTGTATGGACGTCGTCCCCTTCTCTATGGGTTTGGGCTGGATCTTTATCTTTGAGTTGAGTATTGAGTTGATGTTGAGACTGCCCTGTTGGAGACCGCCTAGCGCCGGCGCTGTGTTGATGATGATTGTTGGTTTGACGTCTTCTGTGGCGGTGGTGGTGGGGAGAGGAGTGAAGGCAAACGCGCTTGAACTTGACGAGGCTGATAGTGAACCCTGTGTAGATGTTTGTTTCATGTTAAGAACAAGAAGTTATTGACCCATTAATGATGAATTATTAATTAAATTATCAAGCATTTGAAGGACAAGGGTTGTTTCAGTGTCTAATAAACCAATCAAAAAGACTGCAAGATCAAGTTGTGATTTTTGTGAAAATTTAACCAAGAAATGATTAGAAAATGCTGACTTTTCAAACAGATATCCCACAAAGCCTTTTCATTTTCAAATATTTACTTACCGAACCATAGCCATCGGAACCAGCATCTGAACAGTTAGAGGAGACGGGTGATGGCGGTTCCTGTTTGATGTGCACACCTGAGGAAAATAAAAAATTTCAAGACTATTAATATTGTTACACAATGAAAGCTCTTGATAACAAAGGATTAAAAGCAGTTTTCACGTTAGTGATTTTTTTAAAGCAATCTTATAAATATGCATTCAAGCAAATACTCTTTTTCTGACAGTAACTCTAACACCACTATCTAATAAAAGCTAGATGTTACAGAAATTGGGGCTAAGAAAATCTGAAACAAAACTCACCAGACTCTCCATATATGCCGCTGTCCGAGCTATCACTCTGTTCCTTCCAGTATTCGTCCCCTGTGGTGTCCACTAAACCTGTGAAGTCCAGTTTCGGACCATTCAGCTGTCCATCATCGAAGGTCACATCGTCCATAGGGAGACCCCTGGTGTCAGACAGGTTCAAAGGGGAGCAACTCCCATCGAGAGATAGCTGGAAATGTAAGATTATTATGAAGAACATTCAGATATGCAAGTACATGATTACAATGATGATGTTCATGCCGTCCCCAATGATTATGAGACTCCTGGAGAACCGTTACTCTATAACGATGGGAACAAGCTGAATAATTACTGATTGCTTCCCATCATTCATGTCTCATAATATCATGGAGTGTTCTTTTCTTGACCATAAAGATTAGTTGGCTATTACTACACAAGTCAATGTATCAAGCCCAAACCATATATCTCTTCCTTTCCAAGAAAAACCCTACATTACAAATGATAATGGTGTTGGTCCTTCACTTATACTCAATACAAGTAATACAGTTTTAGACTGAAGTTGATGAACTTGTTGCTAAAGTAACCCTCACAGATTACTCACCAATTCGTCCGGGAGTTCTGCAAGGTTTTCAGGGCTGATTGTTGAATCCATCCCAAGTATATCAGAAATATCACTAAAATTATCCATCCCGGACTCTGAAAAGCAATCAATATCAAATACATTTTAATACTGATTAATAGATAGAGATTGATGTTTACCAATAACATTCTTAAAAATTGAGAAACACCTGCTATACATTTCGATGATTATCATTTTCTTATTCTTTTGGCAAATCATTTGCATCATTTGAGCAAACAGCTTCAGAATGAGGTGAGGTGAGGTGAGTTGGGGTTTAACGCCGCTTTCAAGATTATTTCACTTATATCGCGGCTGCTAGTATTATTGCAGGGAGAAAGCCCGCAACACTATAGTGGCTATGCATTGCGGTGAAACCTGCGAGCATCGGCTGGAACTATTCTAAATGAGGAGGTTAAGACATTAATATGATCAGACACACTTTAGGGGAGTTAATTTGAATGATGATTATTTTGTACACATTCACATTTCAGAAAGAGAAGAATTTCCATGAAAAGGATGGTCGAATACCTTAAAGAATCTGACCTATTTTTTTGAGGGGGAAATGACATAAAATAAGGTGCTGTACTTTTTCTCATTTTACAACATTGCAAATAAAACACATATATAGATAGAATATTCTTATAATTACAAATATTCATAAGACAATTGGTTGTCAACTTGTGATTTAAAAACAGGATATTGAAAGGATTGGAGAATAAAAGTACTAATTTAGTAGTATTTCCTGTATTTATTTCACATGTATCCTAACCAAACTAAACATGTTTAGTAAATAAATATAATTGCTTATTCATCTGAGATTTTACACCTCTTCCTACATAGATATTTTACATTCCACTGAACCTTATTTTATTCATGCAAAAGTTATTTGACGTGCATTCAAAACAGCTTTATTAGTAACTCATTCAGTTTCAATTCTGAAATATGTCTTCCACATAAAGGTCACTGCAATAAATCATATATGGCACTAATCATATTCATCATTAATCATTATCAAATTTATCCATCCGAGCAACTGGAGCAGCTATCCCATAATTAAAATGAATAAACCTTTGACATTTAACAAAAAACTATAATTCATACATGCCTTTTTACATCAGAAGTCATCTACCTCCCCCTTTCCAACTTGGCACCTACCACTATCATATGACTATAAACAACTCTAACCTCACACTAGTAAATCAGCAGGTTTGACATTGGAAGCCTGTTTCCGCGTTTTTCTTTGCAAACGTGGAATTGCAGAATCCAGGAGGGACTGAACAGGGATCAAACATAAGGTTCTGTAGCTCAAATTCACCTCAAATTTGTCCTAACCTGAGACATAATCTCTTGAAATCAAAAAACTGTTTCTCTAATCTCCTTTCTTTATAATAAAAAGATATAATTTTTATGAAATAATCATTCAGAGACAAACTGTAAGTCTACCTCAACACCAATCCCTACCACACTGTAATAAATCCCTGCCACCCCCCAACAGGCCCCCCCCCCCCCCCCTTTCAAAGGGGAGTAAGTGAAGATGTCAAGTGCACCCCCAGCTGCTATAAAACAGTTACACTCAGATGACTCATCATTATGATGCAACCGGAAGAATAATGGCACATCGAGTGTGATATCCATCATAACACATGGTGTGATAAACACCATTTGCACTTAAGCAATGTGACAAGAACATAATGGGTGGATTGTGAAAATCATACTTAGAGAGATTAGATATTGTGGTACCCGTAATCAAAGCCTATACATCCTCTAGCTGGCTTATTTTGCACTCTGTCTGATATACGGTACTATAGGTCATGAGGTTAATGTGATTTAAGAGTTTGCCTTTTTGAACTTAAGTATCAATTTCCTTGTAAAAAAATGCCTGACTTACCAAGCTGATTATCTATGTCATATCAATATGAAGCTCATATATAGTGAAAGAATCAGTTTTAAATCATGTTTGAAAGCAATTAATTTCATATAATGTATGTCGTTTCTATCCAACCCCCTTAACATATTAACAAAGACAAAAATACTGGGCATATGTATAATTTATCTTGTTTTTGCAATGAATAACAAGGTCAAATCTAAAAAATAAGAGATGTGTATCAATTGAATGAGACACTGTCAGGTTTTAAGATTGTATAAAAGATTAAAGCCCTGAAAACATCAATAGTGAACCATCTTAACCTTTACTTCTGTTATTCCATAATGTACATAAGATATCCAATTAACAACGAATGTATTTGAAAAAAAATTTCCATATTGATTTGTCTCTATTGTATTCTTACTTGGCTGTAAAAATATGTGGTTGGTAACAAACATATTTTTAAGGCCAATAATTTGAATAAACAATTATTCTCAAGGTTTTTTTTAGAATATCATGTTTATCTAAAAGATTATTAAGAATGTCTCCTTTTTTCTCTTCAATATAATTAAATCTATTTATAAATACAAATAGAAGATATGGTATCAAGGATATGACTGTTAAGTATGCTTCGAAGCTCTTAATTTGAGAAATAGAAATTCTATGAGGAAAATAATTAGGTTTTTCTTCATTTTGTCTCCCCCTGACATCAATTTAACTCATGAGAAAACTCTCTTGGTATCATTGCTTTTTAGTCTCTAGTTATCAGGTCTTATTCTAATAAGCAATAACTAGAAAGTTTTCTTATGAGTAAAAACAGATGTCAGGGTTTTGAATAGATATATGAAATAGCTCAAGACAAATGTGATTAAACTGTAGTCATCTGAGAAAGATTAATAAAAATAAGGAAACATTTCAAACAACAGTTGAATATACATTTACTGTGTTGTTCCTAGATGATCGACAGAGGGGATCATTTTAGCCCAGTGTGTGCAAATGGTACCCTTTGCAAAGGCTAAAGTATCCTACTTCTGAGAATCTTAGGGGACACCAAGCCTTAATTGGGCAAATTGACCTCCTCTAGGAACACCACTGCATATATTCATATGTTAATTAGAGAGTAAGATTTTTCAATTACCAAAAAAGTAAGTTTTGGGACACTGTCAGTAACAAATGTAAAAGGGATACTACTACATGCACCGTGCAGCATAGACTACACTGAAACTAGTAGTAATTAACAATGAAAACAATAATATTTTTTCAAAGAGTCAATGATTAAAATTTTATTTATTTATTGTCATTAAACGTCTTCAAGTTTTGAAGTGGTAACGATACCTGTTGCCAAGTTTTCCCGGAAGTAAACATTCGGAACGATATAGTTTGATCTTTAACTCCCAACAATAGTGTTTGAATGATGTGAATCCTCGAGATCTCGTTCAAAGAAATTTCATACCGAACCGGAAAACATATTTGAACCGAGGGTCCTGTACCGCAATAAGCACCGAATCAAAGCTCAAGCGTTACGAATCAAAACATCAGGACACGTATATTGGCGATCAAGAGTGGATTCCGACAGGCCGGATTATTGTGATGATTGTGTTTGCACAACAAACAACGTGCATATCGGCGTACACGCTTGTGAGAGCTCTAATTAGTGACTCGTCATTAATGAACAAACCAAACATTACTGTGAGTAATAAAATGTGTCAACCAAATTATTTGTCTGTTATTGGTTTTCTTCACGTTCATAACCATAATATTTCGCGATGTTTTATTATTCGCGCATTATGTCTTTGCGCGAAAAGCGCGAAAATTAAACCCCCGCGAAATATTATGATTTTACAGTATTAGTAAGAAAATACAATGACTCCTTTGGAAAGTTAGTGATTTTTAGGATAGATGGTTCTCAGAATTGTAACTCACTCTCAGTAATATTTTGCAACACTGTTTTATTGTTGTAATTATGATTTAAAATGAATTGATTATATTTGTCCTTGAATAGGCTTTCTCTGATGTAAAGCACTTAAATTTGTAGCAATGTCTGTTAATAGTTATTTTACGACATGCAGTAAATATGTGATTATGTTTACTTTCCTAATTACAGGCATATTCTATGAATGATCAATTTTAGTTGCCTTGCATGATATGATATATTGATAATTTGTCTTCTGCTCTGCAGTTTTAGTTTTAAGGGTTTGTTATCAATAGTTCCTGTCCATGTTGGGCCTCAAAGTTTGATTAGATGAAAATTGTTATGACATAAGTTTTTATGTTTAAGAAGGTATGTAGAAAAATGATATTAAAGCTGTGAAAAACTTTGTGACTCCCCATCATTACTTCTTATTTCTTTTCATTATTAAACTGAGCACATCAGACTACACTTTTAACAACATATAAAATGTTAATGTCAGTCAAAAATTCTTGTGAATAAGGGAAGATCACTTTTGAAATTTAAAAAGGTGCTTCTGTTATTTTTTGTATTGTTCTTCTTTTAAAAAAAACTGCCATTTATTAAATAGTGATGCTTTACATTCCCTAATGAAATCAAAGAAACTTGAAGGAATTGTTGTTATTTCATTTTCAGATGAAATACATAAAAAAAACTTGAAAAGAACACTTGATAAATTCTAAAATGTTTCATTTGCAATCTCTCTTTTAGTTTAGTTGTTCATTTGCTTATTACGAAAATCTGACAAATCCTGGATTATAGGGACATGTAAAATAAATGACAATTGACTAATACTAATTACAATTTGAAAATAGCTCATGGCAAGTTATGCTCAGCAATATTCGTAATCACCATCAACACTGTGCAACGTCAAGGGCATATGAGTTAATTAACAAGTGGACTAAAGCCTTAGGCCATGGATGCTGTTAGACATTGGTACTGTGCCATGCTTTGTTGGGTTTCACGACGCCACGCCTTCTTTCATCAAATCCCATCCGACACAGTACTCTACACATATCTATTTACTTTTAGCATATTTACTCGTCGTAAGTGTATAACATCTTCTAAACAAGAGACACATGTTTTTAAAAAGCTCTGCTTTAATAGAGATCAAAGCGAATATGTGATAACCAGATACCAACTGGAATGGATGTTGTTGTTTGAGTTTGAACAGGATCTAATGTTCGGCAAATGTTTTGCCTTGTTTTTACCTACCCCAGTCTTCGCTTGTAAGTAAATTGTTGGCGAAGAATCGCCTATCCACTTCCGATACCAAATCAACCGACATTTTGTGGTTTTA
The DNA here is from genome assembly GCA_921293015.1 of Phorcus lineatus. Lineage (NCBI taxonomy): Eukaryota > Metazoa > Mollusca > Gastropoda > Trochida > Trochidae > Phorcus > Phorcus lineatus. The sequence continues at coordinate 10,012,671 of OV121097.1, read as the reverse complement.
TTAACTGTTATAGATTCATTGGAATATTTTTTCCAATCTACAAACATAAGATACGCGTGTAAACTCGGCAATATGGCTGGTTGTTTACCCACAATGCACTAACCCGGAAGTTGCTGCCGACAGCTTCCGGGCGTTTTGATTGGCTGTTGTCTATGTTATAAATAGAATAAACACATGTATGCACAAGCAATATTTGTCCAACACACAAAGATCTTTGAAGTAGATGAGTCGAAGAGATATTGATGACCTGGATAGATTATTTATTCAATGCTGTGGCGCATTCTTGTCTTATCAGTAAAACAAGAGCAAAGAAAACTAATGAGGTCTAAGCCTTCTTATACATGCAGAATAGTTTACAAGTAAATATGGCTCAACCTTAATCTTGATTCACCATTTATCATTAATATTGAGTTTCAAAGATAAGATCGCTAGTTGGAAATCAAGCGGTATCTCCAGAGATATAGCGTTACTTACATTTTGACCAATACGCCCATGAGGTAGATAGTTACACAAAGCGCAACCATTATGGGCAGTGTACAAAACCGGTAATTATTCATAACTATTAACAAATAGTGATATGTACAATGGCATACATATCTTGCATTGATTCCATGCCCTGTCGTCCTCAAGCACATGACAACACAATCGTTTTACGCCGAACATGTTTTACGTAGTCAAGTAATTATATGTATACTATTACAATGTTATGACGTCATATACATGACGTCTCAATACTATGACATCATCAGATCGGGAGTCAAAGGGTAGTGCAGTTGATGTACATATTTTAGATGTGGGATCATAAGTAGAATCTCATCCTAGTGTCTTCTCATATAAATTAAATATATATAAATATTCGTTGATAAAAGTTATATCCTCGGTAAAGCATTGATATTCGCAACTTTTACCAACTCGTGTTTAAGTATTTGATATCTGAAGATTCTTGTGTGAGATTCTCTATATTTACCCTTTTGTGGTATCATAAACTTGATGAAAATATTCAGCATCGTATGCTACCTTTGCGCGATTAAATTAGGAGAAAAGAGTATTATTTAACAAAGTAGAAAAAAACAAACATTTTCTTTCAATTCTAAGAGGAAAAGAAGTTGACCAGAATTACAAAGTTCATGCTTTTACTTTGGGTGGACAATGGCCGACCTGAAAAATAATCGTAACATCGACCACCCGTTAAAATACACCAAAATTAAGCAGTTGTCATTTAGAATATTTTATTTCTTGTGGAGTTTTCTTTAAAACAAAATCAAATTCATAACTATCTAATTCAAGAAAATTTTGGAGCATTTTGCTTCACTTTAGAACATTAAAAAACACAAAATATTTTCTACAAACTTTGGGGAATTTCTTGCGACCTTCTTTTCTTTAAGATAATAAAATGAAACTTCAGAATTATTCTATATGGTCTTTACTCAAGTGACTATTAATCATCGCAATAATATGAATATATTTCAATTTATCGAACGAATTGATAAAACCTTGAACTTTACTGTTACATCTGTTCCGTCCAAGCTGTTGCGTTTTTTAAAAAATAAATCATAACAAGTAGGAAAAGCACGATACATTTGATAAATATGATACTCTTACATGTTTGCATTAATAGAAAAAAAACACCTGTTCATGTGATACAACAACAACGGGCATGTCATATTGTAAGCTTTGTTATTTAGAATACGTGATAAGAGTTGCCGGACTGGTAAAGTTAAACATTTTCACATTTAACCAAATCACACAATATTAGGATAACATATCAATCATGAAAAAAAGTATTCAAATTTCATAGTTAAGTTTCATGAATATTTGTAAACACGATTTTAAGTTTTACAGGTAATTATTTAACACATCGATAAACAACGGTATATCTTATCGAACTGATTTTTCATCAACAGTTCATGAATCAGAAATGTTTAAGTATGTATTAAATAGGGTGCTATGATGTCTAGGTCCTCATTCAGTAAGTCAAGCCTTTGCAAATACACAAAAGAAATTGTTTAAATAAAACAAAGTACGATGAAGAGAGAAAATAATTGCAAAATTGTTTTTTTAATATTTCATAGAATAAATTTTCAGTTAAGGCGAAATCAGCGAATTAGATGGCGGTATGGTCAATGCTGGCGGTGTTACCTTAATCCTCATGGAGTGGTTCGAATCCCAAAACGGACTCGACCCGAAATTTTTTTTTAAAAATTGTACTGTTGCAGTTAGTATGGTCCCAAATATACATTTGATATCAAGATAATTTGATTATCAATACTAATCTCTAAGACTAAATTCTAGCCTCATGATATCGTGTACAATGAAGTACTGATACAAATCAAGGACGTGTATAGCCTATATAAATCCTTGTATGAATCAATACTCACGGTAAAACTCCGATCCGAGTAGTGGGGAACATTGATCAAAGCTCCTAGACACATTGTCATCTTCAAGTTCGATGTAACACGCTTCTATATCTATATCCATAGTTTATCGAATTTGAGACACTTCACCGAAACCTCAGAACACATACACACTACACCATCACCAATCCTTATGCATGGGTATCCATTTCACACACTGTTCAACTTCCAAGGTTTTCAAAAATTTAATACTGGTCACAGATTGAAATGGATTAAATGAAAGTGAGGTTGATGCATTTGAAATATCCCGTTATGAGATGGTTTGTATCGTATAGGCTGGTCATCGGATTTATAAGCATGCATCCGACACAATCTTAACCATTTGTCAGTGCATGCATAAGAGTTCCTATTGTGGACAGTTTGAGGCAGATTTGATGAATTGTCCTCCAGTTTGACCAAGTTCATTCGACGCAAACGTTTAGCACCCTAATTCTCACTAATTTATAGTGATGAAAACTTCACACAGCCAAAGTTTAAATACAGATAGTCGGTCAAGTAAACATCATAAAAAGCACGAGGCGACCCGGCTGTCGCAGGTAAAAGACATTGCCTGAGGCGATAGGAATTAAGCCAGTAAGATAGCGGTAAGGGGGTTAATAGCACATGGGAGTCCTCGTTGATCTGATTGGAAAGATGGTATGTAAATCTCCTAAACCGCAGGCCATGTAACAGATGTGTTGATAACTCCATAAACCCTCGCTACATATCTCCTGCCTGGGACTATATTGTTTGGGCACCCCGGGATCTGGACCCATCCTTCAGTTAAACAAGATGTGGTACATATTTATACGGGTACATGCCGAGATTATGTAACACAGAACTAATTGATGCGTGGGAGATGAGTGTGTACAATTTAAAAAATGTAGGTCTTTTCTAAATGTATGTCCCTTTAATAAATCAATTCATTGGTTCATTCATTCAATTGAACATCAAATTATGATTGCAGACATTTACCGAAAGTTAGAAAAATATGACAAATTTGTTCAAAACCAATAACTTTGATTTATTCATTCCTGAATCAATGTATCCCGATCTCTTATTTCCATTTTAAGACCGGAGATCATATTCTTTCATTATTCATACTTGTTCTTTAGTTTGGTTCTTTAGTTACTTTCGTGGTTTATGCTTTCCTTTCCGTCGTATCTACAAGTTCATTACAGGACACTGCACACCGTATCACACCACAGCCGTTAAATACGCACAATACACCACATCGTACAACACCACACAACATTACACTGCACTACACTACACTACACACGCTACACGATATCGTATGCCATAGCACCACATCACATCACATGACATACACGACATTGTATCACATATCGCACCATATACCACACCACACCACATTACGCTATCCACACATCACATCGTATAACATCGCATCGCACCACACCATGCCAAAAGACACCCAACCACTACACACACCTCACACCACACCAAAGCACACTACACATATCACATCGTATCACACCACATCAGGCACTACACCACACCACACCACACCACATAAAACTAGATGATACTTCACACACCACACCACATCGTATCACATTGCGCCACACCACGCCGTACTACACACCACACTACACCCATCATATCGTTTCACACCACATCAAATACTCCACCACGCCACATTACGCTACATCACACTACACACCCCACACCACATCGTATCACATCGCGCCACAACTCACCGCACCACACAACACCACAATACACTACCACTATACTACCTTTAACCATATTTCACACACCACTGCACACCCCACCACACCGCAAAAAACACACTGTACATTTCCATACATAGAGAATACTAAACGATGTCCCGTTTAAAATATTTTTTATGAAACGAGTGTGTGGTTTGGTATTTAGCGAGCGAAAGCGAGTTAGATACAGATACCATTCACCAGTTTCATAAACATGTAATAAAATGACATACATGAGTTACTATTTTGCATTAGAGTGATATGACATGTGTTCTATACATCATTGCACTGTCTACGCGTACAATATTATGAAATGTTTTAAAAATATTTTTACTGATCATTAGAATACATAATTCTATATTATTTTGATGCACATAGTAGTAGTGTAAAATATTTCATATATATTTAATTTTTCAGCGTAATGAATTATGTACCTTTACTTTTATAAAACCTCTACTTGATAAACGATATTTTTTTCACACCACGTTTGGAGATATATGACATAGGGTCGAATATTAATTTAGCTAATAATGAAAAAGTGATTGACATTCTACAAGTTGTTCATCTCAAATGAATAAAAAACCATTAGAAAATAAAAAGTTTCTATCCTGGTATATCCAGTTTCTTTATCCATTCTTGTCATAAAGTAACATTATATGATAAAAAATTATCAGTATTCAATTACAATACACAGCTAAAAGACTGAACCAATATTTGACTGCATTTATAGAAGTGGAAATGTATGGTTGAAATCGCCCTTGTTCACCATTGACCATAACACTACGTGTATTAAATTTTTCTCCTATCATATCCGTATTTTGCAAACCCCATACTTCAAACCCATACAATGATATTGAATTCATTTAAATTTACTATCAAATATTTTTTTAAAAGATTTCTTACGAGAGATCTCCTGAGATATACGTTGACTTATTCACAGACATTTTTCAAATAATTCCATTTCTATACCAAAATGTTTTTATTCCACTCAAGATTTATTTTAATTATTTTACGTATCGAAATCGATTCAATTCTAATTTATATTCTATTTCACTCTAAATCCACAATTTGTTTTACCTCATAACAAAGGGAAATTCATTTCAATAACACATCCACTCCTTACCAAATTCGCCCATTATCTTTGTAATTTGAATTTCCACTCCTATGGAAATTCATTTGAGAACCTCTATCTACATCAATCTCATTGATATAAGGCCATTATTTTGCAACACTCACTTCGCTGAATCAGTTAAAAGTAGTGAAGCAAAACTGTGATGATATTTTAATGAGATTGTGGGTTAGATGTTGAACATTCAGGCGAATAATTTACGGACACTTCAATCACGTTTACACGAAAACACTTCCAAATTTCATATATATCTGTGAAACAGATCTACGCACATAGATGAAAACGCCCATGAAAACCGGCAAATTTAATAGTTTCGTTTCGTTACTTTTTCTTGAAGGAAGTTTCAATTTTAGACATTATTGCTCGCGGCAAAATGGCGACTTCCACCTCGAATTTCGATTTTCTGTTTACAGTTGTTGCTAACGATAGCATCCCAGTATCTAAATATCGATCGAAGGAAACAGGGATATCTGTGTTTCTTGCAAAAGTAGAAGGACCTCTTGTCAACGGTTATTTTTGCCTAGGTAAGGAAAACTTAGTTTTAAAAAAAAATATCTTGATGAATGTGCAGTTTTCGATCACATGGCATGTACTTGAATTCAATATCTTTATTTCATTTAAGATTACATCTTACGACATCGTGAATGCGCAAATTTTTTGACAGCGATAATTAATGTTGTTATACTTTCATACACTGACTGTCAATTCACACCACAAGCGTGCAAAGAAATTTTATGGTGTAACATATGACTCATATGGTTAAAAATTAAGTGAGTGGTACGTAGTCGGCTAAAAATCAGTATTTTAGTCTGTTAGCTGCGAAATACTATCCATGGGTCATTAGATAATGGGACTAGTTTGATTGAAATTGACCTAGTGAAGTTAGAAGTCATCCTTTGTTTGATCCGAAGTCTTACCCTGAAAGAACTAACTTCAATCAGCACATGGATTGATAGTTAAACCTTTTGGCTAACATATCAAATCTTTGTCAAATCAAGAAAATTTTCTTTGATATTCTGCAAATTTGAAGATGACTTCATGCTATGTAGTCAAAGAAATTTACTTATTTGATCCATAAGATAAACTAGAAGATATTTATCTGTCTACAAATCCACCCTCTACGAATCAGATATGCTTAAATAAAAAAAATCATGTCTATGAACATGTCTATGAACATGTCACCACATGTTCCCTTCAGTCTGAGTCAGCCAATTTTAATTTTTTTTTAAATTAATTTTTATCAAAACTCTTTGTTGCTATTCCCTGAAAAAAAAGGCATTCATTACATACTTTTGACATTTTCACCTCTAAACGCATCTTTGAAATAAACATTCACATCAATTTGATAGAGAACACCCACCTTATTACAAATTCATCGGTCGTGCACCATCAAGACATCTTTTGATTCTGCAAAAGTGGTCAGAGATGACTTGTTGGCATCGCTAAGATTTTTACCTCCCTCCAGCTATTGAAGAAGTCAAGATAATCCACGTAGAGATTACGTATGAAATTTCACTAGAAGATGTAAGGTAAGTTTTTATAAAATTGTTGTATATGTATGGAATCACACTGTGTATGATTATCATTATCTTACAGCTACAGAAGCCCATGATGATGATGGTTTGCCTCATACTCTTGAACATCATATCTTCATGGGGAGCGAGCAGTTCCCGTATAAGGTGATCATCTTGTTGCTAAATGAGAATTTCTCTTTCATCACTCCACGGTCAGAAAATCTAAAGGTTGCGAAAGGGGTCACCGACTTACCCAAATTTCACCAAAAAATGAGTGGTAAAAAACTAAAAAAAATAATGAGTGGTCACGTTTAAATACAAATCAATACCAAAATTTGTTTTGCTTTTATACAGGGCTTTATTTCAGTGCATGACTAAGGACAATGATTAAATGTTTTAACCTCTGAGCTGCATTTAGAGATTGATAAATAGTTGGCTAAAAAAGGTTACTGTCAGTAGGAATAGAAAAGTTATAAATACATGAATATGTGAGGAAGGAAGGAATTTTTTGTTCCACAATAATGAGTGCTTCAGTTAACAAAAATTAGTAAAAAATAACTCTTTGACATTAATTTTAATGTTTATTTCATTGAATTTTGTAAATTGACTCATCATTTCTTTCTCCCAAGCGTAGGTTTTAAATATATCATAATCTCATTGGTGGATAACCTGTAGTCTGTCAAACTATCAAAGTAACATGGATGCCTTTCACAGAAGACCATATTTCTTGTTGCTAGGGAGTGTTGGATCTCCTTGCCAACCGTTGCCTGGCATCTGGTACCAACGCCTGGACAGACACGGATCACACGTGTTACACGATGACAAATGCAGGGGCGGAAGGATTCCTCAAACTTCTACCAGTTTACATAGATCATGTCCTCTACCCAACTCTCACAGTGAGTACAACTCCTTCGTTGGAATTCATCATTTCTTTATATGATAGCTATTTCATTTCATTTTGAACTCATGACCTTTTCTGTGATCTTTCACCTTCATGTCATTAACCGACCTGAGGTTTGCACACTCGGTGGAGTGAAAAATCACAAAAGATTACCTCTGTAGAGCACTAATTGGATTAAGATTGAAATGTAACCTTTGAAAAGATTTAAACAAGATTGTCCTTTCATATGTACCTCTTTGCTAAATGATCGGCCAATCATGCAATCAATGTTTCCCAGGAGTCTGGCTACATCACAGAGGTGCACCACATCAACGGGGAGGGGGAGGACGCGGGGGTGGTTTACTGTGAGATGCAGGGTCGCGAGAACACAGGAGAAAGTCGGACCCACCTGGCCATGCTGAGGGCAATGTATCCCGGACACTGCGGCTACAAGTCTGAGACTGGTGGCATGCTGCTCAACCTGCGAGAGAGTACCTCATATAGCAAGGTTCCGAGCATTCATTAACTACTGTACTTCTCTAAAAGAGGCAGTGATATTACATAGTTTTGTTGAAAGATAATTTGAGGGAAATTTTTGTTTTTGTGTATCTGTTATTTCAAACATTGATTATTTTCATTGTGAAAAGAAAAAAAATGTTGAAGCAATTCTAATTCTTATTATGAAGACAGGTTGTGGAAAACTATGCTGAGAGCTGAATGACAAAGTATGCAAATTAATTAGTTGTCTGACTAATACTAATTGCTGCTTAAGAAGCTGTCTCAAAAGTTTATTGAATGTTATTTTGCCAATTATGTTGGATCCTTAAAGTTACTATTGGGAAAATTTAATTACGCTAAATTTAAACATCTCATTACTCAACCCAAATATGTGAAATATCATGCAACCATTCAGTATGAACACGTTACAGAATTTGATTTGGAAAAATTTATTCATGAAGCTTAACTGATTTTTTTTATTTCGTTCAAGAACTCTTTTAAACAACAGAATGTTTGTTTTGAAATTTTTAACATTTTCCCCCCTTTTTTTCCAGATCCTTTTATTTTGCATAAGAAAGCATTCTACAATGCTTTTAAAGGATACTTATTTAACTCTCCTTGGCTTCAGGTGTGCAACTACCACAAAGAGTTTTATCGCCCGGAGAATCTCTGTCTTATAATCACCGGAGATGTAAAACCAGAGGAAGTGTTTGCAGCTCTCCAGCCAGTGGAGGAAAGAATCATTGCAAAGGTACATGTCAGTCAGATAATGTCATACAAGGGGTGATTGATAAGTAGTAAGCCTAACACTGAGAGAAAGAATTCTAATCAGATGCATTTATTTTTCAATTCATGGCAATGTTTTTGTGGACCAGGGGGCCATTGCACAAAACAACTTAACACTAAGGTTAAAGGTTTAGCATTTAAAACACAGCACCAGGTGGGTCAGACTCTCTCCTGTGTTCTTTTTTTTCAGCTGATTACCTTTTGAATTGACATATGAAGGAGCATTGTTTGATATGTTTGTATGGAAATTAAGTCACAGTCTGAACATACCTAGCATGGGTATATACATTGTGACTGACAACAAAAATTCATATTTAAAAAAATAAGCCTCATCTACTTTAATATCATCATTTCATTTAAACACAAAGAGGATACAAAAACACCCTGGTACTTTTTAAGTTAACTGACATTGTATAATATTAGCAAAATATACATATTTGATGAAGAAAGATGTGTTATGTGGGATGTAATCAGAGCTTGATTTACTTTCACATATCAATATGTAAGGGGTAAGGGTATGCAAGGGTAAATGCTAGAATTGTACTGAAACTAAGCTCTCCACAAGTTAAGAATTATTACTCAAACCTTCAAAGCACCATTACACATTATTTTGACTTCATTGATACATCATCATATTTTAGCATTTCCTGAAATATTGCATTACAGTATTTTCTCTTGAGTGATTATGCAGATTTTCTGTCCTAGTATATCTACATTTCTACAATGTCAGATCTCCATGTATTCCCAGGGTACCAGACCCTCATTCACACGGCCATGGCAGAGTGAGGTCCCTGCGATAGACTCCAGTGTACAGGAAGTAGTACCGTACGCATCAGACGAGGAGAAACATGGCATGGTCCGAGTTGCCTGGAGAGGGCCACGTGCAAAGGTTAGTGCTTCCCAGAAGATCTGCTGAGTGTTGTGTTATGTTTACTAATTGATACATTCTCTGGAATAGCTATATTTGATTTTCAAGATACGGAAGCATAAGGTTTCATATCAGATGCCATTTACCTCCTAAAAAGTTCATGACACGACATCATCCTCTCCTCTTGACAGTGACACCACATGACAAAAAACCATACCTCATCCCTTACTTAATTCAAAAATACTCTAGACACTCTGCTAAAAAAGCCTCCATGACATCACACCATACCCAGTGCTTCAGCCAGGCAGCGCCATTGCACCATTCACGCCAAAAAAATAAATATTGGTGTTGATTTTCAAATCTTCTGCGTATGTATTGGCGCAAATAATTTAGAGCAAGTAGTACTGAAATTTAAAATCAAATGGTAAAAAGGCCAAACTCTGAAATACGATGTCAATGTCAGGTCTGAATTTAAGATGATTGATCTCACTTCCGTGTCTATAATTAGAACAATAGTTTGTTTACTTACGAAAAAAACCGATCAATTTGGAATGGAATGGAATGGAATTTGGTTCGCGCATGCTCTATTGCTATCTTTGACCCAAATCTGATTACACACGTGTTTAGCGAACTGACGACTTTCGCTTTGACTGAACGACATGAAACGAAGAATAACTGACTTCTTAAATGAAATAAATACTGTTTCGGAACAAAATGAAGAACATGCAAACATATACAAGTGAAATCGAAGTAAACTCGACCGAAACGAATCAACCACCGAACATCGGTACGTCAGATCAATCGACTTCGAGTTCAGTAAACAAAATCAAAATTTGAACATTGTTTTCAAACGTCTTTGTTGCATACGTATTCTTGGCTGAAATATGAATATGGATTAATGTACTGAAAAATGTGGTTAGACATGGTGATGAAGAAAGAAAATTCTTTCACAACTGGGACAAGTTGTTTTAGAATATCGACACTGAAGCGTCACGTGACCTGTACTAATAACCTACGTGCGTTGAGAGAAATCGGTATGAAAGATAACTTTACTGTTGCTTCTAAAAATGATTTTTTTTTTTTTTAAATGATGCATTTATTTCTGCCATGAGACGTGTTTATTATTTGGGATCGAGTATCCACTGTGAAATACAAATCTTTGATACACTTTTGTTAACTACAAGGTTGTGATAAATTACAATACATCCATGGAATCAGGCACAAATTCTACATGTATACACTTCATAAGAAGTAAAAAGTAGACCATTACACTGACAGCATATAGATGTAAGTACAATCATTTATTAAAATTGTTAAGTTCATGAACATTAGCACATTATGATCACACATTGGCACACTTTTCTAAAAGTGGTGTGCCAAAGTGGCACATAAAAGCAAAATCCTGGCTGAAGCACTGCATACCTCAATTCATGACCCATACTTCTAAAACACCATTGTGTATGTCACTTCATGACACTTATGAGTACAACACCTCACTATACATAGTATCATGGCACCTACGTCAAATTCACCACATCTTATCATGCCTAATGACACTGACCTCAAAAACACTTCTTGAAACCACATGACACTCACTTCTAAAACACCTCAAGACACCACTCCATACCTCAACTCACAAAACTATACCTCATCTCACCTCATAATACCTAAAAAAATCACCTCACTACACTATCATACCTCATCTCATGATACTTACATTAAAACACCTCACAACACCACATCTCATCTCATCTCATGACACCTCACCAAACTTCATCTCATCTCATGACACCTCACCAAACTTCATCTCATGGTAATTACCTCATGACACTACACCATACTTTACCTCATGACACTTACATCTAAACACCACATGACACCTCACCAAACTTCATCTCATCTCATGACACCTCACCAAACTTCATCTCATGGTAATTACCTCATGACACTACACCATACCTCACCTAATGACACTCACATTGAAACCTCACAACACCACACCTCGTCTCATGACACCTCACCAAACTTGATCTCATGATAATTACCTCATGACACTACACCATACCTCACCTCATGACACTTACATTAAAACACCTCACAACACCACATCTCATCTCATCTCATGACACCTCACCAAACTTCATCACATGGTAATTACCTCATGACACTACACCATACCTTACCTCATGACACTTACATTTAAACACCACATCACACCTCATCGCATGACACCTCACCAAACTTCATCTCATCTCACCACACCTCACCAAACTTCATCTCATGGTAATTACCTCATGACACTACACCATACCTCACCTAATGACACTCACATTGAAACCTCACAACACCACACCTTGTCTCATGACACCTCACCAAACTTGATCTCATGATAATTACCTCATGACACTACACCATACCTAACCTCATGACACTTACATTAAAACACCTCACAACACCACATCATACCTCATCTCATGACACCTCACCAAACTTCATCTCATAACAATTACCTCATGACACTACACCATACCTCACCTCATGACACTTACATTGAAACACCTCGCAACACCACACCTCGACTCATGACACCTCACCAAACTTGATCTCATGGTAATTACCCCATGACACTACACCATACCTCACCTCATGACACTTACATTTAAACACCTCACAACACCACATCATACCTCACCTCATGACACCTCACCAATAAGACTGATGACCTCACTTCACCTCACATCAGTTCTCACCACACCTCACCTCACGACACTTCAACGCTGTTCCACATCCAAACCTTTCTCCCTTAACTTCATCTAACCACATCTATCTTCACCTCACTTCACCTCTTCTCACTTCTTCTCATGTCACCACACTTTTTCACCCTACCAATTTGACTTAATTATAAATCTTATTCCTTATCCTTCACAGGAGCAGTACAAGATGTTAAGCTTGGGAGTCCTTCTCAACTATCTCTGTGACTCGGCCATCTCACCGCTACAGAGGGAGTTTGTTGAGATACCTGACCCTTACTGTAGCAAGGTTGGTAAACTTTGTGTCTGAAATTCTATAAGACAGATGAAAAGCTTTCAGATGAGGTTGTAAGCGGATAAATTGTTATTTTGGTTGAAAATGGCAGTCAACAAAACAAAAGATTATCTTATTAGTCAACAATCAATTCGAAAAAATCTTACTTGTCAATAATATGTCTTATTGATGAATCCTTATTCAGGTTCAATATTGATTGGTATAAAGAGGTAAATCAGTGTAAAATATTGATCAGGTAAATTACTTATACATTGCAGGTGTGTGACTCTATGATAGAGAACCGAGAGAGCTGCGTCTATCTCACTTTCCAGAACGTACCCACAGACAAACTCACTGCTATAACCAGCAAGTAAGTCAGCAAGGCGACATGCGATGCTTTAACAATTTGCCAAAGCCAATGTTACTTGAAATTGTTTCGGATAATTCAGTATTAGGCAAAGACAGTTACAGGTACTTCTATCAACATTCAAAGCAACCTGTGCTCTGAGAGCAAAAGTTTTGAAAGGAGGGACTTAAAAAGCATCATCCTTGTTGTGAAAAGATGTGTATATCCATTTGGTTTTGACATAGCATTGCTTAGGTAAAAGCACTCAAAACTTACGGAGCATTTACTTTGTTAATGCATATGCTGTTCAATCTACAGTAAATGCCAATTTTGGTAAGGGCACTAATCATGTTGATTTGGAGCTTGAAGACTCAAATCCTACCTAAGTAAACCTTTACTTCACACTTTAACATTTCGCTTGGGTTAACTAAGTGACTTTCCCTTAACTAAGTGATTTGATGAAGGCCGACTACTTGGGTTTACTGACATTACTGTTGCAATTTCTTGTCAACTCAAGATTGGACATCTTTGAATTAATTGTCTCCAAATTTGGAGCTCAAAGGCCAGGGATACACAATAACCTATCTGGACATGGTTTTTCATTGGATTTTAATCCAGGACTTGAGAAAGATTCCATTTTTTTCCATTCCAGACTGAGTGAGGTTCTGAAGAAGCTTGGATCAGGAGAGGAGAAGATTGACATGAAGAGACTGCAGAGTTTGATACACAGGAGTACACTAGAGGCGCTCAATAATGTATGTGTATCGTAGATGAATATAGGTGTATCTTAGCTTTATTTTCTGTGTTTATGCACACGAGTACATTCGCTGGAGGCGCTCAATAATGTATGTGTATCATGGATGAATACAGGTGTATCTTAGCTTTATTTTCTGTGTTTATTTACACGAGTACACTCGCTGGAGGCGCTCAATAATGTATGTGTATCATGGATTGATGTAGGTGTATCTTTGGTTTATCAGTATGTTGATACACAGGATTACACTGGAGGCGCTCAATAATGTATGTGTATCATAGATAAATATAGGTGTATCTTAGCTTTATTTTCTGTGTTTATTTACACAAGTTCACTTGCTGGAGGCGCTCAATAATGTATGTGTATCATAGATATACATTGTAGGTGTATCTTAGGTTTGTTCAGTATGTTTATGCACACGAGTACACTCACTGGAGGCACTCAATAATGTATGTGTATCATGGATTGATATAGGTGTATTTTTGGTTTATTTAGTATGTTGATACATACATACTAGAGGCGCTCAATAATGTATGTGTATAATAGATAAATATATGTGTATCTTAGGTTTTATCGGTATGGTTTGATACACAGTACACTGGACGCACTCAATAATGTACGTGTATCATAGATAAACATAGGTGTATCATATTTTTATTTAGTATGTTGATACACAGGAGTACACTGGAGGCGCTCAATAATGTAAGTGTATAATAGATAAATATATGTGTATCTTAGGTTTTATCGGTATGATTTGATACACAGTACACTGGACGCACTCATTAATGTACGTGTATCATAGATGGATAGATATAAGCGTAACTGAAAAGTTTATTCAGTATGTTGATACACACCAGTACACTCAATAGTGTATGTGTATCATAGATAAATATTGGTGTATCTTAGGTTTATTCAGTATGTATATACACAAGAGTGGAGGTGCACAATAATGTATGTGTATCATAGATTGATATAGGTTTATTAGTATATCGATACATAGGAGTACTCTACAATTGTTAACAGTGTATCATAGATACATATACATTGTAGGTGTATCCAAGGTTTAATCGGTATATTGATACACAGGAATACACTTGAGGTGTTCAATAATGTATGTGCATCATCAAGTATTTTAGGTGTATCTTAAGTTCTAAATCATTCTATGGAATATATATCTTATATTAATCCTTAACCCTTTAACTGGTTGAGTGTGTAGAATGTATGTAAAGGTCATTGGTCTACTCAGAAGGTGAAATGCAACACTTTACCTGCAGTGATATCCTTTGATTGTATCATTTAATCAATCACCTATCTATGAATTTTATCCATAATGAAAAGTGGTGCATGTAAGTTGGCCACTCAGAATTTTCAGTGCCAATGAAAGTGTTGATCTATTTTCATATGTGCAAAGCTATGAGACAGTAAATCTTCTTGAATATTTGGGTTCAATCTATCAGTAGTCTATCAGCTTTTAAGGGAACAGTAGACAATCTACCAACTGTTCATGCTCAATGGTAGGTACATTCCTAATAAAACATAAGATATATATTATATATAAAAAAGATTTGTACTTGTGTATTTCAAGGTTGAAGACCAGCCTCATGACACCATGGCTTTCATTCTCATCGGGGACTTTCTGTATGGAGACGATAAGGATGATGTGAGTATATATGTCATGTTCAGAGAATTGCATTCTGGTATTGATATCAATCCAAGTGCTCAGATATTGTCGAATATGATAGATAGTTATGGAATATTTACAGATACTAGCCCTAAAATCCTGCTCTAGGCCCCATGCAGTCCATAGATGTTTAATAAACTTGCCTGTCAATGACATTTAAGCTCTTGCTGTGAATACAAAAAATGTGTATGTCAAAGTTCCATAATCGTGAAATGGTTCTCTGCTTTGACAGACCAGATAATGACTTATCAACATCTGTAATGTTCCATGTTATTCGTTAGATATCAACTTCCAGCAGTTTATGTCCACTCAATCATAATGAATGTTGTTTGAATTGATTTAGTTAAGCCTCGAGGATGACTGTATGATATCAGCTGCAGTTGTAAGGATGTTTTATCGATCACTATTCATATGTTGTTTTGTCCTATATGTAGTTGGATATGCGAGTGAACTCAATCAACAACTACAAGAAGTTGAAGACAGAGAAAGAAGAGTTTTGGTTGGAATTACTGAACAGTGTGTTTGTCGATAAGCCAACGGTCACAGTAAGCATATTCTAAGCCTTTTCTTCATGCATTTTCTTGGGTTTTTTTGCTCAAGGAATGATTAAACTGTTAAGATATATTTAAATTGGTAATCTGTCTTTTGTATGTATTTTGAAAAGCCAAGCAAATCATGGTTTAAAAGAAGTCACATATCCAAGGGGAGATAACTCAGGAGGAAATTTGCAGACCACTAAAAACTTTCATCTTTTTTTTCTTTTCTCTTATTTTTTTTACATCACCTTGAATGGGTATCCCATGCTACAGGTGATCTTTCTGTTATTTAGTATTTTATTGTAAGTATCTTACTGATTTTGTACAGATTATTGGCAAGCCCAGCATAGCCCTGATGGAGGAGCAGGGTAAGACTGAGAAACAAAGAGTGGCTGAGCAACAAGCAAAACTAGGCAAGGATGGACTCAAGAAACTGGCTGATGCTTTGGAGAAAGCTACAGAGGAAAATGAGGTTTGAATGACATATCGCTAAATTTAAATCTAAGAATGAAAATTAGTGAAGAATAAAATCTAAATGAAGTTAAAATTTTCATGCAGAGAATGAGTTTTTGAAGTTTACTGAAGTCAAGACTCTCTTGAAGTAAATTAGGTTAGAATTATATCCAGCAGCAGATAAACTTCTTGTGGAAGAAAGAGATGAGAAAGAAAAGGTCTGTCTGTGAGGAATGTTAGGCCCTAGAAAACTGTTCTAAATTTATTTTTACTGTGGATGAATTGAGCCACTTCTACTGAAACTTGTGTTTTCATTTGGGTTTCAGCAGTTTTATAAGTTTTTTCACAAATCATGTGGATCAAAGTTTTTAGTTTTTGTCCTGACCACCTCTTAAATATGCTTTGCAGGCAATTTCCCTTAAATATTTAGACAAATTCCTGTTAGAAAGCACTTAAATATTGGTGTTGCAGGCAACATCCAAAAGAATTTAAGATGACTTCTCCTAAGAAACAATTTTTCTATTTGACAGATCGAACCACCAGAGTCACTTCTCACAAGTGTCTCAGTCCCAGATGTAGGCAACATAAAGTTTCATCCCATCGTACCAGCATCAAATTCTAACTCTGAGGCAGCAAACAACATTCCTGAGTTCTCATTGGCTGAAATTCCATTCAGGTTTCAACTTGATCATATACATACAAACTTTGTACAGGTATGTGTTAATAGCAAAAGGTCCTTTTCTTCGTCAAGTGATAAATGAAATACTTGCTAATTAAATGAAAAATGGATTATTGTTAAAACAGGCAAAAACAATAATATTTGTAAAGTAACAGGTCAATAGATTTTTCTTGTAAACACCAAAAATGATGCTAAAGTGTAAAACCTGTATACTTCCTTAAAGTTGTGATATTATAAGAAGTATCAAAGTCGTGATTTTCAATGTGTCAGTATTACTATTGTAAAAAGTTGTCTTTATCGTGATAAATGCTGTTTAATTCAGAATTGTTTACTTGCCATAAAATCAAAGAACTTGTCAAAAGTATCCTGTACAATAAAAAAGTAAAAAAGTGCATTCTGACATTCAGCATGTCAAGTCAATGTTCTGAACACGATAACACTTATTGTATCATGACATTATGATTTGTCACAATGCTTCTTGCCCGTTGGAAGTTTTATGTACTTAATAAATTGTTTCCTCTGGCGCAGATGGCAGCACTGTTAGATTCCAGCTTAGTACCTCAGAAGCTCAAGTATTACCTCCCCTTGTTCTGTGAGACGCTTCTCGAGAGTCCTGTACTGAGAGAAGGAAGTGAGTGATTTTTGGCAGTTCATGTTCAAACTTTGCAAAGTTGAATAAAGTTTTGCCAAGTAGTACTAAATGCTTACTTTACTATCAATTGAAAATTGATTTATTTGCAACTTCATGGCTGTCTGATGGATGTAGGATGTAACCAATCTGAATTAAATCAACCCTGGCATGAGGAATAAAAGTTTCAAAGTTAAATCTCAAATTCTTCGAACTTGTTCTGAGTTTTTCTCTCCATATAGACTAATTACACTCCATATTGTTCGTGTTCTGATGCTGGTTCACTTCATGAATGACAAAGCTTCCAACAAAAACTATCGATGTTAGAGAAAAATACCACTCTAGGACCATCCCTCTGTCTGTAACAATGGTAACATATAAACAGATGATTACTAAAGCATTCAAAATGGAGATAATTTGATTTGAATTGACTGATTTACTTGATTTTGCCAGAGTAAAAATAGTGTTAAAACATGCAACAATGCAGAACGTTCTGTCACTACCTATGTTCTCTCCTCTAGCTGTCGTGTCACACGAGGAAGTGATAGCTCAGCTTGAAGCCGACACTCTGTCTTCTGAGGTCACGCTCGGAGTCAATGGAGGGAAGTTCATGTGCGGCATGTTCCCACAAGTCGTCACGGTAACACTAAAGGTTCGTGTTTCAAACACTTAAACAGTCAATACAAGTTAGAACAACTTTGCTGGGTCTTACATTGGCGTTAAATGTATTTCTTACAGTAATATAGATCTGTTTGTCACAAATATTTCATGAAAGTTGAACTGAGATCTTGCCTTTTAGATTGTTGTCTTATATGTCATCTTACTTTAATTTGACATCGTAATTTTAAATGACATCAGAGCTTTACAGGTGATGTATTCCCCTAACAAACATGATAAGTTCAACACTAATCTATTTGATAGGTGCCATAGTCCAAAGTCATATCACTTTTATCAGACGTGTTAATCTTACGTGACATAAGAGCTTTACTGCTAATACACCAGTAGATGTAGATCTATTCTCCTAACTGAAATGAGAATTTCAACACTAATCTTTTCAAGTATATTTGCTAGGTGCCCAAGTCCAAAGTTTGGGTTCATCAAATAAAGTGAGAAATTTGTTAATGTGATCATATATATGGCAGTGTTATAATATTCATTACTCTAATGGCATGTGTTTCAGAAATGTAAACACTTGGTATATGAATGCCAGGTCAATCCGAGTGTCTAAAACGCGTTAAATTACAGATATCACAACCCGTTAAATAACAGGTATCACAACCCGTTAAATAACAGGTATCACAAATCATTGAATTATAGGTATCACAACTCATTAAATTACAGGTATTGCAACTCATTTAATTACAGGTATCACAACTCATTATATTACAGGTATCACAACTCTTTATATTACAGGTATCGCAACTCATTAAATTACAGGTATCACAACTCATTTAATTACAGGTATTGCAACTCATTTAATTACAGGTATTGCAACTCATTAAATTACTACGGAAGCATCCTAGTGCCACAGTCAAAAAATTTTTATCCCCTAATTAGGATATACCATCACCTAATTAGGATTTAATCATCGCCTAATTAGGATATAACTATCGCCTAATTAGGAGAAGCTATCTCCTAATTAGGAGATATTAAGTCCTAATTAGGACATACTAACTCCTAATTAGGAGATAGTTATCACCTAATTAGGACTTAATCATCGCCTAATTAGGACATAACTATCACCTAATTAGGAAAACATATCAACTAATTAGGAAATATTAACTCTTACGTTGCTGAATATTATTTTGACCAGTTTTGCCCCCGTGGCTGAATTTTCCAGCACTCGCCTCGCTACGGTAATAACGCAATTAGCCCCTGTGGCCGAATTTTCCAGCGCCGCCAGATGCGACCGTTTTATCAACATATGGCGTGTTTACATGGCGGAATACGGACGTTATCGTCGTTTTATACAAAGCTAGTCGGCGAATCCCGTGTTACAAATGGATGATACTTACTTGACACTTTGAATGAAATTTCTATCACCCCTGGAACGGTTTCTACAACTGAAGTAAACTTGTTTTCAATTCGGGCGCCATAACTCAATAAATTCCAAGAGCGCATGCGCGAAATCAAAACGAAACTAAAGATGAATTGTTCCTCTTCACATCGATATAAAAATTATTTTTATAATATGTCTGGAACGAATTTTACTAAATTTTAAAAATTGTCTTCATTTCAAACATTATAAAATCATTTAATCACTGAGTGCACACATGCAAATTATATACTGAATTGAAGCTAATTTCTTGCTCTGTATTTCACGATAAAATTTATTACGATACGCCATCCTAAACGAAAGATATAAATTACGAAAACAGGGTAATGATAAATCCCGATAACGTTCTGACCCCACAGTAATATTACTAAGCTAATAGCCCTGGGCAAACGCACGCGCTCAGCGCGTGCAGGCGGGATATCCCCGTTGAAACATACTCACACACAATATAAATTGTCTTTATTTCCAACTTTATAAATCATGTTATTCGCTTTGTATACATGCAAATTATATATGGAATTGAAGGCAATTTATTCTTCTTTACGAAGAAATAAATCATAACAATCTTTTGCACTGTAATTAGGAGTTATTACCAACGAAACGTGGGTATAGCTAGTAATAAAGTCTTTGATAATCGCCTTACCGCAACATATGTCGCATCGTTTCCACACGTTTTATTTTGATGCAAATATGGGCAAATTTCACATGAAAATGAAGGTATTTATTTCTGCTTTACGATGATATGTAAATAATAAATATGTACCACTTGGTTTGGAATATATAAAGTTTGCAAAGATGGTACCCTCGGGTATTTTAGAACAGATTTTGATAATTGCGACATCACTAACCGCTCCTTTATTGTCTAATTGTAATTTGCAAATTTTATATAGAATTGAAGACGATCCTTTCCTCTTTATTGTGATATAAAAAAGATGATAATGCGCTCTGCCGTTAAATGGATAGGAAGTGTAAAAAGCAGTTGAAAAAAAATCGCTTCTCGGTAAACAAAATATGATGCGCGCCCGGTCCTTTCTGATTTTCTTGTACATACCAATTTTATATGGCAATAAAGATCATACTTTTCTCTATATTTTGATATATGAAATTGCAAAATTTACCGAGAAGTTTATGTGATATAAAGTGCGAGAAAATGGTAAAAACGTAAAGAATAAACAAAAGTCACAATTTTGCGGAACTTGCTGTATCTTTATTCTATATGGTGTATATAATTTTTTTATATCAAATCGAAGACAATTATTCCTTCTTTATCACGAGGTAATCAATTTCAAAATACGCCTAGATGTTGAGAAGATATGAGCGAAAGAAAGGCACGTGTCAAAATCGCCGTTCAGTTCACATGATTTGAATCGAGAAATTAGCTTTTTGTGCGGCGCTTGCCGTGTCTTTATTTTTGCGCATGTACACATTTTACATGGAAAGAAAGACAATCTTTCCCTCTGTCTTATAATATAAAAATTGTCAAAATACGTTGAGCACATGATGTAAAATTGGTGTGACAAAATGGTGTAAAACTAAAAATATGTAAAAATCACCTTTTTTGAGGCACATGCTGTATCTTCAATTCAGGTAGCGTAGTTATGTATTTTATATTGAATTGAAGACAATTTTCTGCTCTTTCAAATGATCCAACCGGTATTGAAATCCGCCCAAGGGTTCAGAGCATAGGGCGTGCGATATAAGGTTGTACGTTTGGTGTGAGTGCAGGCTTGTAAGCAAACGATAGCACGCGCGGGATGGTAAGCTCGTGCTAGCGGGGAGAAAGTGCCCACAGGCTATTAGCACGTGCGGCGGGGAGTGGGGGAAAATTGAGTGATTTTAACGCTTATTTTCGGTACGATAAAAATTATCAATATTCTCGTAACTTTCGGAGCATGTTCGCGCATTATTTAGAACACCAACGAAACAAAACACGGTTGCTTAGCGACAGCCGGAACGAAAATACAAGCGTTGAATTGAGACTACTGCTAGGCAATAAATTTCCGGGCCCCGCTACCGAGACCCGCGGTCATAATTAGTTAGCGTGAGAAAAATAGAGTGTGCTACTCGCATCCCGCTAAGAGGACTTGCGGGCAAAGCTAATTTCATCCCGGAATATTCCGGGACCCGCATCTTAAGGGTTAAGTCCTACTTAGGACATACTATCTCCTAATTAGGAGATATTAAGTCCTAATTAGGACATACTTACTCCTAATTAGGAGATAGTTATCACCTAATTAGGACTTAGTTATCACCTAATTAGGAGATAATTATCACCTAATGAGGAGTTAGTATCTCCTAATTAGGACTTAATTATCACCTAATTACGAGAAAGTATCAACTAATTAGGAAATAGCTATGTCCTAAGTAGGACTTAGTTATCTCCTAATTAGGTGGTAACTAAGTCCTAATTAGGACTTAATTATCACCTAATTAGGAGTTCCTTTCTGCTAATTAGGAGTTACTTTCTCCTAATTAGGTTATAGTATCAACTAATTAGGAGATAGTATCTCCTAATTTGATGATATTTCTCCTAATTAGGCGATAATTAAGTCCTAATTAGGAAATAGCTATGTCGTAAGTAGGACTAAGTTATTTCCTAATTAGGTGTTGATTAAGTCCTATTTAGGGGTAACTTATCTCCTAATTAGGCGTTAATATCTCCTAATTAGGTGATAGTATCGCCTAATTAGGAGATAAAAAATTTTTTACTGTGGCACTAGGGTGCTTCCGTAAATTACAGCTATCACAACTCATTAAAATACAGGTTTCACCACTCATTAAATTACAGGTTTCACAACTAAGGTTCGGCTTTCCTGTAATGTATTGGGGTCTCCATATTTGAAAACTGAAAGTGATTTGTCTCCAGGTAGAAGAAGACAAGTACAATGCCGGCATCTCGTGGCTGAAGGAGCTGTTGTTCCAGACCCAGTTTACCGCCGAGAGACTAAAGATCATCGCCAACAGAATGACCAATGACATCGCAGCTTACAAACGCAGTGGCACCAGAGTGGTCAAAACTGTCTTCAGCGAAATCATCTACAAAAAGAGTGAGTCCATTTGGCAGATTTAATATCTTCAAGTAACTCTCTTGCTTTACAAATCTAATTTTTACTAGTTAAACAAGAGTGTGTAAAAAAATTAGGTGCAGTATTCAAATTGAATATAAAAAGCTGAGTTTACCTATCAATACCTTATATTAGAGGCTGGGCAACATAATCATTTTCTATGATACTGTTTAAGTCACAATTATAATTATCATAAGCATCCTCGCTATCATCCTCATCACCACAATCAACATCATCACCATATAAACATCATCACCACATAAGCATCATCACCACAATCATAAAATCACAATAATTATCATAAGCATCATTCTGACCACCCCCATTATCATTGTCAACTTTGTGCTATCATCCTCATCACCACCATCAACATCATCACCACAATCAACATCATCACCACAATCAACCTCATCACCACAATCAACATCATCACCACAATCATCAACATCACAATAATTATCATAAGCATCATTCTGACCACCCGCATTATCATTGTCAACTTTGTGCTATCATCCTCATCACCACAATCAACATCATCACCACAATCAACATCATCACCACCATCAACATCATCACCACCATCAACATCATCACCACAATCAACCTCATCACCACAATCAACATCATCACCACAATCATCAACATCACAATATTTATCATAAGCATCATTCTGACCACCCCCATTATCATTGTCAACTTTGTGCTATCATCCTCATCACCACAATCAACATCATCACCACAATCAACATCATCACCACCATCAACATCATCACCACCATCAACATCATCACCACAATCAACATCATCACCACAATCAACCTCATCACCACAATCAACATCATCACCACCATCAACATCATCACCACAATCAACATCATCACCACAATCAACCTCATCACCACAATCAACATCATCACCGCCATCAACATCATCACCACCATCAACATCATCACCACAATCAACATCATCACCACCATCAACATCATCACCACCATCAACATCATCACCACCATCAACATCATCACCACCATCAACATCATCACCATCATCATCATCATCACCACCATCAACATCATCACCACAATCAACATCATCACCACCATCAACATCATCACCATCATCATCATCATCACCATCATCATCATCACCATCATCATCATCACCATCAACATCATCACCATCATCATCATCATCACCACCATCAACATCATCACCACCATCATCATCACCACCATCAACATCATCACCACCATCAACATCATCACCACCATCAACATCATCACCACAATCAACCTCATCACCACAATCAACATCATCACCACAATCATCAACATCACAATATTTATCATAAGCATCATTCTGACCACCCCCATTATCATTGTCAACTTTGTGCTATCATCCTCATCACCACAATCAACCTCATCACCACAATCAACATCATCACCACCATCAACATCATCACCACCATCAACATCATCACCACAATCAACATCATCACCACAATCAACCTCATCACCACAATCAACATCATCACCACCATCAACATCATCACCACAATCAACATCATCACCACCATCAACATCATCACCACCATCAACATCATCACCACCATCAACATCATCACCACCATCAACATCATCACCATCATCATCATCATCACCACCATCAACATCATCACCACAATCAACATCATCACCACCATCAACATCATCACCATCATCACCATCATCATCATCATCACCATCATCATCATCACCATCATCATCACCATCATCATCATCATCATCACCACCATCAACATCATCACCATCATCATCATCATCACCACCATCAACATCATCACCACAATCAACATCATCACCACCATCAACATCATCACCATCATCACCATCATCATCATCATCACCATCATCATCATCACCATCATCATCACCATCATCATCAACATCATCACCATCATCACCATCAACATCATCACCACCATCAACATCATCACCATCATCATCATCATCACCACAATCAACCTCATCACCACAATCAACATCATCACCACCATCAACATCATCACCATCATCACCATCATCACCACCATCAACATCATCACCACAATCAACATCATCACCATCATCATCATCATCACCACCATCAACATCATCACCACAATCAACATCATCACCATCATCATCATCATCACCACCATCAACATCATCACCATCATCATCATCATCACCACCATCAACATCATCACCACAATCAACATCATCACCACCATCAACATCATCACCATCATCACCATCATCATCATCATCACCATCATCATCATCACCATCATCATCACCATCATCATCAACATCATCACCATCATCACCATCAACATCATCACCACCATCAACATCATCACCATCATCATCATCATCACCACAATCAACCTCATCACCACAATCAACATCATCACCACCATCAACATCATCACCATCATCACCATCATCACCACCATCAACATCATCACCACAATCAACATCATCACCATCATCATCATCATCACCACCATCAACATCATCACCACAATCAACATCATCACCACCATCAACATCATCACCACCATCAACATCATCACCATCATCATCATCATCACCACCATCAACATCATCACCACAATCAACATCATCACCACCATCAACATCATCACCATCATCACCATCATCATCATCATCACCATCATCATCATCACCATCATCATCACCATCATCATCAACATCATCACCATCATCACCATCAACATCATCACCACCATCAACATCATCACCATCATCATCATCATCACCACAATCAACCTCATCACCACAATCAACATCATCACCACCATCAACATCATCACCATCATCACCATCATCATCATCATCACCATCATCATCATCACCATCAACATCATCACCATCATCATCATCATCACCACCATCAACATCATCACCACCATCATCATCACCACCATCAACATCATCACCACCATCAACATCATCACCATCAACATCATCACCATCATCATCATCATCACCACCATCAACATCATCACCACCATCAACATTACCACCATCAACATCACCACCACCATCAACATTACCACCATCAACATCACCACCATCATCATCATCACCACCATCAACATCATCACCACCATCAACATCATCAGCCATCATCATCATCATCATAATCGGCTTCATCATAACCACAATTATTATCATAAAATGTTTTGTCATTATCATTTACCTTCATCAGCCATCATCATCATCATCATCATCGACATTGCATTTATCTTGATATGACATGTCCAGATTTGTAACATCTTATTACTTTGTGTGTTCAGATTGTAACAGCGCGGTGACCAGCATCTTCAGACAGGAAGTCTTCCTTCAGAAGATCTCCAAGATTCTTGACTCGGAACCTAACAAGGTACGAGACGTAATGTGATCTTTTAATGAGGAGTAGCCTTACCAGTTTAGCTGCATATATTTTTGACGATAATGAATTTAATGTATGAAAAGCCTGAGAAACTTCTTAATTACATGATTGTTCCTTTGGTGTAGATTCTAATAGCAGCGCAGTCATTATCAACTGCTAAATGCCTCTCAAAGACATGAAAATCTTTGTTTCCCCCTTGTGAATGTTTGTTTTCACCTTAGGTATGGTTGTTGTCAGTTATCAGTGATGTTAACTGCATGAAACTTACACTCAGATTTAATTATAAAATTGTCAATTTTTTGTGTGTGCTTAGGTTATTGCGGATCTTGAAACTCTACGTAAAACTTTGACAGCTGCCAACAACATGAGAATACACATGTCTGCTGACGTCAAGAAACTGGCCAATAAGGGCTCCCCTGTGTTGCCATGGAAACAGTTCATTGATGGCAAAGATTGTGGTGATTTCAAGAGGTATTGGCGTCTTTGATATCAATTCATACTTTGTTTTTTTATAGTTATTTTGATTACCAATTAACACAAAAGACATAGTTTTAGATGAAGAATTCCCATTGTTGTAAATTTTGAATATTTTGCAGCTATGCTCTGAGTAAAAATCTTAAATATTCTTGTAGGTGAAAGGTTAATGTTCGTCTCTTACCTCAGTTGTTTAGACAAGACGAACCTTCTGATCCGACCTTATGAAGACAGTATCAAGAAGTGTGCAATAGTCGGTGTTGGATCTGTGGAGTCGGCCTACCTTGTGCAAGCGGTGCCCTGTGTCTCCGACTTCAAACACGCTGACCTCCCGGCCATTATGGTGTTTATCCAATACATGACTCAGCTAGAAGGGCCCATGTGGAGACAAATCCGGGGGCTCGGTCTCGCTTATAATTACAGGTTAGCGGTCTTTATAAAACTTTTAAGTCATTTCTGGGCATTTAGGGTTTCTTGTTTGGTTTGCCCTGCAATTTATCATCCAAAACTGTGTTCCACAGGAGATTACGCCTGTGGGAGATATATGATTTTGAATTGACATCAAATATATATATCAATGCTCACTGATAAAGGCTCGCCTGTGGGAGATATATGATTTTGAATTGACATCAAATATATATATCAATGCTCACTGATAAAGGCTTGCCTTGGATATTTTTAATTAAAATTTTTTTTTACAGGTAGGTCACTCTTATAAGAATAATCAACAAGATGCGAAGAATTACGGTTTATCTGTCCTGAGTGGATTATTGTTATAAATTCCGAGCTTCGAGTTGGTTATTCTTTTTCTTACCCAAGTCAAATCTAACAATATTAATGGTACTTTTGGAAAATACCCTTATGAAGGCGAGTTGCAAGAGAACTCGGTTGCTGTATACATGCGCGACGAACAACGATAATGTCATGTCGCAGTTAAATGTAGTCCCAACAATTCATAGTATGTTTGTGGATCATATATTAACCCTTCCGTTGCTGAATATTATTTTGACCAGTTTTGCCCCCGTGGCTGAATTTTCCAGCACTCGCCTCGCTACGGTAATAACGCAATTAGCCCCTGTGGCTGAATTATTTCGCACCGCGAGTCGCGGCTGTTTTTTCGATAAATGGTGTATTCACATGGCGGATTACGGATGAAACTGTCCGTTCGATGCAAAAGTAGCCCGCCAATCCCGTACACAAATGAACGATCTTTATCCGACACTTTGAATGAAATTTTTATCTTACCTAGAACGGTTTCTATTGCAATATGAAGATTGTCTTTATTTAGAGTTACGGAAAATCCTTAAATATAATCGCACAATTAATTTTTTTATATGGAATTGAAGATACATTATTCCTCTTTACGATGATATATATCTTTTTACAATGCGACCTCTGGTTAGATTTCTACAATTATCTAAAGATTGTCTTTATTTCCGGCTGAATAAAATCCCTAATACTTAGCGCGCATACATGTACTATATATGGAATTGTAGACAATTTATTCTTCTTTATGATGATAAAAGATTGTTAGAATATGTCACCCTGTTCAAAAGATATACGCCGCGAAAGATGGTTGGGGGTACCCCGAGGATGCTCCGACATAACGGGATTTTTAGCCAGAACTAATTCTCCCTTGGGCAGTCTGGCATCGGTACGCTAATTAGTACCGTTATACCCCGGGGCACCCCGAGGCACCAGCATGCGAGTGCCAGTGTTCTAAGCACCAGCGTTGCTTCCTGCTGTACCGATCCTCTCGGCGCGTGCAGTCACACGCGGGCGAACATTCCGAGATAATAAAATCAATCATTCTATACGCACGCCGCATCGTTATTTCTTGCTGCGCATGTACAAATTATACATGGAAATAAAGATAAATCTTTCGTCCTTACGACTGTGAAAAAATAATGAAAAGGTGCCAACTGGTTCAAAAGATATGAAAAACGAAAGAGTGATACCCTCAACTACTTGAAAACAAATTTTGATAAGCGTTCTATTTGCGACACCAGTCGCATCATCCACCGCATCGTTATTATTGACTGCGCATATGCATATTATACATGGAATTAAAAACAATTATATTCCCTTGAAATAGGTGAAAAAAATATAAAAAAGTATAAAATAGTTAGGGAGATATGAACCGCGAAAGAGCGACACCCTCAACTACTTGAAAATAGATTTTGACAATCGTTTTATTTGCGACATTTGTCGCAGCACTCGCCGCACCATTTTTATTAATTGCGCACATGCATATTATACATGGAATTAAAGATCATTCTTTCCGCTTGAGAAAGGTGGAAAAAAATTTAAAAAGTGCCAAATAGTTCGGGAGATATGAACCGTTAAAGAGGGGTACCCTCAGACATTTGGGGAAAAAAATTGATAATTGCGACATTTCTCGCATTATTTGCCGCTTCTTTATTATGTGTTGCGCACATACACATTTCTTACTGAAGCAAAGCCAGTTCTTTTCCCTTTACGATGATGTAAAAAGTATAAAGTTTCGCCACCCGATTCTAAGAAAACAAATTGCGAAAGATCGGGGGTAGGTTCGTGATGCGGCTCGTATCGAACGTCCAGTGACAGCTCACATTGACTTTCTCTGTCTCTTTTACGACTTAAAAAAAAGATTATTTTATTGACAATCAGTATTTTATATTACACTTATTCACCTTATTGATGTGAAGAATAAACTTTATAAGGAGAGTAACGCTCATCCACACTTCTGCTTCCTTCTTCTTGATTATCCCCCTCATTTTCCTTCTCTGACATCAAACTGATATAAGCTTTAGTGCAATCTTGTGACGTGTGATAAATTCTGAAACATGGTGCTGCACATAGAGCCACATTACACTCGATACATTCGAAAGAAGATTCTTTGCCTACCCTTTTCTTCTTTCGAACTGGCTGATTTGTTTCTTCGAATTCCCTTCGACGAAGTTCTCTATTCGCTTTGGAGCAAACAACACACATGCGTGTTAGGTTTTTCTTCTTTCCAACAGGCTGAATCTTTGATGGAAAGTGACGACCATGGAGTCGCAAGACACTATCGTCGCTCGTGCTCGGCCGGCCGCGAGGACGTCTGCGCAGGGAGGGCACTTTTTCTGTTTCGGCGAAGGTGATCATATGCTGCACCAAATCTTTTCTAAATTGACGGCTTGTTTTCAAAGGTTTGTCTTCTGAGAATTCTTTATAGATAATGTAAGAATTCAACATGGCAACGTTCAACACATGAAACCACACGCGCTTCCACCATTTAAGAGTTTTCATTTTGAACGGGGTGTACGACAGCATCTGGTCGGCCTGATCCACACCTTCCATATATTTGTTGTATTCGTGCACAATACATGGTCTCGTATTTGCTTCCCCAGTCACTCGGTTCTTCTTTCCTGTCTCTACAATTTCGGCGTCTTCTACGGTTGACATGAGCAACACTGACTTCCTGTCCTCATACCGCAAAACGAGTAGGTCTTGATTGTGATAGACTGTCATATCCCCTTTCTTCTGATTCTTCTGTGCCTTCTTTAGCTTTTCAGGAATGCCTTTGCGATTTCCTCTCAAAGTTCCCGTCGCACCAGTTCCCATTTCCCACAAGTTTATATACAATGCCACCGAGGAATAGAAATTGTCCATGAACACATGATACCCTTTCCCAGCATATTCCTTCACCAAGTCCATGACGAGATCATACGTTTTCCCACCAACAGAAACAGCTTCATTTGTTTTTCCAGTGTAGAGTTTGAACTTGCAAACATAACCATTTGTTGAGTCGCACAACATGTAGGCCTTTATCCCATACTTCTTCGGCTTGTCGGGATTATATACTTTGAAACTCAGATTGCCTTTCCAAGGCACCAACCCTTCGTCAACACAAATGTTTTGATGCGGCTTATAAACTCTGGAAAAACGATGCACGATGCGTTGGTACAGATAGCCAAGTTTATTCATTGGTGAAAAATGCGGAGTGTTTCGTCCCGGCATTAGGTTGTTATCATTCAAATGTAGATACGTTAGCAGTAGCCAGAACCTGTCGCGGGGCATGCACTTGGAAAAGAAGGGCGTCGAAGTAACATCACTTGTTGACCAATACTCAGAAAAGTTTCTCTGTACAACCAGAGACATTGCTATTGTCATTGCAATGAATACTTTCATTTCTTCGGCATTCGTATCATACCAGTGCCTCAACCGTGAACAGGGTTTCAGAACCTTATCATCGACCTGTTGGTGGAAGTATCTGTTGGTTTCTGCTGCCAATGATCCATAATCATCTTCATGAAAAAACAGTCCTAAAAATTTTACAGGTTGCGGGTTATCAGGCAATTCTATAAACCGTCCTAATCCCGTTGCGCCAGTAAAATGCAATTTGACACGTCCACGTTGCCTCGGCCCCTCTTCCCAGCGATCCATAAAATTATCTTGGTCATCAAAATGTGTGTCCATTTCATTATATTGCTCGTCAAAGCCACTGAACTCTTCCTCTGTGGAAGTACCTGCCGTAGCAGTTTCACCCGTACCAGCTAATATGTCTCTTGCAATGTTTCTTATTTCTTGATCACTATCAATGTCACTTTCACTATCACTGTCACTGTCACTGTCACTATCACTCTCATCAGTTGATTCCATATCAGAAGCTTCATCGGCATGGACCTCGTTGATGAAGTCGTCGTCGCTAGACGTTGACGGACCTTCCCAACTCCTGGTTCGCGGCCTCCTGGCCTTAGGCATCTTTCACATCAATCTGTAAATGATTGAAAATAATTTAGGCACACGCAAGATATAATAACATCAACACATGACCTGTTGTACAGAGAAATTCAATGTGAGCTTCATGGACATTCAATTGCCACATTTTGTAAGTGTTTGAAACAAATTTGCCGTTGCGCGCCTTTGGCGCCAGCGATCATCAATAATCCAGACATTTTCTAATTGTCCTGGCGAAAGCCGGACATTTTGTTATATAGCAAAATTATATATATAGCAAATTATTTAAAACATCGGAATGCTACCAAACTTTTTTTTCAAAAATGAGTTTCCTCGACCAACAAAAATTTGGCAGAAAAAAACACATACCTGCTGGCGGTGCCCGACGAAAGTCCGCTGAAATTTTTTTTCTCGAACACGAACATTTTCGTTGGACACATTTTCTCATGACCTGATGGCGGTGCCCGGCGAAAGATCCCCGACATATTGTGTCTCAACCACAAACATTTTCGTTGGACAACTTTGCCTTGACCTGATGGCGGTTCCCGACGGCATCCCCAACATACTATGTCTCAACAACATTTTCGTTGGACAATTTTCCCATGAACTGATGGCGGTGCCCGACGCAAAAATCCCCTAACTCAAAAAAGACATCAATAACGCTATGAATGTAAATCCAAAAGTTTTTTTTCCTTCAACTTTCATGGTTTATAAAACTCTATAATTGAACACTAAAGAAACAGGGTTTCCTTCATACTTTTTTTTACTTATTACATTTATTTATAACATTTTAGCGCGGCCAAATTACCTTTTTGTGCGGCGCTTGCTGTATCTTTATGAATTGTTGCGCATGTACACATTTTACATGGAATTAAAGACAATCTTTTTCTCTATCTTGTGATATAAAAAATGTCAAAATATGTTGAGCACATCATGAGAAAATTGGTGTGACAAAACAGTGTAA
The DNA here is from genome assembly GCA_921293015.1 of Phorcus lineatus. Lineage (NCBI taxonomy): Eukaryota > Metazoa > Mollusca > Gastropoda > Trochida > Trochidae > Phorcus > Phorcus lineatus. The sequence continues at coordinate 9,980,047 of OV121097.1, read as the reverse complement.
AACTAAAAATATATAAAAATCACCTTTTTTGCGGCACATGCGGTATCTTTATTTCACGAGGCGCACATATGTTTTTTACATCGAATTAAAGACATTTTTTTTCTCTTTCAAATGATCCCACCTATATTGAAATCCGCCCAAGGGTTCAGAACATAGGGCGTGCGATAGGAAGGCGTGCATAGGGTCAAAATGCACGCGTCTCAGTAAACGATAGCATGCGCGGGTCGGTAAGCTCGTGCGAGAGGGTAGAAAGTGCCCACAGGCTATTAGCACGTGCGGCGGGGAGTGGGGAAAAATTTAGTGATTTTAACGTTTATTTTCGGTACGATAAACATTATCAATACTCTCATAACTTTCGGAGCATGTTCGCGCATTATTTAGAACACCAACGAAACAAAACACGGTTGCTTAGCGACAGCCGGAACGAAAATACAAGCGTTGAACTGAGACTACTGCTAGGCAATAAATTTCCGGGCCCCACTACCGAGAACCGCGGTCATAACTAGTTAGCGTGAGAAAAATAGAGTGTGCTACTCGCATCCCGCTAAGAGGACTTGCGGGCAAAGCTAATTTCATCCCGGAATATTCCGGGACCCGCATCTTAAGGGTTAAGATAGACAATCCTTAATGAACGAAATAGTAGAACAAACATCAAATAAACATTTAACTTTCCATGTTATTCCATATGAAATGAAAAACAATGTTTGTTTTGAAGTCTCATTGACACGTGTATGCCAGACTCGCTGAACGAATGAATAAAAAATAGTTCCTTCAGCCAATCAGCTTTTAGAAAAACTTTAATTCCCATGACCATTATGAAAACTTTGATACCCAGCATATTTGTGCCCGCTTGGGTAAGAATGAAATTTAAGAGGGTCTTAGTATGAAATGGATGCCAATTATTTATTTTTCATGGCAACTTTTAAAAAGTTTTTTCTAGTATTGAAAAACAATGGTTTGCAGTTGATTAGATAACATATTGACCCAGAGAGATTCTTCTTTGCTGTTTCAGTATCTATGTGAAGCCAGAGACGGGTATGCTGTACTTTGTTTTGTCCAAGTCTACTCATGTGGTGGACGCCTACAAGGAGGGCAAAAATATTGTGGTGAGATAAAAATGAGTTTGTTGTCCATAACCGTGTTCCACAGGAGATATTGCTTATTTGAGATCAGGCAATGTCTACCAGGAGATTTGCACAATGTCATGTCAATGAAAACTACATTATAATAAAATGCTTTTATAACAAGTAATTATTATATGATTTTATGTATCTGTATTATGTTACAAGTTTCTAACTCGATCTAAGCCAACCATATAGGTTCCTGTCTCTATTCTTGCCTCAAGATAATTGGTTTACACTATTTCAGATTTTGAAAATGTTGACTGTGTAGAGAAGATAATTATTGTCTTCATGGTTGACCAACTTTAGTGATATTTCAGTGTAGAACCTTTAAATTTTTTTCAGGCAATAAATACAAAAAGCATTAAAGGATAACTACTCTGGTTTCAATGGCACCTCAATGAAAACTGTTCAATTGGTGTTTATTTGCGGTGAGAGATGTGGACCCTAAAAGAAAATCCAACACCCTAGTCTTTACCAATGATAGCTGTTGTGGAATTAAATGATTGTATTAATCAAGTCAACAATACCTCTGATCAAGTTAGATGTAGCTGCTTTTCTTTCGCCAGATGGGATACATTGACGGTACCAACGAGCTATCAGAGGTTGAGTTGGAATCTGCGCGGAGCAGTCTTATCTTCGAGATCATTGAGCAGGAGAAAACAGTCTCGGACGTGTGTGTTGAGTCCATGCTGTCGTACTTCAGGAATGTGGACCATAACTACAACAAGTTAGTTATATCAACTTTGTCTTTTCAAAATCATCATGGGTTGGTTAATGATAAAAAACGCAGAGTGAGGTTGAGAAGGTCTTTTATAACTATTAGGACGACTTTTGTTGTATGCAGTATGTTTTTGCTTGGAATACGTGTGACTTAGTTAAGCGTTGACAATGTAGCCATGACACGTGACTGGTTTTGACTGGTTTTGACCACTCTCATCAAAATTCTCTTCAGCTAAAACAATGTGAAATTAAATTTTCTGTTATGAAAATAAAGTAAATATGAGCATCAAGTATTTAATTCATGTTTTCTTTTGTGACCACTGTTCCGATTCGTTTGCGCCAAATCATATAGTATAAATAATTTATCTCTAGACTCGGTTTAAATATTCTCAACGTTCAAGAGATACAATAATGCCCTTGACCTTGTACAGCTGTCTGTCAAAGTGTCCTGTTAAAATCTTTGGTTGTTACTTGCCATCTTCAAAATAAAATTATTTCAAATTCTCTTCTGCAAGCATTTACAAGGTAAGACTTTTGACACAAACAATCTGTCCCAGGTCGATGCTAGAGAAGGTTGCCAAGGTAACCGTGGCCGACCTGAGGCGAGTTGGGAAAGAGTACATCGCAAAACTCTTTGACCCCTCCCAGTTCCGCTGTGCAGTGTGTGTGAATCCTTCCAAGGTGGATGAAATTGTGAAGGACTTTAAGGAGTAAGTTGAAAGATGCCATCATATTATCCAGTGTCCGGAAGTTTTTTCCACATTGTATGCGTGATCTCAAAGGAGATATCATCTTGTCAATAGAATTTGTGCAATGCCCTTCCACTTTCAGCTATATGATGATACTATTTTGATATTTTTTTAAAATATGTCATTACATCATAAATGGGGAAGACATAATGATATGACAACATTGCAATGGTAGTGCTGTGTTCGGATTTTTCTCCAAGACTTTTTCTTGAAGACAAAGGAAAAATCATTTTTAATGATAACTTAATTCTTGACCATATGTCCAATCATGTTAAATCTATCCAAACTTTTTGATAAAAGTAAAAGAAGAAATTAATCAGCAATCCTCAAATATTTTTATCTGATCTTTTTATCTTTCATCAAAACTAGTTATTTTCTGTTGACGTACAATTTGAAAAGGTCAAAGATTTTTTTGTTGTCAAGCATTCTTATAGGTGATCTTATTTAAACTAAATACAATTATTTTTTGTTTTCTTTACATGGAATCAACAACTTGACCATGACAACCACAAAATATTGTGACGTCATACGTGCAGCAGTAGTACACTTGTATAATATTGCCGTATAAATATTTCACTGTGTTATTTCTCACGGGCGAGTAATAAACCACAATATCTCTGCAGTCGAGTAAGGCTTAGTTTAGCCAGTCGTGGAGATCGGCACAAATTAATGGCCTCCTGGGAAAGTAACCTCCTACGTAACTCAAAATACTATTTATGTTTGAGTTCATTGAAATTTTTGTATTTTTAAAAATGATAACAAACTTAATTTTTCGATTATTTCAGAGTATCAGTCAACCTAACAGTCCTGCCATCACTTGAAGACAACTTCCTGTGTGAACTCGATGTCTGAGCATGCCTAGAAGTGCATTATGGGACTTTCAGTTGTCTTTCATTTTCGTACATACACCGAGATCAAGTGCTTGATAGCCACGAAGTGCTGAATCAACAATCAAAGTGTACAGTTTTGTTTCATTTATCAAAAAGGTTAAAAATTCATAATCAACAGGATATCTTAATGCTTAACTGCTTATATGTGTGATGGAAATGTTTAATTACAATGACAAAAGCTTCTTAGTTTTGCAAGGAATGCAAGAACAGGTCGAAAACAAATGACAAGTCTTCTTATGACATTTTTTGCAAAGCATTTATGAAATTTTCTGAGTAGAAATGATATCATCTCCCCTTGGATTGGATCCTGAAGCCAGATATCCACTTTTCCATTCATCTGGTACCGCAATTCCAGCGTTGTGACATTGAGTCTAGATCATCTTGATTAAACCAGAGAATATGGAAATGGTTGTACCAGGTACATAAAGTTTAATTTAATGCACCCTTTAGCAGATTGTTAACACATTCCTATTTAAAAGGATGGTTCAAAGAGGCATCTCTTGTCACTGATGTAGTAATAACATTATGTATCTATAAAGAAGTTGTGAAATTAGTGAAAATACAGCATGTCACAGAACTCCAAAAGAATTTCCCCTTGAAGCCGGTAAAATCATTCCTCCAAGACCTGGAATAAGAACTGTTAGATTGTTTCAGTTAAGTACGCTGTTGTTTTGTTGAGGTTGAGCCTTCACTCACTGACCTGTTATGCAATACAATTTTTCTACCCTTATCTCTTCTTTGTTGTTACGGATTAAGTCATCTATATTTATAGACAATCACTTGTATTATGAACCTGAAATACAGTGGAATCTGTCTAATCTGACAATCTGTCTAATATGACATAATGCAGAGCTTCTATATGACATTGAACATTGACCAATCTGACACTCTGTCTCAACCAACATTTTTCTCCAGTCCCAGCGAGTGTCGGTTTAGACAGATTCCTCTGCATATGAATTCTCTGAATTTTAGTCAAAATGTGACAGCTGCAGATATATACCAAGGTTATGATGTCATGTTTATTTAGTTCAGATCAATCTCATTTAAAAAAGGGCTGAAATTTGCTCATTTTATTGATATACACCACTAGATCGTTCTTTAAAGAACTCAGGCTTTCAGCTTAAAGCAGATGCGCCAATCACCTTTGGCCCGGAATTGAACCCCAAAGTACTATGCCAAGCTTTGTATCCTCAGACAAAACAACATTAGCGGTGTTCTGACCTGTGGAAGCGTACTCGAGGTCACATAGCAAGCTTTTGGAAGTGTACTTGAGGTCACATAGCAAGCTTTTGGAAGTGTACTTGAGGTCACATAGCAAGCTTTTGGAAGTGTACTCAAGGTCACATAGCAAGCTATCTGGTTAGTCAGTTGTCTCATGTGACGGGACGATCTAAAAACAGCACATCTAAAGTTGTGTAGACAAATTGTAAAAGAATGAGATCAAGATCAGATAATCTACATTTTGTTTCATGTGCAATGACAAGCATCTCTGCTGGGTTTTCTAAGATCCACTATTTGCTTTCTAAAAAAACAGCATGTCTAAATCAGGGTAGACAAAATATAAGAGAATGAGATCAAGTTCAGATGATCTACATTTGGTTTCTGTGCAATAACTGTGCACCCATAGGAATACGTCTAGCTTTACAACACATACACACATACAACCGAGCATACAGTCCATTTTTGCAGGTTTATGATGTGAATGTGAGGAGCGAGATATCATGTCAGCCAGGATATTGTGTTTCTATATAAGGATGTAATCACTCATCTACTCATACTAAACACATTTGCATTTTTCAAAACATCTAACTATGACCTTCAAATGCAAGTCATATACACTTTGGGGCATTACTTAAAATATCCTTCATAAAGAATTTAATATTTTGTAAGTCATTTATGATAATGATAATCTTTGGAAATACTTCTCTCATAAAGTTAGGTGGCGTACATACAGACAGGGCAATTTCAACATTGTCAATAAAGTTGATTACTCCTGAGCAGGACATCCAAATCCACCAAGACGCTGGGTGGTAATATAATGAAAACCCCTTTTGATGTCTTACGTAATTGGCATGTTTTTTGACATTGACTATTTTCTATAGGGAGAAATTTGAAGAAATAAATCTTTTAAAAAAAATGCTACTATGGCCTTTAAGGCCTCATGAATATATCACTTGGTTTGAGACATTTTACGCCGCTAATGGCTGAAATATTGCTCAAGCGGCGTTAAACAATAGCTCACTCATTGAGACATTTTGTGGAGAGATGGGCTCTCCATGTCAATCCGAGTATATGTCAAGGTAAAACAAAATGAAAAGTTATGTCCAAAATTATGTTTATTTTGAGAAATAGTTCTACATAATTGGCAGTGATATGCTGATCCCAGAAGGTCCTCTTTGCCGATTTCACCTTCATTACTAGCGCTAAGCCCACATGGTTACAAAATGTCAGACAATTAATGGCTCACCAGCAACTTCCTGTTAGTTGACCAATCAGAACCTTGTTTATAAATTTGTCCAATCATAATATTTCATGATCAATCAAAATTCATTAAACTTTTTTTTACAATTTAAGGAATCAAAATGGTCTATAATCGTTTATTCTTTAAATTGTCAATGTGTTTGGTATAACAAAATATTGCCAAAATCTCAAATTTATGAATTTTATTTATTTCAAAACCATCGAAAGACAAGGTGTCTGTTAACTGGCAGCCATTTTAAGAAACACTCGACGTACATACACTTGGACTTTGGAGAGCGAGTACTTAAACACAATGTTACATAACGCACTTTGGTTTTGGTGATGAGGTTCTCAATGTGAATATTGGACGGTACGTGTTGACGCATGATTTGAACTACATGATATGTTTGAAAACTCCCAGAGTTCAATTTACAAGCAATATACATTTATTTACTCATCGTCACATGCCAGGATATGATGAATTGAAAAAAAATAGTCATGTTATTTGGACGGAGAAAAATGATTTTTATATATTCATCACAAAGTTCTTTTTGTAATAAAGATTTTGGCACTAGTTTAGTCACTGTTCCGCAGTGTGATACTGTCAGTGGAAGCAAACTGGGCCAGCCTCGAAGCCAAACATCTGCCAAGGATGTCCGAAATCTCGCGGCAGGAAGCTTGCGATTGGCAGTCGGCTGACCTTTGAAGTCTTCACAGAAAACACAGCATATCCATTTTGTCTTCGATCCTGAAAGATATCAATGAAATTAATTTAATGCGCAGGTTTGTGGTACCCATTTAGATAAATAAAAGCTTACACATTGATTAGAATAATATGGCAAACAATGCATGAAAACAATAGAAAGAGGCAGAGGTCACGATATAATGGCTTAAATACAAAATTAGTGTGACGTACTTCCGGTTGATTAAAAATAAGAACTGTAATTAGATGAATAATAAAAACGAACAAGTGATTATGCAATATAACAAAAAAAAACAAAAGATGAAGTTAATACAATGAAATAGCAGAATCCTATTTACATAGAAATAGCTAGAAAATGATAAACTGTTGTTGCACAAACTAAAATTTCCAAATTTTCATTTAGAATAATACCTTTATTCCTTAAGTTTTAGTCTGACACCTCACCAGAACCATCGGCTATTAGTAACACTTCCTTACATAGCCAAAGAATGACAATAATTGTAGGATATGGTCCGAAAAGGCTCCATTGATTTGACACAAAACATTCGTCCGAGGCCTTCAAAATCTTCTTGTTTCGCTTTCTAGTAAAACATTGATGTGTTTATTTCACTTGTTCAATGTGTTTACCACAAAACCCTTGAATTAACTATTGGAGGTTTGACATTAGTGGAAAATTACTGGATCGTATTTCACTTTTTTATGTCTATTGGAGACACTGCGGGGCAAGATGGAACTAATGTTTGCACAACTTTCTTTTAACAAACTCTATATATACATAAGGAAAAAAGTTAAGCACCCCCAAGTTTTTCACCAGTAAGTTTTGTCCGAGAATAAAGAGGACCACATTGCAGTAAAAGTAATTGTATGATATGATAGAATCATAATTTTGCAATTTAAGAACGTAATTTAATTAAGATATCATTTCGGATATTTTGAATAATTGCAGTTATACAAATTGGTTATTTTGAGATCAAAAGGTGAATATGTTCAGAAAGTCAATATTTTTTGTTTTAACGTGTATTATTCCATTATTCCTATTCCACTTATCAAACTTTATTATGAATCTCTTAAGCAAAAGTCACTAGTTACAGCAATATTGACCTCTAAAATCTCATTTTTTGGATAATGACCCATTCTTAGAAAGGGACTAAATGGGGTGGTTTTAACCGTAACAACGACTATAAAGCAAAAGGAAGTATAGGGTTAATGAACCAAAGTTAAAGAAGACCACCTTTATTCCAAAATCGTCTGGTTATGGCCATTTTCTAAAAATTATGGAAAATTCTTATCAAATTTCAAAACCCAATTATGTCCTTATTGTGAAGGATACAAGATTTTTTAAAGTGTAAAATTGTACATGTTAACAAAATTGTTGTTCATGACAACTAACATCAGAATCCACCGCATACTTTTGACTAACGGACGATAGTTATTTTAGGTGAAAAATCAGTACCATTACGTTTTTTATCTTAAGTTCTCAAAATGTCATCATGCATGATGATTTTAAAGATACTAAGTCACGAAAACTGTAGTTTCTATGTCAATGGGATCCATTTAGTCATATTGTCGTATTTTTCTCCACTAGATGCATTTTGCAATTTTAAAAATAGGGGGGTGCTTAACTTTGTTCTCTATGTATATAACCCTTACCAAAAAGCTTTTCTGAAACATTATCCTTATCCTGACTTTTAACCCTTCAACACGGCCTTGAGCATGAGTATAGAAACAAAAGGCCAAAATCACTTCATAATTTTCAATATTAATGTCCGCTCACTTCTTGCATTTATGATTCATATTTTTTTTCAAAATCAAATCTACTATTGTGCACATTGATTATAAAGATGTTAATCAATATTTTAATGATATTTCCTTACTAGCTTCAAACCCATTCCATTGACTCAAGACTTTGTCTTAAGTCAATTCAACAAACTTTAGAACCGTAACTGAGCCAAGAGCAAGAGCAGATTTTAGTCTTCAATAAGTAAGCAATTAGTACCATGAATAAAAATTTGCATCCTGGAAGTCCTTTCCAAATATTATGAGTGTTTGATGGGGGTAAATGGGTAATTAGACAATTCGCCATGGGTGATAAGTTTTTTAATTGAATAACAGGCTTAAAGAAGGTTGTCTGCAATATACACCCTTTTGGGGTGTATTCAGTGTAAAAGCAGTCTCATTGAAATCAGCCCGAAACTAATCGCTCGTACCACGCTATGTTTCTTAGTGAGGTACAAACGATTAGTTTTAGGCTAATTTCAATGAGATTGCTGTAAAAGGCACTGGGTGCTCATTGAATGAAATTGATGCATGCACCTACTGTATGGTCATGAAAAGCCAAAAATTTCTTAAACAATGTCCAAAGTCACAAGAATTTAAACAGCAAGGACAAGCTTCGCCATAAGTCACCAGATTCACAAACTGACCGAGTCAAGCCAAACAACGACCATTCATAGGATTACGGAATGGTTAAGGATGGGTAAATTGATCATTGCTGGCGATACTTACACTGCAGCCATCATGTAGAACCGACACCATCTTCTTGTCGTGGGTATCAAACTCAAAGTCGTTGTCTCCAAGGAGAGTGATAGCGTTCTCAAATCCTCCGTTAGCTTGGTCGTACCAGGCCACGGAACCGGAGCAGAAGTATGTGAAGTGTTGGGTGACTTCCTCGCTCAGAAGACGGAGAAGCGACATCTGGATACGAGATCCAGCGCTGCCATAGCGTATCTGGGAAACAATGAAATAGTGGTTATGTGAAATTTCAAACTTCAAAATATTGTTGTGACAACAACTCATGTAATAGTTGAATTTGAATTAAGTTTTCAATTGATTTCTATACAAATCATTATTGTCAGGATGAGGGAGAGATAATTATTACTTGACATTTTTTAGTTTTTTTGTAAATGCTTTTGCTGTTAAAGAAGATATTATATTTTACAGCAAGTATTTCAAATATTCTGGCATTGCATCTCTATGTAGGTGCAATTAAGATCATTCATTAACAGTTAATCTGAAGCTGCTGTAGTTTGGTAGATTTTACTTCCAATCTAAATTTTGGAATTTTACACCAAACATATTTTTGGAATGTGTCAGTAAGACACCAAATAAACAGTGGTGAATCCAGGTCAACATGCTTTTTTTATTCGAACCCCAGAAATCCCCCTCCCCATCCTCCCCTGATAAAACTATGGCATTTGTGTACCTTGTGACCGCCGTCCAGCTGATGGAACCAAGCATGGTTTTTCTTGGGGTTCTTTGACCAGTGTTGCTCGCTGTGCTGTAACAGGAGACGGTTATGATATAAATTTCCATGCATATTGATATTTCAATGCAAATTTGATATAAACAATGAATAAACTTTACTTTGGACACAAATTTCACTATTTCATGCAAAAAGTGTAAATTTTTACTTGCAAATTTGGAAATAGGTTATAGAAATTACAATTTTGAAATATATGGATCCTTCCTAGAACCTACCATCTTTGTGCGGGAGGTTGGGTAGATACAGGTCTCTCCGCGTGACGTCATGTTACACCACACCTGCAGGGAGTCATCGATGGAGCCCTGGTTGGGGTCAATCCAGTACCAGCCTGCAACACAGATCAGAGTTATCTCCCCTTGGACAAAGACTATGTGGGTTGAAATGTACAGTGAGTGGATGATCAATTAACACAAGGCCTTCATCTAGACTTCTGAGTTGGTTTTATTGCCACATCAACTATGGGTCAACATGAAACTCAAGGGATGGAAACAATGCTAACTCACTGTACTTAGGTCTACTAAAGGCAAAACATAAATTTTTCTAGAGTGTTTCACCCTCTGCAATCACCATTAGTACCTTGCATTGACCTAACCAGGGGTTACTGTCCCTGCATCCCGGCTTCAAACTCACTGAAACGTGAGGGAGGATCTTTCACAACTCAAGGTATTTGGTTCAAAGTTTTTCTGGATTGTTTTATCATCTTCAGCCCTCCTGACCCTTGATGGATCTGACCAGGGACTGCTACCCCTGAATTTGAGCTCCTAAACCATTGAAAACCTCTAAAGTTTGAAACAATGAGAACCCAGTCTACTAAAGAGCTTCAGAAGAAAAAAAAAGAAGTTTTGCTGACTGCAAACACCATCAATCACCTTGTATGGACCAAACCAAAGATTACTACCACAAAACCAAATTTCTCACTTGGGCTAACTTGGAGCTGACTCTTGACGCCATTTTCTTACTCGTTGGAATTTGTGGGGGTAAGAAGCATTGCACTCACCATTCTTGTACTTGGGATGACCCAGCATGATCTCACGGCAGGAGGTGGCCGGGTTCTCCCGAGTGCCGCGTGGGTACTTGATGTTGTGTACTTCCTCCTGAAGCCCGTCGATGTGTTTGAAGACGATGGATACGAGTTCCTTCATAACCTTCTTCATCTGCACCTCGTCTGTCGGGGGCTGGATCTCGGAGTGCTTCTTCTGGATTCGCATGAATGCAGACTAAGGACAGAGAAAAACATGAGGTGAGGTGACAACTATAGTAGGAACACTTGCTATAGAGATAGTGAACAATTGTAACATGGTTATAGTTTGGTACACCAATTGCAATTGTGCAAATTGTTTTTACTCCATTCTCAGATTCAAGCAGCACTGTCTGTACCTACATCTTTCCCACACAACCATCAGGCCTTGATTCATATCAAAGTCTAAGAGATAATGACTAATTGTTATTGGCAGTGTTGGACAGATATTATTTCATGTTAACTTATAACTGTAACAAAATGATGAATTTTAATGCTTAACAAGTAAGTTTCAACAAGTTCTCCTTCGTCCCCTACCTGGACGTCGTTCTGGATGTCGAAGTCGTCCACCGATCGCCTCCTCCTCCTTCTCCTCCTCCTCCTGCGCCGGGAGGGTTCGGGGGGGATCATGTCTCCCATTGGGAGGTTGCTGCCACCACCTGGAGGGCCTGGGGGACCGGGAGGACCCTAGCAGAGAGTTGAGGAACAATGTATATAAAACCTCTAAGTACTGTACAATCAAGTTACGTAAAACAAGAGAGAAGTGAGCTTTGCCCACATACCGTTTAATTAGACAATTCACCATGGGTCATAAGTTTTTTAAATATAATAACAGGCTGAAAGAATGTTGTCTGCAATATACCATCTTCTGGGGTTTATTCACTGTAAAAGGCACTGTGTGCTCATTTAATGAAATTGATGCATGCACTCACTGTATGGTAATGAAAAACTAACAATTTGATAAAGTCTCTTAAATAATGTCCAAAGTCTCAAGAATTTAAACAGCAAGGAGAAGCTTTGCCATCAGATTCACAAACTGACTGAGTCAAGCCAAACGACGACCATTCTAAAGATCATGGAATGGTCATATGATTTTTCTATATTTCTGAAGCCCTCAATGTTGCATTTCCACTAGCTCTCACTTACCAGAGGGCCAACATCTCCTTTAGGTCCAGTCATACCCTGCAACAGGATAGAAATTATATTTCCATGTCAAGAATTTCAATGGGGAGATAACTCTCAATGTCAAACTGTATTAAGGGATTTAATTTCTAGTTGTAAACATTACTAGAGGAGATCATTCTCAATGCATCAAGATGAAATTACTTTTACGGTAGACATAAGGGGAGATAACTCTAAGACATATTATGAATTCAAAGAAAAAAATTCATATCAAAAACATTATATAAAGGTGTAACTCAACCATTGTCTGTTGAAATTACATGATTAGAATTCAATATCAAATCAAAATATCAAAAACAAGTGAAAGCACTCACAGGTTCTCCTTTAGGTCCAGGTGGTCCAGGGGGTCCCTGAAATATACAACAGTGTAGAAATGTTTAAAGTCTGTCAAATCCAATGATTATTGTTTTATATCTGAAAGCAACCCTGTTGGTCATTGTAGAGTCAGTGGTGATTCAGGATAGATAAGTGACCAATATGGGATTTGCATAAATAATATGGAATTTTGCAAATGTATTTTGTGTATTTGAGCTAATTTTCACATCTATTAAATTAGATACAGAGTTTGATAGGTAGTAAATAATGACCGGGTGACGAGCGATTATGTCAAAAAAACTCGCGAGGGTGTTAGCCCGAGCTGAGTTTTTTTGGCCATAACGCGAGGCAATCCGGTTATTTATTTGGCTTACACTACCGCAGAACATTCCAACAAAGTTTTCAAACCAAAATAGTTTTTATAAAATTAATTTGTAAACGTTTTACTTTGCGTGTTTATGTGTCCTGACCTAACGAGTCCAGTAGGATATTAACAATATCTGGCTGCTTGAGATTTTAAAGCTAAATATTTGATTCTAAAGATTAGAAATTGACATAACCTTACACCTATATATTTTCATGTATATATACATATACATTTATATATATACCAGCTAGGGGAAAGAAGTACAGACATGACACAACAAAATGTACAGTTTCAGGCAGGGACCCTCGTTAACTCAAATGGTAAAGGCGTTACTCATCAGCAAAGAAGTCCCGGGTTTGAATCCCACTTTCGCTAATGTCAAGTCTTATATACTTAATTTATAAAACTATCAAAATTTTACAAGTCTAATCGTATGTGTAGGTTGGTAGATGGTGGTTATGGCATATAGCCTTCAACTAAAAACAAAGGACATAATAACTGATAATATGTGATAGTGCCCTAGGGCGATATGGAGAAACAACCGATGATTACGTCATAAGAGGTTGATATGAGAATGAACCAATGTTAAAAGGAATGGGAACATATCACACCGAGGTGTGTAAATACCTATATTACACTGATAACACCCTCCTTTATATGATAAACTTACGTTCATTCCGGGGTTGCCGTCAATACCTTGAGGTCCTCCTGGGCCAGGGGGTCCCTGGAATGAAAGACATAGAAATCATTTAATAAATTTATCACTTCAAAGTGGCGGAACTCAATCTTTTTTTTGAAAATTATTTTTTTTAAATTTATCAATAATGTCTGTTGTAGACTCTGAGCACCTGATAGATCTGACATAACTTAATGTAACCATATGAATGTAATTGGACAAGGAAGTGCAAACTCACATTTTCTCCCTTCTCTCCCTTGGGTCCCTCTGGTCCGGCGGGGCCAGGCTCTCCCTTGGGACCGGGGTCTCCTTGCAGACCCATCAGACCCATCGGGCCACGGTGACCCTGCATTCACAAGGTACAACATTCACAATGTTACAATCAGAAACTATTTTGGAAAATCATACGTAATTGTAGACAAATGTACATTACTCATTTACTGTGGCAGACAATCTTATACTATTGTGATGGTATATCATATATTTTCATTATGGCAAATAGATCCTATTGTGGTGGACAATCATGTACTAATGAAAAAGAACATCATATTCTACTGTAAAGGGAAATCATATACCACTAGCTATTGTGGTGGTACATCATGTATTTTATGATTGGCATACAGATACTATTCTTATGGACAAAGTTATATTATTTTGATGGTATATATCATACTTTTGTGATGGGCAAACTGATATTATCATGATGGACAATCATATACTATGTTTCTTTGATGGGCATACAGATACTATTGTTATAGACATTCATATACCATTATGGAGCACAATCCTATACTATTGTTATGGACAATCATATTCTATTGTGATGGACAATTATGTACTATTGTGACGGACAATTATGTACTATTGTGATGGTATACCATATACTTTTGTGATGGGCAAACTGATATGATTGTGGTGGAGAATCATATACTATTGTGGACTATCATACCACTGTGGTGGACAATTATTAACTAAAGTGAGGACAATCAGATCCTATTGTTGTGGACAATTATATACAATTGAGATGGACAATCAGATACTAATGTAGTGAACAATCAAATACTATTGTTGTGAACCATCGTATACCATTAATTTTTCAATCAGATACTTTTGGCTGGAAATGTGGTGCAAAATGTTACTATTGTGCTGGACACTTTTTTCATGGCAGATTATATTGTTTAGATATATAACTTTTTACTTCTACATTTTCTTAAAATTCTTACCATATGCAAACTTTTGAATACTTAAAGTTCAAAATGAATAGACAAAGAATACTTGATATAATATTTACAAAAGATTCAATGTTGATTATGTGTTTAAATTTACTACTATCTATAAAATGGAATATTTGCCATACCTTGACGCCTTTTGGTCCACGATTTCCTTTCGGGCCGGCTGGTCCAATTGGTCCCTGGAGACGAAAAGTAATAAAGTATTTGTTTAATACGTGCAAATCTTAAAATTTTGATTCATTTGAATTTCTTCATAAAATGCCTACCAAGAAAATCACAGCAATGCTTTTTTTTAATAATCATAACTTTATATTTAGTATATGTAACATTTTGTAACAAATAATTGGTAATGTGGAACGTTTTGTAACAAGATATTGTCAATATGGAACATTTGAAACAAAATAATGTTGATGTAAAACATAAGCCAAATTTATTATTAATGTGGGACATTCTATAACACAATCATCCTGCAGTATAAGAAATAATTCTTTATCACAAAGTTCTTGTACCATTGAACAGTATCAGTACCATATATCACACACCCACAACCAAATTTCCATTGTCAATGAGAGTTTATGTAAAGTAGAGACCGTTGATACTGATTGATACAAGTAAAATATTTTATCGCGGTTGATACTTACGATTGGGCCTTGATCTCCTGCGATGCCGGGGCCACCAGGGGTTCCAGCTTCTCCCTGGAAATGATCGTCATGGCAACTTGAGATGAGATTCAGAGAAAGTTCACTGAGTGCAGTATATCACGTTACAAATCACATGAACTTCAAGTTTTTATTAGTAGTAAAAAGGGCATAAAATTGTTAAACAGAATTTCATCACAATATTTGGACAAATTTGAGAAAAAAATGAAATGCAGAATCCCTCCTTTTTCAATGTTCAAAATGTTTGCCTGCATGCATGCCAGCCAATTGCTAATGATCAGATTATGATCATAAGATATCTAATTATATTTGTCTGGCCTTAATAACTTACCACAGGTCCAGGTTGTCCAGCTGGACCAATGGGTCCGGGGGATCCAGGTGGACCCTGTAATGTGAAGACAAAGGTTGTCATCATATCTTTATCATAGCAGATTATTTCAGGGCAGAAAGTGTACAATCTTTTTCAAGTGACTTCACATTTATTTTTGTCAAATTATCTCTTTATTAAATAATTTGATTTAAACATAACCTTGGTACCAAATATAATTCTCAAATTTATTTAATAATCAAATCTTGTTGATGTCATTGCAATATTGATATGAATTTGCTCACTTTTTGATTACAATTGTGAATTTATTGTGATAATTATTTTGAATAGGAATAATAATGTTGGTCAGATTGTGTAACCTATATTTTATGTTCATTTAAATATACACTGGTCACATGTTCTTCTGTAGTCCAATAGGTAGACAACATAACTCATAAATTGCAAGGTCTGAATCTTAAAGGGCAAGTAGCACATTTTTTAAGATAAATAAAGTGAACTTAAAAAACATAAAAAAGTACTTTCATTTTTAAGACATTGTCTTTTAAACCAAAGAAGTTTAAAATTAATGTATCAGTTAAAATAGGTCATCCATTTCCCTACCTCGAAAGATCATAAGGTGTTAAAAAAATATTTTGCAGCCAAAGTTTTTTTTTTCTTGATACTTGATAATTTCCTTAAGGATAATGGTTTAAGTAATGAGTTTATTGACCCACTTAAGATAATACATTTGGCATAAGCATTATTTTGGGAATAAATTAAATCTTTTCAAAATAGTGGTAATGCGCCTTTAATGTGAACCATCTTCAACTCACAGCAGGTCCTGGCGCTCCTCGCTGTCCGGGGGGTCCTCTCATTCCACGGTCTCCCTTCTCTCCCATCGGACCCGTAGGTCCCTGCATCCCGGGCACGCCCATCTCTCCCTGCTTCCCGGATCGGCCAGGCAGGCCTGGCTCTCCCTGGGGTCCAGGTGGTCCCTGAAACACACCAGAACGTAGAATTTTGATAAATGATAAAACTTGACATTTTTACTTGTTCATTTAAGGTATATATTGATATGGGGATATTTGATTAGAATGTTGCTGCTATGGGGGAAAGATGATGAATTATATACTTGAGAAAATAAGTTAAGGACCACCCTAATGTTCAATATAAATATTTTCTAAAGTTTATACAGTGATCAGTGTGATGCATAGATATTGAACATGGGGTTTATCAATAATTTACTTATGGTGGACTGTGAAAATAGATATCAATATTATTTGAAAATTTGACAATTTAAAAAATCAATATTCAAACTCACAAGAGCTCCAGGGGGTCCTGGCTCTCCATCAGTTCCGGGGGTTCCAGGTTCACCCTGCAGGACACAGAATTTAACTCAGTTTGCTGTGTAAGTTGCAATCATAGCTTTTTTTCTAAATGATAGGAATATAGTTAGTATGCTAGTAGATAAAATATTGGATACATAAGTTAGATGAATTACATACAATGCTATTGAACATAGCTATCATTCTCAAACTTGTATCAAAGGAGAAAACCCCACATATAAAAAAAAATGTCAATTATCAAAAGGGACCAATTTAGAGGATGTGCAATCTGCAGGCAAAGTTTCAGAAAGATTTTAACAATGGGCCGACAGGGCTTTGACTTTGTCTAACAGTATGAGTTATTGTTAGGATTATAAATGAATTTTGATATCTCCACCCTGGAGAGTATACAACCAGGTACTCTTACCTTCATCCCAGACTCTCCTGGCTCTCCCTGTGCTCCTGTTTGTCCCGGTAGTCCCTGGACACAGTTAAGTTTTTGGATTAATAGATTTCAAATGTATCTTTTTTGAATCAAGATTTTACTCCTGTTCTGAATAGAGATAAAAGCTATTAAGTGCCTCTATTCTAGATTCAATCATAACGCAACTCAATTTGCTAACCCTTATTTCAATATTTATTCATATCATTGTCTCAACTGTCATACCATCAACACAAATGTCATACCTTTATCATCACACTTTGCTTTCCATTATCATCACACTTTGCTTTCCATATTATTCACACTTTCCACCCTAGTATCATTGCTATATGCATATTGTTTCCACAACTGACATACCATTATCATCACACATTGCATTTCATTATCATCACACCTTCCATACCATAATCATGATTACCCTTTCAAATATCCAAACTATTCATACTGTTATCACCACACTTTTCATAGCACTATATGCTTTCCATTTGGCCACAATTTGACTTTCCTAAGGGAGAGAACTCTGTAGCACAATGGCATACCACTAAATAATTGAGTACATTTATCAATACTTTTTTATCAATCTTTTGTTACCTAAACAATAGACCATTAATGAAAGTTTAATGAAAAAACAGTGCTCAGCAAAGAAATCATTCATTAAGTCCAACTGTAAGAAAAACAAGGGAAAAAAAGAGTCAGCTTTTCTTACCATCTCTCCTTTGTCTCCCTCAGGTCCTCTCGGTCCTCTGGGGCCTGGGTCTCCCTGGAGACCGGGTCTACCATCCTCTCCCTTTGGACCTGGCGGACCAGGGTCTCCCACCTGGTTATTCATAAATGAGATGATTCCAAGTTTCTCAAATTTTGTAATTTGATAATAGATAACAAAAAATGAAGAAAGTTATAGTAAGATAGTATAATATTGGAAAAGTGACTTTACCCCAAGTCCATCCTGTCCGGGAATACCCTGAGGTCCCGGCTCTCCTTGATCTCCCTTCATACCCATCCGTCCCTCAGGGCCGGGGATACCTGCCACACCTGGGGTACCCTGCAACAGACGGCTCGTTAGTTCAGGTATGTACAGGTAACAAAGGAGAGAGTTCTTTAGGGATATTCAGTAGAATACTAAATATATGATTACAACACAACAAAGTTAACAATTTGACAAAGAAAAGAACACATTCATTCATAAGGAAAAGCGGAGAGAAAATCAAAACATAATAATAATAATAATTTGGATATTAAAATTTTATATGGCGTCTCTCCTCAAAGCGCTACCTACATCATTACCCTGAGGGAAATGTACTTTCAAAGCAGCTACTTAGCGCTGAGCGCGACTGTAAACGTCCGTACATCCCTATATTCAGGTACCCATTTAACAGCTGGGTGGACTGAGTGCAATGTGGATGAAGAGCCTTGCCTAAGGGCACAACACAGTTTTGGACCCATGTCACAAATTTCTGGTGTCTCCACTGGGATTTGAACCTGAGTCGTCGGCGTGAGAGGCCAGCACACTAACCACTACACCACTGTGCTCCACAACATTCATTTGTTGTAGGAGTCGTGAATTGGAAAGAGCTTCTGAGACACAACTATTCTGTGATAACGTAGTTGTAAACTTTTGGATATTCTATATTCTATATACATACATCTTATGATTATTACATTGTAAAATAGTTTACAAAACTTATTAGGGAAAATATTGATAACAAAATACATAATGTGAATCACTTACAGGTGTTCCGGGGGTGCCAGGGGGTCCCATAGGGCCGGGAGCTCCTGGGGGTCCCTGTAACAAACCTCTGTGTAGTAAACTCTCATATATTTAAATAACAGTAAAATAAAACACGAATGGCTTGTTAACATCCACAAATTTGAGCATATACTTGACAATTTGAAAATGATTGAGAAAACTCAAATCAATTTATCATCTCTATTATATATAAGAGTATATTCCACAATTTTCAAACACTGTGACTGTACATAAAATGTCAGGAAAAGCTGATTCAGCATTTTATTAAATCAATCAGCCTCAACATACCATAGATCCTCTATCTCCTCCCTCTCCCTTAGGTCCAGGGGGGCCAGGCATTCCCTGGATGCCGGGCAGTCCAGTTGGTCCAAGCAGTCCTCGTGGACCTTCAGATCCCTGGGGTAAAAAATATCAGGTTACACTTAGCCTCTTGAGTTTAAGCTGTACAAGAATTACATCAAACAGCCTTTAAATCTCTAAGGTCAGAAACAGGGTTAGACATATGAGGTTAACACTTTACCTGTTGAATTCTTGAGTATTCTAAACATTTTTTTTAAAAGAAAAATTTAAAGGGAACATGCAAGCAGTCTTTCCAGCTCTTTCGATCCAGAACTTAGGAAACACAATAAGACAATTTAAATAAACGCTTAACCTCTTAAGTTTTAACTATATAGGAATCACATCAAACAGTCCTTGCAGATGTTGAATTCTTTAGTATTACAACCATTCTGAATAGAGAAAAATTAAAGTAGCAAGCAAGCAGTCAATCCTCAACTTCAGAAATACAATAAGACAAATCAATACTTTATGTCTTGAGTTAAAACCATACAGGAATCATATCAAACGTTCCCTGCAGATATTTAAATCTCTTGGGTCAGACAAGGTCGGACAAATTATGTTATCAGCTTGTTATGTTATGTTTCTTAATCCCTAGCTTCAGAAAGACAATAAGACAAATCAACAACTTGAGTTAAAACTATACAGGAATCATATCAAACATTCCTTACAGATATTAAAATCTCTAGGGTCAGACAAGGTCAGACAAGTTATGTTTTCACCTTGTCATGTTATGTTGAGTTATGTCCTTCTGGATCTTCAGATGCCTAAGCTTCAGAAATACAATAAGAGAAATCAATACTTTACGTCTTGAATTAAAACCATACAGGAATCATATCAAACGTTCCCTGCAGATATTCAAATCTCTAGGGTCAGACAAGGTCAGACAAATTATGTTATCAGCCTGTTATTTTATGTTTCTTCCAATTCCTTGCTTCAGAAAGACAATAAGACAAATCAACAACTTGTGTTAAAACTATACAGGAATCATATCAAACGTTCCTTACAGATATTCAAATCTCTAGGGTCAGACAAGGTCAGACAAATTATGTTATCAGCTTGTTATATCATGTTTCTTCCAATTCCTTGCTTCAGAAAGACAATGAGACAAATCAACAACTTGTGTTAAAACTATACAGGAATTATATCATACATTCCTTACAGAAATTCAAATCTCTGGGATCAGACAGGGTCGGACAAATTATGTTATCAGCTTGTTATGTTATGTTTCTTAATCCCTAGCTTCAGAAAGACAATAAGACTAATCAAGAACTTGAGTTTAAACTATGCATATCATATCAAACGTTCCTTGCAGGTATTCAAATCTCTAGGGTCAGACATGGTCAGACAAGGTCAGACAAGTTAAATGTTTTCACCTTGTTATGTTATGTTGAGTTATGTCATGTCCTTGATCTTCAGATACCTGGCTTCAGAGAGACAATGAGACAAATTGTATTAATTGTGAAGGAATGAAAAATTATTGCTCACCTTTTTGCCTCTGATTCCCTGCACTCCTCTAAGGCCAGGTTCACCAGGGGGTCCCTAAACACAGGAGGAGACCGTTGGTCACCACAACATTCTCAACAACACAACACATGGGTTACTTTCTCATTGAGTCAAGCTCTGTAAGGTAGGTACACCACAACATCAAGACCAGAAATGATAACTTCATGAATGAAATCAAACAGAACAAATAAGATTCTTACCAACATATCTACCGGTATGAACGCAATAGAATCAATATTTCATCCCCAACTTAGGTAAAAGATTGTACAGTTAAATGATATATGTGTTGACATCAGGGATTAACATTACAAGGATTAACGTACAGTAGGTAAACATCAGATGCGGTCCAGGTCAGTAGGATTAGGTAAAAGATTGTACAGTTAAATGGTATATGTGATGACATCAGGGATTAACATTACAAGGATTAACGTACAGTAGGCAAACATCAGATGCGGTCCAGGTCAGTAGGATTAGGTAAAAGATTGTACAGTTAAATGGTATATGTGATGATATCAGGGATTAACATTACAAGGATTAAGGTACAGTAGGTAAACATCAGATGCGGTCCAGGTCAGTAGGATTAGGTAAAAGATTGTACAGTTAAATGGTATATGTGTTGACATCAGGGATTAACATTACAAGGATTAACGTACAGTAGGTAAACATCAGATGCGGTCCAGGTCAGTAGGATTAGGTAAAAGATTGTACAGTTAAATGGTATATGTCTTGACATCAGGGATTAACATTACAAGGATTAACGTACAGTAGGTAAACATCAGATGCGGTCCAGGTCAGTAGGATTAGGTAAAAGATTGTACAGTTAAATGGTATATGTGATGACATCAGGGATTAACATTACAAGGATTAACGTACAGTAGGTAAACATCAGATGCGGTCCAGGTCAGTAGGATTAGGTAAAAGATTGTACAGTTAAATGGTATATGTGTTGACATCAGGGATTAACATTACAAGGATTAACGTACAGTAGGTAAACGTCAGATGCGGTCCAGGTCAGTAGGATTAGGTAAAAGATTGTACAGTTAAATGATATATGTGTTGACATCAGGGATTAACATTACAAGGATTAAGGTACAGTAGGTAAACATCAGATGCGGTCCAGGTCAGTAGGATTAGGTAAAAGATTGTACAGTTAAATGGTATATGTGTTGACATCAGGGATTAACATTACAAGGATTAACGTACAGTAGGTAAACATCAGATGCGGTCCAGGTCAGTAGGATTAGGTAAAAGATTGTACAGTTAAATGATATATGTGTTGACATCAGGGATTAACATTACAAGGATTAAGGTACAGTAGGTAAACATCAGATGCGGTCCAGGTCAGTAGGATTAGGTAAAAGATTGTACAGTTAAATGGTATATGTGTTGACATCAGGGATTAACATTACAAGGATTAACGTACAGTAGGTAAACATCAGATGCGGTCCAGGTCAGTAGGATTAGGTAAAAGATTGTACAGTTAAATGATATATGTGTTGACATCAGGGATTAACATTACAAGGATTAAGGTACAGTAGGTAAACATCAGATGTGGTCCAGGTCAGTAGGATTAGGTAAAAGATTGTACAGTTAAATGATATATGTGTTGACATCAGGGATTAACATTACAAGGATTAACGTACAGTAGGTAAACATCGGATGCGGTCCAGGTCAGTAGGATTCGGTACAAGATTGTACAGTTAAATGGTATATGTGATGATACCAGGGAATAACATTACAAGGATTAAGGTACAGTAGGTAAACATCAGATGCGGTCCAGGTGAGTAGGTTTAGGTACAACAAGGTACACAGATACACGGGGTGAGGTCCTGAAGGATGCGGTTGTAACCAGGGGATATGGTATGGTAATTAGGGTAAACAGAAAATTGGTTGGGTGGATGAAAAGGGTTATGAGAAGATGGGGTTTGGTATATACGAAAGACTTACAGGAGACTTTTAGCTATGACATTGTACAGTATGGTACACAAAGCAAACAGAGGTTGGGGTGCAGGGATGGTGTATGATAAGGAATGGTATGAGGGAAAGCGAATTGGGGACGGGTATGTAGAAAATAGGTAGTAGGATATCATGGGTAGGTGAGCTGGGTTGGACAAGGTATGGTAAAGTATTTCAATGGGTAGGAAAGGGTATGTAAGCAGTTGATGGTGAAGGGGAGGTTGGTTAGTAAAGGTTACCAACCGAGTTGGAGGTGTGCATGAATTGGAACACCTAGGCACGTGCGAATTGTGATCCCGAGACGCGAAGTGATATTCAAGATTTACAATATTAACTATGTATAACCCGATCCTATCACTTAAAAAAATGTAAATCTTTAAAATGTTTTAAGCATGTCAGGTGGATTCGGTGGTCAAGTGGTTAGCACATATGCAATTGGTTAGGAGATTGCGAGATCGATCCCCGGTTTCGACAAAGACATTTGTAAATTCTCTTGGTCCAAAATTCAAGATATTTTACGAAACAAGAGAAACAAATATTTCAAACATTGAACTTTTGTACAGCTGTGTAAGTAAGTTGAACACCTGTATTCTTTCAACATACCACCTGAGCACGAGCGAAAAACGGTGATCAACTTAGTTACCAACCATAAGAGAACAATAGAGTTGAATGGTAAATAATAGATGAGCCATGGTATGTATAGACAAGCAGGGTATGAAAGCAGGTGATATGGTTGTTAGATAGAAGGTGGAATAGGGTACAGGGAAAGGGGTATCCCCACAAGATTGGGCCCCATCCAAGCATATGTATACTCACAGGAGGGCCCGAGGCGCCCTGGGCCCCTTGTGGACCTTGTGGTCCGGGAGGGCCCTGAAATATGAATACAGATGCATTAATAAACAGATGAATAAAAGAGGAGAATGCGGATCAGAAACAAAATTACATTGAAAATAAGGCAACAAAGCCAGGACATTGATGTTTGTTTTTTTTACACATTTTGTTGGATTTGTTCACTTTATCACATAGTAAAACATTGAAGTTTTTCACTTAGTTATATTGTAAAGATTTGATATTCTTCCCTTTGTCACATTGTTTATTGTTAATAGTTTTCACTTTGTGACTTTCTACAACATTGATATGTGTGTAAACATCAAACTGTAAAACATGGTATAACTTGTTTAGGGAAAGTTCTTAATTAAAAAAGATTAAAAAGTTAAACATGTTTACATCAATAAGTTCTTATAACCATGAGACTTTGCTGATAGAGCTAATTATGGTTAGTGATATTATTTTAAATTGTCTCTAATAAATATTTGTAAAACTATACCATAGGTCCATCGTCTCCCTTGAATCCTCTGCTTCCCATTGGGCCTGGGTCTCCCTGGAAATGATCGAATAAAATGGTTATTATAATAATCATAACCATAGCTTGACAACGTCTTACGAACTGAGTCAAAAAGTTGCATTTCGCAAAGAAGTTGGTGAAATAAATTCATTTTAATAAGAATCGCTAATTTTTAAAGTCAATGTAAAATGAAACAAAGTGTTCTTTACAAAATTTATCAGGGAAATGATAAATAATAAAAATGTATTAATATCTGCTGGTACTTTGTACCTTGTAAAGAATGCTGGTTGAAAGTAAGAAAATGTCATTTAAGATTTGCTGAGTTTAGTAACAGAGGTCAACAAATCCGTGTCAAACTTAGAAAAGCGTTGATATGAGCTCATATTTAAGGTACTTTGCAAAGCATGCTGGTATCAAGAGAAAGAGTCAAATGGTGGTTGTGATTCATATCAAAATGTTTTTTCCTAATCAGTACTATCATTTAGAGTATTGTTTTGATGTAGTCATAAGTAAATTATCTCATGACCTTAGTAGTTTAGGATGTACAATCCCTAAGGAGTTGAGGGGGTTAAATAAAAAGGAGCTAGGATGATCTTGGAGAAGAGGGGTGAGCTATAACATCTTGAAGATGAATAATTCTGATATTCAATATAAGGATATGTGTTAGCACAACTATCCAAACTTCTCAGTAATCTAAGTGTTGTATTGTCAGCTTATTTTTCAACAAATAGCCGTAACCTCCAACTATAACTTCAAGGACAACAAAAACACATGGCCATGCTTGTCATGCTTGGTTAACTGTCAGACTTCAGTCCAACAATTGGCCGATGGCAAAAAAATAAGGATCCACATGTGGAATAGGGATTTAGCATGCGGAACCGGATTTTGATTAATTCATAACACTTAGAAACCCATTTATAAGTCAGATTCAAATTTCATTTACTGAAGAAATAGACTAATAAAAAAAGCAGTACCTTATCTCCCTCCATTCCTGGTGTACCGACGGGTCCAGATGGTCCTCTGAATCCCTGAAAACATAAACACAATATCAACATCATGATATCATGATATCTTCAACATTGTTGCAGTTTTCTGAAGCAAGGCACAGTTAACTCATGTCTTATATCAGTCTCATTGACAAGCTATATATATATTCTATATCCATCTACTTTTAATCTTTTCTAGAGTCAAGAAATGTCTACTGATTTATAATTCTCTCTACTGAGATCTACTAATGCCAATTGGTGCTTATTGATGTCTTCTAATATCTTTTACTTTGTACTAAGGTCTACTGATGTCTATTCCTGTTTATTAATGTCTATTAATGTCTTCTGATATCCGCTGAAATATTTAACTGTGTTCCAAGGTCAAATAATGTCTATTGGTGAAACTTTACCAATATCAACTGTGTTTAGTAGTGTTTACTGGTGTTTACTGTAGACAATGCAATAGTGTCTACTGATGTCTACTGATGTCTACAGATGTCTGCTGATGGCTTCCGATGACATCTGAGGTCTGATATTTCTAGTATTAACTACTGACTTCTCTTGTAGTTTACTGACATCTACTAATGCCTACTAATATCTACCATGTTTACTGAGTAATGACTATTAATGTCTGCAAATACCTATTGATGTACACTGACTGTGAATTATGTATCTTGTAGTTACTGACATCTACTAATGTCTACTGATATCTACCAATGAATACTGAGTAATGTCTACTATTATGTCTACTCACCCGAGGTCCCTGAGGGCCGGGAGATCCTGGTGTTCCGGCGATACCTTCAATACCCTGTAACATGGATAGAACACTCACAATTAGAAACACAATCCAAAAAGAGAACAAAAATTGAGAAACATTGTATATTGTATATATAATCATAGTAGTTAATTTTATTTACAGGTAAGATTTTTTCAATGAAAAAAAATCATATTGGTATATTTGAGAAAGTAATTTCTGCAAAAATAAAAAATTTAAAATTTGAGATCATGCTCAAATGATTAAAATTGTAACATTTGTGACCAAGCAACCGTGATGAGACCAAATTGTTCTTCTCAGTTTACAATAGCTTTTGTGATACACATATATTATAAAATATCCTGTTAAATAGATTATGACTCTAAGTATAAAATCAAAAGATTTTGTGAAAAGTGTTATCATTTGATGTTAAACAATTCTTCAAGGTAATCGGATAATCTCCAGTAATAGGTAGTTACATTTCCATAACATTTGCATTCCGTAACATAGAATAAATTACATTTAATTAATGCACCCGATTTGATTTGTAATTCATTTCTCACCATGTCTCCCTTCATGCCTCGTTTTCCTCGCGGTCCAGGCAATCCAATTCGACCCTGAAATAAAATTTATGGTCATTTATTTATTCAAACCTTTTTGATAATTCTTTATGTATTCAAACCTGACTTTTGGTGATTACGAACTTTTAATTCACCTTAATTTTGTCATTGCCATTATTTAAGTTAAGCTTTTACACCTATTTTAGAAAGAGAGTAGATTTGTGTTATGAAATGGTCCATAAGGCGATATGGGTACTGTACATAGAATTGTTGCATACATATTGTAGTTATACAGGAAGCTGTATCAATTATAAATGATATTATGAATGTGTCTAAACATGATCAAATTCTCCAAATTGAATAAAGCTTGAAATTTTAACTGAGAAGAATATCTTAAAAGAAAATATCTCTTTTTAGCAAAAATAGATATAAGAAAAATTTTCAAAGAATTAAAAAAAAGATTCACCTTTTGACCGAGTATTATAATTCTTTTTAGCAGTTTGTCTTAAATTGGAATTACTACTGTTATATTTTAAGAAAAAATTCCTTTTTTAGATTAACAAGCAATTATATTGAATATGGTTTTTCTAATTCATTGGTTTTCACAATTCAGAATAACCGTCCTCCCTTGGTTTAAGAAGACTATAGCCTGGAAGTTTTTATTGAAAAGGGGAATAATTTTTCAAGACATTTTTCCTTACAACTATTTTTTAGACACAGAGCTTCAATGATAGATTTTAAAAGCCAAGCTGAAAAAAAACCTCTCTGAAAGTTCCAAACCACCAGGTGAAAGGAAAGGCATATTTTAATCAACATCAAAGAAAATATTATAAAGAAACAAAGCTTTTATCAAAATTGGATAAAGGAAGGACAACTCACCCTCGGTCCTGTACTGCCAGGATATCCGACCTCGCCCTGAGCTCCTTTCTCACCCTGTCATAAAACAGCAGTTATCAGTTTTTGCAACAATACATGAAAGTAGATACCGTATTCGACACATTAAGCTCCTTGAGCACTTATTCAGTTAAAAAGAGGAGACATACAATATAATGGTTTACCTTTTATTTCTAAAATTATAAAGAGAACTAATTCTGCCACTTTGATAGGTTCAAAATTGTGTAATGTTAAGGTTAGCTTGTATACGCTTTCGCATCAGATTGAAAATATGACAGAGGGGATGATTTCATGGATCTACCTGGGGTCCATAGGGTCCTTTGGGTCCTCTTGTTCCTGGAATTCCTGGCTCTCCCTGAAACAATGAAATATTGACAGCAAATATGACCAATGTACATACTATTTTATACATAATATTTTCCATCAAAATTAGAGCTGAAAGAAAGAAATAGGCACAATGTATCCATTTTTTTAATACAGAATGTATTCAATATAAATACACAATGTATTTATTATAAATACACAATGTATTCATTATAAATACACAATGTATTCATTATAAATACACAATGTATACTTTACCAA
This sequence comes from Phorcus lineatus, assembly GCA_921293015.1. Lineage (NCBI taxonomy): Eukaryota > Metazoa > Mollusca > Gastropoda > Trochida > Trochidae > Phorcus > Phorcus lineatus. The sequence goes on along the minus strand of OV121097.1, from coordinate 9,951,947 downwards.
TACATAATATAAATTTTTATTAATCATTAATACACAGTGTATTCCACTGAATCCTGTTTAAAGAATGAAATAGGATAGGAATGCAATAATTGTAATCAATGACGCAGATTTCATGTTTTTATGAATGTTTTAGACACATGCTAAACTTAACTCTGTTGACATACCACTATTGTATGAATGTTGTAACTTGTATTTAACTTACAGCGGGTCCTGGGAGACCTCTTTCTCCGGGATATCCTGGATTGCCTGGGGGTCCTTGTTCAAGTCCAGGGGGTCCAGATGGTCCAGCTGGACCCTGAGAGATACATAGCAGTTGCAATCTATCATTAGTTTTATCACAAATGTTTGAAAATACAAAACAAGTCAAAGTTTGCCTTTTTATAACATGAGAGAAGACTTGTGTTTATTTACATAATATATACTGAGCAAAAAAAATATTCTGCACCAATATTCAATATCAAACGATCATTTGGATCATTATATGAACTACTGATATCCAAATATTGAACAATGGAATTGTCCTTAATTTATATTGATGAGTATACAAACAACACACATATTTAAAAAGGGTTATCTCCCCTTACCGGTGCTCCAGGCTTGCCTGATGGTCCGGGTAGACCTGTATCTCCTGGGGGTCCCTGCAATATGAGTCATATCTCATGGTCAGTACAAGTATTCTAGATAACTCTTATACATAGATCATAGATAGAGTCAAAAATCATATTAGAAAGTTTTTTGGATTCAAAGAATGGTGAAAATGTTTTTGCTTCCTTTTACTACAAATCAAATAATTATCAAATTAAAAGTCAAAACCTATTTTCTGGAAGTAGTTGTTCATGATTTCAGGGCTTGGGGAGCGTTTTGATAGAGTTTCAATAGTGTTTCAATTCAGTGTGATCTGAATAAATAAATCTTGACACAGTAACTGATAATTGTAACGACTTAAGGAAAAAATATGTGAATACTTTTACTCCGCCTATAAGGTCTGGGCAGACAATTCTAAAGAGTAACTCTTATTTTACTCTAATTTTATTTCTCTGCTACTCACAGGATTTCCAGGGCTTCCTCTCTCTCCCTCTGGTCCGGGTTCCCCGGAGCCGCCCTGCGACATACAACAGTCCCTTTAATCACTTCAGCATAAACAATCAATGTTACTATTTAAAAGAGCGATCGAAATACATTTTAGTCCTTCCTTGTAGCAAGGCTTGAGGTTCTATAATCAACCAGGGAAGGATAGCACAGTGGTTAGCGTGGTCTGCTTTTGATCAATAGCTGCGTGGTCGAATATCGCCATGGGTTCTGTAACTTTGTCTGCAGTAGAGAACTGTTCTACACGCAGTGAGGTTTGGGTGCAATGCTACACTGAATTTCAGCACAGTACCACCTATGATTCGCGATTGGCTTTTTCCCTGCAATAATACTAGCAGCCGCGATATAAGTGAAATAATCTTGAAAGCGACGTTAGACCCCATATCACCTCACCTCACCGATAATCAACCAGTCCTACTCAAAATATGACATGCCCTGCAATGTGGAGATACTTAGATACAGAAATCCAAAAAGCAAGATGAGCTTCCTGACGCCTTTTACAGCTGAAAGTTACCAAAAATTGGTTGATTTCAAGGGCACTCTTTTTGGCAGTTTGCATTTCATGGAACCTTCCCTGTAAGGTCAAGGTCATGTTTCTGAGGAATCTCTCTATGTAGGCGGATGTGGGTATCTATTTTATTTCAGAGAGTTTTGTAAATCAACAAGAATTTTGAAGCTCTTTTAGCATTTAGGTATTCTTATTGACCTTGGCTTACAGCTGTCATAGCTAAAGGTGATCTTAAAAAGTCTACCGGTAAGTCATGGTTTGAAGGCTCTTAAAGGAAAAAAGTTTTACTTACAGGTGGTCCCATGACACCGATAGGTCCTGGTTGGCCGGGAGATCCTGGCAGACCCTGGAACAGATGAAAAGAATTAACATTTTCCCTGCAGCATTTATAAATCTTAGGGTGTCTCGTGTCAAAACTAAACATCCAATTAACACTTATACAAAGAAATAATCTTAGATTAGTTAATGGTAAATGACAAGTAAGACTGTAAAGGCATTTTATGGGTTAATTTCATGCCACTGTGGATCCTGACCAAGAAATTAATGGATATAGCTATTGTGCAAGTTGATGTCAAGCAAAAGGAAACTATTATTTCTTTAGATTATCAATATCAATATAAATGCTGTGTTATAATCTGAAGATGTAATTGTGTCTAAACTTAACCATTTTGAGTAGTTTATTTACTGGAATGAATTTTTTATCAAGTTTTACTTGCCAGAAGCAACAAAAAGGATATAAACATTTAAAGGGTATACACCAATTACATGTATCAAAATTTATTCTGTTTATATATTTTTGTTCTTTGTAATATAAGAGAGACCAATGAAACTCACAGGTTCACCGCGGTCACCGTTCATTCCGGGCATGCCGTCCTTTCCTGGGAGTCCCTGGTAACAGAAGGTGAGGGGTTAATATATGGTTAATGTACACTACAAAGAAGAAAGATGTCAGTTGAATACAACATTCTCAAGCAATATGATGACGTTCTATCTCAGATATCCCTATCACAAGGGTAACCAAAATCACATTTGAAAGGTAAAACGAGGAAGATTTCTGTTTTTGTCTGACGGAACCATATACTCAAAAAGCAAGCCAAAACATTGCTTGTCTTCATCAGAGTGTTTTTCTCTTATTTCCATGCTGGCATATATCTCATCTGAATGCCTGAGAAACAAGTAAACCATCTATCTAAATATATCAAGAGGGTGTTAGGATTAAAAAGTGACAAAAACAGATCTTTAAAAATGTCAATCAAAAACTTGAAGCTGAAAGAAATGTAACCCCTGCATTCGAGGGTGAGCTTTACACGTGATGATTTAACAGTTTTGAATGCTCCTATAATAAAACCACAGGGATACTCAAATACACAAAACCTCAGTCCTCAGGAAAAACTGTTTACTTGATGATGTAAGAGTTTTAATAATAATAATGATAATAATATTTTATTACCCCGAAAGGAATTCATTTTGTATCGTCACAGAGCTTGAACATACAGGAAAGGCAACACAGGTTACATGTAATGCATATACAAACACACTCTATTAATTCAAAGATCATTTCATTTGCATCTTCCCACTCACCATGGATCCAGGGGTCCCCATGAGACCGGTGGGTCCAGGAGGTCCTTGTATTCCTTGTTCTCCCTGGAAGCCAGGAGGTCCAGGTGGACCTGTCTCTCCCTTCGGACCCAGTGGTCCAGGGATACCTTGCTTGCCGCGCTCTCCAACCTGACCCTGGTTGGCAGAAAAGAGAGTTAATATGGACAGGAATTCAGGGGTCATTGCACAAATCATTTTCACCACTGCGGTTGTAGGTTGAGAATTATTATGGATAGCATCTCAGGGGGTCATTAAATAAAACAACTCTAACACCTAGGGTAACCCTAGAGCCATCCTTTAATAATATGAATAGCTTTTCTAAAGCACTGAAAACTCCATGTCATCCACACAAAGTATTTACTTCATACATACAAATGGGGAAAAAGTCAATCATTTAACATAGCAATAAAGCCACCTAAGTGAGTAAAGGTAGCTGAAGTCTCTGTGTAACAGAACAAAGGACACTGAAATTTTAAAGATTCTGAAATGCTTCTTGAGTATATTTTTTTGGGCATCATATTTGGTATAATAATGAACATAACTTACTCTAGGTCCAGGTTCGCCTCTCTCTCCGGGAGGTCCGTGGATTCCCTGGAACATACAAATGTGTTGTCATTATGTCAATCTAATTAGCAATCTCATTTAATCTCATAATTAAGGTATTGAAAGTCTTCCAAGTTTCTTCCAAATTTGTAAAAATGTTTGTAAATATGCAAACAGTGCAGATGCTTCAAATCAAACCTTATGTTAAATCAAATACAACCATTACACCAAACACATGAATTCCAACAAGGGGAGACAACTCACCAGTTTTCCACGAGGTCCCCTTCTGCCTCTACGTCCTGGTCGGCCTCGCTCGCCCTGACAAGAGAGGTCATCATTATTATGATTACCTGATCACAACTTGCAATATTTAACACACATGTACAAAGTTAAAATATCATTGCTTATTTTTTTATGTTTTATGTATATATTACCTGTGTATCCATGTTTACGGGCTGATAAAATACAACTTATAGTGTGGAAGTGAACATGTGGTGAGCTCACCTTCTCCCCAGGGGGTCCTGGGTATCCAGGGAATCCTGGGATACCAATTCGTCCCTGGAATTGAAAAAGTCGGACATGTAATATTCATGATAACAGATTAACTTTGAAAATGAGTAACATTTTGTTGACATGTAAATCATTTTTGGTTTACAAGCTATAGAAAAATATCATATTTAACATAGATTTTATCTCTGTGAAAGTTAAATTCAATTAACAGATATTAAGGCATGAGTGTCGTAAACATAGTATGTCATGGACAGGAATTTGATATTCTGTTTTTTACCGAAGTCGAGAAATCAAAGAAACTAATCAAAATCAACATCCAAGCATAGGCATAGGCATAGGCACATTTAGAACACGTCATAGGCAAACTTTGACATCAAAGCATTGTTTTTGACGTGACGTCACAATGAAAAGTGATATTTTACCCCAGGGCATCATATGAAAAATATGAACCCCGATATGATTGCCCTCGTAGGTAACTGATGACAAAATATAAAACTTCGAACCTTTTCGCCAGGTAGACCGTTTCCGCCTGTCTCTCCAGGTGGGCCATCATCTCCCTGGATCACGATATACACAGAGTTACAATATGTTACAAAGTTACATGGTGTTAACATATTACAATATTTCACATAGTTTCAAAATGTTGTAATATTACACAAAGTGAGAAAATGTTACAAGATAATACAGAATAAGAATATGTTACAATAATACTAGATTATTATATGTTTCAATGTAACATATATTACAATAAGTTTCAATATTACATAGACCACAATATCTTACAATAATATAAAGTTACAATATGTTACAAAGTTACATGGTTGCAACATATTACAATATTTCATATAGTTTCAAAATGTTGAAATATTACACAAAGTGAGAATTTCTTACAAGATAATACAGAATAGGAATATGTTACAATAACACTAGATTATTATATGTTTCAATATAAAATATATCATAAAGAGTTTCAATATTACATGGTCCACAATATCTTACAATAATATAAAGTTAAAATATGCTACAACAGTACACAGAGTTAAAATATGTTCCAAATCTATTGTAAACTGCCTATGATAAGGTCAAACTCATTATTCTAAAGTCTCTGATCTTTTTTTTAATAAAAGATGTCGTATAATTGAATTCACCTTTGGTCCGTCGATTCCTTCAATTCCCATTGGTCCGCGGTTCCCTCGAAGGCCCTTCTCACCCTTCTTGCCAAAGTCTCCCTTCATTCCGTCCAAACCAGGTGTTCCCTGCAATCAAAGTATTGCATGATGGTATTAAATCATTTGTCGATTACATCCTCTTGAAATAATTTAGTTGAAAATCTAGAAAAAATTATTTCCTTGTTTTACAAACTAGTTAAATGCCTCTATAAGAAATTATTTTCTTCAGTATGACTTCAACTTTCAGCAATGCGTTTTTGTTTTATCATTGCCATCATTTGTTTTTTTAATTTTATCGTATTGTCATTTTGTCCACTGAAAGTCATGCAGTAACACAACAAGAATCCAAGACAATGATAACTTTTATAAAATATTCATGATAATATGAAGCAATAACTATTGCGAATGAACATCTTAGAACATGGTATGTATATATCACATAACAACATTTCTTTTTTAAGAACCTTTTGTAAATATAATTACTAATTATAAAAAAGCAGGAAAGTTTATATCCAGCATGGGACTTGTCAAGCAATCTAAATAGATTGACATTTAACCTACTTTGAAACTGACAACTTCCACATTGTAACTACTTGTTTCCAGACTTTATATTATTGTTCTTAATTTGTGTTCAAAATTAATGAAATTCTAATAGCTATGAAACACAATGAAAGTAGAGTCACTCACCTTGGGTCCCTTGTCCCCGAGCGGTCCTCTTGGTCCGGAGTCCCCCTTCACGCCACGGGGGCCTGGGTAGCCAATAACACCCATAGCACCACGGGGACCCTGTGTTATCAAAAACATGATTAACACTCGAGCAGACAGATATCAGATTAATGTTCTGAGAATTGAAGTATTACATTCTAAAACACTGAGAATCTTAATCATTCATTCAATGTGTATCAGGATTTTTGTTTGAGCGAGGTGCACCCAATTGGTGTTATAAGTTACAATTTAGTCAACTTTTATGGAGATTCTTTCGTTTGAATGTTTACTGAATATCTTTTCCCTGCCATACACTTTCTTTGTATAATTTTATCGTTTATGAGAACTATAACTCTCAACATTTACTATATTTTGGACTCTCTTGGGTGGTGAGCTTTTGCACATTAATTACCAAATCCCTCACTCATTTCATCAAACAGGACTTTGTTTAGAATCATACTTTAGATTGAGAAAATAATAGTTTCTATACTTACGCCGTCTCCCTTAGCTCCTGGTGTTCCGTTCTCACCAGCCATGCCCTGAACAAGCATATTGACAGTGATCATACATAACTCATGTAACATGAATATACATGTTGTGGATATAATAATTTTGCGATTGATATTTTTTTTGTAAATAATCATAATTATCAAATATATCCTTATTCATAATTGAAAGGTATTTGTATATCCTTACTTTTTTTCCAGTATAAAGTGAAACTAATAACACATTTTAATTAAATCTCTCCAAAATATTAGTATAGAAAAGGATCCAGTTAGCAAGATAACTCCCGACTCTGGGCCTCTGACAAAAGAGAAATAGGTACATTTATGAAATAAATAAAAACTTGCAAAATTTTGAAGAAACGGTACTCACGATAGGTCCCATTGGTCCAGGCAATCCTGGCAGACCAGGCTTACCCGTTGCTCCCATGATACCGATTGGACCCATTTGTCCAGGTGGGCCAGGAGGTCCCTGGAAGACATTTAACATTTAACGTTTGAAGTAAAATCTGAACAAGCGAATATATCAATTTGAAAGTTTGCATTTACCTAATGATGTTTTGCATATGGTATATCTGTATCAAACATAACAATTTCTTGAGGTTAATATTGGTAAACTTATTGTCAATGAATAAAAAAAATCATTTCAAAGCTAATTTTGTGCTTCATCTTGATGTTTCGAAAATATTACATTGAAAATTTGTTTGTCATATTCATACAAAAAAGTTAACATTGATATAATATATGCATGTAAAAAGAAAATTTTACTTTAAAACAATGTTTTAATTGGAACCTTAATTGCATAAGATTTCTTTATGTAAAAAATAACCTTATTTTTAATATTTTTTATGTATATTATACATTTATTATTCATGTAAACTTACAGTTGCACCAGGTGGTCCTGATTGGCCAGGAGCTCCAGGCGTTCCCATTGGTCCCTGGAAGACAGGAACAGACCAATGATAATATCTCATACATTTGAATTTGTAGGTTAGATATTTTGAAGTATGAACTAAGTAATTTGTTTCTTATTTTAGTTGTACATATAAAATAAATAGATACTCATCAAATATTAATATTGAGCTAATACAGAAGATCTTTTTCATTATAATTTATAAATTTAATAAAGGTTAAAATTATACATTCAAAGGAGGTTAATCAAAACCAAACTGTTTAATGACGCCGATAATTATGAAATCAACAATATTAGATGGAAGACTAAATATTTTTTCATTTACAAATCCTGAATGACACGAAAGTAATAATGCTCACCCGATCTCCCTTGAATCCTGTGGTTCCTTCGCTTCCGGGCATACCCTGTAACAAATCATGAATTATAATTTCATGAACAGAGTAACTAAAGATTGCTTAATTGTTTCAAGACAACTGCTCAGAAAATCTCATTCATCTGATTTTAATAAGATATATATATAGATATAGAGATTATTCCCTGAAGAATTTGTGTATAACCCTCGCTCTCGCTCTGGTTATTACAAAAATTCACACTCGTTTCGTAAAAGTCATATGACATACTTCTGAGTGTAATTATTTCTTTATTATATATTTATTATCAATCTAAAACACATGGAAATATTCAGATAACAGTCTGCTTCCCTTGTGACGGCCCGCCATAGTGACATCATGAACAATGGTTTAATGACGTCACAGACGATGAAATGCGGTTACTCGCGCTGAAACAATTGTTGCTAGGCAAAAGAGATATTTGCACATGTGCTCATATTGAAAATATGTCACCACTTATGATTAACCATATGGGTAATAAAAGTAAAGATGTTATGAAACTTACCGGTGGTCCTACTGGGCCTGGTCTTCCCCTTGGTCCGCGGAATCCTCTTGGGCCCTGGAACATGAATTGGAAAATTTCAGACAAATATCAGAGACAACTCATTTTTTAATTACAACTCCCTTGTTTGTTTATTGATATAACAATAAAATTACCTAAAATTAATTTCCTACTACAAATGAAATTTACTTAGTTAAAACTAGCCACTTGGAGGATAAAAATATGAGAAAGATTTGTTAGACAACTCATTAAGACATTTAACAAATATATAAACGTCTAAAATTTTTGGACATCTCCTTTGTTAAAAACAGTATTATATGGGAACTCATGGAGTATTCCCTATGTATTTCATACTCACCAAGTCTCCCTGGTCACCAGGAGGGCCGGGCTCTCCAGGATCTCCCTGGCAATTATGGAAAAATGTGTATGAGTAAAAATATTAATATACCTTTTCTTATTAAAAGGTAATTTCAATACTAGAGACACAATTATCTTATTGCATTTGATTGAAAATTTTCAATCTTGAAATTGAATAAAAATGTGACATGCAAAGTTGAAAATTATTTATAAGCTAATTATTGCATTTTGGAAACAAGAAAAATTGTGACACGTCAAATAACAAAATTATTTCTAAACTGATTATTGCAATATTTCTCCTGATTATAGACAAGGCACTCACCCTGTCTCCATCATTTCCCATGAGTCCCATCTCGCCTGGAGCTCCCGGGGCTCCCTGAAACAAATACATAAATGATTATCCTATTTCATGTAAGAATGCCGATCTCTGATTGGTTTCGTGCCCCTTAACAAATATCCATATACACCGTCACCGAGGGATAATACACCCCTTATACCCCGCTACATGAGTAAAGCGGGCTTCCACGTCAATCAATCAAAGTCACGTGATCAGGTCATAGGTGTTGTTCATTTCTGTTTGTCTTTTTGATAATACATTAAGACATTCAGTAAGATAAATTCGTTATAACATTTTGTCAAGGGTGACATAGGGATATATCATTCCCTTGAAAGGTTTTATGCAACTTGTGTTCCGCTCGTTGCATAAAACCTTTCAAGGGAATAATATATCCCTATGTCACCCTTGACGGAATGTTATAACTTATATTATGTAAATTGTAAATTTGGTAAGGCAAGATCTAAATTCCTCCCCTCCTTTGCTAGTGGAATATTCCTTTGGCTGAATCAGTAGTGTGTTGGCTCTTACTTGGAGGTCATGGGTTTGAGTCTCCCTGGATGTTTTTATTTTATTTTCACTCTTCCTTCATTTGGCAAACCACTTAAGGCCAGGGAGAATTCCTTAATGTCAGTGTCATTAAATCTCACTAAATTCATAATCATAGATAAAATTTTATTCTTTCATAAGCATATCTCCCAAATTTGTTGACTTGATGAGTAGTCACGTTACGGAGGGGTGTATGTAACCGGAGAAGTTCAAAAGCATTCCTTCTAGCAATGGCTCATGAGATATCCCTTTGGCTGAATTGGTAGAGCATTGGACTAAAACCTGGAGGTCCTTGGTTCGAATCCCTCTTCGAAGTCACCATTTTCATCACTGTTCTTTTTTTTCACTTTTCTGTTTCATTTGACAAAAAATTGTCGACCATTGTCATGCTTTTAGGAGCAGCAACTCCAGTTACTTATTGAATACACGTCACCAACATACTTGCTTATCTTATCTTAACCAAAGTGGCCAATTGCTGAGCAAACTGATACCAGGCCAAATAAAGAAGAGTTAGCTGATTGGGCCAAATCATTCAGAATGGGTACCTATAAAATTTTAGGTAAGACAACTATTTAACAAAAGTAATAATTTAGGATTTGCTCTCTTGCTAAGAATTCTTCAAGACCTATAGGTGAAATGTTGCTCCTTGAGTGAAGGTGATGCCAGAATAATTGATATGAAATGATATAGATATGACATTGGTACAAAATTTATATGAAATTGATATGATTGTATATGAAGTGATCGCCCCTATTCATCAATGGCGTGTTTCTTCGGAATCATATTTATGATGTTACCGATGACAAAATCTCCTCTCAGACTCTTAAACTCAATATATTTAGACAACAAGAAATCAAATTGACTTACACTCATTTTCTTTTTTTAAATATTAAATCAAAAAGTATATCTCACCCGATGTCCCTTCTCTCCAGGCATACCGGGAATACCAGGGAAACCAGTCAAACCCTGAAATAAACAGAAAATGATATTAGAATCTTACATCATTAATTGGCATTATGATGGAATTTCAAAAAAGCGTTAGAATAATGAAAAAGTTACAGAATATTGGCATAGATCTCTAACTTTTTTCCTATAACCTCCAATATTCAAAACAACATTCTATATAGCACATAACTTAATAAAGGTCTTTCTCATTAACCTGCAAAACTAATTCTGCTTTCACAATACACATTAAAAAGAATTGTTTTATAAAAGACTTACCTTGTCTCCAGGTGGTCCCATCATTCCCCTCTCACCATCACGTCCTGGTTTGCCCTGGAATAATCAGTTATCAGTTAATTAAGTAAAAAATTTATCATTTAAGTTAATTAAGAACAATTAAATATCTTATATAAGTTATTTTAGAACAAATAATTATCAAATAATTAACTGACTGGAACAAATAATGTCAAAGTAATTAATTCATCATTTGAGTTAATTTAGAACAATCAATTATCAGATTCAAATTATTTCAGAACAATCAATTATCAATCAATCCACTACCTAGACCAAATAATATCAACGTTATCATTTTATCAATTTAATTATTTTTGAACAATAGATGATCAACTTACTTACCAACTGGAACAAATAATACCACAGTAATCAATTTGTCAGTTACTTACAAGAATACTTTCTGCATAAGGTAACACTGTTTACCTTGTTTTATGGTCACATCAAGATCTAAAATGAAGGGTTACAAGAGGAGAAAGTCACCTACCCTCTTTCCCACTGGTCCAGGCATACCAGGCATTCCCATTGGTCCAACTGGACCCTGGAAGAAACACACAATTCATATAAGAAACAAGGTCAAACAGATCAAGGTTCATAATATTCATATGAAGCCCAAAAGCAAAACATTGTCATATACCCACAAACTGCCCTGGCTGTGCTCTGCTTCACTGTCCCAATCTTTTTTTTTTTAATAAATTTTATAAATTGAAGAAATAATCTTTATCAAGTTGAAAGAAACAGAAATCCAAGATTTATTTCCATATAAACATGCAGCTATGGACACTTGTATCATACCCCTCCCTCCCTAAAAATCTGCATCCTCCCAACTCATTCCTTGAGCATTGATAACTCATATCTCCTCCGCACTCCTCTCTTTTTTCAAAGACATTTATTTTCTTTACCTTAAATTTTTAATCTTTCAATTGTTATAAGTTTTGAAATAACTGAAAGCCCAGGCCTGCAAATACCTTAGAGCAGAATTAACTTCCACAGGCCCAAACTACTTTTGTCAATTGCATATAATGGGGTTGGCAATATCTTTTGTAAAAATTAAAAAGGAAAAGATTCTCCCAAGAAATTCAATGCAAACAGTAATTTGACATAATTCTCACCTGTTCACCTGGGTTACCTGGGTCACCCTTCTCTCCCTCGATACCTGGCGGGCCCTGCAATCAGCACAGGTGGGATTTGATTGGTCTACCTTTACGATCTAAAACCTTAAGCTATATTTAGTATTGAATTTGAAATATCACAATGTTAAAATTCTGGTTTTTTAAACATATCAGTGTACTCTAACCGTGTCAAATGTATCATATTCGCACATGTGTTTATATAGACCATCAGAGCCATTAGTTTATTTGATAACAGTCATACACATCATATTTGCACATGTGCATACAGACCATCATAGCTTTAATCAGTATACTTAATAACAGTTATACACATCATATTTGCACATGTGTGAAGAACAAAAATAGCTATTATCATTGAACTTAAAAACTAAGTCATAAATATCATTTTCACATTGACTTTTTCAGCTATCATTGAAATATCAAAACTTGTATCATTGTACTAAATCCCTAGAGTTTATTTATCATATTTGCACATGTGCTTGTAAGCAAAAACTATGTTAACTGTCCTAAATACATAGATAGACATATATTGATAGTCAGAAGGATTTTTACAGCAAAAACTTACAGCTCTTCCGGTGAGACCAGTCATTCCCATTGGTCCAGATGCTCCTCTCATTGCCAGCTGTAAGATGAAGAAACGTCTCATGTTACTAGATAGTTCAAGACAATCAGAACTTTATCATTTAGAATCATGGCGCCACTAGCCTACGCTATAGAAATGGGGTTTGGTTAGAATGGCAAAACTATGGATCAAATGAATGATTCATAACGGTACAAAAAGTTAAATAAAGTATTGGGGGGAGTACCGTCAAAACACAGTAATGACACTCATAGAAAGTACCACATTTTAATGTAATGTTTTGGGCCCCCTTCATCAGACCAAATTACCTAAAAAGATCTGATGAAGGGGGTCCATTTCATCTAGAAAGGGTTCATACAGGACAGAGACAACATTCAGTATCACTGGCAGCAGGGCTTGTGGTTTAAAGAGCCACTCTGTGATTTTCATAACATATTATTTACCTTTGATACGAACCTAAATGTTATATGTGGTGATATAAAATCAAAACATCTTAACTTTTCATGTCCAAAAGACATATTTATGACAAATACTGGTTTTCCATGAAAATCTAAAAAAGCCTTATAAATGCACAGAGGTGTAGATATCATGTCCACTTTACATGGATACTAGTTATATAACCTAACAAACACTATCAACTCCTAACTACCCTCCTGGCTGTTTTAGATAAGTCTCCAAAATTACGTTTGACTATTTGATGCGCGCCACTGTCTGTTTTTCGATCATAATTGCTACGTTCTACCATCATATTGTCACTGTAAAAAACCAACAAGCTTTAAAATGTGTTTTTAGGTAATAGTCGATACTTTGTGATCAAATGACACCATTGATTAAGTTTGGCATATATGACTCCAACAACTCACGGAGTGGCTCTTTAAAATCAGATACACCCGGTAGCTGTTGATATATAGTCTACTGCAATACTAGGTCTCTATACTCTCCCTTAGATTTATATTCAGGGTTTTCAGACAGGTTTTCATACAGGTTTTCATACATGGTTGTAATAACACTACATCTTCATGGGCAGAAAAGATTATGGTTTAAAAACAAGTATGCTTATACATTAATTTGTAACTTGGTACCGGTGCCATTGAAACTAATCAGCAATTGGCTGATGATCGTTTCTTAAAACTTAGCTCTTTATATTGTGCTGCCAATTAAATTGCCTTTAGATTTCTATATTTTCTATTTTGCCACCATATTGTTTGTTCTGCTTACTGCATTGGAATGTCAGTTTATGATTTCTTTAAGCGAAGAGATTTTATGATGCTTCTGCTTCTTGTGCTCACCATATGTTGTGCCAACATTGTCCTGAGCGCTTGTGATTGGTCCCCAGATTTTTGGTCGTTTTGCAACTGAAAGCAAATTTTATGATAAAAAATTTATGATTCACATAAATAAGACAAAATATTCACAGGAATAGGTAGAAAAACCTGTTGAATGATTAGGATATGTCAAAAATGGCAATTACCTACATGAATGATTAGAATATATCCACGAAAGATGATTTTTACTTTGAGGAATGATTAGAATATTTCCACGAAAAAGATGACAATTACTAACTGGAATAATTAGAATCTGTCTAAGAGAAAAATGACACTAACTTAGTTGAATGATTAGTATATGTCCTGTAAAAGATGACAATAACTTACTGGAATGATTAGAATATGTCCAGGTGGTCCAGGGACACCGTTAGATCCAGGAATACCGTCTCGGCCAGACAAACCCTTGAAATAGAATAATGCTTAATATATTAACAAATATTTTCTACAGAGATTGACAGATATTGTAAATCAATATGTGCAAATACCTGCATCCTTACTAAAAAAAAAACTGGATCTGTAGATAACTAAACAAAATAAACATACCTCATTCCCTCGATTACGACCCCGGCCCCGAAGATAAACTGGGCCATGAATACAACCAGAGGGGGTGCTGATTGGATACACCCCGGGGAAACAGATATCAAACTGGACTTTGAATAGAACCTAGGCCTCAAATAGGGATGCCTTACAATTAGAACCCAGGAGTTGTATTTGAGAAAGTACTGATCAATATGTGTTTTTTACCTCTAAGTTTGATAATTGTCGTCAGGCAGATACAATAAGTAAATGTTTACCTGTAACTTTGATAATAGTGTGTTGGGCTGATATAGGATGTAATTTTTACCTCTAACTGTGATAATGGTGTGTTCGGCTGATACAAGATGTGACTTTGACCTCTAACTTTGATAGTGGTATGTCAGGCTTATACAGGATGTGACTTTGACCTCTAACTTTGATAGTGGTGTGTCAGGCTTATACAGGATGTGACTTTGACCTCTAACTTTGATAGTGGTGTGTCAGGCTTATACAGGATGTGACTTTGACCTCTAACTTTGATAGTGGTGTGTCAGGCTTATACAGGATGTGACTTTGACCTCTAACTTTGATAGTGGTGTGTCAGACTTATACAGGATGTGACTTTGACCTCTAACTTTGATAGTGGTGTGTCAGGCTTATACAGGATGTGACTTTGACCTCTAACTTTGATTTTGGTGTGTCAAGCTAATACAGGATGTAATCTTGACTCTTAAGTTTTATATTAGTATGTCATGCTTCAACAAGATGAGAATATTACTTCTGAGTTTGATATTGTAGTGTCACTCTGATACAGGATGTGATTTTTTACATTTATGTTGGTTATTTGTGTCTCAGAGATTGATTTTAATCATTGGGCTGATTTTGTAAAAGTCATATGATACTCTTCCTCAGGTGATAATCTCTATTTTTTAAATTAATTTATTTATTTTTTTCATATTTATTTTCCCCAGTTTCAAGTTGCTTACATACAAGTCTACATCTAGGTAAATTATCCACTTATAAATTTGCATATGAAGATCTTCATATTTTTCAGTTTAAACAGTGTTTTATAAACAGGGTGTGGATGACAATTGTATATTATATCTGTATCAAAATATTATTCAAAGTTTCAATTTCTCTATTTTTGTACTCACAGTGTCACCAGTGTCTCCAGGGGGTCCAGTAGGGCCGCGGATACCAGGGGGGCCTGGGGGGCCCTGCAAGCGGAATGGAGATAGAATAACTCTTTCTGCACAATGTGCAAGAAACATGACTATTAATATGAAAATATTATACCTTTGTATGAAATAAGCTTGAAAATTTATTATAATTTGATGTAAATGGCAAAATTATAGTAAAATAATAGAAACACCTCATGCATGGCAGATGGGCACTGGTTATAGATAAACATTGGGATATCAATAATAAGAAAAAATGAAAAAGCCATAAATGAACAAAATTATATAAATTGGTCTATAAGAATGAATTCATTTGTGACATGACATTTAAGATTATTCATCATAGGACAAAATTCAAAAATGTTAAAAGAAAGTCACTGAGATTTTATTTATTTGAATTGAAATTAACTTATGTTTTATCTTATTTTGAACATTAAGAACTAACTTACAAATTTGTATGCTAAATCTTGTAAATCAGCTGATCCAAAGTCAACGTTGATACCAGGAAGCTGGAAAAAATATCAAAATTGATAATTTTTAGTCTTAGACAAAATTTATGAATAAAAGATAACACTTCATTGAAGAGTATTTCACCTTATATATATTTAAGATGCTATATATGTATATAGTAATTTATTGCTATAATCCATTGATAGCCAAAATATATAATATCTGGAGCAGCTGATAGATAAACAACATAAGGGGGTTTGAAGTGCAAACAAGTTTTACCTGCGTATCCTGAAATATTCTAAATATCCAAACTTTACCAGAGGCCATTAAAATGATTTGAACATTTGAAAATCTAATTTGTGAAACAACACTATATCACTCTCCCTTGCTTTATATGCTTTAACCTTGATATTCAAAAAATTTTCTAGGGAAGACCCAATTTTGCCAATGGAGAAATCTAAACTCTTCCATCCTAGTAGATCAACAGAGTTTTATAAGCGTAACTTCTATCATCACCTGATGCCTCAAAACAGCCAATAAAAAGAATCCTAGATATTTACAATGGCGATATGTGGAGGACATGATGTAGAGTTCATATATTGCTCAATACCCATCCAATATTTCAGTGGGTGAAAAAATTATATACACCCCTCAACACCATGAAGAATTTGTTTTGATTGTTATCAGGGAATGCAGGAGCTATGCCGATAATACTCATCCAATTTTTCATTGGGTGAAAAAATGATATACACCTCTCAACACCATGAGGCATTTGTTTTTATTGATATTAGGGTATAGAGGATCTATGTTGATGGATAATACTCATCCAATGTTTCATTGTGTGAAAAAATTATATACCCTCTCAACAATACGGGGCATTTGCTGTGATAGATATCTGAGTATTCCAGGAGCTATGCAGATAAAAATACACTGATCTAACAGAATGTCTTTCTTCTCTCTTTGAAGATTTTTTATTCCTGTAAATTCCATTCAGAATGCTTTTTTACTAATTATTTACATCATGTTAGGACAGTTCAGGTAAGAAAATTTGTTATTGTTTGTTACCTGTGATGGGTCTACAATGGTCTTTGTTTCATTTACTGGAACTTTTGGGGTTTTATCTTTCTTCTTTTTATTTTTCTTCTTATTATCTTTAAAAGGAACATCACACTCTGGGGTGTAGTATGTGCAGTGTTCCTTGGCGGCCTTCGGGTCCGGAATGATCAACAGGTCTTGTAAATCTCCCTGGAAACCAAAAACAAATTCATTAAAATTCTGTAAATACTTTGTCCAAAAAGATTACCTTAATCAGTGGCAAATACAACGTATTTTTAATTCTAACCAGTCAAATGTTGATATCAACTACTATGATTTACTCAACTGCCCTGAATCTCAAAAGGATTTTCCACAGTGTTAACCTTCATACTGTGGTAGGCATCAGTGCTTGTAGATCTACAAATAATTCACAACAAAGCAGGTGGCAATATCTTTTAATCATACATATTTTTATCCAAAAACACTAATTGTTTAAGTTTTCTTAAATCATATTTTCAGAAAATACTAATCGACTGAATTATTCATAATCCATGACAGGCTTTATATAATTATGGAATTATTAATTGCCCATGACCTCTTAATAAGTCAATGGAAGGAAAAATTTCAGCTTAGTGTTACATTTTATTTGAAGGTGTATGTTTTAAATATTGTATTGTCTTATCTAGTTAAATAAACTTTCACTCTGTTGAATTAAAGAGCTTAAAAACTCACATCTTCACATTTCATAATACACAAAGAGCCATTTATTTATTATATAAGCATGTCAAAAAACAGGTTCCAAGATTTTTTAAAATTGCACAAAAAAAATTTGTTAACGGTAACACAATAAAGACTAATGTGAATAAATGTCATTCATTGGTAAAGGTCACATCAATTACTTTTAATCCTTGCAAAAAATTTACATTTACCATGCCTTCTAGAACCCCAAAAATAATTCAAGGCCAATGTTGAAGCCAAAAAAGTATTGAATAGTTAAGACAATCTAATTTTGCATGCTAAAAATGGTACTTCTGATTCTTTAGTCCTTACTATACTATTTGATACTTAACTTTTCGAATTTTGCATGGTTATGTTTCTACCATGATGACCTAAAATGATCATTAGGTCATGCTTCCATGGTCTTAAATTGTACTCAAAGTCATGTCAATACAGCAATCCTTTGCCCTTTTAATAGATAATGTTGACTGCACGGGTATAATGGGACCATTTTCCTTTTGCCCTTAAAGGGCATAATGGAATGGTCCAGTCTGCTAAAGGGCATAAGGGAGTAGTTCAATCTGCTAGAGGGCATAATAGAATAGTCCTGTCTTCTTAAGGGCATAATGGAATAGTCCAGTCTGCAAAAGGGCATAATGGAACAGTCCAGTCTGCAAAGGGCATAATGGAATAGTCCAATCTGCAAAAGGGGATTAAAGAAAAGTCAAGTCTGCTAAAGGGCATAAAAGAATAGTCAAGTCTGCTAAAGGACATTATAAAACAGTCCAGTCTGCTAAAGGGCATAATGGAACAGTTCAGTCTGCTAAGTTCATAATGGAATAATCCAGTCTGCTAAAGGGAATAATGGAACAGTTCATTCTGCTAAAGGGCATAATGGAACAGTCCAATCAGCTTACAGTAAAGATTGCTTCCTCAAACAGCTGATGTCCGACAAAGATGACGCCACTAGTAGCGAAGTCGACGGGTAGACTACGGCCGAGTGTCTTTGCTGGCTGGGGCTTGCAGTTGTGGAATAATTTGATGGTGTCTCCTTTCACGCTAATAGCCACTCGCTGCCAACTGCAATGTAATCAAACAGGGTATTAGAATTGTGCAGGTAAGAGAGACAAAGTTATTATTTCTTTGAGAAGCAATTATAAAAGTTGAAAATAGAAATGGAAGTTTTGATAGTACTAATGATACTTACAAATTATGCCAATACTATTTCACATGTCACATGATGTTGTGCCCTTTAAAAAAAACTTTTTTATGTTTTTATAAAAAAGCTATGTGTACAACTTTCACTATTAGGCTATGATGTGTATCAAGTTGATTATAGAACTGTGTGAAACAAGGAACCCTTTTGTTTTTTTCTCCCTTATTACAATTTGTCATGATTTCCCTCTTTAAAATCTCTTAAAAGTTATTGTGTTTAATTTTTTAATGATTTTTTCTCTCATGCATAAGAATTAACTAGTGCTTCAGATAGAATCTCTTGCAAAATGGTCGGTACGCTCACAACTATCACAATTTGATCAAGTCTTCTCTCTTTCTTACATTCCTAACACTTCCTCAAAGTTATTTTATGATAACATAATCGTAATAAACAACTTTGCTCACAAAAAAGAAAAAACAAATTCCTCACACTTGAAAAGGAACAAGTTCATCTTCTATACCATAAGTTCTATACCATAAGTTCTATACCATTAGTTCTATACCATAAGTTCTTTATCATTAGTTCTATACCATAAGTTCTATACCATAAGTTCTATATACCATAAGTTCTATACCATAAGTTCTATACCATAAGTTCTATACCATTAGTTCTATACCATAAGTTCTATACCATTAGTTCTATACCATAAGTTCTATACCATTAGTTCTATACCATAAGTTCTATACCATAAGTTCTATACCATAAGTTCTATTGCATAAGTTCTACACCAAACAATTGCCTTTTTGTCAATGAAATGGTTTAACTTGTCGTCGATCAATCATTATTTCAGTACATAAAGGCCTGTAGAACGTACATGAGTAGATCACAATATCACATTCATCCTACTTACAATCCATCGTTCAATTTTATTTTGTCAAATTCGGTAGCGTTGCCCGGTCCAGGAACGCCGTTGCGGTCAGTGTACGTGAAGCGGACGGGTTCACCCACGGAGAGGGACATAAGCTCCTGGGCCTCTTTGTCACTGTAGATGGTGAAGAGTTTTCCCTGAACCTCCTCGTCCGCTCGGAACGTGGCAATGATGGAGAAATCATTAGGAAATCCATCTGAATTTAAGAGTGGATAAGGTTCATGTGGAATTTCTACCAACTTTGTGACAAATGACAGCTCCGGGAAAGGAGTTAGTAGTGGATTTAGTGTTATTTTTACTTTATCAATATATTAGAAAAGTTTTATTGTATTAAACCTTCATAAAACCTTTGTTGTTATTAATGTATACTGAGTGCAGCATTAGTGTTGTTCATGTTCACACAGGAGAACATTGTTGAGATTCATGTTTACTGAGTAGAACATTGTTGACATTCATGTTTACTGAGTAGAAGATAGTGTGGTTCATGTTTACTAAGTTAAACATTGTTGTGGTTCTCTTTTAACACTTAGAACATTGTCGTAGTTCTCTTTTACCGTGTAGAACATTGTTGTGGTTCCTGTTTAATATGTAGATCAGTGTTGTGGTTCACAATTGCTATATAGAACATTGTGTGGTTCATGTTTACTAATTTAAACATTGTTCTGGTTCACGTTTACCGAGGAGAACATTGTTGTGGTTCTCTTTTAACACTTAGAACATTGTCGTGGTTCATGTTTACTATGAAGATCAGTTTAATGGTTCATAATTACTACGTAGAACATTGTTGTGGTTCATGTTCACTAAGTTAAACATTGTTCTGTTTCATGTTTACCAAGGAGAACATAGTTTTGGTTCTCTTTTACCACTTATAGAACATTGTTGTGGTTCATGTTTACTATATACTAGTAGATCAGTGTTATGGTTCATAATTGCTATGTAGAACCTTGTGTGGTTCATGTTTACTTATAAGTACATTATTGTGGTTTATTTTTACTAAGTAGAACATTTTGTGGTTCATGTTGATGTAGTAGAAACTTGTTGTAGTTCATGCATACGAAATAGAAATTTGCTGTGCTTCATGTTCACTTGGTAGAACATTGTTGTGGTTGATATCTACTAAATAGAACATTGTTGTACATGATCACATATCTAGTTAGCTTGTTATGTATAGAGCATGAGAAATAATAATGTCTCCCAAGATTGTGAAAAAGTGTTGCATTTAATACTTATAAAAGCTAGCACAAAAAAGGTTAACCACTCTAGAAATCAATGGTCATTAGCAACAATATACAATTATAGACTGGTGATGAGGTCAATACCTGTTTTTATAGACCTGAGGAAAGCAATATTGACAGAGGACAAAGTCTGAGGTCATTTTTGCTTTCCTCGGGTCTTTAAAAACAGGTATTGACCAAATTCACAAGTCCATAACTGTTTTATTATGTTTCGAAAAATTGACGTCATAATGTCTATTTCAAGTCAATATCACTTTTGGTTGGACTCGGAGTGAAGTCAATATGCTTTTCTGTCGACTGACATGTGAACGCTTCTCGACCAATCAGATCGCCGGAAAAATAAGCTTACATAATAATCATTAATCATGAACTGCTACTCACAAGGAAAGACTTCATCAATCTTTGTGTTGAGCTGAGAACCGGGTTCAATCCTCCACGCCCAATCATCCTCAACTTCTCCGTTCTTCTGCGGTCGATCCCAACAAATTCCCGTCACATTTTCTACTGTAATTTCATCATAATCATCTTCTGCCCACGTAAAGCGATTAATATCCACACTTTCTAATAGATCAACAGAACCTGGAAGAAAAGAAAAAATATCTATTAAAATTTATACATTTTAATTTGTGTTTAGATTTAGAATAGAATAGAATGTTTAGAATAAGAGAAAACATATCTGTACAAGAAATCTGTATATTCAAGAATCAAATTTGAAAATGCTTTTAATTCAAGTATGAAATTAAATGTTATTAATTAGATTGTACATTATTGAGTAACATACACAATTGACTTTAAGAAATTGATATTTTATGTTTAACTTCAAAATATGTTATCATCATGAATTCAATCAACTTCTCAAATCAACTTTCAAAGTATGGTAATATATAGTTTCATTTTCTATCATTTGCTATCTTTATGTAATCTATATTGCAAAATGAATTGACTGTGATATATTGCCAAATTGATCAAGTTGACGATTCACAAATAATGCTTAATTACCTCATGCACATCAACTTATTCTAATTATCTGACAATTTGTAATTGTAATTCAAGATATTACCATCAGCAATAAGGCCTTCAACAGGTAATTTAAAAAATTTATTGACCTTTGTCACAATCGACAAAAGTCTTGACTATTTCAAGTGTTAAACTTACAATCAAAATTTTCAGATTGCGACAGTAAATTTTTCATAACTTGCTTTATTGGTAAATTAAAATACAGTTGATCTGTAACTTATTTCTGTATAAAATAATGCTTGAAGTAAATTATACTTAAAATATTACAAGCTTTCGATTATCCTAAATGAATCTCTAATAGACTACCTAAATCTGTCACAAAACATATGTAATGTTGTAAAACAATAGAAAAATAAGTGAGTGGCTTATTGTTTATTGTTATTGTTTTCGCAATATTTCAGCCATTAGTGGCATAGAAATAATAAGGAAGGAAAATTGGCGTTTTTTGATAGATATCAATTAGTGTGAAAATCGACCACAAATCATCAAAGTCTTTCAATGGCATATGGATATGCACTACATAAGGAAGGTAAGATTTTCTGGATAACACCAATTTTCTGGATAACAACATTTTTCTGGATAAGAAATTTTTTCCTGGATAACAAATTCTGTTATCATCCAGGAAATCTAGTAATCCAAAAATTATCATTTTCTTATCTAAATATATTTTTATAATTTCAAATTTCAAGATGTATATTTGTTACGATTTTTTTCCATAACACATTCGCCAGTAGAGGGTTGAAGTTTGCCACTCTTTTAATCCATGTTAAAGCAAAGGAAAATATATGGTCACTTCATTCAACATGAGAATCACAAATTGCTAATCTTCCGCCTTGATAACTATATAACCATTAAACAAATAATTCAAGCAACTTTTCTTCTTGAAGGATAAAGATATTCCCCATTTATATTCGATATTTATATATTTATATGCAAGTTTTGAAACAATCCATAGTTTGAATATCTCCCACACATGTAACCAATAACACCATCATATTAAGGTTATTTCTAAACTGTAACGCCTTCATTCAAAATTTCTTTTCTGAAAATGACCCCAACTAAACATTTAACATGAAAGAAATTGCAGCTAATTGAAACAAAGGCAGTAGATAGGAAATCATTAAACGCGGAGAATGCTGGGGTCACAGAATGCCTCGAAAAAGGAAGTTACACACCGCCCCTAAGAGCTGATAAAGGTTAGTGTACTTTTCAAAATTTATCAGTTTCCACAAAAATTAAAAATGTCTAGCCTGCAAATAGAAATTCTTTGAACAATTTAAAGAAATATTCTCTAATTGTATAAAAATTGTTATTGCCAAGGCTAGATCAAGCCTTTCATAAAGTTGAGTTATGATATTGAATAAGTCTTTATCGAGAGTCATCGAGATGCTACTGAATTTTTCATCACAATTTTATGAATTTTTTTTGTTCCACTTTTTTTAAGTACAGCAAATTATATAAAACATTCGCAACAAATCATTTTTGTAAATTTTAGCATTGTCACTGGACCTGAACAGTACAGTTGATTACGAATGGTCTGTGACCAGTAATGGCAACTGGACCAGAATTTTACAAATCTGTTGGGGTTACAGTTTGAAAAGACTCTCGTTTTTGTTATATTATAATAGTTTGCCAACTCTCTCTGAATATGCGTAAGTGACAATGTCTTCTAATTAAGGTAGCTTCTGAAAATAGCATCTTTGATGACAAGAGAAATTGCATTTAATGGATCCTTACCTCTTGAAAGGAAACCTAGAAGAACATTTCTCTTAGTATATAAGTTTATGATTATTGGCAGCATAGAATAGTACATCATTATATAAGAATAATCAAGGTGTTGAGGGGAATATGAGGAATTATTAATAATCTTTCCAGAGTTAATAATCATGATTATTATACTTTTAGATAAAAAGGATTAAAAAGTCCTGAACTATTGAAAAATTTGACCTTCAAACATATGTTGCTATGCTTCCATAATTCAGTGCTCAGTCGAAAACAATCAAACATATAACCCTGCAGAAATAATCAAAGATATCAAGGAATTTTTGAAAACCACAAATTCTATATATTGCTGTATTTGTACTTAAATATCCCATCTGGAAACGTGATGTTCCCAAAGTGTTCCCCGCTGTTTGCTGACAGGGTAGGTGCCATGTGTCAAAACATTTGGGGAACAGGGAAAAGATACACTTGGCCTGCTAGGGAGAGAGAAAACAATGTTTAAAGGGATTTAATCAAGTCCACTAGTCTATGTGTATCTTTAAACAGTTGAATTTTCTTAAAGTCATACCTCCTGAAGATGGAGATTATTGCTAAACTTATCTGTCGATGTACTTTTCAAGTACATATTACATATCTCATGATGAAATGCTTAATCTTTGAAACCCAACGATAATCTCATTGAGATATGTTCATCCAGTTTGAATTAAAAATTTGCAAAATATGTGTTGTACAGCTTTATATCTGTAAAAAATAAGTAAACAGACGGATGGACAGATTAATTGAACATGCCATTGATCACTTGGATAAATTATTCCAATATCTCTGCCTTCTTTATTTGAGTACATAGCTATCTATAAAATATTCAATATTCTATTATATAGTATTATATCACTTCTGGGTAATGTTATTGATGGTATTTCTTAAACCATTGCAGCTGTACAATAGACTATACAGTAGATTGAGTTGATCTTTGTAGGTAATTGTATTGATGATATTATTACAGACAATTGAAAAAAAAAGATAAATATATGGTTTTAAGTATTGATGCTGTATATGAAAACAGTATTTCTTATATTTAAGACTATTGAGGCCATATAATAAACTCTCTTGTATTCAATATAGATGTTATGTGAGTAATGGTATCGCTGACGTTCCTAAGAGTGTTAGACTTATAAGAAAAAGTTAAGAGTATAATCAATAATGAGGAGATGTAAGAAATGGTATTACTTAGATATTTAAGATCTTTGTGACTATAAGTAAAGTATAGACAATTTAGAGATGAGTGAATAAGTTAGGTGGGGTTTAACGTTGCTTTCAAGATTATTTCACTTATATCGCGGCTGATAGTATAATTGCAGGGAGAAAGCCCGCAACACCATGGTGGCTATGCATTGCGGTGAAACCTGACTGCATGTAGAACAGTTCAGACGAAGTTGCCGAGCCCCTGGCGGGATTCAAACCACGGATCTCTCAATCCGAAGCCAAACGCGCTAACCACTGCGCTATCCCGCCCCCCATTTACAAATGATTCAGTTTGAGTGATGTAACTGTAGATATTAAAAAAAGGCCTCCTAAAAGGAAAATATTCTCATATTGATGTGGCTGAAAGGTAAAAGAAAGAGTTTTTAAAATTGATGTTGTGTATATATATATATAAGTAAAGTGATATTTCAGACAACTGTAGCTAACTGATAATTATAGGGTATTCAGTATTTTTTCTGTATAAGCAACAGTATTTCTGATATTTCAGACAATTGTTTCTATAAGATAAATTGAAGGGTATTCAGTATTGATGCTATGTGAGCAATGGTATTGCTGTAATTCACAAGACTATTGTGGCTCTATCAACAGTGGTCATGATGGTATTTGGAAGCGTGTGTTAAATGTGTTATCACTGACACCCCTATAACTCACCCCACATGTGACACGTGTAGCCCAGTGTTGTCTGTTTACACAGGGAGAGGAGCTAAACACATGTGTGTCCATGTGTGTGTGTGTGTGAACATGTCAGACTGACCATATTTAAATAAGTTACGTCCCTTTACATAAAGACTTCCTTTCATGTCTACACAAAACTGTTTATGGATAAATGTTGATGATAGCTTATAAATGTATATTTTGTATCCAATTTTCAAAATTCAACATCTTATTTTTACCATGGCTTCAAAAGGTATTCTGTAACAAGCTTTTGGCACTTAACCTAATTTCTATGCTGCCCCAGTTTTTATTTTTGGGTAACTGAGTGTGAAATCAGCTCAGATGGAACACTGCTTGAATCTCAAACCAGTGAACGAATGAATACTTATATTCAACCTGTGGCCATCTTACAAAGAAATGTATACCTTTGCTATTGTATTAATTGTAGGGTACCATTCTGGACAAATAATTTAAAGGACCCACATAAATGGATGTAAGTAAACCTTTCCTGAAAGGGTATTATTCACAAAAAGAACATCTGAAGAATCCTCGGTACGCTACGTCTTAGTCTTCGCTGATTTATCACTCAAAGTTCTAATTTTGTAGAAAGTATTACATATTCTTCAAACAATTTGCTCTCTCAGTGTCTCCACATGAAATAAAAATGGTTTTGAACAGAGATTGATCTGACTTCAGAGTCTGATAGTTGAGCTACATTGTATGTATTAATACATTGTAAAAGATTTTGGATAAAAAGAGCAATCCTGAATTAATCCCTTGTGAAACAGACAAATCAACCAATAAGAATCAAGTATCTGGCACTTTCTTGGTATAATATCTACTAATTAACAAATTATCCTCTTCCTATGTCCATGAAAATAACAGTTTATGCTCTTCAGACTGATTTCATAGGGGGCGGGATAGCGCAGTGGTTAGCAAGTTCGGCTTCGGATCATGAGGTCCGTGGTTCGGATCCCGCCAGGGGCTCGGCAACTTTGTCTGCAGTAGGGAACTGTTCTACACGCAGTCAGGTTTGGGTGCAATGCTTCACTGAATTTCAGCGCAGTATCACCCATGGTTCACTAGTTCCATCTGATGCTCGCAGGTTTCACCGCAATGCATAACCACAATGGTGTTGAGGGCTTTCTCCCTGCAAAAAATCTAGCAGCCGCGATATAAGTGAAATACTCTTGAAAGCGGCGTTAAACACCAACTCACCTCACCTCACCTGATTTCATAAATAATCTTCCAGATTGTAATGATAAAATAAGATTAAGAAATCTTTCTGTCTCAGTATCTTGAAATGCAAAAAAATTCTTACTTGATAAAACAAAGTGAAACAAAGTTGAGAATGCATGCATAAACATATGTTTGACGTAAATTTTAACTTTGAACTCATGAACACTACTTTGGGTTGTCATTGACGATGAATATTACAGTTTAATGCTGTGAAAAAGAAAGAAAAAGTATATGTAGTCAAAAAAAATTTAATTTGAATAAAAATTGCAAAGTCTTCTTAAAATTGATAAAGGGAAAATCTCCAATATAACCTTTGAAGATCGAGCTTTCAGAGTTTTACTTTCAAACTTACACAGTTTCAGGCTGAACTAACTGTTATTATCCAAATAATCCATAAAGATGCAAAATTGTCTTAATTTCATGCTAAATGTAACTAGAAGTGTTCTTGAAGCTGAAAAAGATTTGCACGAAATAAAAAACCCAGCCCACTTGTAACAGAGAACAGTGGGAAGAAATAGTCTGGGTAACCTCCACGTGTAGAGAATTGGTTTGTGAAAGCATCTTTACAACATGGAAATTTAAATCAATAAGGAGACTGTTGGGCAGGCTATAGAGATATGGAACAGAGCTACAGGTTTTAATAATGAATTTGAACTTCAAGAAAAAACATATCATTGTTGCCTTCAAATCTGATAAACCTCAACAAAGCATTTTAGCAGGGGAAGCATTCATATTTCAAACAAGTTTTCAGTGGGGCATATTCTTCAAAAGAATAAGTTTTCGCATGGGATTATATCACACGAAATACATCATCTGTTCAAGAGTGCACTTCAACTTGATTATGAAAAAAATTATATTTGAGCTGTTTTGTTAAAACAAAAACTGGAGTAATCCTTACATGTGAGACAGAGTATGTTCCTGGAGTATAATATATAAACATTTGCCAATGATGTTATCTTAATTGGATGCTTTGAAAATCACACATTTCAAAGCTTCAAGACATGATTTGTAAACAAACATGCCAATGATGCAAACGTAATATTCAAAACTTACATACAGTAGATACAACAACATTTAACAAGTATAATGGATTGGAATTATACTTCTGAACATTAATGGCATTTTATTAAATACTAAATATCAAGATTTTTCCTTCTGGCAATGAAAGTGCAAGTCTAGCCAAATAATTAGAACTTAACTCAATACAAATGGTTTAAAAAATAGTAAACATTTTCTGTGTCACTTTCTGTTCAGAGTTTGATAGCTGCTTTTTTAATGAATTCAGAATATGTTTTAATTTTTGTCATTGGCACCTTGATAATTTATTTTCCATTGATTTTTTCTGAAATAATCAAAACCCTAATGAATTTTCCAAAGTAAAGTTGTAGGAAGTTTTAGCTTTGTCAATGAAACTTATAATAGTCAACCTACCCCGCTAACAACAGGAAATGATGACGGCTGGTTTTTCACATGATGACATGTCAATGACATTTGACCCTTTGACATGCATACATACAACATACAAACTTAGAAATTGAAAGCAAAAGGAATAATGTTTCACCATTAAGAAAGAGAGAAGTTTTAAAAGCCATTGAGCTTGTTTTTCCCTCAATATGTATCAAGCAAATTAATTATTACAAATCTTATACTTGAAAAAAAACATCAAAACATCAATAAAAATTTTCAAGCATCAAAACATTAAAACAGCTGGATAAATAATCACAAACTAGTCTCAGTTTATTCTAGACACAATGTATAATATTTTGAACCCAGCTTAAGACCAAATCACAGAAACTGTCAAGCACATGTTTGGCTAGAAATGTCAAGAGACCATACTTTCTTTGGGAATTGGAAAGAATAAACATTCTAGCTTCCAGAAGAAATTCCAACATGTATATAACAATGTTTTAGAGGGCACACTGAGTCTGTAGCCATGGGTAACCAAATGCACCGAATCTGTAGCCATTGGAAACCAAATGCACTGAGTCTGTAACCATGGGTAACCAAGGACTTCAATTGAAAAAAATCAGGAAAATAGAACATTGATGTCAAATGTTTTAGTTCACAGACGATTCCATTGCACATTGAAACAAAGCTTATCCTTTAACTGTTTTTAGTAATGTCACATGATATTTTTATTTTGACATTAAGATATTGCATACTTCTTTTGCATCAAATGCATACACAATAATCCCCCTCCCCAACAATTCTTGCCAAACATCATTTTAATCTTGTAGCCTCAAAAGATCCAGGAGAAAAGCGGTTATACATATAGCAGAGTGTTCCCAAATGCATACTACCTAAAAGGGGAACAGAGTATGTTGCTGGGGTCAAATATGTAAAACTTTATAAATGGTGTTATTTCACCGACAAGTAGTGATCCTTCTGAAAATTAAGATCTCAGTGCTTATCAGTTACCATAGTGACAATAAACAGGAAAAATATCGAGATTTATGATAAAAAAACGGACAATAGCATGCGCCAATAAAGACTCAAACGTAATTTTAGAAACTTATTTACAGCAGACATTACGAGATATATAGGTTGGTATACAGTAGTAGGTCATTTAACTAATACATAATATTTGACTTCTTAACGTTTATTTGACCATTTTAAAATCTACATTCGAAAACAAGAAAATGTCATAATTTTGGCATTTAAGATATTTAGATAAACGATTTAAACTTAACTTAGGTCATATTATATTTTGGCTCTATCTAAACCACAGACAAAATTAATGAAACTTACTCTGTGTCACTTTAATTAGAGACAATGTTGTATTACTAGGTCTTAGAAAACAGGATTCAAAAATGAATATTAACATTTGATAAAAGCTGTTCAACTGGAAGCTGATAGGTGCAAAATGACCTCATAAAAATTTACCTGATACAATCCTACAATGGTCTCAAACTTCATATTAACACTGCTTACATCATTTTTCTGTTTACCAAGTTTTATTTGCCAACCCAATAAACATACAGTTTACAAAACATAGATGAACTCACAGTTCAATGATTAAATTAACATTCTCTACTTTAGACGGAAACATATAAACTTGGATAACCATTTTAAATATGCATATTTATGTGTATTACAAATTCAGTTTTACTGAATATATTGGAATTTTTCTAAACATATGCTTGTTATTTGCAAACAAAAGAACGTATTTCCTCTCCATGGAATTTCTCCAACAAGAAGACCACATGGGTCAGCGGTATCCGCTGGGTCACGGCTAGAGGCTGTCACACACAAGATAACTGAGTCTGCAGTGTTTAGTGCATATAGGTTAACATTAAAGGGACTATGCATATTTTTTTAAACATCATTTCATCTAATTTATCCACATAAAAATTAGTTTATGTCAAATTTATAATCTTTGAAGGGTCAAATGTCATTAGCCAACTAAATCATCCTTAGTCATAGAGGAAATGTCAAAGTAAACCAGTGGCAGCCATTTTGGAGTGAAAACCTTTTAAACTTTTAAGGTAGGGAAAAGGATTAGCATAGCTTAAAAAATCATTGTCTTACAGTTGGAAACATCTTTTTATTTTTTCATGAGATCACTTTATTTTTCTAGAAATCCTCATCTATCGCCGCTTTCAAGAGTATTTCACTTATATTTCAGCTGCTAGAATTATTGAAGGGAGAAAGCCAACAACATCATTGTGACTATGCATTGCAGTGAAACCTGCGAGCATCGGCTGGAACTAGCAAAATACGGGTGTTACTTCACTA
Source organism: Phorcus lineatus (assembly GCA_921293015.1). Lineage (NCBI taxonomy): Eukaryota > Metazoa > Mollusca > Gastropoda > Trochida > Trochidae > Phorcus > Phorcus lineatus. Next base: position 9,921,161 of record OV121097.1, on the reverse strand, counting down.
AAATTCAGTGTAGCATTGCACCCAAACCTTACTGCATGTAGAACTGTTCTCTACTGCAGACAAAGTTGCTAAGCCACTGGTGGGATTCAAACCTTGGACCTCTTGATCCAAAGCCAAAAGCGCTAACCACTGTGCTAACCTGCCTCTTCTATCCTATAAGAACAATGAATTAAAAAGTTTCCCTAAAATACTATCATTGTATATACTTTGTTATACTTAATTAGGCCTTCATTCTGTGAAAATGCTTTGAAGCATTTAAAGTTTTGTATATATTTACCATTGCGTAGTAGTTACTTCATCCATAAACGAGAGGTGGATCTAGTTACACCACACCTGATCGCTGTTTGATTGACAGCTGAATTCGTCGAGGACGATAGTCTAGATCCATCTCGAGTGATTGGATGAAATAACTGCTTTGTACCATGCCCACATTGCACGTTGTCAAAATCTGAACGAGATCTGCGCGGGATATTTGAATTTGTGGCGGTGTGAAACTGAATGATTACAATGTCGAGTAACAATTGGGATGATATGTTTGACGACCTTACACTGTCACAAATAATGAAAAATGGATTATCTTTGTTAGTTCAATTTGTTTGAATGTGTATTGTGCTCGTTGCCATCATAACTTGAATTACTTGTCATTTTTTAGAAAATTTACATCCTTTTCAAGTAATTCCTTAAGGGCATGAACAATAGGCGTGGCATGCTAAACTGCAGTGAGCCAATGATATAGATACGGTCAATGGTTACTTCAGGCCGTGGTGTCACTATTAGATACACCACGGCTGACATCACAGAGACTGACGCGTGGGCATGGTACAATTTTGTGATATGTAAGCCTTCAAATTGGGTAATAAGGAAGCGAATTCTTTGAGTATTTGAAATTAAATGCTCTAGAACATCATTATCATTATACATTTTGAGACAGGAATTTTTTTTACAAAAATGCAGAATGAAGGAAAAAGCTCTACCTAAGCCCAAATTTTTACCAAAAATGGTCTGCCATTAAAGAGAGAGTACAGTCGGCTTTTGGTCAGACATTTTTTTGTGTGCATTATGTGAAAGAAAGCCTGCTTTTCTGTTACCAATAAAAGAAAGATAAAGATGTAAAGATAATATTCTATGTAAAGATAGAATTTCCATTTATTAACAAATAATGACAAGACTAAATATTGCCTTGACATGCTGTTGCAAGGCTTTTGAAACCTAAAACACTGATAAAATCTTCATTTCTGAATGTTTTTCATCTTGAGTGAAGTTGAACTATTCTTTGTCAAATTGTAGAATCTCAGGATCATGCTTCAAAGGAATTAATTAAATAATGAATTTATAACATAAATAATATATATATATTCACAACAATGGCCCATCAAGTTTTGTTTCCACAAAAATAATTGACATGACTTTCCCTTTAAATCCTGAAACAAAAACATGCTGTGTAACTGGGAAATTGTTACAGAAATTTGAATATTCGAGACAGCTCAGAATGTTCAAAGAATATTTTTTGTCATTTGAGATAGTCATCTGTACTCGGTGTATGAGAAGAGCTTTGTAGAGAAAGGAGTTCGACCTTGTCCAATTTTTAAAAAAAAGTGACAAACGACCTCCAAATAGGTCAACTATTGTAATGCCTTGTCTCTTTTCGCAAGTTTTTTGACACATGACCTCAAAATAGGTCCACTATTGCATAGCTCGAGAGGAAGTACTGAATCAAACCTCTTACATTTAAGGATGCCAATATACCATAACTTTTCATTATACCTAAAATTTTAGAATGAAAAAATCAAAAGTTTAAAAATTCCATCATAACGCCAAAACCATTTCTGGGAAACTCAATACAACTTTCGCTCGTTTTATACTTAATCAATAACTCATTTAATAAAAATAGTATTAAATGGGAGGTTGTTTAGTATCCACTATGTATCAAATGGTATGAAGAGCGAGGTAGCCTTTTAAAAATCATCAGAAGTGATGTCCAATTGGACACAGCCATTGAGAGGGCTCAAGAAGAACAATATTAAATGGAAATTTTGACATGTGAGCCATGCAAAGATACCTGGATACTGCAGTACCATGAATAAATTATTTATTTTGAGTTTCAATGTAGCAGTGCCAAACTAACTATAGAACTATCAGTTGTGCTTCATGACTGAAAAGAATAGCAGTCCTGGGCCTCATTCAGTAGGTCTACACATTGCCAATAAAGATGGGTTGCATTATCTTTAATTTTCTTATTTATACATTATTATGGACTGATTGTTAAGTTTAGGTGTCAACTTCAGTCCTTTGGGGCATTTTTGAAAATTTCATGCATTTTGAATATTGTGAATATCCGTGAATGCTAATTTTTCAAATTGATGAAATGAACAATTATAGAAACTGCACAACATTTAACTTGTAACTTGTTCAAATTGTCAAATCAGAAAAACATTCAATGGTCAATTAGGTATAACTTCGCAAACACAAATCATTTGTGTACAAACTTTTGATCTTTAATCTCAGCTGAAACTATCTTTAACATTACGATTTAACAAATCAATCAAATCTCACCCATCTAATATAGTAGGCAAGCACTGCCAGGGGTGATAAATCTTGGTGACAAATCTTGGTCACAGATGCTCATATGACAATCATCTGACCATTCCAAGATGGAGATACCTTCTATATCCTATTACAGCACTGACGGCATACAAAAAGATGTCTCAGGAAATATTTCCCCTAGTCTCTGAACCTTGAAACTTTTAACCTATTGAGGGGCAGTTTTCCGGAACACTTTTCACTCACAGTTATTCTCCACTACAATGTTGTACATTGGCACCATCAATGTACAATGTGCCAATGTACAAATGTACAATGTGCCAATGTACAAATGTACAATGTGCCAATGTACAAATGTACAATGTGCCAATGTACAAATGTACAATGTGCCAATGTACAAATGTACAATGTGCCAATGTACAAATGTACAATGTGCCAATGTACAAATGTACAATGTGCCAATGTACAAATGTACCAAGGTACAAGATTTTTTTCTTTGATCTGGAAATGATAAGAGGCCTATGAATAAAACTTGATGCATTTCTTAATTTCCTGATAATACTGCTAAACTCATCCAAAATGGATGAAATACAAAAATCATAAGAGTGAATGATTGACATATCTGGAATAGTCTTGCATTGATAAATATAAGCTGTTACAAAGGGTTATGGTGAGGTAGATTTTAAGATATAAGGCAGTCCAAGGTCACACATTTATGAAACTACTTCAGATTTAAAAATCCAATGCAAAATGGAGAGTCATCATATTTCAACCAAAATAATGGAACATATATATATACATATATATGACAAACAGAAGCCTACTTACCCTCCACTTCAGAACAGGAAGAAAGAACTCCCAAGTACAGAGGCTACTGACTTGGCCTGAATCCTTGACCTTAAACTTATTGGAAAGAAGTTGTGCATCCGTACACTAACCATATTATACTAGACTGTACTTTACAATATTTTGTCATACTGTACGTGCCATATTATTTTACCATCCTATACCATTTTACTTTACCATTCTATATTTTATCATTTTACCAAAAAATACCATATCATATTTCACTTAAATCAACCTTAATCCCATATGTCATACCTTCCCAATAGCAAACCTTTTCATACCACCATAACATAACATACCAATTGATGCCTTATCAGACAATGCCATGTCATGTCATGCCATAACATACAAAAATATGATTTAACATGCATGTGATATCAAAAATTACACAAAGCCACCCCTCCCTCAAATGCCTTAGCATTTCATTTTACAAAGTAAGCAAACTATACTAATGATGTCATTATATTCTTATAGCAAACTACGCTATGTTATACAATTCTATAACATTCCTTACTATACCAAACTATTCCTTGCCATGTTACATTATAAAATACATTGATAGTACTATATGGGTATTTTCATATCACATCCTGTATCAGCCTGAGACCCCAATATCAGTCCGAGAGCTTTAGCTAGAGGGCTGATATTGGTCGAGGGCTGATACAGGATGGAATATGAAGATACCAATATCATACTATTTTTATCATATATACTTAAAAAAAGAAAAGAAAACTGTAACAGTCTTAAACTTTAAATGATAACATTAACATGAGTGGCACACCGAGAATCAAAGCTGTTTGACTTAATTACTGTTGTTAACGTCCATAAACACATACGGACTGCTAATCACTGTCACTGTCAGAGCTAATTACTCTGATTCTACGCCTCTTGCAACTTTTGCTTTAATTTTTCTCCCATGATTGTATCAAGCTGAAATATCCGATCAGTAAGAGATTGCAGCGTTCTTTCCGCGATATCAGCCATGTTGAAACGTCAGCTGTACAGAGGGAGACAACTCTAAACTCCTCGCGACTTCGATCTTTTTTTGACGATCGATGCCTAGGGTTCCACGTTCAAGACCCTTGACGACGGGCTGATACAGGTTTTTGCCCTTGATGCCGGGCTGATACAGGTTTTTGCCCATGATGACGGGCTGATACAGGTTATCTGCCCTGTGGGCTGATACAGGTTATCTGCCCTGTGGGCTGATACAGGTTATCTGCCCTGCGGACTGATACAGGGTGCTTGACAGAGGGTCTATCGTACATTCAAAATATCTGTATTTATAAGCAAGTATATGATAAAAAACAATATCAAACTATAGTATAACATACCTAAACTACACTCTGCCATACCATTCGGTGCTATATAAATGCATACCATACCAAACTATGCCTTACTTTACTACAATGAGCAATGCCAAACTACAACCCAACACCCAAACTGAACTATAACATACCTCAATAACCCTATGCAACATTAATCAAATCCATATACCATACTTCACCATACCAATAAAATCCAAACCAAATGATACCTAAACTTAAAATGGTGTAATATAACTGAAACAATACAAGAAGTTACCAGAGTAACCTGATCGTGCAATTATTGTAACAACATACCATAGCAAACCATAGCAAACCAAATGATTCAATCACATACCAAACAATATGATACCAAACCATAGCAAACCATGTGAAACCATAACATACCAAACCATACGATACCATAACATACCAAACCATATGATACAATAACATACCAAACCCTGCTGTACCGTACTGTACCATACCATACAACACCACACCACAATACCATCCCATACAATACCATGCCATAATACCATACCATACAATACCATGCCACAATACCATACCATACAATACCATGCCATAATACCATACCATACAATACCACGCCACAATACCATACCACACCACAATACCATACCACACCATACCACAATACCATACAATACCATATCACATTTTTTTGGACCTGAGTGAGTGTATAATGCCGTTTTTTAAAGAGAGGGAACATAGTCTTTTCTACAAAGGCAGTTTGTTAGCATTGCCAGTACAAACTGAAGCAAAATCATACGTAGAGACAATCAGCTAATTTTGATTAAAATATGAATGAATGGGTTCAACAATAGCGACATGATTTTATGAAATAAGATTCTTCTAAGAAGAAAAATAAAGAAATTTGATGATGAATGTAATAAAACTCAGATTTGGCCTTTGAAAATGCCAATCAAGAAGATGATGACCACAGAAACAATATGTGAAGCTAGGATTGGTTCAAGAACACATGGTCTGATCTCTGAATGAACTACAAACGGCAAAGAAAACCAAACAAAGCCTTGTGACGATGGTCCCTAAAACCATTTCTTCTCTCTATCCAATCCCGAGAACAATTCCTCCTTAGGAGGTGTATAACAACATGCTACTGCTTCCTGACGACCATGTGGAAACCATTTCCGGTGACGAATGAAATGCCAATTTTCTTCAAGTTCAACAATTTAGTTGGGAAACATTGGGCTGTAGATTTGAGAATGTTTATATCAGTCTATGATCTGCTTGTTGAACTTTGAAAGCGGCTTTGTAAAGATTTATGTCTCAGTGTATTTTCCATGTGTTTGTTATATAACCCGATTTTTAATGTCACGTTGATGTTGACTTTAAAGAGGCAGAGTGTATGATTATGATTTCATAGATGTGTTCATTGTTCCAAGAGTCAGTGTTGAGATGAAGAAATGGTATATCAAATAAAACAAAAGACCTGATTAATACGTTTTTTTTAATATAGATGTTAAAGTGACAATAACTGTTCATACATGTTCGTAGCTTTTAGTACGTGCCAAAATGACATTTACTGATCTGAACTGAAATCCTTTTATTTGCTTTGCATATTCATTCCAAAATGCCAAATATAAACACTCGTGTCAATAAAAAAAATCCATTTAAAACCATATACATGTGAAGAAACTGCAAATAAGCATCTTTTGTAATTATATACATAGTCAATTTATATTGATCATAAATCACTTAGGTAAACTTTTTGTTAACGTGAACCTTAGCAAAGAATGATGTTTGCATAGAGATCTTGGATGAGAATTTAATTCATGCTATTGGAATGCATCAAAAATTACTGAATGTTTAAACCGTTAGACCTGGGTCAAGAAACTTGACCTCACTACCAATATATCCTGCTATCAGACATATCTGAGTCCAGATGTTTTACTGGACTCCATGAATCAAGAGTTCTGATACATTTATCCCAAGGGATCCAGGAAACTTGACCTCTGTGTGATACAAGTTGACTAAACTATCTTTGCGTGAAACTACTGGTTCACTTATTTCCAGGAAGCGCAATTACAATTACTGAAGCGCCGTAAAATAAAATAATGGCTAGTTACAATTAAGAAAATTTGAACGTTTTTTGAAAGCTAGAAATACATATTTAACTAGATTATTGACAAGGGCGGTATTGCATGATGACAAGTAATCTTCAAATTTCACTTCACAAATAAATGAATACAAATATCAATTGCAAGATTGTGTTGAACCAGACAAAATGTTTAATAATAATGATTGATAAATGGAGAAATTTGCCTACATTTTCTGCTTGGTAACTCTTATGAACTTGAGAAGTAGGTATAATTCTACCATTACAAATGTACCCATAAGCTCAGAATATACCAAAATGGCCCCTCAAATGATCACATTGGAACACAACTCTTGATTAATAGAAAAGTGATCTATCTAGAATTTTTTTCTCAAAAGAATTTTTGTAAAGTTTATGAAAAAAAACCTATATAAGATTAACACAACTCATTAAAAAGGTTGACATACTTGAACAAAAGTAATCCATATCGGACAAAACAAAACATCCAAGCTTTCAAAATCAAGAAATGAGGAATAATCAGATCCCAGCGCATGCCGACTGACTAATAACACCAATCACATTCACTGACAGAATTAGCGTGTTTTAATAACTGTAAACCTGGACATGCGACCCTATGCTTATTTACAATAGGCAATGCGCACCAGATGGTAACACATAAGGGTTTAATATGGCACCCTGCCTCAGCCCACTTGCTGAGTTTATTATGGAGGAAATACCACCAGTTCTAGAGATTCCTGACCTGGCCATTACAGGCTGAAGTCAAAATCAGCAATCTTCCAAGAATTAAAAATGTTTTTATCTGATATTGATATACAAATTACGAACATACTTGAATGTCATCAACTTTGGATGATTTCTGAGGTAATTTTTCAAAGGTTATATATGAGAGATTTCAGCATTTGATCTTTCCTTTGGAAGCCATACAACGATGTCAAAACCTTAATTGAAATACAATTTGCCTTAATAATTTTCTTTTCATTCTATTATTCTTACAAATGTCTTAACCTGTATCTTAAACCTGTCAAGGCCTTATTTTAAATACAATTTGTCAGCATAATTTTCTTTTCTTCATATTATTCTTACCTATGTCTAAATCCGTATCTTTGACCTGTTTTGATATTATTAATTGGTCTAAGATAACAACATAATCTTTAAAGAAATATAAAGAATTGTGTCCGATATAGATGTGGTTATGATCCGATGTATCAAACAGAAATGACTTGTGATACAGTTGACAGTGTAATGATGTACTTAATTCCAATTTGCAGAATGATACTTGCTATTTATTACCCATATGGTTAAACATGAGAGATGACATATTCTTCATATATGCACATGTGCACATATAACTTTTGTCTATCAAAGATTGTTTCAGCCCAAGTTATAATTTTCAAACACTTGTGACATCATAAAAACAATGTTTGGGAAGTCAATTGTAACCGATAGCCACAAAGAAAGCAGGTTGTTTGCTTATTTTCCCTTTAAATTTAGATAAACATTCTTCATGTGACTGCATTTCCCTTTAAATCACAAAATATTTCAAAATATACACAAATCCCAACATAAAGCCTTTATTGATACTTTCAGCTAAGATAAGCCCCCTTACTAAGTCATAAGACAATCTTAGACTCAGCTAGAAATAAAATCTCATCATATTCATTTGAAAAGAATTATGAAATACATCAAAGAAGAATATGATAAAAATGCAAAATATTATCAACACTGTTGGATGTAAGCTACTTGTAATGCATTTGTCAGTTGATTTACATTTAAAGGTTTAAAATATGTATAGAAATTCAAAACCTTATTAAACAGACATGGAAAAGGAAACTTTTTATCCTCCAAAACGCCCTAACAGTAATTGATTGAGTAATTTTCACCTCGCCTACAATTCCTAGATTTAAACGATGGTTGGTTGATCTGTATATCCTGATCATCACAATGAAAATTTGCTGAGGTGGCAATCCTTAACACGCTGAGCTAGTTGTGCCTGATGAAAAGCTTTACTTGGGCTCTGAACAGCCTCTCTTCAGAGTTATAATTTCATCATATATTCAACATGGCATTTTAATGCATAAAACATTTTTCAAATATTTAAACATTTAACACAAATTTTAGCCATTCAAAAGTACAAACGATACACAGATGTCAAGAGGTAATGTTTCGAGGGGTCTATCAAAAGAGCGCTGCTGAAAGGAAATAATTGGAACTTGATACTACTTGTAACACAACTGATTATATCTGAACTTAAGCCTTGTTTTGAAAGCAATGTCGTGATGAATTAAATCCTACTTGAAATGAAGACCTTATTGAGTGAATACAGATGCTTGTTAGTTGTGCAACTTATTGCATCTTTTGAAGAATGATTTGAATTTAAAGATTACAAAACACGACTTAGATATGTTGTTTTCAAACTTAAAGAGTCCAACTTTTTAAAAGATGTCATTTTATCAAGATGTTTTGATTATTATTGAAAAGAATTATTTTAAAGCTTACTGATAAAGTATAATTACAAAATAAGGGAATTCACTTGTGATTAGGATAACATAAAAACACAGTATCATAAACTGATGCTGGTGCATACCGATTAATTGCTACAAACCTATGTCTTGAAACCTAGATATGTAGCAGACATAAGGACATTTTGAAGTTGATAGTGTTTGCTAATTTTCATATAAAACAGATATATGATTTTAGCTTCTGCACATATATATGTCCGATATTCAATTTTCCTTGAAATCTATTAATTGTCATGAATTTGACATTTGAATATAAATAGTAGAGATCTTTCCAATCTATATAAGCATATATGGTATTTTGAAATACATCAAAGTCACACAAAAAGCCATGAAGATTATGGAGAACCTCTTAAAGAAGAACTTACCAAGAAATTGTGTTATTTACCCTATTTCTGAATGCCAATCATAATCCCAATCTATCAACAAATTTCTTATCATCCGCCTTTGTTTTAACCTTTAATTTGTCTAATTTTCAGAGCCAATTTGGAAGAAATTAATGATTGTTTATTCTTCTGCTGATAATTAACAATAAAGGAGTCAATAAACTAATCACCATCTTGGCCTAATTAAGTGTTCACCATCACCATATGTAATTTTATGTTGCTAAGATTTACCCAAAGGACTTCACAAACACTAATGACTTGCTAGGGTCAATCAATTGCAAATGGCTACACATAGAGAGCTATATCAGCAGGGGATAAATTAGGACATCACTTAATTGAATAATCGCTAGAAGGGTGTGCACTGGAACAATAGACGTCAACTCAATTTTGAAAAGGTGTTTGGGAGGGTAGTGGGCAGGGGTGCTCTGATATCAAAATCACCCCTCCTATCAACCTAAATCCGAACTCATCAATGTATTTTTCTTTCTTATACTGTATTGTCTTTCAATTGTGATTTTGTTAAATGTCTTCCACTAATCACCTCTACTTGTCCATATCCAATAAGAGAAAACATAGAAGAAAAATAATTTCAGGGAGCGTTTTCTCATGTTTCCTTTAAGAGTATTTTCTTATCAATGCTAGATTTTATTTCATTTTTTGGGGGAAAATTTTTTACATTGCCAAATTTAAAAAAAATTGTATTACAGTGTTCATATTCATACTTCATGGTTGACTTATTGATGGCCTGAATATCAATGTGCCAAAAATTTCTTAGATTTAACATTATAGGTAAAAGTAAAGAATTAAAAAATTAAGGTTTCACCCCCTCATTGGTGTAAATATACAAGTTTGGCTTTCAAGAACAAATTGTTTCTGTCATGTTAGAGGAACTGCATGAAGACCATCCCTGAAATACCCAACAGTAAGTTGCTGGTCAATGCAGAACATATCAAATGCACAAGTGGCAAGTGAGTTTGGTTTGCAAGAACAAATTTATTTCTGTCACGGCAAAGGACATGTAGACCATGTCTAAAATGGCTACCCAGCAGCAAGTTGCTTGTTGAGGTAGAGTACCTAAGAGTGACCAGTAAAACTTTTCATATTTTAGTATAGTTGCCATGGCAACCAACTCCATTGGAACAAAGGCTTATTGTAAAGACAACTGATACTTGGAACTCAATGAACCCTTAACAGCATGAAGAGGAGTTTCAAAGTTACTAAGTGGAACAGGTGCCCTTTGACCTTGCATGACCTACTGCCTGATTGGCTACCGCAGATCATCATAAGATGGCTACTTACATGACCCAGGATTCTTTCAAAACAAGAAATAACTAAATACTGATATCTATCATCATCAAGGATCAGTTGAGAGTTAAGTTCTAGACAAATCTGGGAACCATTATGCTCTACAATGTACTATTGATTTCCATAGGCAACCAGCAAAAGATGATTCTTGATATAAACAGTGGCCATCACAAAACCAGAAACTCAAAACACTGATCATTGGAAGAGGTCAGTTAAGGGTTGGAGGTGAGATGATATGGGGTTTAATGCCGCTTTCAAGAGTATTTAACTTTTATCACGGCTGCTAGTATTATTGCAGGGAGAAAGCCTGCAACACCATTGTGGCTATGCATTTCAGCAAAATTTAGTCTATCATTGCACCAAAACCTTGCTGCCTGTAGAACAGTTCTTTACTGCAGACAAAGTTGCCGAGCCCCTGGCGGTATTCGAACCACAGACCTCTTGATCCAATGCCGAACGTCCTAACCACTGCGCTACCTACCCCCAGTTAAGAGTTGGAACATATATCTGTGTATTGTCATCAATCTTACCAGAAAATACCAAAATATGAAAGATATTCTCATTGTAGATCCAAAGGTCTATGATAGAATTTAAATTAATTTTTATGAAAGGGTTTTATTAAAAAAATAAAATGTTCTTGGGCATCAGCGTATCAAATTTCATTGGTCATTTAGAAAATTATATTTTCATTACAATTGCTGCTTGATTGCTTGACCCCAAATCCATTCGTCTATGATAAAACATGAATAAAATCGTTTTGAAAGCCCTTTATCAAAAAAAAAAAAATGTTCTTGGGCATCACTAGTGTATCACTTTTAGATGTGTGTAATGACAAATTTCATTCGTCATTTAGAAAATATTTGTCTATTAAAATTGCTGTCTGGCTGCTTGACCCCCAATCATACATTTGACAAATGAAAAGCATATCTGTAAGAACTACACTCAAACTAAATTTCTGATGACAAAAATACAATGTGTTCCTCCCACATCATTATTTGTTTTAATAAAATGCAAAAATAATGTCCCAGGGCCCTTGTCAACCTCCAAAGAAAATACGTCTGAGAACGATGAATATTATTTTGATTTCTTAATAGCATGCAGAAGACCCTTTGGTAAATTTAAAACTCAATGGATCATTTCATGACCTTGAGATGCCATTTGTTCAAAGATTCACTCAAAAATCCTTTACACATGTCAAAAAAATTTTTTGTAAGGAAATTTAAATAGAATATAAACAAAGAATAGAATGTGCAACATGGAATATCATAAATTTACAAAGAAAAGATCTGGCACACGGATAACTTGGCACATTTCTCACAAGTTGCTTTTCTTTCCAGATTTCTCTTCAAACAGCTTGTAACTGAATACATAAATATTTTTAAAGGCTTCAAATAAATTTTTTAAACTAGCATGCCTTTCTGTGTCAGAAATGCAAAATTGGAAATGGGATAAAAGCTGCTGTTTTTTACAGGCAATTTCCGGTTTCAATGAACGACAAAAAGAAAATGACACACTAGAGTTCAATGACATTGAAAACATGAACTGAAAATTGCTTAATTCTCAATACTTGTAATAGAAGGTTGAAGTAAATTTATTCCATTCCCATTCTTCATGACCAGTTGCTATTACACAAAAATATTTTAAACATTTAAGGAAAAAAATGACAATTTTTCAAGTATTCAACTATTTGCGATTGTTTGACCTAATTAAAAACAATATTTGAAAATTAAATTAAAATAATTTCTACTTTTTATCCATCATTACTTTTACCACATCACGGCATAAGTTATAATCAAATCATTAATCTGATGGTAACTAAAATAATCATGCCTAAAAAATCTACAACATATTGTCTTCCTAGCTATATTCCCCCCAAGAAGCTTTATATTAGTAGTATTAAAAGCTTTTAAAAAATCGGTTGCCACATTGATATTGAAAAAAATAGATACAAAAATTGTAAACTCAGCACATTTCCTTGATTCAAAAGAAAAAAGCATTGAGAAATCTGACCCTAGCGACAAAAGAAATGACATATATGAGACCGTGATCGTCATGACAACAACTCCATACCTCCTAAACTTATCTCCTTACACTATATCACACTGCTGCAGAGTTCATGGCACACTTGAAAGGAGTAACAAGCCAAAAGTGTTTGATTTATTATTGAAATGTGTTTTCTCAGAATGCTTTCCCTACATTTCAAGTTCAAAGGACGCTTTGACATAAATTTTGGAAATGGCATCAAGTAAGACTCGGTGTATGCTATGAATAGTTCTTTTTGATGCATGGAATCACGTTTATTTGGGGTCAAAGGTTAACTAAATACAAAATTTTACCAAGAATTTATTGTGGGTCAAAGGTTAAGAAAATAAAGGGATAAAAAAGAGTAGACAAGTATAAATCTGTTATATATTTCAGTGTGAGTTACAGAAAGTGCTGATTAAGCAATTTTGAGTAGATTCCAAAGAGTTTTTCTGAATATATCACTAAAATGCAATATATTTAAACGTCCATTACCAAACATTTCTATAATAAAGGCTAAAAAAAGGACTTTGGAGAGAGCTGCATTTTTAATATTAATAAGAGCTTGCCTTAAAAATTATCAGATATTAATTTGATGTGATATTGAAAAATATTCTTTAAATATATTTTTTTAAGTGACATATTAATGTAAGAATTTTACCAGTATGGCGAATATAAACTATTAACCCTCAAACTGGCATTGTTAAAACATTGTAGTAACTGAATAACGCACAGAGCATTTTACAGAATGTTGAAAACTAAGGCCATAGGGTGAAATAATGCTTTATCAATGTTTTTCATAGAAGTGCAATCCCTGCAAAACTGAGTAACACCTTTGGTTAAAACTAATATTAATAAAAAATCTACCCAAGAGGTCCATCCGTAATGACAATATTACAGATATATATGTCTCCAGAGATTTATGTAAATTACGTGGCCAATAAGTGATGACACATCAGAACAGAAATGTCTTCTAAAATCTACTTGAAAGGTCAAACATAGTTGGATATGAGGACTGATTCTAACATAAAAATTCTCTGAAATAAATTTCTTCTAAAATCTACGTAAGAGGTCAATATGAAATGAGCAGCTGAGAAAACAATGGCATGGAAGCGGGATACATTAGGCATATTGTCCCGGGCAGGTAGTATTGGCGAATATATGTCAGCCATGTAGGCCAATACGACAATACTGAGTCGACATATGAGCTGACTTAACTGACATAGTGCTTCACAGAGCCATATGGGCTGCATACCCTGAGTAATTGTTTCTATCCACGAGGAAGGTGCTAGATTGTGCCTCTACAAATTTCTAAAACATCTAGCCCATGTCTCAAGCATATCTTTCACCTTTCTTCAATACCAGCTAGATCATCAAGTTCATTCCCTTGATTTTTGAACATCTTTCTTAACTTACTGACCTTCAGTTACAGAAGATTTCTACAATAACTCTCTATCTTAATCTTTTACTTATTCCCTGTTCAAATTAACTTCTAGCTAGCCTCTCAAGAAAATATCAACCTTAAGTAAATTAACTTAAGAACCAAGATATCTGATAATCTTTATATTATGTGCCTCCATTTACAAAAGAGTTCAATCATATTCCTCTCTACTCTCTCTACTCTGAATTATACACATAGTTAACCACTCAATCAATTCTTTAATACTTTTGTAATTCTTCTTGTCAAACAATGTCACAACCAAGATTTCATAATATCTTCATCTTATCAATCTTCACTTACAAAAGATTTCAACATTGACTTTTCTCTAGGCTATTCTAAAAAATCTAGACAAAGTCTGAAGCAAATATTTAATTTACAATACCAGACCATCAACTCAATACCATATATTTCTAAACAACTTCCTTAACTTATTGTCCTCCAATTATAAAAGAGTTCCATACTTACTCCTCTCTTTCCCTCCTGATATGAATTCTAGAACTTCAAGCAAACCTTTTAAACAATTTGCAACCCTTTTCTAATTTCTAATCCAAGTTATAAAGTGTCATAGCCTAGATTTATGAAAACTTTTTCAACTTATGACCTCCAATTACAAAAGAGTTCCACATTTCCCCCTCAATTTCCCTCCTCAAATGGTATCTGAAACATCTACCTCTTCCAATAATAAATATCTCGATTCTAAAACCTTATATCATTGATTTCCTGTTTAAAACAAACTTGAAGACATTGTCCTATAGGGCTAATTCATCAATGTACAGGAGAATACACTGAAAGTCCCTTCCTCCCCCTCCAAGTCCCAAAATTCCCCCTAAGCAGTACTAAAACAATGCCCAACAATAATTTCTTTCTTGGTCCTGGCGCCTGTTATGAAGCAGAGGACAAAAAGCATGTTAAACTTGGCCACCAGAAGCTAATGGTCTCTCAAGGAGTTCAGGAATTTTGATTTGTTCAGATTCTTTTGGAATCCATTTCAGGCACAAACCCTCAAAGGTTCCCAGTTGTTCTCATGTGCCAAATGTATACAATATCTTCTGGAAATTTCAGACCATTTTGTGTATAATGAATTTATTCAAGTTCAACTGAAACAGTTTATACATTTTCTTATACTCCAATTATGCCAAATGCTTGATGGTAACTTATTTTTAATTGCAAGTATGCAAATTTCATTTAGTTGGTTTGATATTTAATAAAGCAATTTAACTAACTGTAAAATCAGCCATTAGTTATGACATTAGTTGGATATATGTAAATATAAGAAATTAAAGCCGAAATAACTGTCTTGAACATTTTAACACAGTTTTTTTTGCTGTTCAATAACTGGCTTGAACAAACAATTAAACCTTTCAGCTGCCAAAGGTTCAGGGATTATTTTCAAATAGTTATGATTCTTTTATTCAGCAAAATATGATTTGGTTTTCATTTTGGTTTGACAGAAGTTGTATAATACTCATACTTCACTCATAATTCCCATTGATTCCATATGATAAGACGTCTAAATCAATGGATATCATTATCAGTCTTCCAAAAAAGCATTTCATACATAAGCTTCATTTTGATTTAAAATTCAATCTACTCAAAATTGTTAAGAAACATCCTTTCTTTCTATTTTCTATAATTCTGGTATTCTATGTATCATTTTATGAACTACAGAATAATGGTATCTTTAAGACAATTCTTGAGGATAAGCAACAAAAAATGTAATCGAAAGATCAAGTGAAGTATTACCCCTCCATTTAAAAAAATATATATCAAGAGAGGTCAAAGGTCATGATATGTCAAACAAAATTTCAGACACTTGACAAAAAAAATTCAAATTGATAATTGATTATTAAATCAAAAATTCAATTCAATGATGGTAGCTCAATGTTCAAAATATACATTGAAATATCGTTCTTTCAGAAGATAACAAGAGAACTAGTTTAAAGAACCACTAACACTCCATTAAAAGAAAGACCCATTTCCCTTAGTCATCAAATCAAGAGCCTCCCTGCTGGCAGTGTGGAGAGGTCAAGCAGTAATCTACTGAACAGACGGAACCAACACACACCACAAACTGCCCTCCTTTGTAGTGTATCTGAAGACACAATTAGGCCGGCATCTATGGACAATGGTGTCCAATTTCCAGCTAGATCATGTGCCATGAAATCCACGCCATCTCGGTGACACTTTTTATCTGAACTCTTCACTAAGAGGTCAATGACTGATAAGAACAATCCAATTCCATAATTGAAGAAAGTTCAGGAAACTCACCTTGAGGTAATTTAACATTGGCTGCGCCCACAGAGGGTCCTAGTGTCACTACCAGAAGTGTTAGTATCACAAAGAGTGGAGACTGTTTCACACATCTTATTCCTTGTCTGAGCAAGTTGGAAGGCTCCAAGAGGCTTAATCCTGTCAATGTTCTCTGCCCCATACTTGCATTCCCCTCTAACCCTCCTGCTTCTTCCTTCGTCCAACTTGTATCTTCTTCTTGTCTGTCTATCCTACAGGGGCCATTACACAGACTATTTCTAAATCAACTGGTCCTGCCCTCGTGTGGATAGAACACGAGCTGCCAAGACCTCAATCAAATGAATGAATGAAATCTAAAATCTCTGCGCCTCCTGTCCCTGCTTGGAGTGTAGGACTGAGAGACAGAGAGAGTCACAGTCTGGAAGTGGGCTGCTTGGTAGAAGTGCTGACGTGTTAGCCCTGCTCTAGCCTTCCTGCCTTCCCTCCCCGATCAGCACTGGACCCTAGGCTTTATTGCTCTATATAGCCCGCTTGGGACATATGGGGGAGGGGGAGGGGGTTATCACTTGACCTAGCTGACATGGTCAAGATGGTATTGGATTCTCTTCTGCTGGAGTATGTTAATTACAGAGCTGGAACTCTCAGATTTTAGGTTGACTTTGGAAGGGACATGGTCAAAATGGTAGTTGATTCTCTTCTGCTTATATAACTTATATAATTTACAGAGCTTGCATTCTAAGATTTGAATTTGAGTTTAGAAGGGACATTGTCAAAATGGTATTTGATTCTCCTCAGTTTGAGTTTGTTAATTACAGAGCTGGCATTCTGGGACTTGAAGATGATTTTCAAAGTGTAAAGTTTTGATAAAGAAAGTCATGATCAAAATGGTGTTTGATTCTCATCTGCTAGGGTATAATATTTACAGAGCTGGCATTCTGAGATTTGAAGTTGATTTTGAATGTGGTAACATTTGATACAAGCTTACATGATCAAAATGGTGTTTGATTCTCTACTGCTAGGGTATAATATTTGCAGAGCTTGCAATCTGAGATTTGAGGTTGAGTTTGGAAGTGACATGGTCAAAATGGTATTTGATTCTCTTCTGCTTGAGTATAATAATTACAGAGCTGGCAATCTGAGATTTGAAGTTGAGTTTGAATGTGCTGACATGGTCAAAATGGTGTTTAATTCTCTTCTGCTGGAGTTAGTTAATTACAGAGATTGCACTATGAGATTTGAGGTTTCTGCCAAGATGCTTTCTGAGATTTTGTGGGTGATCATTATATCACTTTAATCCTTGGTCAGATGGTAACTGATTTTTTAATATTTTCTTCTGCTTGAAGCTTGAAATTTGAATATTGAAACTTTTGAGCGTGTGAGTGATTTAGTTATTGTTAAGCACTGACTGGGCAGTATTTCAGCCTTTGGCTGTGAGTGAAACTTTTGATCATATCTGTACATGGCATAGGATTCTTTTTTGTTGTACGCTTGAAAAATATGAACACATTAAAGATTTTGCCTTTTTAGATTTTGGGTGTCTTGTCTTGAAATGTTGAATGCTAATCCTAGCTGACATGATAAAATTGGAATTGGATTTTCTTCTGCTGGAGGTTTTAAGAACATTTTATTTCAAAACTGATATTCTGAGTAGTGAGGTTACATTGTAAACTAAATTTTTCAGATTTTTGTAGGTTGGTAATAATGTTGTAGTGAGACTTCTGGCTATATATTGCTTGAATATCAAATTTTTTAAATATTAATATTGTTTATCCAAAATCAGACAAATAAAGTCTCAAAGTCTACAATTATCTTTACCTCATGGAATATATAGATATATACCTATATAAATCCATATATACCATGTGTTCTGCATGAAGTCTAAAAAATTATACTTTCATCACTAAATGACAAAATTATGACATTTACATATTTCAATAATAATCAACAATCAGCAATACATGAAGAGTTTGAAATTCTACGTCCCATTTGCTTGTATACTACTTATGTCATATGCTTAACACTACCATACCATATTTGTCAATGTATCTGCTGTTGATAAGTTTCTGAAATTACATTTGAGTCATTGGTGAGCGCCACTGTCCTTTTTTTTTTATCACAAATCACAACTTTCAGCTGTTTAATCTCACAATACTATGCTGGTAAGCATTAAAATGGTAATTTCTAGATACAACCACTAGTTATCGACATGATAATATCATTTTTAAAGTTTGACATATTTGACCCCAACATACTCTGTGCCCCTTTAAAAGTAAGGCATCATATTTATATACAGTCAGACCACGATAATCCGAACACTTCCGTTTTTCATCAAAAACGTTCGGATAGTGAAACGTTCGGACTACTGAAACGAACCAAATCTACAGACAGACGAATATTACGAATATCTAATGAGTTTTATTTCATAAACACATAACAACTGGGATACATATATTAATAAACAATCATTGGACACTCACTCAGGTTTGAAGAATTTGCCGATTACAGATCAATTTATTACAATCACAAACTGCTGACACGCTCAACTCCCATGTCAATCCACTGTCATTGATGTTGATTACTGAATGCTTTGATGAACAGTCGGATTAATGAAGCAGAAATAGCTGTAATTAACTAATCCGTTACAGCGAATTAGCGTTCGGATACGGAGACTGAACGGATTAATGAATCAACATTTAATGAGTGTATATAGAGATTAGTTTGGTTACAGTTTGCTACCGTTCGGATACTGCGAGATTCGGATTATCGGTGGCCGCATTATCGGGGTCTGAATGTAGATAGCATAAAAAAGTTGAATTTGACCATAGATCAAGATAGAAAAAATCACCTAATAGTGATTTAACTCTTTAGCACAAAAAGGCCTGTTCAAAGTTAATTAGCTAGAAAGATCTAGACAAAATCTAGAACTAACACAGGTAAAAAAAAAAATTTTAGTCAAGAGTTTTAACAAGTCATGTGTATGAAATTTTCAACTTAAAATATCTAAAATGTGACTTTCTTGCACAAAATAACTTATCTTTAAAAAGGTTCTGATAAAGTCTAGGATCTTTAATAAAAATTAAACCACATCTAAGAAGTTGCAAGGTTTCATCTTCTAGCTTGTCTAGACTACCATGAACCGAACTGAAAATTTCACAGAGTCTCCCAGTTTCATAGGGTCATGTTAACACTTCCACGGGTTATGCAACATGTGTGCAAGTGTCTCTTAATTGCTACAATTCTGCCTATTCAAAACCTGCCTAAGAATTCTTGAGCGTGCATGAAATGGGTTAAGCTATCATTAGTTAATAATTTAAATTCGAATGAATCATTAAATCAAAATGATGCCTTAGATGTATATACCTTTAAATCTATCAAGACTTGAATATTAATATCAAATTCCATGAGATTTAATGGATGTTGATTTTCATCTCATATAGATTCTATCATGAAACAGGCATTCAAAAGAATAATTCATCTTTGATGTAGTCATTTTTAATATCAACTTCTTTCCTTTCTTCCTTCCTACATCAAAAGACCTTGTCCTTAAAAAGACAAACTGCAGTTCAGGTCCATTTAATTGATTAATTATAGTTTCAAACTTGAAAAAGTCTAGTATTGCACCTCCCAACCAATTTTTAAGGGACTGTATCTATTGATCTAGGGATCACTGTCACATGGCAAAAGTTACTTGTTGCGCAAAAAACATGAACAAAGTCTAGTATACATGGGATATCAGCTGGATATCAGACAAAGTGTAGTCTCTGCTCCAGTCTAGGAGAGCAAAAACTTCTCTTGAAGCCTGTACAAAGTGTGGTATGGCCCCACCCATTCTTGAAAACCAGATAAAATCTTGAACAGCCCTACCCCTCTTGCAGACATTTGAAATAAGTGGAAATTTCTCTACCATCTCTAAGAGATCATCCAAAGTCTAGGTGTCCACAACACCTTACGAGGAGATCGTACAAAGTCTTGGGTATCCCCAAAAACTCTTGTAGACCACAAAAAGTCTAGTACAATCCAATCCCCTCTTTAAGACCAGACACAGTCCGGTAAAGCTGATCTCCACTGTAATAGGAGAAAGAGACTGTAAAAAGTCTAATGAAGCCCCATTATTTCTAGGAGACAGTAGAAAGTCTAAAAGATGCAAAACCCCTACAGTACTCCTCTAGATATAAAAAGTAATATTGGTTACCCCTCCTGGAGACATAGAAAGTCTAGCATAGCCTTCCTTCTCCCATCCCCCTTTGGAGCCTGTACAAAGTCAGCTCAAACCCTCTTTCAGAATTACAAAGTTTACACCCACTTCCCCTCCCTTTGAACCCCCAACCCATTTTTGTCACCCAATAACCAGAGGCTGTACCAAGTCTAGCAAGGTTCCACCCCCTCACAAAACCAACTGTGAGTCTCTCAATCCCTCCACTCCACGGCAAACGGTCCACGTGGACAGAACATCAACATGCACAGAGACGCATGTGAATAATCACAAGCGGGAACCCAGAAGTCTGCAGATTTATTGGGCGCGAACCTGTGAAGAACGTTAACCATTCTCGGAGCAACAGGTTACAGGCTGGCGTCAACTGCATCTGCCATCTGGAGATTATTACTCTGTCTGTAAACTTGCAAGAAGGCACTTTTGTTTCACGCTTGACTGTTTCTGTGTCAATTTGGAAGCTTATGTCTCCATTCTGTTAACTTCTCCATCATGTTAATTTCTAAATTCTGCTAGATTATCCATTCTGCTAGTTTCCCCATTCTGTTAGTTTCTCCATTCTGTTAGTTTCTCCATTCTGTTAGTTTCTCAATTTTGCTTTATTTACCATTATGGTAGCTTATCCATTCTGTAAGCTTATTAACTGTAGGTCTTACTATTAATGACTTTCAATTGTGTGAAATTACAGGTTTCAACTTAGAATTCTTGGAAATGTATTTCTGGTAATTGGTGTCAATCATGAAATGTCCTTAATTTTGTTAGCTACGAACCTTTCTCACCAGGATCTGAGCTTTATTATAAGCATTTGAGAAAATGATTACGATAAGTTCTGATGAGTGATCAAGATGATCACGAAATGTGTTCATCAGATAAAAAGAACAAAAATTAAAATTTTTATACAAACTCAGTCTATTTTTTCTAACTTTCTTTTATTAATAGGCTGAGCTTTAAGAGACAAAAGTTTCTAATTCCGACTGGTAAGAATGCATAGTTTAAAAATCCTCTCTCTTTTAGCATGTATTTTTCGACACGGTTGTATGAAATAATTGTAGTATCACCAAGTTTTAATGTCAAATGACAAATTATGCACTGATGTTTTAATTTCAAAGTCTAATGTTAGTTTGGCCACAAAACGTCAGTTCTATCATTTTTGAGCATAAAAAACCAACTTGGATATTTTTTCATTGTGTGAATATGTGCTTGTTTTTTATACTAATAATGATATATATGTTTTGAGGGTATATCGACTATTTCAGAACAATTAATCAAAGATAAAACGAATTATCACCCATTTATGATCACAGGCAGAAATTTGTTGTATGCTATGTTAAAGGGAGATTGAGTTTCTTTTAATTGTTACCTTCTATTTAAATTTTGAGTGGCCCACATTGATATTTAAACTGAGGAGATGAAAATGTATTTAGCTTCCAACATTCTTCATTACTTCCTGTGGACTAAAGCTAGGCTCTGCTTTTTAATAGTTTGTTTTCAGAAGTGGAATGTTAGGAATAACCACAAAAACAAAGAAAAGGAATATGGAATTGGCTACTGGCTGGAAATGGGCTTTTGCTGTATTTCCTTGGTTCTGCAGAAAACAAGTTTTGAAAATTGAAAATTTTTCTTATTTTGAATTTTTTTTAGGAATACAAGCCTTTAAACCAGGGATCAAAATTTATCTATCTTTGCACCCCTATATCAGAAAAAAACTTTAGATCAAAAGATTTTTAACAATTCGGCAAGACCATCAAGAAATGGAAGTAATTAATGTTTTCAAGGAACAAAGAAATGTCTCACTGGCAATTAAAAAAAATGCCTTGATCAAGTCAATCTTCTTATGTGTCTCTGTAGACGGACTTTTGAATGACTTGGAATAAGAACTTTTCCATAATGTTATCCTGTTCGGAAATCAAGTTTTAAAGAATAAAAAAATGTCTCTATGAAAGTTTTTTAACATTTCCAGAAATAAAAGCCTTCAAAACTAACATAATTTGTCGAGAACAAAAATTTCCAAGAGGGCAGTGAGGTTGGAAATCAAGAAATGGTAATTTTGAAATAAAAATCTTGAAAATGGAAATAATTTTTGCTGGAAACAAAGTTTCCAAGTTGATGGCCTGATTGGAAATCAAGAATACAAAAAAAAGCAAATACGGTTATAATGAAAATATCAAAGAGCAAAAGCCTTTAAGACAAGAATCATGTTCTTAACACTCAAAGGAGGAACTCCTCCTTGAAAATTAAAATATTTACGTGAGAAACAAAGTTTCCTAGAGGGCGGTGTGGTTGGAAATAAAGAAAAGTTGGTACAAGATAATTTTAAAATAAAGGCCTTCAAGGCAGAAATCATGACCTCATCACTCTAAGGAAGAACTTCCCCTTGAAAATTGAAATAACTTTGCTAGAAACAAAGTTTCCAAGATGGTGGCCTGATTGGAAATAAATAAAAGTTGGTACAAGATAATTTTAAAATAAAGGCTTTCAAGACAGAAATCATGACTCAACACTCTAAAGAAGAACTCCCCCTTGAAAATTGAAATAATTTTGCTAGAAACAAAGTTTCCAAGATGGTGGCCTGATTGGCAGAAATGTCTCCAGAGTGATTTGGCCGAGTATTACTTCCACATGTTCCCTCTACGACAGGCGACCACTTTCCCACCAGGCGACCAGGCGACGAGTTAAATATAGAACACTTGTTGAAGACAGAAAAGTTAACGCCTGATCGGATTACAGTCTGCATCTTCAGCAAATTATAAGTCTCTGCTACATCACTACTCAAGCATGCCTTCTGGGGCCAGGAGGGACGGGTGAACTGAAGGGGATGAGGAAATGACAGGGGGGAGGGGGTGGGGGGAGAGGGATTGGGAGTGTGAAGACTGACAATTAGTCCCTTTAGAATTTCATAATTTTTTGTAATAATTCTATTAATAATCATATATAGCTTCTGAGAAATGAAAATTAAATACTGTTCATAAAAAAATCTAGACTTGCTCTCAATAGGTTAAATTTTTGTGATGAGGAATTTTAGGTTCAAACAAGGACTTTATTGTATATAGGTCTTTGGTTCAAATATCATGAACAAGAAGCTGAGGATTACATTAGAAGGGTGCTTCATCATGGTTTTGATGCAAGAACAAAATAAAGTCGATGAATATTTTTTACAATTCATGCTTGTTCTACATAGCTTAAATGTTGGTCTTGCAGTTTCATGCAGTTAAAGTCTAGACTTGCTGAGCAAGAATCTAGACTGTATTAACGGCTCCTCTTTTATATACAGTCATAGAAAAAGATGCATATTATTCTTGTTGGGAAAGAAGGGTTTGAGATGGAGATTGTTGAGAAGAAAGATTGAGGACAACAGTTACTCTTCTTTCACAAGAAAGGCAATTAATGAAAAAGAAAATGAGGGCAAAGATAAGAGTAGATCGAGGAGAGCGAGTCTCACTTTGGACCCGATACCGAGACAAGGTTTAGAGGAGGGAAGGGAGATGGAGGACAGTTAGTATCTTTAGACTCTGAAATGAAAATTCGGTCAATAAATTGAATATTTGAAAAAATATTAAATAAAATGAAAAGGAGACTACAATTTCTTCATTTCGAAATCTTCTTATAGACTTGCTTAGGCTTTTATCTTTTTTTAGGGTCTGGCTATAGGGGGGGACAGAACTGTCAAAATAGAGGTAAAACACTTGTGTGACGTTCGAAGAAGGTCGTTTGACCTCCTTCATCACTTCAATGAATGAACTGGACACACAAGAATCAGAACTGCACACACAATAGTCGGAACTGCACACACAAGAGTCAGAACTGCACACACACACAAGAGTCAGAACTGCACACACAAGAGTCGGAACTGCACACACAAGAGTCAGAACTGCACACACAAGAATCTGAACTGCACACACACAAGAGTCGGAACTGCACACACAAGAGTCTGAACTGCACAAACAAGAGTCAGAACTGCACACACAAGAGTCGCAACTGCACACACACAAGAGTCGCAACTGCACACACACACAAGAGTCGGAACTGCACACACACAAGAGTCGGAACTGCACACACACACAAGAGTCGGAACTGCACACACACACAAGAGTCGGAACTGCACACACACAAGAGTCGGAACTGCACACACAAATCATGACAGAATAGGTTCACCTAGCACAGTGACTGAATCACAGAATTGGTTGCAGCAAGGACGTGTATAGACCTATATAAATCCTTGGTTGCAGCAAAAAAGCATCAGAGGAAAAAGGTATTGTCATTAGCTGAAATTTGGCAGCTAGTCTGTTTCAATTTTTGCTGTTGAGGAAAACTCTCAGAAACCTGTGCAGACAGGATTATATTTCTTTAGCTACTTGAGAATGCAGTTCTAGACAAGAAGTTGAAATGTCAGAAAAAGATAGCCCAAGAACAACAGATGCCATGGAAACAAGATGACAGCCCAAGCAATCAAGCCATTCTGGCCTCCTAGGCCTGGTGATCTAACAAATTTTAAACACCTCAATATTATAAAGATTGTTTAACGTTCTTGTAAGAATTCTAGACTGCTACAAGGCCTGTTTGTGTCCTAACAAAAAGTAGTGGCACACACACTTATTTCTGGCTTACCTAAAATCAAATGAAGCCAAATTTCAGAAAGACTTATCCTATTTCCCTTTTTAAACCCAAATCGTGACATTCCTGAGATATCCCACAAATTTTGGCTTGTACATATAGGGTTGAATAAACAAAAGTCTCACATCTGGTCTGTTAATTGATGTTTCACACTCAGGCTTTGATCACATATTTCTGGTATTTAGCGCCTTGTTGCCATAGACACCAGCCTAGATTGACATAGATTTATTAGAACAAAAAGGTTATTTGAAACATCCCAAAAATTATTCTTTGATTTTCGTGCATGATGTAGCAGAAAATTATGACTTTATTAATGCTCAGCTTTAGTGCTTTTAGTACCAATGACCATTGTCTTTCCATAATAGATGATTTCAAATCAGATTTTGCAAGGCTGCATAGAAATAATTAAATGTTTCTCTGCGAAATCTCTTTTGATAATAATGAGAGCAGTAGTACGTACATTTTACTAATCATTGGAACAAATAATGATTAGGGAGCGTCATATTATAAGCTTGTCTTCAGAAAAACGGTTTTAAAGGTTCAATAATCGTTCCTTCAGATATTGCTTTTTGGGACACGCTCACACATAAAGGTGAAACTGCTAAACATTTTTGTATTTTGTTCACTTCACTTCTTTTTGGAGTGAAAAAAAAGAGAAATATTTAGCAGTATCACTTTTATCTTTAATTTTTCCTTTCATTTTTTGTATTTAGCCTAAAACGTAGTTGAGCATTGAATCAATTATGAGGTCAAAATTATTGTCTTGATAAAGTCGTAACCACTGACTTTGCCTTAAAGATGCAGTGAAAACATGTATAGAATAGTTTTGTTGACAGAATAAGAAATTCATAGTTTCATGGTCTCATCTATTAGTTATAAGTTACATGAAGTCGAACTAAAAATTTACAGATGTCTCACTGTTGTTGATTTTATTCATTACAATATAAGTTGTAAGCTTCTCTCGAGGTTCATTCTGTCTGGTGTACCATCTTTGTAGCAGTATCCCCTGATCCAACAAGGCGAAGGACGACGCTGGTACAAAGATGTTACAAATATGGTACATCAGACCGTATTACCCGGGGCGAAGCATGCAACTTATTCATCTACGGTCGTGTGAATTTTATTTTTCATAACTGAAGACAACGGATTTGCTTGACATCGTTTGAACCTCATAGACTCTAAATGTAAACAAAACAGATTCATTGGTCTCGACTGAAATGTTATAAGCCATTTTACAAATAAATTTTTGCTTGAACATGCTTAAAAGTGAGTTAATCTAAATTAAATAAGTGTAGGTTATAAAATATGAAATTTGTTTTCAAATTAAGCAAGAAATGTTTGAAAATGTTTCTGCAATTAATATTCATGAAAACAGATGATCGAAATATCGTGAGTGTCATATGTAACATCATGAGTCTTTATGCGACTCCTTTTGTGCAAGCAGTTGTTACTTTGACGGCGGGATATATAAAACTTGTACAATGTGAGGCGATACCTGCAGGTGGGATAGCGCAGTGGTTAGCGCATTTGGCTTCGGATCAAGAGGTCTGGGGTTTGAATCCCGGAAAGGGCTTGGCAACTTTGTCTGCAGTAGAGAACTGTTCTACAGGCAGTCAGGCTTTGGTGCAATGGTACCACCCATGGTTTGCTAGTTCCAGCCGATGCTCGCAGGTTTCACCGCAATACATAGCCACAATGGTGTTGCGGGCTTTCTCCATGCAATAATACTAGCAGCCGTGATATAAGTGAAATACTCTTGAAAGCGACATTAAACCCCATATCATCTCACCTAACCTGCAGGACACAAGACATAAAATGTATCGCCTGTCAGCCAATCAAAAATAAATAAGTAAAACTATAATGAAAGATAATCATTATTGTAATTACGATTATCTTGTTAATTTTATTTAACCAATTTCATTCCAAAACCTACCCCATAATATCCTTATAATTTTTGTGGTTAATCATATCTGATTCTTTCTGCTACAGAAAGCCTAAAAATATGTATCCAGTCCCAAAAAACATGATTGTGTACTCTCATTGAGAGCTGTAGGATATGTGCTGCAATTCTAATTAAAAGAAGTGATAAAAGCAGTCTAGCTATCTTTATTTTCATATCAAATATATCACATGTTACAATGGTTTAATATCAACATGGCAACTTTAAATACCATACAGAATTAACACTTAACAACAAACTCAAGACTGGCTGAAAAAATAAAGAATATACATTACTGTATTTCCTCTAGATGTATGAAATAAAAATTATATTCAAAGAGAAGAACAGATTTTAACTTGAAAGATCTGTTAAAATTTGATGACCCTCAAAATTCTGCTCCCCATTCATATATATGTACATCTTTTGATGACATATTTATTCTTCTCCTCTTAAATTTAACATTTTTTATTTTAAGTAATGCTGATTTTACTTATCCCTTGAAAAGTTAACCTAATGATACACATTTGAGTGTGATAAATATAGAAAGCAAGATATTTCTGGCTAATCACAGCATAGTCTTAGCGCAACTTCCTCGGTCATCCAGGGCTTAATGCTCCGATACTCTCAACAAATCAGCTCTCTGACACCTTCATCAGGAAAATCTGTACTGAAATTAACCATCCTGGATTTATGTATGCCAATGAAACTGCTGCGTTGAAAGGATCTGCAAACCTCTCAAAAGACCTGTTTCAAAACGCTTTAATCTTGCGTTGAGATAATTTTTTACAAATTCAGCTCTAAGCTCAAGTCCTTAGTTTTAAACTAATCAGGTGACATGATTTTCTCCGAAATCCAAATTCCAAGTTCCTGAGCATGTGCTGAAAAGGGCTGTTTTAGTGTACAAACTCCTGTTTCCATCTCCTCATATCTAGCAGTTTCATTGGGTTAACGTTTTATAACAAGACTCAGGGGCGGGTAATTGTTGTGCAAATTTTCCTGATACTGTATCCAGGGGTGAATTGTGGAGAGCATCGGAGAGTTATGCTTTGGATAATCTAGGATTATTACTCGCCCGTGAAAGATACTGCAGTGTAATATCTATACAGCGTGTAAACTAGTGTAATACCACTGCATGTATGACATCATAATATTGTGTGGTTGTGACGTCACAATGTTGGCACCGCCATCAATGGCGGCCAAGTCGTGGAAATGTTTTGTTCAGTACACATTCGGCAATCTTGCTTGATTACTGAGCTCAAGTAATAACAGAATACTAAACTTCCTTCAATTTAAAACCATTCTTATTAAACTTGTTTATGATTTGGTATCAAAATCGCTTTTGCTCATTTTATACTTAATCATTTAATAAAAATAGTATTAAATGGAAGGTGATTTTATAGCCTCTATTCAGCTGATGAAAGAGTGAGCATTTACTCTCAAAGTGTGTATGTACATGATAGAGGAATATTTTTACCACAAACGCTTTTCTAAATACTATCGAAATAGTCTACATAAAATACTCAAAAACACATAAATGAAGAATAAATACATAAAATAGATATTTACACGATAACATGGGAACATGTAAATGACCAGAAATTAAATGGCAAATACAAAATGTGAGCTCTCAAAAACATTAATGTAATGAAAGCATTAATTAGTGTTGACAACTAATGATGTTTTGTAACAATTAACAGGGTATTTACATTACCTTCCGCATAGAAAATCTAACATTCATTTCACTAAATGTTAAAAAGAACAAGACTTCATATGATGTATTTGGCACATTGTATTTACTTTCTGAAGCTTCAGAGAAAACGTTTCAAAATAAATGATATGACAACCTGCAGAGATTTTTTGTACCTAGAAATTTGTTTCAAAATGAATTTACGGATCAACATTTCATCAAGCTTAATGCTTAAAACAATCAACAAAACGATAAAATTGCTGCTTTCTTTATATGATGATCATATCTAATACACTGATGCTACAAATAATGAACTCAAAATTAATATGCCAGCATATACATGAGTAGAAAATAAAGAATCATAAAAATGTATTAAGAAAACATTTTCCTTTCTCTCTCAAAACAAAGCAAACAATGATTAAAAATTATTTATTAACTATTGCAAAAGAACAAAACTGGTTGTTGACTAGATCAGAATTTCAATGAACCTAATATTTAACTATGGTGACATAGAGTATGTTGCATTCATTTGTTGAATTGCTTAAATAGGAGGGTAACTACACCTGTCCTAAATTAAGTTTAAATCAAATCACTAAACTTACATCTTCATCTCAATATGTCAACATTATTACATTTACTTGTTTGCAACGATTAATAGCCTCATAAAAGTTTATAAAATTCTATGTCTTAGTTACATGTATATAAATTAAATGACCATCTTAACAGAACCAACTAATATTTCTGGTGGAGATTAGCTTCCAAAATACTGTTTTAGTCATTGGCACCCCCTATTGGTCGGTTATCAATCATAAATTGTTTATTGTCACTTAAAGTGAGCTGATAAGCATTATAATGGTAATTTTCAGAAAAAACACTATTTCTCCAAGAAATAACACCATTTATGAAGTTTATTGTAATTGACTCCAAAAATATACTCTAAGCCCCTTAACAAAATACTCAACAGCTCATTTCATGAACAAAAGATACAAAATGTTATTTAACATATAAGAAATTGGCATGAAAGGGTTTATTTTTATCTGTAACATTCAAATAATGAAACCAAAACAGAAAAATAACTATGATATATTAAAATTAACTATGAAAATAAAATAGATTCCTTTTCAGCCCTTTACAAAACTACCATGAAATGGGCTCAGACATGTGAATATATTTGCACAATGATAAAAAAAAACTTACTTTTGTTAAAAATGGGAAAAAAGATTGATCTTACATACACAGTATATCGTGAAAAAATTTGATTTGAATGTTTATTTGATTCTCCTCCCATGGAGATAAGTCAATTCATTTTTTCCCGCATAACCTCTGTAACAATTGGCAAGCAATAGACAATCCTGAATGGTAGCAGGCAGAGTCATAGGGCAATCAACAACATTGTTCCTAACTAAGACCAGGTTATTGTACACTTATGTTTCGTCACATCAGTGTTTGAAATAAACTTAAGTCCTTGCTCGCAGGAAGGCCTGTGGTTTCATAAATCAAGCAATCCTTCCTAATATTGTCAAGCCCTGCAAATGTTTTCATCTAAACTTCCACAAGCCAGACGGTCTTGCTGACCTACAGCGCCATGCCAAAAGTATTCGCGGATATAGAAATTAACGGGGCAAAGTAAATTCCATAGTAAATAACATATCATTTTGTAAATAAACCATACCGTTTCCAAGATGACAATGCACCGGTTCATCGGGCAAGGATTTTGGAAGAATACAAACGTGACAATGACATTAGGTATATTACATGGCCAGCCCAGCCTCCAGACTTTAACATTATTGAAAATGTCTGGCATCGGATGAAGAGATCGCTTGAAATTCAGGCTATTCACATCAACACCGCCGATGAACTTGTCACAGTGGTTCAGGACATATGGACAAATTTAAGTGTGGATTATGTGCGTAACTTGTACAACTCACTTCCTGTCAGGATTCTATCTTGCATACGTTAAAAAGGTCATCAGAAAAATAATGAGGTAATTTTATCTATTTGTATTTCTATAAATCACTTTTGAAAAAATGAGACGGTCCCTTGTTTACGTCCGCCATTTTGTTTTCCGCGAATACTTTTGGCATGGTGCTGTAGCTCTTCTCCGACAAGCCCTATTGAAAATTAAGCAGCAGTTGGCAGACAGGCAGGCAGCTATTTCTAACACTGTTTCACATTGATACTTTCAAAAGGTGGGGCATGTTTGATCTCAAAGAATTCACCATCTTAGATCAGATCCTGGAATTTGCATGATCTGAGAAATATAACCCAAGAGTAGCATTGGTTGCTTGGAAATGAATGACTTGGGTATCCTCTGCTGGCAGTTTGTGTTTAATAACATAAACAATGAACACATCATGAGCTGTTGTCAGGCGGACTCTCGGACATGTGGGAGTTGCTGGGCGGAGAATGTCGAGCCAACGTGATCGGGATACGCAGAGTACTCAAAGGATCCGAGACGTAGCCTGGAAGATGAAAAGGAAATTATTCTGTAAGAGGGTAATCTCGTCAAAATCATGTTTAATGTAACACTTGTAGCTTTTTGTGTCTGAAAACTGTTCCATACGAGGTCAAGTCTTGTGACCTTTCCTTTAACCAATCAGAGACATATCTAGGTAACTTATCATCATGATTTTATTCATGAGCCAGTTTTAGGCTGGTAAAATTTAACAAGGCGATAATTTTAAAACTTTGAAAAAAACTTAAAATTAACGATAACCTACTTGAAGTGGATGTACAGGATTCTTCTGATCAAATCTTTATAATCATCTACATCTTACATTAGTATATTCTGTAATCACGAAGCAGTCTGATTGGTCGAGGGCTGAGTCAAAACAGGTAACGACCAAACCATGAATTTAGGCAGGCAATTACAATTTGTCCACACACAAAAAAAAAAAAAAAAATTTTTAAAATGAAAAAAAAAATTTAAATAAATGTATACATATTTGCTTTCATTTTTGGATAAATGGACCCTGTCTACTGCAATTTTGTCATTCTTTACAATTATTACTATGAGACAACCATATTTAAGAGGTTATCTGGTACTTTACTTTTATTGGGGCAAAATATTTCTCCACAATCATGGCAGAAATCAATAGTTTACCATTTTTGTCGATCTGTGGAAACGGCAATCTCCTCCTCTGTTCCTCCGTGGGCGGTATACTGCAACAATGGAGGATTAATTGTGTTACATTCTTTATGCCATATTCACCAAGCAAATAAAGCTATATAAATGTTTGTCCTAATTAATTATTTCCTATGCCAGTTTTTTTCTGAGAGAGTAAACTATGTTTCCTTGTCAATTTTGGTAATCTTTTAATTTCTTTTCCAAAATACCTTGTCGGAAAACGAGCAACTGCCTGGCGGGAAGGCGGCATTTTCAAATACTGATTATATTTTCCTAATGGCTATAATACTTATAATAAAATTTAAAAAATTAATCATAACATTAAACAGTATATGAAATATGGTCTGTCCAACAGCCCTAAATCTTAATCAATGGTGTCATTTGATCGTCAAGTATCGACTGTTACCAAAAAAACACATTTTAAAGCTTGTTGGGTTTTTACAGTGACAATATGAAGGTAGAACGTCGCAATTATTATAGAAAACCAGACCGTGGCATACGTCAAATAGTCAAACGTAATTTTGGAGACTTATCTAAAACAGCCAGGAGGGCAGTTAGGAGTTGATAGTGTTTGTTAGGTTATATAACTAGTATCCATGTATATTGGACATGATATCTACACCTCTGATTTTAGGCTGTTTTTAGATTTTCAAGGAAAACCAGTATTTGTCATAGATATGTCTTTTGGACCTGAAAAGTTAAGATGTTTTGATTTTATATCACCACATATGATATTTAGGTTCATATCAAAGGTAAATAATATGTTATGAAAATCATGGAGTGGCACTTAAATATGCCAAAGCTGAGGATGGAAAGCACTGAATAGAATTACCTATTACGTGAGGCCTCCATTTCCCAGTGACTTCTCATGGCCGACACATGACCTGTGAGGGGCGGGGTCGAGCGACCTTCCTGGTCCGAATCGGTATCCGTAACCATCGGTAACGAGGACGGGAAGCTGACGGTTGGTCCTGAGTCAGCATTACTCAACATGGCCACTGCCTGGGACTGCTTACACTCCTCGAGAACCGGCAAGAACTCTCGGAACTCGGGACGCTCCTATTGGTCATTATTCAACGTAATATTTTTATGATTTAAAAGGAATTGATATCTTTAGAGCTTCTATGAAGATCAGCAAGTGGTTTGGGGATTGTGGTTTATGATGTGGACTGAATGTTACTGCTGGATGATTCCATAGCAGTTTGTTGTCATTTTGAGTTGAGTTGTTATCAAAAAGGGTTAATTTAAAAAAGTGTAAGATTAAATGATAAAACGAAAATTTCAAATAATCTGTTTGTTAGTTTAAAATTGAAAAGTTTTGAATTCTTAATAAGAATATAACAAAAAATATACAAATATTGTCTGAATTTCAATACAATATGATTAAAGTTAATAATAAATGTAAAAATTACAAAATTACAAAAGAAACACAATTACAAGAGAAAATCAAAACAATGTACCCAGCTCTGTATCTGATCTGAGCACTGCCTAATAGGGGTCATGTCGAGTGACCTCTCACTCAAGCCAATCAGTAACTAGGCTAGGAAATCATTGACATCATTTGATAACTAAGCCTGTCTGTGATTGGTATAAACTAGGGAGAGTGAAAGGTTACAGACTTAGTCACTGGACATGAGCCCTATAGAACATTACTCGGATCAGGACAGAAGTACAAAGGTTTTTTTGATGATTTTAATGAGATTGGGAAGATTGCCTCCTACCTCTGCATTGGCGTGCCAGCCCCTCTGCAGTATGGCGACTATAGGTTTGGGGAAGGTGATGGCGATCGGAGGACGGGTGTTGTGGTACGCCATCTCTGCAGCTGCTGCCGCTAGAAGGACAATCATGTAAAAAAATTTAGGGATGAAAATGATCAGATGAATAATACATTCCCTATCAATTTGATTCAAATTGACAGTTTTAAGAGGAACAAATGTTCCAGAATTTGCCTCTTCAGGGAACTTGACAATTATTGATAAGTAAAGCATAGAATCTCAAGATGTTAATTCAAGGATACACAGAAATGGTGGAAATATCCCTTTGGAATTTTTGCTTTAAATGGATGAACCCAAAGGTGAAACCCCTCCATCCTCCTTCCCACTCTTCAAAAGGTGACAACCCTGGATACCCACTGCACAGACAAAAAATGATTTGCTAAGAGGGATGGTAGATAAGATCATAACTCTGAAGTATTATCTGTAGAGCTCCTCCACTGACCTGGTTTGAGATGCGAGAATGGCAGCTCCCCAGCCAGAAGTTCCCAGAGACAGAGAGAGAAACTGAACACGTCCGCCTTAATGCTGTACTTGGTGCACTGCGTAAAGATCTCCGGCGCCATCCACCGCAGGTTCTACAGTAAGAGAGAGTCAAGGTTGGAATTAACAACAATACTACTACTTGTCAAATAAGTTTGGGAATTGTTTAAAACTCTGCAAAAAAAGTACTGACACAGTCCAGTGACATATGAGTAGTTCCATGTCTTATTTCTTGGACCTTGTGGGTTTATTTCGCAATGTGGTTTGGTATATATCTAATTTGGCTATGTGTGAAATTCATCAACAGTGTTGGTGGTAATGTACAAGATGACTGAATCTCTACATCTCATGATGATTAGAGAGTCTGAAGAGTTGCTTCCCTCCCCAAACAGAAACATGAGTTATTAGATATGTCATTTGACCTCGGGCAAATGAGAAAGTTGTTGTTTCTTGCTGTTTGAACATTACTTCAGTCATTAGCCTTGAGGAAGAGACTTTATTAAAAATGTGCCACTGTTAAGCAGGAAGTACTTTTGTGTAGTTGGATGTTAGAAGCAACAATATCAAAATAAATGACCGAGATTCTCTACACACTCACCCCCGGTTGTTTCGTCATGTTGTCCTCCTCTGTTGAGCGAAGAAATCTTGACTCTGTTGAACATAGGAAAACTTCAGTAAATTTCAAAATAAAGGTAAAAACTTTTTTGAAATGTTGATGTAATACAGCAAGGCTTTAACCAACCAGTGACAGAGACTGATGGGAAATGAGAGAAGTTAGGACCAAGGGCTCTAGATCCTTACACATCTCCATCTTACATTTATAGGTACAGAAAAAATTTGTTTGCTTTAAAACTTAAATATCTATTGGTTAAGTTTCAACAATGCTGTCGTTTTTAAGCATAATTTACAGGTGTTGAATAATGATTGGCACTGGTGCAAGTGGAGGGAGTTGAGAACAATCTAATCATTATGTCTCCCATACACACCTCCAAAGTCGGCAACCAGCGCATGACCGTTTTCGTCGAGGAGTATGTTGTGACTGTTCAGATCTCGATGGATGATTGGCTGGGGAAGATTGTGAAGATACTCCATTCCTCGGGCAACGTCGATCACAATCGTCAGCTTTGACTGGATGTCTATCAACCTATCAGAGAAATTTTAAAACTGTTTCATTTCTTCTCTCAATCAATCATCCAAGATTATATATAGATTTAAACATCCAGGGATTAGAGTCAGACACTTTAACAATTCAGCAAAAAGGATAGACCGCATCTGAGCAAACATTTGACTTTTATTCAGTTATCTTTCAGACTATTCTCAAAATGAAATTACATTTCAAATGAAAAGCAGGGGAGATAACTCTTTTAACCACTATGGCATGGCATATTGTCTCCCTTTTCTGATAAAACATTGATATCTTGGATTTGCATGTGTTTATGGTTGATGCATAACAAAAATCTAATGAGTCTCACTAATTCCACAAAATACAATACTTTATTACTACAAATAAAACAACCCAAGTGAAAAAGATAGTTGAACACCAAATCGAAATTATCATCCACATTTCATTTACAACAAAGTGAATACCCTGACCTATGGGAATCCAGTCCGCCATTTTGTTTTGAGCAAAATGACATGACAATAGGCGCAGTTCTTTTATTTATGTTACAACATTATAAAAATAAACTATGTGCATGTTAAGAATATCCATATATTAACAAATGATTTATGATAAGTTTAATAAACAATGCTTTTAATTCATTCACCTAGTTGTCAAATCTAAATCAACCAAAAACTTTCCCCTCATTAACATAAAGAGGGGGTCGGAGACCCGCCAAACGTAAACATAACAAGACGCAAGCTTCAAGTAATAAACTCATGTTACGTTTCGGGGAGCGTTAGCCCCCTTCAGCAGACCCCCTCTTTAGTTCATAGGCTCGCCGGTATCATTTAGTTGATCTGTGAACCATCAAGCATTCTTTCCTTCAAGATCAACCGTGGAGAAGTGCCACTCTTGTTTTTTGTGCTTCCCTCATCATCATGTTTCAACTGGTTTGTGTTATAATCATGCACTAATCACATGCATGTATAAACTGTAATGTCCCCTTGAATGTAATTTCCACAAAAATACCCTGATAGGATTGTCTTTTTAAGTAAAATCTTATCCAATTCATGTCTGATCAATGAAAGGTACCCACCTCTTCTGCTCATGCAGCAGACTGAAGAGGGATCCGCCAGACACGTACTGCGTTACGATCGCAAATTGCTGTTGAAGTAGAGAAGCAAATGACAGGATGATACATGTATTATTTCATCAGAGGCATACGTTTACCTTTAAGATGAAATGGCTTAATTTTAAGCACAACCTAGGTAGGGTACGTGATAAAAAAAAAGATGAAAAAAATTAAATGAATGAAAAAAAAGGGATACTGTAATACACAAATAATTGACTTGACATTGGAAAGCAATTTTGGTAAGACAAACAAATTTCGAGTTGAAAAAACCAAGAGATTGAATTAACCAAATGGCCACAACCGACGAAGACAATAACAATAAGATGATGATGATGATGATGATGATGATGATGATGATTAGTTCATCAACCAAGGAAAGACAACCTACACTCGGATCATCCAAGCAAGCTCCAACAAAGTTGATAACGTAAGAGCTCTTCAGCTTTGCGAGGATAGCAACCTCCCGACAGAACATGTCGACGTCGGACTTAGCACCAAATGAATTGGCTCGGTATCTGTAAGAGAAGATAACTAAATTAGACATAGCAGAATCTTTAACAATATCTTTTTAATCAAGGATCAAGAGATCAAACTATATTTTCTAAGTGATATATTTTTTATTAACAAATCCTCTCTCTAACAACCTAAATCTTTCACTTTTTCTGTAAGATTAGTTTTAGATTTTGTTTGACTGATGAGCGGGCTTGAACAATGGTACACTCTTTGATTTTTGATAAAAACACCGTCATATATAATACTGATCAAATAACCATTCACAGCAAAAGTCAGTTTTTGAAATTCAAACATCACTGATAATGTTCACACATTTGATGCAAGCAACATAATCTTATATCATCATAAACGTGTCCTGAAAACACACTGGAATGTAAATGACAGTTGACACAACATTTGTTGTACACACCTCTTAATGGCGACAGTTTTGCCCTTGCACTTCCCCTTGTAGACCTTGCCAAAGGACCCGCTGCCGATGGTCTCCTGGAACTCGATGTCCATGATCTGGAGGTGAAACTGG
This sequence comes from Phorcus lineatus, assembly GCA_921293015.1. NCBI lineage: Eukaryota > Metazoa > Mollusca > Gastropoda > Trochida > Trochidae > Phorcus > Phorcus lineatus. The sequence goes on along the minus strand of OV121097.1, from coordinate 9,883,350 downwards.
TGGGGGAGGGTCGCACGGAGCTGCAGAACATCAATCTTCTCTGAAGCGAATGAGATGAAATGTTTCTTTATTATATCTTTATATGTATATTCTTCGTTAACTTGCTGATAATCATAAAACTTATTTCAGCATCAAATGAAACTTTCCTGAAAGGCATGACTCATACCAGTCTGAATAATGTCGGCCTTTTTGCATTCATCACACCTTATTTCATCCAAAACAAATTTGTTGTGATTTTTATGTATTCAACTTAAAAAGTTCTGAAGTGAAGGTTCTGTACAAAAATACATACTTATTATACATATCATACTGAGTCAACAATGACTCCATAAACTCATTTTCTTATTTTCAACCCACCTCTTGTCATGCTCCTGAGCTTGCCGAGGGGGGAGGGGACGGAGACGTAGGACCCGTCTCCCCCTGGTTGAGAGTAGTCTCCACACGCTGACTCGTCCTGGGGTCGCTTGTGGTGTTTGATCAGTGTCACTATCTGGTCATGTCCTGGAAAGAGATTATAAATAATCAAGAAAATCAAAGCTCTTTAAAATGTTAATTTTGAATTTTCATATGCACTTGGGTTCTTTTACTATCAACATCAACTTTAAAGAGTACTTCACTTGCAAATTTAACTGCAAATTTGCATATGAGAAGGCATAGTAACATCAGTTTATTAGTGAGATGAGAAAACTATATATAAGCCATTAACATATGAAGGAAGAAAAATTGACCCTAAGAATTACTTTTACTAGATAAAATTAATCAATATAGAGAGACCTCAAGCCTTTACTTGAGAGACCTTGAATATTTCAGAGCATAAGGTGGTGGTATATTCTGTATCCTACACCCTAATAACTTTTGTTTATGAATTGTGGATCTTGTTATGTGGCAAATAATGAATGTTTTGTCACAAGGATTTTTACCAACTTGGGCCATTTCCATTGCTCTTTTAAAGCCAAGTGAGTCCCAACTGCCAAAAGTTATCATGATGTTAGGATAACTAAGTATTATCATTTTTGGAAATATCCATGAAAAGTAGTCCCTCTCACCCTTCTCATAGGCCCACATGAGAGCAGTTTGTTCTTCCTTCTTCTCACTGCCTCCGTTCTGATCACTGACAGCGGCGATGAGGTTCATGTCCGCACCACTCTCCAGTAGGAACTGGACCACTCGGATGTGGCCGTGGAACGAGGCACTGTGAAGAGCTGGGGGAAGCAAACATTAACATTCATTATAAAAGTGTTTGTTTTTATTCTTGTAATAACTTCATGTCTAGAGCTCAAACTATTGTTCCGAATCTCTCCTGTCTTCAGAGGAGTGTCATTTGAATGTATCCTCACGATATTAATGTTCTAATATATTGTCTAAATGTGTTTTGTATCGATGTACTCATATCCATGGTAGACGATCAAAACATCGATACTATCAATGAATTTTTACACCACTAAAAATATGACACAAGTTCCCTGCCACCAAATTGATAACTTAAAGAAATATGATGCAAGTTTTTTTTTAAAAAGTATTTCCAAAATGAGAGCTAGAAATAAACTGCCATTTTGCCATTAGTGTAGTAAACACTGTATGCCATTGACATGTAAATGACAAAAATTTTTATCGCTAAAGTCGCATATTAAATAATCATCCAAAGAAGATCCTCACTATAAAGCATTATTCAAACTACCTAAACTAAATTTGAAACAAGTGAATGTTCCAAAACAAAGGGAATTAAACGTTCATACCTGTATGTCCGTCATTGCCCTGGTAGTTGATATTCACAACAGGTTGTTCAAGGAGAAATTTAACCAGTTCAATGTTTCGTCCATTGGTACAGGCACTGAAAGAAATATCACAAAATTCTTCATACCCTTGATATGGATGATTTTATGACACTTCACTGATTATTTTTTTTCAGCTTTTTTTCATAAGATTTAAAAGATAGATAGATTTCTCAAAGACAATTACAATTAAAATAAATTAATTTTTTACTGAAAAAAATATATCATATTCAAAACAGGAGAAATTCCTCACTTTTAATTGGAGATTATATTTTGTTGCACACAGCTTACCTATGCAGAGGAGTTTCACTGAAGATATTTTCTTTCAAAATGCTCTCAGATCCTGTAAGATTAATCAGTTGCTTAGCAACCTCAACCTTTGCATTGTAACAAGCCCTGAAACAAAAACAAAAACAGAGGTTTCATGGCCATCATTTTGATTGTCATTTAAAATTGTAGCAGGTAAATTTTCAACAAGGAGACACTGCACATTTACATGACCTATTTGCGTTTGAAACAATGAGAAAAGAAAGTCTGATGTTTCAAAGAAAAAATAAAGGACACAGATTTGACATTATTAAAATGCATATGGCAATGATGTGATTTACTGACGTATTAGAAATATTCATTTTTATGAAAATAAATACTATTTGGCTCAATAAAACAATACATATTATATTTAGCTATTTCGCTCACAATTCCATACATATCTTAACGCTTTGGTATCAAAGGGAGACCACTCTATTTTATTCTATTCTAATTCATTTAAAAGTTACAGTTACATTTTCACTACCAAATAAAGTTAAATGAAGAATTGTTTACATCTTCAACTGTTGTTGAAGCAAAATAAAAAATGATGCATGTATTCAATATATTAAGTGTTTGATTCAAATTTGTGAAAAAAACTTTCATCCGATTTACTCATGTAACTAAGATTGTATCATATCCCGCCAGCTTGTCATGACACATGATTGCATCGCTGCATCTTTCCTACTCACAGATGAAGGGGCGTGTCCCCGTAGATGTTGGTGACGTGAGGCTCAGCCTTGTGGTCGAGTAGATAATGGAGAATAACAAGATGGCCGCTCTTGCAGCAGAAGTGGATTGGTCTGTGCTCTTCATCGTCCTTCACATTCACTGAAAATTGTTATGAATAAGATAGCTTACAGAGGAACGAAAGTTTGAAACATGAAATACGAAGTACATGATCTTATAATCAAAATTCTTTATTCGCATAAATGCAATATTTTGGAAATACTCCTAATGCTGTTTTGAACACAAGGCTGTCTATTGAATAACTTCTTTCCTTAAACAAGGTTTAACTTTGACTACTGGCACTACAGAGAATTGGCACCTGCTATATTATAATTCATTCAATAAAATAGTAATACCTATTTCTTAAAGCATCTGCACACAATCACAATTTAGACATTGTCTATAAAGATAAAACGGCACATCATAAATCAAGGATATGTTATCTAAATCCGTGCCTACCATCAGCCTTCTGTTGTGAGGTCCCCTCCACTAGGAGTTGGGTGATCTTCATGTAGCCCTTGGCACACGCCAGGTGCAGGGGCCGGTCCCCCACCCCCCCACTCACGTTGATGTCAGCGCCGTGGGATATTAGGAGCTCAACCATCTGAAGAAAGAGTTTGTAAAACTTTCAACATTATATATTACCAAACTAAGCAAGTTAATAATACCCTGCAAACCCTTATCCTCTTGTACCCTTTTGTCATTTTCAGCCCCTTGATACCATTTTAGATAGAAGGATGTTGTAAGTCATCATCCTCCACCTCTCATCCCTCCACTGCCCTCTCATTGTATCACACCCCTGGTTATCTTTAGAAATGAAAGCATCTTGTGTACCCTCCTTAAAGAGCCACTCCGTGAGTTGTTGGAGTCATATATGCCAAACTTAATCAATGGTGTCATTTGATCGCGAAGTATCGACTGTTAACAAAAAAACAAATTTTAAAGCTTATTGGTTTTTTTACACTGACAATATGAAGGTAGAACGTCGCAATTATGATCGAAAACCAGACAGTGGCGCGCGTCCAATTGTCATACGTAATTTTGGAGACTTATTTTAAACAGTGAGGAAGGCAGTTAGCAGTTGATAGTGTTTTTTAGGTTATATAACTAGTATGCATTTACTTTGGACGTGCTATCTATACCTCTGTGCATTTATAAGGCTGTTTTGAGATTTTCATGGAAAACCAGTATTTGTCATATGTATGTCTTTTGAGCATGAAAAGTTAAGATGTTTGGATTTTATATCACCAAATATGACATTTAGTTTCGTATCAAAAGTAAATAATATGATATAAAAATCATGGAGTGGCTCTTTAACCTTAAAACTTTGCACCAACTGTTTTATTGAAGGGGCAGTAGCCTTGGTTATCATCAAATTTGGGTTATCAAAGTGATCTCGCAAAAACAAAAATAAAGGTTACAAATTGCAAGGCATTCCATTTCCCTACCCTAAATGATTAAAAGGTGTTCACATTAAAATGGCCAGCAGTAGTTTTTTCCCTAATACTTGGTACATTCTTCTACGACTACCAATAGACCAGTTGAGTAATGAAATGATTGACCCTCTTAAGATAATAATTTGCCATAAACATATATTACACTTGTATGACAGGACAGGACTCTATAAATATTAGTGTTTTTTACGTAGGTACCAAGTAGCAAGTTGTCTGTACTGTAACTTATTGAGGAAACAAATTATGTATTCAGGAAACAAATTTGCTGCCTGACAGCACTAATCCTCTTCCCCTGCATGGTTTAATAACTGCACTAGTCTCTATCACTGGATTATTTAAACCTTGCTGACTACCAGTCAAAATCTGCATTTCGAGTGCAGCGCCCTCTTCTCTTATGATTACTCATTGGACAAGCCAGATCCGTCGCAGCAGCCTCGGCGACAAGCAGGGAAGGTAGAGGAAATAAGTAAGTAAAAGGGGCTGGCGTTAGAATAGCTCACGCGTGGGAAGATGATCACTAATGTGAAATTTGAACTGAGCCCACACACCTTTTCATGACCAAAGTAGGAGGCCACGTGGAGGGGTGAGAATCTGACGGCATCCTCCACATCAACCCTTGCTCCATGTTCTAGTAGAACTCGTGCTATCTGAGGAAAGAAGAATATTCTCCCATCACTCATCACCCAAGATACAACTCAAAACCTATTATAACATTTACATTTTAGCAGAAATGTGTGGCTAAGGTTACATAGCTGCTGTGGTAAAGCCAGAGAACTCCACCAGAAATATACTTCATTTAGTCTTAGGAATCTTCAAATCGAGATTAATTGTATTGACATCTTTATCACTAGGTTACAAATTTGAGCATTTGTCACATTGCAGGAACAGATATAGAGTGAGCGAGTTACTATATAGATTATTAGTAATATTTAAGCAAATAGCGGCTTTGTGAATAAAGACAATATTCACTTGATTCATATAACTATATAAAGATATCATTCAAAACAATGACTGTTTTACTCCTAGATACAAGAGTCATCAGAAGATGACATATAACACTGGTTCATTATAATTCATAACATATATCTCTGAAATCATAAACTAAAATCTCTCATTAAATCATTAAGCAGAGATTGAGAAACATACAAAGAGCAGTTTTATAGTTTCCTGCAAAACCAAAGCTGTCACTGTACAGATTCCAACTTCAATTTGTTTCCATGGAAACAAAAAGAAATTTCCCAAAGTCTCACAACAAAAAAAAGGCTCACTTCGAGAGGTGGGCAACACACATGCAGAGTTTTATAAATATTTGATGAGTGGATTGGGAGTTCTGTTCCAGAAATAAATCTGTGCCTGAAATTATACCCCCCCCCCCCCCATCCCTTCTTGACCACCCCAATGACAGCATTAGAAGACATCAATTCCCACATTAGAACCTTAAAGACAGCCTAGATTAACAACTAGTATCCGCGATGAGACGTACCTCCTGATGTCCGCACATGGCAGCAATGTGAAGGGATGTGACATCGCTGTTGCCGATCTGGTTCACATCAACACCAGTCTCAACAAGACAGTCGACAAGGTCTGCATCGCCCTGGAAACAAATACATAAGAATGGTGAATAACATATATTGCTCACCTTCCAACAATGTGATAAACAATTTGAAAAAGCCTTCAAAGGTTGCAAATCTTTTAAGGATAAGGTCTTCTCTGGTACTTAAGATGAAATCTGGGGGTTTATTTTACATCATGACTGCAGTTGACTACTTTATAGTCAGTAAAAAAACATCAATAAAATCTGATTATATTAAGTTTATATTATTAGATGACAGGGAGATGTAAATCCTGCACATGGTTTGTCAAAGTTTTTCATTTAATTATTCTAAGATGGAATATTGGTCTTAATGCTTGTGATTTAAACAATGAGAGATTGGCATCTCATAAAATATCTTGTCATTAAACCATTGTGATTGTGTTGCCTGCTGCTCTTTGTTTTATAACAAAAGTCATCACTAAAGTATTATTGGGCAAGATCGAGCTCCACCCTTGATTTTGAGTTGTAGATTAGACAATATGAAGTGTATGGTACCTTGTAGCTGGCGAGATGAAGGGGAGAGAACTGGTTCTTGGAGAGACGATCTGGCGGGCATCCCTGGTTGATCAAAAGTTTTATCAGCTCTCGACATGATCGCCCTCCTGGTGAGAGAGATGTTGATTGAATGAATACGCAATGTGGAGACCACACATGTAGAGCAGTTTGTTTCCATTTTCAAAATAGTGATATTCAGGATATTGTGGTGGTCCATCATTCGTACAAGGTATGATCAACAGGAGATTTAAAGGCACTTGTGCAAGAATTATCTTCAAATGTCCCAAATTTGACCATACAAGCCTTCTTCAACAACAACTTCACTGGCTTCCAGTTGCTGCCCGCAAACTCCTAGTTATAGCCTTCAAACGTTTCGCTAACACTGCTCCATCATACCTGACAGAACTCCTACCTGTTTACTGCCCACAACGCACATTAAGATCTCAAGATAAAAGTTTGTTTGTCACACCTAAAGTAAAATCCTCAACCTTTGGCAAAAGAACTTTCTCCTACTTGGCATCAACCAAATGGAACAATTTACCAGACCACCTAAAATCTGCTGCCAGCCTTTCATTCTTCAAGTCTCAACTGAAAACCCACTTGTTTAAAGAATACTATCTCTAATATATCGTCCTGGCCCATGAGCGCAAAGAGCACCCTGTGTGAAGTTCTGCACTATATAAATGAATGTATTATTATTATTAAAATTAGTGCATAATAATGATAATCAGTATACTAAGGGAGTCACATACCTATTTAAGGTCTTATCAATAGTATGATTTTGGTGAAAACAAGTTTAATTTATGATACTTTACTAGCATTGAAAAAAGTGAATAACATTCAGAACCTTACATCATAAACGATTTTCAAAATATTTAATTACCTCATAAAAAATTGATATTTCTCAATCGAATAAGCAAAATGTATGAATACATAAGTAATCTGGAAAAGGGATGTCTTTGAATGTTTTTACATTTATGACATATATATGTAGCAGAAAAGTTGGTCAATTGTATATACATATTGAATAAACTGTAAATCGTTTGATAATAGCGATTATTCAAGGCAGGCGTTTATCCCTAATCAAATCTAACTTAATGTATTGGAATTTTTTACTAATCAAAACAAAAACATTACAGTAGCGATTGTATATTGTAAACAATAAGATAAAAAGTGCACGTTATGAAGGTTAGCGTCACAAGCATGAAAGGAGTATCATATCAAACACGAAATATTTAGTAATTTGTTAACATTTGCTAAATCAAACATATCAAATATTCCAAATAAAGGCCTGAGATAAATAATTTCAATGAGAGCTCAGATCAGAAGATAATTTAGGCAGGTCAATTTAAAAAGCAGGCTTTCTGTAAAGGATTTGTCAGAAAATTTTACATGAAATGGAAAGGGAGATTACTCTGTACACTCACCTCCAGAGAGACATGAAATATGAAGTAGAGTGTGGCCGGTGTCAGTTCTCTCATGCACTGTCTCGTCCGTCAACAGCTCTTGAACACCATAGATGTCGGAGTGACTGGAATAAGAGACAATTGAATTCTTCAAAACTTTGCATGTGGTGTAAAGAACAATGATAACTTTTTCCTTTTTAGTTCAAATACAAGATGGCTTCTTTTCTAGACCACTTCAATATGTAAGAGGCTTAAAATTTATTTTTTTTCTAAATCTTTTGAAAGTATTATATAACCAAAATGTAAAACAAAAGCTTTAAAGGTTCACTCTTTTTAGAGGTTATAAAATTGATATTTATCAAATATTTGTAAGACTGAAAGGAAGATTACCAGAACTCAATAAATGTATGCACAACTGTAATTATACCAAATACATCATTAAAGATTGGATCTAGGTACCAATGGAATAACAAGAGATGTGAACTATGTATGAAACTTCTAACAAATATCTGTTTTTAACCATAAACTAAATAAAATAGACTGACCTGCAAGCTATCTGTATGTCTGACCATTCAGTGTCTCTTGGGCGGAGATCTTCGATGGCCTTTGACCGAAACAGAGCATAGCTCTCGCTGATCTTTTTCTTCAATTCGTCTGAACATACATATTTTTTTAATAAGGGGAAATGTAATTTATTCATGGAATCTCCTCACATTTCTGACAAATTTGCAGCAAAATGAATGTATAACATCTTTGACTTCAATATTAAAACATGTATGCATTTGTTTTCATAATATACATTAGGAAAATCATATTCTTAAATATTTATTAATCTTTATTTTGTGAAATATCTTTGTCTTATTATGTATATTGAATTTGTTGAAACTTGACGAAGGGGGACTTAGACTGTGATAAAGTATCTTACTTAAGACACATATAGTGACGACACAGCATCAATTTTGATGATTTATTGCTACTCACACATAATCAAATTACATACACTTACCAGAGCATGATATAGTGGGTCTAGATTTGTAGTTGCCCATATCTGAAGGCAACACTTAGTTTTGCTCAAGTCATCTTGTTCTAATATCCATCTGAAACCAGTGTATTTACTCACAAGTTTTTTTTTTATTGATTAGGATTCAGGATACTAATATGAATGATGGATATCTGAAAACTGTTACACACTTTTGAATAAAAAATTGCCATTAGGGATAGAGCATTTTTTAAACCCTGCAAGTCATAAATATTAATTGTCCATAATTATCAATACATCTAAGACTTTAAAAAGAAACTCTAGGCCTGAAGACCACGCTCTTGCCAATAAAAGGTGGGTAAGTGATTTCTCATTCAATGAAAATATTGACTGATCTAAATATTGACAATGTCTTAATAATAAATTCTTTAAATTCGTAGCTATTGGCCTTATTTCATTTCTGATGAATAAAAGTATTTATAAACTACCATTATCACCTAATTAGTTACTTTTTAAAAGCTCTGCTTTGAAGTAATCCCTGCTTTCGAACAAATGTCAAACTTTTCCTTTCCCAAATATGGGCGCTGACATCTTGGATCCCGCGAAAACACGCGTTGAACGCGAAGAGACGAGATTACTGCATTTCGAACATCCATATTCTGCTTTTCGAGTGTGATGACCACTTTCGTGGCTTCAATAACAGAAAAAAAAATTATTTAAAAAAGTGAAAAGAAATACATGGTATTGATAAGATAATTTGCCAAAATGTGAAAATATCATGTCATGGTGATCCAATCAACGTTAAAAAATAATCAGCCAGCATTTTCGCCAAGTTTAACAAACTGTGAACAAACGATTTTTGTAAAAGTGGTAAATGTTTGCTGTACATGTTTTCATAGTGGGAACAATCACAGAGAAGCATCAACACGATTGATCACGATTTTACAACTTTAGACAAAGAAATGACTCAACATCCTTACAATCTAACTGATTAAAAAGCCTTGATCATTTCTAAATTCACATTTTATCCTTCATGCAAATCTTGCATTATTTAATATGCTCGTGCTTTTTGTAAACAAATTATCTCATGTTTACACTTCACACTTACGTGAATTAAAAAAAACATATTATAGACTGTTGTGTGTCAAAAAATCTATATGCACGTGTAAACCGTGGGCCTACGATTTTCATTGCTGAATCGCATGGACAATGTTTTTGAAGAGACGGATATATTGAGTTGCGCTGAATTTGATGAATAAATGGGTCAAATAATGATTGTGTGGAATTTAAATTAGAAATGGAGTAATAAATAGATTACATGAATGAATGTAGGGATGAATTGAATTGATATGAATAATATTACACTTAAACTACGATTATCAACTTCTTCATTATTTACGACGTTAACTCTATAAGCTTGAAATTACGCTACACGGAAACTTCGCTATTGTATATAAAAGAAGTTGGTTATACATTCTTGTCTAGGTAAAGCATGATCGAGTTGGTAATTAAATTGAAATAGGCAAGCATGACTTCGTATAGAAATAGAATAGAAAGCATGCATTGATATAGAAAAAGAATGGTAAAGCATGCCTTAATATAGAAATAGAATGGTAACGCATGCATTGATATAGAAATAGAATGGTAAAGCATGCCTTGATATAGAAAAAGAATGGTAAAGCATGCCTTGACATAGAAATAGAATGGTAACGCATGCATTGATATAGAAAAAGAATTGTAAAGCATGCCTTGATATAGAAATAGAATGGTAAAGCATGCCTTGATATAGAAAAAGAATGGTAAAGCATGCATTGATATAGAAAAAGAATGGTAAAGCATGCCTTGATATAGAAAAAGAATGGTAAAGCATGCCTTGATATAGAAAAAGAATGGTAAAGCATGCCTTGACATAGAAATAGAATGGTAACACATGCATTGATATAGAAAAAGAATGGTAAAGCATGCCTTGACATAGAAATAGAATGGAAATGCATGCCTTGAAATAGAAAAAGAATGGTAAAGCATGCCTTGACATAGAAATAGAATGGTAACGCATGCATTGATATAGAAAAAGAATGGTAAAGCAAGTCTTGATATAGAAATAGAATGGTAAAGCATGCCTTGATATAGAAAAAGAATGGTAAAGCATGCCTTGATATAGAAAAAGAATGGTAAAGCATGCCTTGATATAGAAATAGAATGGAAAAGCATGCCTTGATATAGAAAAAGAATTGTAAAGCATGCCTTGATATAGAAATAGAATGGAAAAGCATGCCTTGATATAGAAAAAGAGTGGTAAAGCATGCCTTAATATAGAAATAGAATAGTAACGCATGCATTGAAATAGAAAAAGAATGGTAAAGCATGCCTTAATATAGAAATAGAGTAGTAAAGCATGCCTTGAAATAGAAATAGAATGGTAAAGCATGCCTTAATATAGAAATAGAGTAGTAAAGCATGCCTTGATATAGAAAAGGAATGGTAAAGCATGCCTTGATATAGAAATAGAATGGAAAAGCATGCCTTGATATAGAAAAAGAATGGTAAAGCATGCCTTGACATAGAAATAGAATGGTAAAGCATGCCTTGATATAGAAATAGAATGGAAAAGCATGCCTTGATATAGAAAAAGAATGGTAAAGCATGCCTTGACATAGAAATAGAATGGTAAAGCATGCCTTGATATAGAAAAAGAATGGTAAAGCATGCCTTGACATAGAAATAGAATGGTAAAGCATGCCTTGATATAGAAATAGAATGGAAAAGCATGCCTTGATATAGAAAAAGAATGGTAAAGCATGCCTTGACATAGAAATAGAATGGTAAAGCATGCCTTGATATAGAAATAGAATGGAAAAGCATGCCTTGATATAGAAAAAGAATGGTAAAGCATGCCTTGACATAGAAATAGAATGGTAAAGCATGCCTTGATATAAAACAAGAATGGTAAAGCATGCCTTGATATAGAAAAAGAATTGTAAAGCATGCCTTGATATAGAAATAGAATGGTAACGCATGCATTGATATAGAAAAAGAGTGGTAAAGCATGCCTTAATATAGAAATAGAATAGTAACGCATGCATTAATATAGAAAAAGAGTGGTAAAGCATGCCTTGATATAGAAATAGAGTAGTAAAGCATGCCTTGATATAGAAAAAGAATGGTAAAGCATGCCTTAATATAGAAATAGAGTAGTAAAGCATGCCTTGATATAGAAAAAGAATGGTAAAGCATGCCTTAATATAGAAATAGAGTAGTAAAGCATGCCTTGATATAGAAAAAGAATGGTAAAGCATGCCTTGACATAGAAATAGAATGGTAAAGCATGCCTTGATATAGAAATAGAATGGTAAAGCATGCCTTGATATAGAAAAAGAATTGTAAAGCATGCCTTGATATAGAAATATAGATGGTAAAGCGTGCCTTGATATAGAAATAGAATGGTAAAGCATGCCTTGAAATAGAAATAGAGTGGTAAAGCATGCCTTGATATAGAAATAGAATGTAAAGCATACCTTGAAATAGAAATAGAATGGTAAAGCATGCCTTGATATAGAAATAGAATTGTAAAGCATGACTTGATATAGAAAAATAAATGGTAAAGCATGCCTTGATATAGAAATAGAATGGTAAAGCATGCCTTGGTATAGAAATAGAATGGAAAAGCATGCACTGATATAGAAATAGAATGGTAAAGAATGGTAAAGCACGCCTTGATATAGAATAGTCAAGCATGCCTTGTTATAGAAATTGGAAGGTAAGGCACGCCTTGATATAGAAATAGAATAGTCAAGCATGCCTTGTTATAGAAATTGGAAGGTAAAGCATGCCTTGATATAGAAATAGAATGGTTAATCATGACTTGATATAGAAATATAAATGGTAAAGCATGCCTTGATATAGAAATAGAATGGTAAAGCATGCATTGATACAGAAATAGATTGGTAAAGCATGACTTGAACTATAATTAGAATGGTTAAGAATCCCTTAATTGATTTAGAAATAGAATGGTAAATCATGGCTTGATATAGAAATTAATCAAACGAGTTTCGATTATCGATAACATCCAAAAGAGATTGAACATATCACGCGTACTTTGCTTTGTTCCGATCTGGTTCCTGATCCGAATACTGCTGTCAAGGAATTCAGCAACGACGCTTTTTCTGTACGATTTCATATTTTAGCGGGTTTACTTTCATGAAAGGTGAAAGGTCATGGACCTCTACTGAGCAGTACATCCATCAGAAACGCAGCGAGGTACGAATGATATGTTCACTCTAATTTTAATGAGATTGATACTTACTCAGCTGAACATTAGTAAACAGGAACTTTAGTCTCGATCTATGACTGTTATAATGTAGGATACTCTGATGAAGTCTAGCTTTTATCAGCAAGTACATCCTTTACCAACTGCAAGACCTTGAAATAAATATAAAGGAACGTATAGCATTTTTTCATGAAAATTTACCTTTGACTATATTTCAGTAAACATAATCATAAAAATTTCATTTGAATTCATACAATTCATATAAGGTATTGGAAAAACTTTGTTAAGCTTGAGTGGTCATTTTGAAGTTTTTTCATCAAACCAATCCTTTCTCAGTTTGATGAATATTCGTTTATTTAGATTCGCTTTGGGTTTTTTTTAAACCAGTGGACGTGGAATAACTCCATTTAGGTTTGGTTTATGGCTTTGGAACGTTTTATATTTTTTAAAAAATTAATCAACGAATGAAAACCATTCAATTAGCTCTGCTAGATATCCGTGGAAGTCATCGTACAGTCATTTATAACCATCGGTTCTTGATTCACGCTTTGAAATCAAAAGTTGGGCTGAATAATGAAGCGTTGCGTGCAAACACGATGTTTTATTGACAATTGATCATGTAAAAGCTCTGTATAATCATTTACGCATAATTGGGTGTGAAACGTTAAGTGATATGGTTGTTTTTGGTTTGAGCAATCAGAAAGTAATTCATGATATATTACAGAAGCAATTGTACAGAACTGCATTCTTGCATTACATCTCGGGAATTGACCGATGTCTCTCCTCAGATGTGGCAGTCATTTACAGGTATGTAGAAACTTTTTCAATGTTTAACATTTTTCACATATATGAAATTGTGAACATTAAGTTTAAACACTTAGTGTAATTTTTTTCCATAATTCCTAATACAAGAAACGTTTATTTTGTCATGATTATGCCTATCTCCTGGTCGGTCAAAACCATGCTATTCACAAGAACATCAGAATTGTTTTTACATTTCAAGCGTAATTTATTTACGGCAAAAATATCTCACTCCGTCAACTTATTTTTTAAAAACTGAAAATGGCTTGTTTCATTCACACAAAATACAATTTTGTTCTTATGATTACACTGACAAATGGTTTTACCCCTATATTTGTTATCGTGAATGTGTCTGTGCATATTTCTTAAAAGTAAATTTCGACGAGTTGTGTTTACACTCCGAATTGTAACACAGGTATCCCATTTAATACATACATGTTTTTCTGATCATTGCGTGATATAAAAAGCAACCAGACATGCGGAAAGAAATTGATTCATTTGTATCAATAAAAAACCCTTGGGCAATAACCGCTACAACAAAATAAATAGCTTAATGAAAAATTTGAAAACGAATAAAACTGAAAGGTTTTACTGCAATTGGTAAGGATTCGGACCATATTGTCATAATGTATCATCTATTTGATTTGGTTTGAAAAAATCATTTTTTTAATTGTTTAATTTGGTTATATGCATTTTGATAATTCTCATGGCATATGTTAAAATTGTAACTTTCAAATTAATGCGTGACCCTACGTGGAAAACAGAGGATGTGTAGTCTGGTCAAAAGTTCTCATCCTATATCATACATAGAGATTATTACCCGAGGCAGTGTGTCATATGACTTTTACGAAACGAGTGTGAATTTTTGTATTACCCGAGCGAGAGCGAGGGTTATACACAAATTCGCACGAGTTTCATAAAAGTCATATGACACACTTCCAAGGGTAATAATGTCTTTATTACCGATTCCATTTAATTAACAATGCACTGAAATATTGAGATGACGGCCTGCTTCCTTTGCGGCGGCCCGCTAGTGTGACGTCACGAACAATGGTTTTATGACGTCACAGACGATGTAATACGGTAACTCGCGCTGAAACAATCGTTGCTAGGCAAAAGTGATATGTGCACATGTGCTCATATTGAAAATAGGTCACCGCTTATGAATAACCATATGGGTAATAAATAGAAATCTGATATGATTTTTGTATCCTTCAATATGGGTTCGAAGAGCTTTCTCTTCTTCAAGGCTCACCTAACCTAGCCCAAAATACATAGACAATATTATCAGTGTCAATGGCATACTAAGTCGACACGAGTGCACAATTATTAGCATTTCCCGAGCGAGAGCGAGGGTTATACTGGTATTTAGGCACGATTGTCGAATCATAGTATGCCAGAGCACGAATTTAATAATCTCTTAATTAACGAAGTCTCGAACTGAAAGAATATAATATATTTCCATGCATAGGCGGATTGGGAAACTGTGACGTCAAAGCATTCTTTATGGCTTGACGTCACAATGAAAAAGATGATGTATTAATGATATGAACCCTGACATGATTGTCTTCGTAGGTAAAAAGTCTGGATATGTTAATGCTTATTTCAACTACTATTCTTAATTGTAGTGGATATCTAATTTTCGATTCCACCAGGCGTTTTGTGCCATGAACCGACCGAAAAAGATATCATTCAATGAAAACTCGCGAAACAATCACATACAAGTACTGTTAGTATTTCAATTAAAAAGGTCCCGGTTATATACTGAAAGTTTGCAAGAAATAACGAACTTATAAATAGATTGTTTCATGGTATTTAATCTTTTTCGTTCCAGAGTCAATGAGTTAAAAACTAGAAAATAAAAATGGCGACGTTTTCGACAACTTGGATTTTTGTGTTCATCATTCATATACTGATGATGACAAGAGGAATAAACCTTAAAACCGGCTTTTGGATCCGAGACCGGAACTACGACGACTTAATCTCTGGCACGGGTGCAGTATGGGTAACGGAAGGAATCGACAAGGCAACGTCATGCGTCAATGCATGTCTTGGAACTTGTTACTGTAGAGAAGTTTTCTACGATTCAAGGTCATTACGTTGTCAAGGTCACAATGTCAGCGTAAAGAAGAATGATACCATCAACAGCATTGGCTCTGTCTTGTATTCCAAGATATTTCCAGGTAAATAATATTCATGCAATTACTACCATTCCCCTGTTGGCTAATGAAATTTTGTATAAGACAGTGTAAGACTCATTATAAATTGTAATTATTTAAACAAGTTTTGGGTTTGATGCTACCAATAAGGACGGGAGGATGATGAGACATATCTTAAAATGTTCCCCCTGTTACATACAATTTCAAATGCAAAAACCCTTCTGTGAAGTTGATTTCAAGTGCCTTCGTTCTTTGAGGTCTTTAGAAGTCGTGGCTATCTGTATAAAGTTCTTCAAAAGTGTTTCTTTAAAGATATTCATAACATATGATTTACCTTTGATACGAACCTAAATGTCATACGTGGTGATATAAAATCAAAACATCTTAACTTTTCATGTCCATGTATCTGACAAGTACTGGTTTTCCATGGAAATAAAAAGACAGCTTTATAAATGCACAGAGGTGTAGATATCACATCCAATAAACATGGATACTAGTTATGTAACCTAACAAACACTATCAACTCCTAACTGCCCTCCTTGCTGTTTTAGATAAGTCTCCAAAATTACGTTTGACGATTTGACGCGCTCCACTGTCCGGTTTTCGATCATAATATGCGACGTTCTACCTTCATATTGCCGCCGTACAATACCAATAAACTTTAAAATGTGTCTTTTTGGTAACAGTCGATACTTGGCGATCAAATGACACCATTGATTAAGTTTGGTATATATAACTCCAACAACTCACGGAGTGGCTCTTTAATGTTTTGAGGTTTGAATGATTTAACCACGATTAATAAAGACAGTTAATTATGCTTGTTGATATCGATTGTTTAAGATATAAGGTTCAAAGAAATGTGATCTTCGTCTATTCTGAATCGAGACTTGCTTTTGAAAAGGTTATGTTTTGATTGGGATACTTTGAAGATGAAATACTATTCATTAATTTCTTTTGATAACATTTTTTGTCATCTATAATGACTTATTTTATCCAAGATTAACATTATTCTTTTGCGACCCACAGACTGTTTAAATGCTCAATAATGTTTTGATTTCTATCGCCAGCCCCTACCTCCTACCCAATACGATATGTCAGTGGGGATGGCAGTCTGGTGTTCGACCTTTACGTCTCAGAGACCAAGTCATGGTTCGAATCCGAGGCTATCTGTGACGGGCTGGGGCACCGACTTATCCGTCTCGATACAGAGGAGAAAGTGAACATGATTTTAGCAATCATCTTTCTCTACCCAGGTGGGACAATTTATTTATATTTTAAGAGGTAAAACGCCATGGAGAACATGTTGTTTGTGTCAGCAACATTTTTTTCTCTCTATGGTATATAAACACCAACGTAAGCTTACCAACACACATTTGTAAATGCATATATACCCTCGATCGAAGCAACTAAAGGCTGAGATTTTAAGTCATTATGATATTCGTGCTGGCGAAAGGCACAACTCAATCTCGTTTCGAAATTTGCAGATAGCGTACGACATAATATTACAATGTTACTCTAATTTTCTGATTGCCTTTCTCAAGGAAAGAATTCTTATTTTCATTTGCAATAAGTATTTTGTTTGAAAGCTGATTTACAACAATGTCTAACGTCGATTAACTCTAAATATGCTTGCGATAGCGAACTGTTTCAAGTTGTTTTCTCATTTACAAAGGGTATCTCCTGACAAATAGACATCGTATTATGCATCATAGAACAAAGTTCACTGACTTGACTATCTTTGTCAAAATATATTGCATTTAGGAATTTCTTTGAGTCATATAAATCATACCATGGAGAAATTAAAATTGACTCTTTTGCTTTTTTAAGTCAGAATGCTCCATGACATAATATAAGTTAAAACATTCCGTGAACGGTCACATAGGGATATATTATTCCCGAGAAAGTATTTATGCAACGAGCGGAACGAGTTGCTTAAAACCTTTCGCGGGAATACTATATCCCTATGTCACCCTTGACGGAATGTTATAACGAATTTATCTCACCGAATGTCTTAATGTATTATCAAAAAGACAAACAGAAATGAACAACACCGATGACCTGATCACGTGACTTTGATTGGTTGACGTGGAAGCACGATATTTTTAGTTAAGGGGCAAGTGGACCAATCAGAGTTCGGCATTCTGCCATAGTTAAAAATTCACTCCGAAGATAAACTGCAGAATGATATGTGAACATTTGAAGGTTTTTTGTAATGCCAATAATGTTTGACGTCAAAACGAAATCCAAATTATATCATATTTGCGCTAAGATACACAGGTGGGTGAACATACTTTCGGGATGCAACAGTTGTTTTGCAATAGCTATCATGAGTAAATAACATTTTGTATCAATGGTTTTCGATGTTTGTCGATGAGTTTTAAAGATTTCTTGCTCTAATATGATTTATTACGAACGAGGGCAATCATATCGGGGTAATTTTTTTAAACGATTGACGTCACAATTCGCCTATGACGTTGTGTTCAAAATCCGCCTATGCCTATGGTTGGATGTTGATTTTGATTAGTTTCTTTGCTTCCCGACTTCGGTAATAAACAGAATATCATTTTCCTGTCCATGACATACTATGTTTACGACACTCGTGCCTAAATATGAGTATAGCCCTCGCTCTCGCTCGGGAAATACTTATATTAAGCACTCGTGTCGTGAACATAGTATGTCATAGACACTCATATAATATCCTCTATAGAGTGAATGTCATAAGAACTCATCATTTTGAGTCCCACTGTTAAGCGTTGGATCTAACCTGTTTCTAATGCAAAGGTATTTTATCACCAAATATTGTTTCCGTTTGCCATATTTTGCATCATTTCTGCCATTATTTCTGTCAATGTCTTTAGGCTAGAAAAATAAGATAAAATTTATTTTTCTGTTATCATCTTATTGTCCGGAATTTCAGCTGCAAGAGGCCGCGATGTGTATGTTGGCGGCTTAATCGAGAACGGCAGTCGAGACGTGTATTGGCACAGTGGGCAGTGTGACTTCTGGAGGTGGTATGATGGCGAGGTTCGAACCGGATCTGATATGGCCGTGTTCAAAGCCAACTCGGCTGAAACCAATCTGCAGCTTCACTACTCGCCTAATGACCCCCATATGTACATTTGTGAGGTACCCTAGTTTCTTAGATTGGATTCGAACCTTGGTGTGCTTGCCATATTCAAACTTGATGGATAACCAGGGGTAAACCGTGCACAAGACATTTTTATGGTGCGAAAACTTGTCTTTTTTGTGTGTATCATATTCCGTTTATGAAATAAGTATAATAACGCTTTTCTAATAAGAGTCATATCTTAGATGAAGTAAATATTCTTATGACTAATTTGCAAATGCTATGTTTGCAATTCTTACAAATGACACATTCAACTACCTTAAAACAGTTAATGTACATTATAACAAATATTAATAGCAAAGTTTTTTTTTATATTTTTCATAAAACATGAACATGTTCATGAATAAAGAAGGTCGAAATTCCATATTTCTACAGAAGTGTTACCCAATCCGTCAGTTGACTTTTCTTGTTGATTTCTTTTGCCAATCCTAGTAGTACCTACCCTTTTTCCCTTCACCTTTAACGTTTACTTTAACGTTTAGGGCGTTAACTAAAAACGCTAGTGATTAGTAGTGAACATGGTTAAGTTTTACAGATAGATCCCGTTATTTCACTGGTGATTGTGGCCGTTTTGTTTAAGTACAACTAATTTTCCTTAGCTGACGATTTTGGCTTATACAAGTCTATAATAAGACTGTAATTGAAATTAATGGTTTAGTTTCATATGTATGAAAATATGTGTATATACATTATATAATGTAGTTTTAACTTATAGTTAACTTATTCTAACTGCAGGACAAATGGTATTTTGACAGTTAGTGCAGCCACATACAAATTAATGAAACATACCGTGTCACTTTAACTGCTGACATGTTTGGGCGTATGAAAATGATATGAATATGCATTATAGACGAACCTTTCAGTGAATATCGCGCATGTCCCGAACGCAGCCAAGCTCATTGAACGTGAGATCGGATTATCCCTATAAACAAACACTTATATTAAAATAAAACCTTCACGCAGCCAATGCCCTAATTACTATTGTTTATTCTTTAAATACAACTCCACAATTTTTCAAAATATTTTTATAAATTTGCAGAAAAAAGATGAAATAACTTTTAAGGAATGAACTTGAATTAATTAAATCAATATCAAAATCAAGCTCTCTTGTCTTATTTTTTTGCCAAGTTTATAAACTTATTCAAAGATCAAACTTCTTGACTAACCCAAAGGCAATATTACACTATAATAACCTGCAAGGTGATACTCATCTAAAAGCGCCTACCCCTAACCCTTAGTGCTTATCTATGATTGAAGAGGGTAAAAGCACTCTTAAGATCCAACTAGGCTAAATAAGGGCAGATAAGGGGGGATAACTGGCATCTTGAGAACCTCTTGACCTACCCGCAGAGTCAAGATGTCTATAAATGTATGTCATACCTACAGATCGGGTGTCGCGTTCGGCTTTTCAAGATTTAGCCTTCAGGGGTTCACCATTTCAATGAAACTTTGAACTTTTTAAATCATATTTTTGAATAATATTAGGAGTGTCTTACATTAAAATCTTTTATTTTGAAAATGAAATGTAACTAGGTGAAATGAAATGTACAATAAATTTTCGATTTCAGTGTACGTGAGTGTGTGTCAGAAAGATTTGGATTGCTTGAATGTTTGTGTTCAGCGTTTAAGAGTGATTGATGAGCTCATATTGAGGCACGACTGTTGTAATTATAGTCTATTACCCATATGGTTCTACACAAGCGGTGACATATTTTCAATATGAGCACATGTGCACATATCAGTTTTGCCTAGCAACGATTCTTTCAGTGCGAGATGCCATGTTTCGTCGTCTGTGACGTCATAAAACCATTGTTCGTGACGTCACTGTGTAGCGGGGCGTCGCAAGGGAAGGAGGCCAATATCTGAATATTTCAATGCTTTTAGATGGAACAGAATTGGTAATAAAGAAATTATTACACTCGGAAGGTTATCACATGACTCTTACAAAACTCGCGCGAAATTTGTGTATGACCCTCGCTCTCGCTCGGGTAATACAAGAATTCACACTTGTTTCGTGAAAGTCATATGGCACACGTCCTCGGGTAATAATCTCTATACATGACATAGACACGTATATGTAATGTTCTTACGATGAAACGCCGCTAATGGCTGAAATATTGCCCAAGCGGCGTTAAACAATAACTCACTCACTCACTTACGATGAAATTTTTGGGAAATCTCCTTCAAACATACCCTCTCTTCCCCACCTCTGATTCCTGAAACAAAAATGACGTCATTATATCGGTAAGAAGGTCACGTCATCATGGTAAAGGCTTTTTTTCCCAAAAGGGCTTTATAAAACTTACGTGATTGCCCACTTAGCTAACCATTGTCTTAATTCAATGAAATTAAAGTTTTTATGACTATGAAGTATTTTATATATGGATTGCTGTTAAAAGTTTGTTCGTCGATAATTACACTGTATAGATTGAATGAAGGACCAGACTCTAGGATTTTAAAGAGTTGAAGAGCACAATCTTCTCAGGCATGGCGTATTCTTACGCCAGCCCCAAACACTTGCTAAGATAGGCCCTGCCGCATTTCCCGCAATCTTCTGTGCTTATCGCCAAGGTAGAGCCTAGAGGTAAGCCTATAAAAAAATTTGATAACTTACTGTTCCTTCATCCATAATATTTTTGTCTTTGGGCTCCTAATTTCATATTGAAATATCCGTTAGTGGGTCAGTGAAGTTGTCATAACTGTGTATTCAGTCAATCTAGACTTGCTGAATGTGGACCTAGACTGTATAAAAGGCTCCTTTATATACACAGTCATGGAGCAGGACAATCGCCAAGGCTGCTGCGACGGATCGCGATAGTCCAATGAGAAATCATAAGAGAATTGCAATTTTTCGCCGAAGAGGGCGCTTCACTCAAAACACGAATTTTGACGGGTCGGCAGCAAGGTTTAGATTAGCCAGTGATATATTCTGGTGCAATTTAAAGCCATGCGTGGTAAGATGTATGGAAACCTTTATGGAGCTAGCGATAGGCAATCCTGATCAAAAACAGGTATTACCACTGGGTTTGGGGTTTTAACGGCCTTTAAATGATATCTTGTCTAGAGTTTTACAATCTTATGTTCAAATACCGAAAAACAAACTCCAAATCACAGTAACCTCTTCATACCTCAAACCATATTTATTCGATTGAGTATGACACTCAATTTAGAAAATGTCAAAGTTCATATGAAAGGATTTGTGATTAGAAGTTGGAATAAATGCTCAGAAACTGATTGCCTGTTCAATTCATTTTGTCTCCTTGAACTGTGAAAATATCGAATACTTTACATAGAGACAATCTGGACCCTAAAACCATTGCACAATCATTTTAACAGTTGTTTTAAAGAAGCATTTAGCTAAAAGAAACCATCGGTTTTGGTGTAAGTTTAAATGATGAAATGAAAACTAAACTTGTCAAACTGGCTTTGAAATTTCATTCCTAGCCAACTTCAGGTTGTAAAAATGTAAACGATATACGCGCCGTCGAGTTTTACGTCTGACACGACAATATCTAGATTCAGAAAAAAAGATTTCAGCGTATTTTTCACTAATCCTAATCTGTTTTTAGTAATCCTTAATATCGTACTTTTCCATTAAAAATGATGATAACTTGACTTTTATGAGAAAATAGACTAAAACTAGTTTCTTCGCTGACTAGAACCTTGAAATGTACTATTTTCTTACATTTCGGTTGTAATTTTTCGTAGACAGTCCTGTGTAATGAAATATTTTTAGTGGGTTTTGATAACTGAGCGTTTGTGTTTTTTCAAGTCAACCTTGTAACATCATACTTGTTTTGTTTAAGGCTTTAATTTTCTAAGCAACAAAATATCACATTACATGTACATGGTTGTATATTCGTTTGTAGATCTTTTGTCTGCCGGGAAACTAAGATAAACTTTGGAACTTAATGTGTATAAACACTTGAGCTTAAACACGTTTAAACCCGTCTTTCCCAAACACTACTTCTGAGAGGCACTCCTGTTAGTGAATTTAGGCATTATCTTCCCTCAGACAAATAGCACGGGAAAAAGGCCCCCACCCCCCATTATAATCAATTCATCCATTTTGTTATACCCGACATCCAACCTCATGACACTCCTGTGTCAACAAGCCTAGATTTGCTTTAGTCCTGTTTCATGATAACCCAAAGATGAAGGTTTGGGAGGCCTAACTAAGGAAAGTTATTTCGGCTCATATCTAATCCAGACATGAAACATACTCTGTGTAAAAGTGACGTAATATGCTAAAGATTCCGTCTACAAGTAGAAGTTTGTTGACCAGCATCAGGTTAGAAGTGTGGGTAAACAATGAAAGTGGAATCTTGACAGACTAATTGGTTCGTGTTTAAACCTCCATCAAATCACTTAGATTGTTTGTAAACAAGGTGGCTGTGTCCATGGCAACGATACCCGAAATTCACCAACTGGTCAACGAGGTAGTCTAATTGTCGAATTTGACCTTACTGAGTCCAAAAAAAGTAATAAAAATTATTGTTCTTCCAATTATGTGTCTACCATTTAAAGATGAATCATTAAAACTTTGGTTTTTAAAGGAAATTTGTGGAACGTCTTGATACGTTTCTTCATATTCAAAGAAAAAAGGAAATGTCATTTTTGTAAAATTTTGCATTTGATAAACATAAAGGTCTATTTATTCTTTCACAAAGTCCTGATGTGATTGTAAGTCCCAAGGGTAACCTTTGTGCAATGTTACAGAATAGGAGTTAAGGTTAACCTTAGTAAAGTACTTTGTGAAAGGAGGCCCAGGTCTTTTTATTTTATTCAACAAATTGTCAGAAATTTTGATACGTTGTTATATTAATAATAAGTTAAATACTAGGTAATACTAAGTTTATACGTAATCTTCTTATGATAAATTATGAAACATCTGACAATAGAATAAATGCCTGATACACAAAACGGAATGTGTAAAAACAAACCAAGTTCAAGATACATAATTATTCAGTATCATATGAAGATACAAGCTCTTTCTTCTCAAACCGGAAGCGCTGATCTGCACATGAGATGTTGAACTTCCGCTGTATAAGAACAGAAACATTTTATCAACAATGACAAATACGACAATTCTTCAACCTTAACCAAATTTGAAAAATAGTATTTGCCCAGATGGCAAAACTGCTGCGTTGATCGAAATACGGTTTTGAAAACACATTTAAATGGATGATCTTTAGGATGCTCAGAAGTTTGAAAAAGTGTTTAAAATATTAAGAGTGTCATCAGCCTAGATGTTTACGTGGCATTTTGAAAATAGACTATAAAGATATCACCATCCTGCAACGTCAGCGTATTTCTTTCCACAGAGCTTATTCAATATCCTGATACCTAGACCGAAATTTCTGTCGCCGAATGCTCTTTTCTCGCAAGCGAGCCCCATACTATCCAATTGGGTTGCAGGTAGAACCTCTCGACCTACCTGATACCCATCAGACTACATCCCTCGTGTGACTCAACATAAAAGCAGCAAATGAAAAGTCCCGTATATAGCAATAGCAACACAATTCTCTCTTAGCAGAGGTAGCTAAAAATCCCTATATATCTTAGTACGAAGGTTTCTTGGTCTAGAAATCTAGAACGCTGATTGGATGCAATCAAAGTTAGTTGTGCAATCAGCGACGCCGTTTCAAAGGTTATCATTCAAATCGCCTAAGTTATTTCCGTAAGTTTTCCAAAAGCTAAACTTTATTCGAATATGCACCTTGCACTTTGAGTCGTCTTTACAGAACGCAAACGTCTCATTTTGCGATTGTATTATTGCACAGGCCTGTGTGACAACAACTGTGTTATTCATGCATTCGTTGTTTTCATTGGCTGAAATATTTCCAGGTAGTTTAATTTTAAGTTTTATGTTTAGGGGAAACTGCCGGAAGCCCGAGAAACGTTCGTATTAAGACAGAGGTTGTATAGAAATTTATGACAAAGCTACCTCTGTGCGGAGAGAATGTAGCTACTAGCTAGCAGCACTACCTGGATGAAAAGTCAGCTGAGTTTGATATATTTGCTTCAAGCATCTTGAATTCATTGGATGACAAATAACAATGTTAAACATAGCAATGCATAAACGGGGCATTTGGGCTGATAGATATCAGAGTATTGTAGGAAATTTGAAGATTCAAATATACTGGCGTTACAGTTTGTGATGAAGGAAGAACCATTTTGAAGCCATCGTATAAGCAAGGGTGATATCAATTGTTGAGAAATCTCTAGACATAAACCCGAGGGAATGTCATCTGACATCCCAACTGTCTCAAGGCTTTGAGATACAATACTTTCTTCCTTCCACTCAGGTGTCCAAAGGCCTTTCGAAGATTATTTTGCAATCCAGCTAGTTTGTCAGCTCCATACATGCATGTTTGCTTGTATTATCAAGATAACGTAATCCTATTATGAGCATCATATTTCGGTCAACACTCTAAAAGCTTTTTATTTTGATAGTGGGTCCCTACTTTATCAAATGGTTTCGGAAGGAGCGGCGTAGTTTCGGAAAAGGAAAGGACTGGTTGGGATCGCGATAACAACGGGTCACTTATTGATGTTTCAGTAAACAGAAGCTTATCAAGGTATGCAGATACTGGTATGAGGGTGCGTGTGTCTGGGGTCGGAGGGAGCGGAAGGGGGAGGGAGTTTTCGGGGGAAGTGTTGGAATGCAAGGGAGAATTGCGAGAAATACGGCAATCTGCGAATTGACCTTTGACGCCAAGGGGTTAATAATGAATAATTCACCAAACGGGCTCGAGGGTACTGTGTATCCTAAGTTCGTACAGTATCATTAATTATTTCGCACACTTGTATGTTAACGGATAAATACATTGGTTTTACTATTTCACAAATATGAAAAAAATTTACTCACTCAAGCAGCAGTATAAAGTTATGTATTAAGTGGGTTCGCTTTGTCGAAATGAAACTGATTAATTTCTGAAAATACAATTGAGCACTTAATTTTAAAAAATCTTTTTACGTAATTTGAAGTATTGATCAAACATTCAAAAGCCATGTCCTTCCATGGCAGAAAAATGTGATACTTCTGTTGGAAAAAGGATACATTCATAGATGAATAAATCAGGCAGTTATGTTTGGTAAGGGTTGTGCGGAAATTGAAAATCCGAGGCGAACAAAATTGAACTCCGGAAACACTACTGTGAAATGGGGTACTGTAGTCCAAACAAAGAACTTAAACGGGTAGGTGTTGATCGAAAGAGGTTGAGAAGAAGAGGGAGGGGTCAGTATTCAAATGAGAAATCAACTCTTAGTTTAGGGTCGAGTACCTGAAGACAATTAGGATGCAGGGGGTGCGGCAAGGGCGTTTACTTAGTCCTTGACTATTTAGGACATTCTGCATTGTTTGCGAACAGTGTTGGTTCCCGGTAGCTCTGGTGACAATGTCTTTCCACCAAGTTGGGCAAGACTTGTATAAATGTTGCTACAACAGTCCAGACCATGGTTACCACAGGTTGTGGTTACCAAAGATATATAAGCAGGTGCGCGGATGGCTTGAACCATGAGGATTCCAAACGGTTGATAAAGAACACCCACAATGACTCGTGTCTTCCATGTTTTAGTGGCTCGTAAGTTGAACATTGATTGTTTTTAAACGAAAATTAAATCAATTTTCTTGATGATACTTTGGCCAGATTCATGTTGTAAAATGTTCTCGATACATTTTGGATTAACTTAAAAGAGCGAGAACCTTTTCAAGTTGTCTGAACTTTAATCAGTTTGAATTTATATTAATGAATTGAAAGATCTGGATTGATGTTATCTTACATCAAGCATTTACATGGTAGTTTTTACATGATCAGATTTGTTAAGAAATTAAGTTGGTTAGGTTCCTGTTTTACGACCATAAGGGACATTTGATTTTGACGCTGGGTATCTCCACCGTTCCTTCAAACTTTATACCTTAGTGAATTCACTCATGGTACACAGTAATGCAGTGGCATGGAATTAATGAATTATCAATTCAGTCCCATGGAATAGGTAATGGGTAAAAATTGTTTGTGTATATCAATCAAAGTAACGTGAGCAACCAACAATGAATTCACCATAGAACCGTTTCTCGAGTCAAAATTACTTAACATGTACCATGTGTTTTTGTGGAACAATTTTATTGTAAAACATTATAAAACATTTAGGAAAAGTTAAGATTTTGTCTATGTTTCAGTTGTAGTGACCGCCGTAGTGGTTCGTGACGTCACTGGTCAGTGTTTCAGTGACACAACGTGTAACGGACACGGCAAGTGCCAAGGGTCCGGCTGCTCGGCCACGTGTTCTTGTACCGACGGTTACACTGGAACCTACTGCACCAATCGTGAGTACTATATTCAGATAGTTTTGTTTGAATAATTCATTTAACGATTTTTAATAATGGTGTGTTTTTGTTTGCGAAAGTTAGACAAATCAAAGTGAACAAGCGAGTGTGGCTCACTAATACCCCCGACTGTGTATCTTTGACCAACTGAATTACTGGAAATTTCCCATAGCTTTGAGATCCCTCAGTCTATTAGCAGATTCCTGTAATCCATTCCGATGGATCAGCGTAAATCTCATCTCTTAATCGCTGAAAAGTACCAAACATGAGACAGAAATTATAATAACTTTTGGTTTGAAAAATTCTTAGAAATCACAAAGTTCAAGACATAGTCATTTGTAAAATATTAAAAACATATGTGCAAAATTAGAAAAGAATTCAAAAGAAATCTGTAATCCGTCGGACAAATTTTAACTTTGGAAATGATTAAGTACAATACATTGAAATCTGTGAATTATTGCATGAAACAATCATGCAATTGCTTGAAATTTGAAATTTTTATATGTATATTATTCAATTATTATTTGATTATAATTAGAGGTAGAAAGTGGTCGCTTTAGAAAGTCTGTTACAGTCAGTATTAATACTATAATGTAACTAGCATTCAAGAGTCTGCCAGTCTGGCTATCTGATCGGCGCATAAGCTTGAAATGAGCAAGAGTCCACATTCCAATACCTAACGAGGAACCAACTTTAGACTGAGAGAAGTTCACTAATGCCTACATGGAAGAATGCCTACAGTCTTATCTAAACATCTTCATGCACCAGTGGCTCTAAGTTTAACAACCTTCACCCTATAAGCTAAGTGGAATGTTCCAAAGATGAAAACAAAACACCATATTGTTAGCACATCGTTATTTCAAACGACATTAAATTATCAATTTTGTGAAAATTTGAAAACATGTTTTTATCACAATATTTCTACAATATATTTACAACATATACATTTAATGTGACATAATCACTTTTGTTAAAATTTAAAAACATGTTTTTGTCACAACATTTCTACACATTTATATACTTGATCTCGTTGTCTTGTAGCCAATGTATATTAGACATTTGTGTCTGCTGTAAATAAGTTTTCAAAATTATGTTTGAGTCATTGACGCGCGTCACTGTCCAGTTTTCGATCACAAATCAAGACTTTAACCTGTTTTATTGTCATTATACTGAACTCATAAGCACTAAGATACTAAATTTTGGAAACTAAAACCACCACTAAAATAACACTATTTTGAAGTTGGCATATTTGACTCCAATCAGATACTCTGTGGCCCTTCAACACACTATAAACTAATAAAGTTCCTTCTCACTTAGAGTATTACTTTCAAAAATGATAGTTCCTGCTTATTAACATGACTTGAGAAAGTTTAAGATTTTCCTTAGTTTAAAAGGATTGTTTTAATTCATGAAAGCAATTCCTTCTCAATAGTATGAGTATATGAGATGTATCTATCAAATACATTGCTATCAAACCAATTGCTTGTTGTCTCTTACTTTCTTAATCTGTTAGCTTATGCTCTATTGTAGGCATTATTCCAGACTATTTGGAACAGTTCACTTGTGTGCAGGTAAGCGTGTCGCTGTCACAACAATCACTGTAGGCATTCTTCCTTGTAGGCGTTTTTCCCTGTAGGCATTATTAACCCTAACCGTTCAGATCGCTGGTTACATATACCCTAGCCATTTATGAACTGTAGGTCTTATCACCTCTGACCGTAGGTCTCACCAGCGTTTCTATAAAAACCCAACATGCCTTGACTTCAGCAGTCCAAGTTGATGTCAAGGCTTGGTCAGATCTTGTCATTTGAGGGAGTGTAGCGATCTGATTTTATAACTAGCGAGGTAGCATGCTTATGCTTGTTATTTATATAACGGCCCACAGCGTCATTCCGAATTACCTCCCCTTTGCAAACATTTTTGGTCTACTTGAGTTCATTGAATTAAAGTGTAGTGAAAGTGTAGATTAGAGGACATGATTGTGCTATCTAAATAACAGTGTACAGCTTCGGCCCTAATTACCTCCCCTTGTTTTCTGCCTACAGCTCCCCCGTGTAAGAAGGACTCGGATTGCCAGAACAAGGGCACCTGCTCCACATCCTTCCAGTGTGTCTGCATCAACGGTTACACCGGCACCAACTGTCAAACTGGTAAGATTCAAAGAATTGTTCTTCAGAGAAAATATCTTGAAAATGCAATTTTCTTCCTTTTTGGTAAACAACTACTATTATCTCTATTGGGTTATCTCCATTTTCATTATTTACTTATCATTTTCACACACTCAGTTAATTTGTAATTTTTTATTTCAGTTTTTTCTTTGAATTCTCTTCAACTCATCATCTTTTTTTTCATTGCCACTCATTCCATTAGCACTCTTTTCACTGCCATCCAATTTTTATCTTTCTTTTCATTGCCTTCAATACTGTTATCCATCTCTTTGTTGACGTCAATTTCATTATCTCTCTTTTCATTATCTTTATCAAGTTACCTTTCATTCGCTTTTCTTCCTCAATCTGTTCATTGACTACTGTTTCTTTATCTTTCTTTTCATTGCCTTCAAATCTATTATCCATTACTTTATTGTCGTCAATTCCATAATCTCTCTTTTAAATTATCTTTATTAAGTTACATTTCATTCCCTTTTCTTCCTAATCTTTTCATTGACTACCGTTTCTTTATCTTTCTTTTTATTGACATACCCCCCTCCCCCACCAACTATTTTCCAATGTTATTGCAGATAACCGTACGATAAGAATGATTATAAGACATTCATATTAGACGGCAAGATGACCGGAACCAAGGTGAAGGTCAAGATGACAACATAACCTAAATGATCCTCAGCGCTTATGTACTTATCCACAAGTTATTATTTCAGTCTGTACTGTGCATAACTATGTCTATAACATCAATCATATCTCCCCAGCCCCATTCTGCGCTATCGACGCCGACTGTAACGGTAACGGGGTGTGCACCAACCACAAGTGTGTCTGCTCTAACGGCTTCAGCGGCAACACCTGCCTGACTCGTAAGCATGGCACTTTCGTTTATCTTCCCCTGAAGGCAAATAAGCACGTATGCTAGGTTTTCACCTGAGATAGAGAGATTACACCTGGTTCCGCCTACTACTGAAGAAGATTTCAGTTTTTATAATGTGTTTGATCACTGGCTTGAACAGGTGTTAGGGTACTTACCAAAGTGTTTAATTCATGGTTGTAATGAGCTGTACTAACTTACTTTTAAACCTAACTATGAATATTATGTCTCCCCTGATCACTTTAGTAAAAGAAAAATAAGAAAACAACTTGTGATATACAGCAATGCTACAGTGATAAAGAAGTCCTAATGTTCATTTTGCAGAACCCGGAAAGTTTACCAGTAAAAGTTATTGATTTCATCGTTTACAGGGGTTTTGGCTGGTTAAATAACCTTGTTTAATCCATTCAAAAAAGGGCGTATATCTGGAATTACAGCAATGCTACAGTGATAAAGTTCATTTTGTATAACCCGTAATGTGCAAAGGTTATTAATTTCAACATTTATAGAAGTTTTAGCCGGTCACATAACCTTGTTTAATCCATTCATAAAAGGGCGTATATCTTGAATTTCATAGTCTGAATTTATCTCATGATACTTCTTTGTATACTGCAGCCCCTACCTGCACCAGCGCCGCCGACTGCAGCAACCGAGGATCCTGCACCAACCACCGCTGTGTCTCCTGCACTGACGGATATTCTGGCCTCACTTGCGCTACACGTGCGTTAAGTACACGTGTTTTACTTTATATAATCAAAAGAAAGTTGAAGGACAACCCAAATATTCATCTCGAAACATCATATGGATCATTTTATGAACCATTGAATATCTCAGTGTTGAAAATCGGGGTGGACCTTTACTTATTTTGTTGAGTATTGTACATTTTTAAGCTCATTTTGTCTATGGTACCAGACTTACGTACTGCGAACGAAGTGTTTCGTTCTCAGACCTCACGTTTATCAGAATGACTATTTCCAAGCTTATTCACCGATTGGCTGAAGTGAAAGGTCACAAGACATGACCCCTTAGAAACCTTAGAGAATTGGTTTGGGCGCGGATTAACTAAACATAAAGATGTCATGAACTAAAATCAATCAATCAATCAGTAGATCCACACTTTCACATTCCTTTATATATTTCATTATTCATCTTTCATTCAACCATTGATGAATACCTTCATTCCCACAGCACCAACGTGTACTGACAGCGCCGGCTGTAACAACCGCGGTAACTGCACCAACTACAAGTGTGTCGGATGTATCGACGGATACTCAGGATCCACCTGTAACATCCGTATGTATCCACTGTATTCGTAGTCAATAAACTTGTTATATTGGCGTAGATGTGTCCACAAAGCTCAAAATACCCTGATGTTCTTCACGGCAAATGCCTCGTATCGCGATATGCAACCAACGAAATGATATTAACTTGGGAAATATTACCTCGATGTTCAGTACGTTCAATACGACAAATGCCTCGCATCGCTATATACAAGTAATGAAATGACTATAACAGCAGTAATACGCTCGAGTAATATAAGCAGCACCCAGATGAGAGGACCGTTGAGTTCGCGATTTTGCCCTTGCATTACGAAATTTCATTAGCGAAAACGTTACGTGCTCTATAAAGCCATGAATAATGATTTCTGGATGTCATTGCACAAAGTTTAGTTTAACTAGCAAAAACATCGGTAATAATGAACCATGCATCATGGAATAAAACTACATATGTACTTCATGTATCTGGAATAGTACACATGCTTGTAATTACGAGGGTTGAGTCCTTAGCAGGATTCGAACCCATATTCTAAGAGTCCGGCATCCGGGTTTGACCTGAGGGTGGGTTGAAGCACATCGACAGAAAGGTACACAAATGTGTGTACTGTTGCAGGAAGTTTGGTCCAAAATGTAACAATATATCATTTGTTCACTATATATAAGGCAAGCATTTCCAAAACCTTATTTTACGACTTTATTCCCCTTTCACCGTCCGTGTAGCCCCAACCTGTTCGAGTTCCTCCGACTGTAATGGCCGCTCCAACTGCACCAGCTACACCTGCGACAACTGCATCGATGGATACAGCGGCACAACCTGTCAGACACGTAAGTATAGACTTTCTGTTGATAATCATATAGCCCAGCGGGTAAGTGCATTTGGTTCACCGAACTGTGCACTTCGTGATGCAGGCATAAACTGTGGCATGTATGTAGCGTATACAGTCAGACCCCGATAATCCGGCCACCGATAATCCGAATCTCGCAGTATCCGAACGGTGGCAAACTGTAACCAAACTTTTCTCTATATAAACTCATTAAATGTTGATTCATTAATCCTTTGATTCAGTCTCCGTATCCGAACGCTAATTAGCTGTAACGGATTAGTTAATTACAGCTATTTCTGCTTCGTTAATCCGACTGTTCATCAAAGCGTTCGGTAATCCACTAGTAAAGCGAGCACCACACTGATTGAATCGGTAAACATCAATGACAGTGGATTGAAACGGGAGTTGAGCGTGTCAGCAGATTGTGATTGTAATAAATTGAGATGTCTCAATTTGTGTATCTGGAGTTTGTGAAGATTCTGCTTCACTTATCAGGGCAAGAAATGCCAAACATTCGATATTCGTAATACGTTGTCGTCTGTCTGTACATTTGGTTCGTTTCAGTAGTCCGAACGTTTCACTATCCGAACGTTTTTGATGAAAAACGGAAGTGTTCGGATTATCGAGGTCTGACTGTACTCGTCTTAAAAAGAAACAATACGAGGAAAACTGACTTCATAAACATTTCCCAATAGTTGTAACTTGTAACTACCGTATCAACGAGAATGCAGTGCAATTTGTATCACAAAATGAATAATTATCGACTGTTTACAACCATGCATTGCAAAGGAGTGAGTTATTGTTTAACGCCGATTGGGCAATATTTCAGCCATTAGCGGTGTTATTGCAAAGGAAGGGCTTCATCTAAATCAGGTGTGTTACAAAAATATATATAAGTATATATATATGGTACGACTTGCTACCAGGGATGTAATGATATATGTAAATTTACTATATATGTACAAATATAAGAAAAAAGTTTAAGCAAGAAAATTTATTCGTCAAGTGGACTACAAAACAGACTGAAACGTGTTTAACGATGTGGTTCAGTACACACCTTAACCTCCACAGTATTTATTTCAAAGAAACCATAAAGGGGTTAATCCCTCCATGAGTTAGCATCATGTCAACAATTTCGATTACATTTGCAGCGATATAAAAGTTCTTTTTCCATACTTTCGCCAGTTATATACCAAACCAGTTACTCGTTCACAACGTGGTATTACACAGGAAATCGTTTAGTATTACCTATATAGCGTTCTCTCCTCAGCTCCCACCTGCTCACAGGACTCGGACTGTAACGGCCACGCCAACTGCACCAACTACAAGTGCGTCAATTGCCAGGACGGATACAGCGGTGCTAACTGCCAGATTGGTGAGTCTTTCGTATTCAGCCCTTGAAGGGGTTGGACAACATGACCTTAACAGTACACTAATAAACAGGACCTTCCTTAAATATTGAACTCAGGCTACCTGAAGCAGTGATAGTAACCTTAGGTTTTTTCTTTGGAACTTGACCCGGTTTATCAATTTATTACATACATATGTTGGGTTGCTATGTTAACATACGCCTATGAAATTTTCTCTTCAAAATGTTAAATTTGATTACCGAGCAACGGCCAGATTGGTGAGTCTTTAATCCCTAGCCCTTGAAGCTTTTGGACAATATGACCTGAAAACTAATGATAACATTAGGATCCTCCTTGAATTCACGCCAACTTAAACAGTTCTATGTGGAACTTGACCAGGTTTATCTATTTTTACACACGTATGTTGGCTTGCTTTGTTAACATCCGCCTATGAAATTAATTTAAAAAAATGTTAAATTGGATTACCGAAGGTCTCTGTCTTTTTTCAGTCTTTAAGTAAAGTCAACCAAAATATGAGGGAAAGTACTGTTCGGAAGATAATTGTATTTCGCTGTAATTTCGCAGTTCTTTCTTAGTTGCATTGATTTATACGGTTACCCCAACGCCTGCTGTTGTCAACAAAATTTGCAGAAACATTATTTTCAAACATTGTTTTTATTCGGTAATCATTAAGCGGTAAATGACGTCCTCTTATGCAACGTGGAATAGCTACACGTTACTATTCTACGTTGACGTTGGTATACGTCTTTGGTTAAAGTGGGTCCTTGGCTAAAGAGTATAGAAATCGAACTTGATAACAGATCTTGCAATCGAAATGTGATAAGCTTATACTTTGGGCATTGGGCTTACCTATTTCATAGTTGACTCGGCACGTTGAGTGAATTGCAAAAGCCGATCTAAGACTTAAAAATATGTCGTTGCAGCTCCGACATGTACAATAGACGACGACTGCAACAACAAAAAGGGCACCTGCACAAACTACAAGTGCGTCAGCTGCAAGGACTCGTACACCGGAACGTACTGTCAGCTCGGTGAGTAAACTGATTTCCCCCTCAAGGCAAAACTTGCGTCATTCTCCATCACTGGCTTATTATTAGCATGCCATTGGGGCTGGAGTAAGAAGATGGCAATGCTTATGGACGATCATTTCTGGAGTCATTGCATTGACCATCACGAATGCCTTACAGTTACTAATATCATAAATATTCTTGTTATTAAAGGTTTCTTATGTAAAGCCGGAAGATTTCTACACTTCTACACAAGAGGCTCTAAGCATAGACAACATACGTCATTTCATTTCTATTGATTATACTACGACTTTTGTTTCCATTGTTCTTCAGCGCCAGACTGTACTGTAGATACCGACTGTAATGGACATGGAAACTGTCTGTCCAACAAATGTAAATGCAATAACGGTTACCATGGCACCCACTGTGAAAATGGTACGTGTTCACGAAGAACTTTATTCGTAAATCACTCATTCCCCTAATCAAATGGATGGTCGGCCAGTGAAATTCTACACCGTTTGAAGTTGATTGCCTTTTAACTCCTTTGTCATAAAGATTGGGTTCCGGTCCGCCATCTTGTCTTTTTGATATTAAGTGAGAAAATGTTTCGCTTTCACTTGCAATATTGAAATTGAGATATAATATACGTTATGATAGATTATCTCCATATTTGCAAATAATGATTGATCTATCGAGCTCAATAGAATTGTTAAATTATAGTGTTAATGACATGGGCGAAAATAAATATTCCCTCTAATTTCGTTTCCGCCTAAAATACCCAAATATGATTCTCTCTCTTTATTAAACTTGCTGAGAGTTATTAGTTAAAAACGAAATCTTTAAGCTAATAGTCGTTATACATAAGTTCCTCTAGTGGCATCTTTTTGTATCAAGTCAGGTAATCTATGTATTTCTATTGTTTTCAGCGCCACTCTGTACTAAAGCTGGTACCGAGTGTGGTACATATGGCGAATGCAATGAGTGCGTGAGCTCAAACTACACTTGCACGTGCAATACCGGTCGCGGTGGAGCAACATGCGACAAAAGTATGGAGAGATGATAATCTTAAAGATACTGCAGACATGTTTGATCAAACAACATATTGTAACATGAAAGATGCTTTGACCTAGATAGTGTTTAGATTTCAGATTTAAATTAACCTGGAAACATCGATTATAAAGAAGTGATATTTTTATCAATTACTCTTGAAATGGCCATTGTGAAATTGGCATTGATCCCTTAAATCCGCTTCACCTTATCATATCCTAACGTCTAGTAATTATAACACACCAAATGAAATCTAATCGTAAGTAATTGACATTACTTATCATATACCTATCAGTGCTAATCATTTATCCACCACATCTAATATATCCCCTGTCTAACCTATATTTACCATCTTGTCATTTACCTGTCATATATATATATACTTCCAGGTCCCTCGTGCTCCGAATCCAATCCGTGTGGATCTGGGTACCAATGCGTTTACAGCGCTTTCCCGGCCTACTGCCAGTGTATCCAGGCAAAGTGTGGTGAGTGGTCTCCCCTTTTACCTCTACTGACACGAGATGCGAGAAGCTTGAAATAAAACTTTAGGAGATTTGCTACTTCGCATATCAAATAGATTGCAAATGATATCAATCAGCAAAAGGTCAAAGCTTAGTTTTCTTTTGAAAGTTTACAATGTTATTTAAGCAACTTCCTTATTGTGAATTCCAAAATTCCAAATCTGTCTTTCTTGTGTCATCCTGTCTCAGAGTAAGACGTATAGCTGACGCTCCACTAAGAAGAGTGGAGCGTCAGCTATAGGCCTACGTCTTACCCTGAGACAGGATGTTCTTGTGTAGGCTACATCACTTCTAAATGCCCTTCAAAGACATGAAAAGAATTCTTGTAAAGATACAATAATACGGTAAAGAAGTTGTTGTGCGTCCTCTAAACGCAAAACATGTTTATCTTGCCACAAGTATCGTATTAGAAAACCAATGTTTGATAAAATAAATATATCAGTGCTTAGTACCTAGATATTATGTATATATTCACATCTCTTGCAGGTGCTCATCACGCGACCTACGCCGTGGCAGCCATTGTTCTCAGCATTGTGAGCAGTTTCAAGCTGGTTTAGAGAAAGACACATCGGGACCAAATTTTAACGATGAATATTTCCAACACGCTTTTGTTAAGTTTGATAGTTATAGACTGTTGATTATCTATCTGATGTTATCTGTTACTGTTCTTGTATTTTCATGGTCGTTTCATATGACGTGCGTTGTCACTGACCTCACCTTAGCAGTCACGTGCTGGCAACTTCCTGTGACGTCACTTCCGGTTGTTTCGAAACATGTTTTCAAGAGAAAGCTATCTTTTGCGTTGTGAATTACAAATAAAATGTTTGATAAAATGGACAAATAACAAAATTCAAAACATGCTAAACGTTCGTTGTAGAGAACTTTTCTACATGCAATATGGTTTGGATGCAATGCTACACTGTTCGTTGGCTGGTACGTGACTGTATGGTGGCGACCTTACTCCCTGTCTGTCAATAAAAATATAGTTATACTGATTTTGTTATTTTGTGATATTTTCTAGTTGAATATGAAGTTTTTCACCTCTCAGCCTTTTGGATCAAACATTAGATCTGGTATGCTTTGGTCTTTATATACTATAGTTGAAGACTATATAAGAAACTGATATCTTGTGTATATTTGGAAAGTAGCGAGTTCTTCGTTAGTAAACATACATTTGAAAAACAATGTTTTATGAAACTGAGGAAATTAAGTAGCAGTGAAGATTTGATAATGTACTATACTGAGTGACACACCAAAAAAAACTTATTGTCAAAAAAGCGTATCTTGTAAATACTGATTGTAGTCAATGGTACCCAGTCGGACAACGACAAAATCGGTGTTGCACTTAAACCTTCTGCAGTGTTTGAGGACACTGTGAATCATGGGCGAATTTTGATGGACGAGTCACGCAACGGGGATAAATAACATAACCAAACAACGAACTTCAAAGAAATTATTTTATCTTCATTGCGCAACCCAATTGCGCTAATGTGAAACAGAGGCCGATTTTAACGAAAAGGAGTCGCGCAACGGGGGTGAATAGAATAACCAGAACGTCTTAATGTCATGGGAATTATTTATCTCCATAGTACAATCAAATTGCTCTGTAACAAGTCACCAATCTTAAAACAGATTTTCGATACACACCAATCTTTCCAATTCATATCAACCTTTCAAATACATTTCCATCCTTCAAATATAAACCAAGAAATACTTAGCTTTCAGTTAAACTACCATTAATTGTGGAATCAATAAACAAGAACAGGAAATGGTCATTGATTGCTGGAAGCGTGAAGCTACTCAAACCAGGGCCTCCTTCCACATAGCAACCTTTACTAGGGTTAACCTTTACCCCCATATTTTAACATTGGACTTACGATCACCTTAAGGCTTTGTGAAAGGAGGCCCTGGAAGGTTAGACGGGCAGAAAAAGGTCCTTCGTTGTCTGATTGTATATATTTGATTTAGGGTCTTAAACTTTCAAGTAGGATTTAACAAATTTGTATTCAATATTCAAACTGTTGTTAAACTCTTTACAGTCGTTAAGTCATTCATCTTCATCTCGATGTCTCTATTGTGTAAAATAATGGACAAAAATATTTAGAAATATTTATAAATTTGTATTGGATATTGTATTTGGGTTTTTTTTTTAAAATGATAACGTGGCGCTATATTCAGGTACTTGAACATGCTCAAGGCGCTACTACATCATTACAGTGAGGGGATGCTACTTTCAAAGCAGCCACCGAGTGCTAAGCGCGATATTTAAGGTCCGCACGCCCTGTTTTCAGGTACCCATTTCAACAGATTTGGTGGAGTTAGTGATTTGCCCAGGTAAAAAAGTAATATCAGTTTAAGAATTAGTTCATAATATTATATTTTTTCATCTGCTTCCAATAAGATTTTTCCGTATCAATTCACCATAGAAACCCATATATTTTTCAAATTTATTAGCACGTCAACTGCATCAATTCCACAGCTTAGTGTTATATACATAGTTTATCTTCTTTTGAAAGTAAAGTATCTCATGATTCAACTGCATGCGGCCATTTCAGTGTGAACTCCTTTAAATCATTGCTCTTAGTGAAATGCTTACCGATTTTGGTACGTTCATGAAAGATATCTTTTCATTGAATAAAAAACGTTTTCCTGTTCCTGTTTTCCTGATCGTGAGATCCATTTACTTCCTCATAGAATGTGTCACAATGCCTTTCAGGTAGCATGTGTTTATAAAACCAGGTTTCTCATGCTCTTTACTTAAAACAAGAGTAACGGATAATTGCATATCCAATCGCAGACCTATTGGTAGTAATATATTACTTACAAAACACACAATTTAAAAAACTATTTCTTTCATTGAGAACAGTAAGATACTTGTAGAAAGAATTCAAGAACGAATCTTTAGGAAAATCTTCAAATTCACATCTAAGCAAGAGGCTCAACAATGTGCTCTTGTGGAAGGTTCAAGTCCTTGTTCAAGTCCTTGTTCAAGTTCAAAGCTTTCTGCACATCAATGCTTGTCGTATATCGATCTTGCGTGTTTACCCCAAATTCAAATTGTAGATGTCGCGTGTTTGTACCCTTTTGTCAAATGATAATTGTCATAAGTCACTGTCTTTTCATGTATTTCAAAGAGCTTTATAAAGAATTTTGACAGACGGGCTTCTTTTCCAACACACACCGTCTTAGGTTTCTAAGGTAAGAAAATGATATCGAATCCAGTAAAGATCAAAGGCGCCTATCCTTTATTTCGATATTTTCGGCCTCGTGCTTTAACTATGACAATTTTGGGCAAAACTGTACTTAATTCAAGAAAGGCGTTTATTGAGGTTACTTTATTCCTTAAAAGCGTCCTAAAAGGTTCTATAATGTTGTTATGAAAAAATTTTGAAGTAAATATACTTACTCCTTCAGGTAGATTTAATGTTCAGGGCGTCTTTTCATTTAACTGCACTTTACTTGATTATGGCTTCGAATTCAACAAAAACAACTAAGCAAATCTCAGAGTGGTTAAAAAATAGTATTTTTATAGCATCAAACATAGATGCGTTGCACGAAAAAGTAATTTCAGAGTATTTTCAATTTTACTCAAAGCTTTGAAATTTTGATATGTTTTCGGTCAATTTTTGCTTTGATAGATAGCAAAATCTGTAAACACTGAAATGAACTATGCTCCATGCTGAGACTATACAAAACTATATTATGACCCTCGGTTATTAACTCGCCACAACCTGTCAAGTTATAAATTAGTCTACAGACCCAGTTGTACTCCTCAACGTTAATACCTCTTCATCATTTTGTTCATGGACAATTGGAAAGTTTTATTGGTGCATAAACTATTGTTTAGGTTGTCACGCCCCTTCACCATGGCAACATGATAAACATTGGTCCTTGTTTAACATAAATCTAGTTACAAAGAATTTACACTTCGGCTGGTGTGAAGGTCTAAGAATCTCTACAATGAGTTTCCATCATTTAGTAAGCGGTGAGTACGTATAATTGAGTAATTTTCTTAAATGACATTCTTATGTCAATATTTGGCTCATTTGACACTGATATACAGATAAAACTTTGTAATAGCATTCTTTTGAATCATAAACTCCTTACGTTTCACACTTGAATCTGAAATCTTGTCCAAAACTTTATTTATTTATCCTATTAATCTCAGTATCCATAGATCAATACAATCGTCTACAATTTGTCTATAATCAAACCAACTAACCTTAAGAGATGTAGTTGTTTTTACTTAAGATATAAATCTTAATGCTTATTAGTATAGTATACGGGCACTGAACAGGTTTAAGTCGTGATTTATGATCGAAAATCGGACAATGGCGTCTCAAACGTTATTTTGGAAACTTATTTACAGTAGAGACAAAGACAGACATGGGAAGGAAGTGTTTAGTAGGTCATTGAACTAGCGTTAATATAAATGGGATGCAGAAAAACAGTTGAACCCCTGTAGGATCTACGTTTCATCTAAAAAAATTGCGATCCAGTTCAAACCGATGATTATCTTCTTACGCCAGCCCCAATGACTTGCTAAGATAGGCCTTGGCGCGTTTCACGTACTTTCCTGTGCTTGTCGCCTAGGCTGCTGCGACGATTCACGATAGTCAAATGAGAAATCAAATGAGAGTTGCAACTTTTCGCCGAAAAATGGGCTGCGATGAAAACACGAATTTAGACTGGTTGTCAGCAAGGTTTAAATCAGCCGGTGATAACGACTGGTGCAATTTAAAATCATGCGGGGGAAGATGAGTTAACATTAACCGACAAACGTTTTCATTACATCTCCTTTTAACTAGATTAGTGAAATTCTGAGACGACCTAAAAAAAAAAGTACGCTTACAATGACTTTTAAAGTTTTCTGAAAACCAACAAATTTTTCTCCATGTTGATCTAATGTTATTGAAATAAGATCTAACCATTCACGCTCAATTCTTTTTTTTCTACACAGATTTAAATGTGATTTTTATAGATCAATTTTAGATAGCGAACGTTAGATCTTCAGGGTTGCGTGCTCCGGCGGAAGAGAAATCGGGTAAATCAGAGAGATGGCTTAGGGTCCTGGCGTGCACTTACAAAATGCGAGGCTGTGCTAATGGATGATTTAACGTTGTGTGGTGTAATTTTGGGTCATTTCCGGGCAATAGGTTATGGGGACATCACCTGAAAGCCTGAGATATCAAAAGAGAGAGTTGGCTGGGATATTAAGATCCTATTTTAATGCGGTTGGATGTTATGAAATGTTTGAACTTTGGGTCACTGGTTCTACTTAAAAAATAGGAGTACATGAGTCTTATGACGATCCTATGCTTTCTGCATCTTCAACAATACCTGATCTCAAATATTTCACTTTGCAATGTTTTCATTTTGCAGTCATCCTGATGACGTCGTTGGTTCAATATGGCGCTGGTCAGTGTTTGAGTGACACGACATGCAATGGACATGGCACGTGCTCTGCGAGCTGTGGTGTTTGCACGTGTACCGATGATTATACCGGGCAATTCTGTCAGATCCGTGAGTAGATAATATTTTCAAAAAAAAACAAATAGCTCGAGTTTCAGCTGACTCCTAACACGTCACACACTAGGCGTGGCTTCGAGTCATGCTTCGATGATTTTGTCCAAGTTCTCCCCAGTCTGGTTAGGCGGTTATCCTAAACCGGGGTATAAAAGGTGTCTTAGTAGTCGAATTAAAATGTATATTTTTTGTCTCTTTTGATTCGTATAAGTAAAATTTACAATAATCAAATTTATGCGTTATACCTCCTCTTTAAGTAAAATTCTGAAACAACTAAGGATACGTACACTCACAGGGGCGTGTATCGCTTAGAAATACCCATAGACCCTACCCTACTACTATATAAAAGGATCCTTTTATATAGTAGTAGGGTAGGGTCTATGGGTATATATGTCTTTCTAAAGCTATTTCTAAGCGATACACGCCCCTGTGTAGTAGGGTAGGGTCTATGGGTATATATGTCTTTCTAAAGCTATTTCTAAGCGATACACGCCCCTGTGCGTACACTATTGTAAAGCTTAACTTTATTCGAATATGCACTT
This sequence comes from Phorcus lineatus, assembly GCA_921293015.1. Taxonomy (NCBI): domain Eukaryota; kingdom Metazoa; phylum Mollusca; class Gastropoda; order Trochida; family Trochidae; genus Phorcus; species Phorcus lineatus. The sequence continues at coordinate 9,840,785 of OV121097.1, read as the reverse complement.
ATCACTTTGAGGCTGTTTTGCACAACATATTTTCTTTATTTAGCAACTGCATCTTTGCATATCCCTGTGTGACAACACATAACTTATCAGTTGCCATATTTCGCCGCTAGGGGAACCTGCCGGAAAGTCAGCACGAGGTCCTATTAGAACAGAGATTGTATAGGATAGAATGACGGAGCTACCTCTGTGCTAAACATCGCACATTCTGAAAAATGAGGTCAAAATGACGCCATAGAGTGCACAGCAAGTGGGAACTATTTCTGCGGTGTCGACTTCGAAATATTATTATTATAGTGCCCTCAGATTGTTGTTATTACAAATGAAATTCTTTAATAAAATCTATTACTGTATCATGTTTCCCATTTTCTCCCAACAGAGGTAGCTCCGTCATGAATTTCCTATAAACCTCTGTCACATACGGAGGTTTCTTGGTCTACAAATGTAAAACGCTTATTGGATGCAATCAAATTGAGTGGTGATTTCAGCGACTTTCAAAAGTTATCATTCAATTCGCCTAAGTTATTTCCGTAAGCTTTCCAAAACCTTTATTCGAACATGCACCCTGCACTTTGAGTCATCGTGACAGAACACAAACGCCTAATTTTGCGACTGTATCATTGCACAGGCCTGTGTGACAACAAATATGTTATTCATGCACTCGTTGTTTTCATTGGCTGAAATATTGCCATGTACTTTAAGGTTCAATATTGTGCCGGTAGGGGAAACTGCCTGACACCCGAGAAACCTTCGTATTAAGACAGAGGTAGTATAGGAATTTATGGCGGAGATACGTACCTCTGTTGGGAGAGAATGCATATTTCCAGAACAAGAAGAAAATGCAACATTATTAAAAATAAAATAATATAATCTATCTATATGTTTGTTAACTGTTTATTTACTAATATACTTACTTATTTTTATTTTCTTATCTGATTGAATTGTCTTTTCGTTTGTTTATCTGTTAACTTTTGATTACAATTGATATGATACAATTTCTTTTATCTATTCTTTTCGCAAGCTCCCGACTGCACAGTTGGAGGCGGTCAGTGCGGAGACAACGGGGCGTGTGACGCTACCACATTGAGGTGTGACTGCAGGAATAAATGGTTTGGGAGATATTGCCACATACGTGAGTCGATCGTGGGGGTGGTGGTTGGTTAGGTTAGGGACCGGTCATTTATTACAGGGGGGCTGGGCCGGGGGTTTTCAGGGGGGGGGGGGGTCAGAAAAAAATATACAGCCACCATTGGAGGGTCATGAAAAAAAATACGAAAGGTTGGGGAGGGTCATTTTGAAATAGACAGTGAAAAACCATCCTTCTTTAGCAATTGAAAGTGGGGCTGAAACATTATCATAAGGCCTTTTGGAATGAAAAAAAATTCCAGAATATGAGCAAGACTGGTTTATATTCTTTAAAAAAAACATGCTTATATAAAAAATATCACCATGAATTCACTGCTCAATTCATTGTTCTTTATTCTTGTAGAACAAAAAGTAGAAAAGTAGTTCTGTTGGACTGAGAGTTTATACAAGCAATTAACAGGTGTTTGCTATATTTTAAACAGCTAGTCAAATTATTAATATCTGAATGATTATATTAATCGTTCTCAATGATACAAAGTTATGAAACCGTAATACTTTAGCAGATGGCTTGATTGGTGCAAATTTGTTAATATAGCCATATTTATGAAAAATATCTAAATGCATATTTAGAAAAATAAATTCCAATGTTGATATTCCAAAAATTGGGAACATTTGCTATATTCATACTTAAGCTTCCATACTTTTTGGGTTTGACACTGTATTGTTTAAATATTATGTAACATGTGACAAATGTAACATATGTAATTTCTGTGAAACCTAGATGTGCCTTTATTATCCTTATGTTATGTACCTTCAAAATTCTATAGATTTCTTGTGCTACAAACTTCATGTAGACGGTTAAATTTGATTTAATAAAACTCATACACAAACAGTTTAAATGTTATGAAATTTGATAATTTAATTCCTATAAAGTAAAGATTTGACATTTTACATTGTTTGGTCCTATACTCTGAAAGTGTTTGTAGATAGATTTTAAATATTTTTTTTTTGATTAAAAATAAATCATTATGTCAAGAGCTTATCTCCCAACCTGGTCCTTCCATGGTTTTATCAATTTATGAATTCATTGTTTCAAGTTTTCAGTGGAATATTGTGGGCAAGATATGTATTTTCATGGAATCTTTAACTAGTGCAATATCTTAGCTCTTTTTATCTCTGTTGAAAGTAAATTCAATAAAGAAGTTGATCATCCATAAAAAAAATTCTTCTCTTCCTCAGTGCTAACCTATTTTGTTATTTAAAGATAAAAAAGACATTGTGATTTGAATTTTAAAAATAAATTTAAAAAATGAGCCTTAAAAGTAAGATAAAATTAAAGATAGAATTTACACTATGTTAAACATATGTGTGTATTATAAGTTGCTGTAAAAAAAAAGTTCTAATAAAACTGATTTTAAAACACTATAGGCCATTATCAGATATCATGTTAAACCCATCAATGGAAAGGTTTTTTCAACATTATTTTAAGCGTTACTTAAAGAAGTTTCTCCTTTGGAAATATCAAAAAAACAAAATTTGAATGTAGAACCGACCATAAATCTTCAAAAGACCAATTTCAAGAACTTTCGTAGATATGATTTGGGGGAGGGTCATGAAAAAAAATATGCTTAAATTGGGCCATGAAAAAAATTGCGACAAGTTGGGGAGGGCCACATTTCTATAGACAATCCAAAGAGAAAAAATCCCCCCCCCCCCCTTTAATAAATGACCGGTCCCTTAATGATGATTAACCAACCCCCCCCCCCCCCCCCCCCCCTTTCTCAATAAGTGACTAATCCAGATTACGATATTGAGTTCAATTAATGCGTTCTGTCAAATAACCGTTCCAAAGATGAATCTATAAAGAGATTTTTTTCGGAAAACCTTCTTCAAATTCGAAAACGTAATTCAATTTTTGAGAGTTCAAATCCAAAAAGTACTAGCCCTGTGTTTAGACAAGCATCGTGAAATTTAAAAAGCGCCTTGGAGCAGCAGGCATTGTAGTCCATGACCTAGTTTCTCCTCCACAGCACCAGTATGCACGGCGGGAGGGGGAGAGTGCGGCTTGTTCGGAGAGTGTGACACCTGTACAAGTAACGCCATTAATATCTGCAGGTGCAACAGTGGATACGGCGGGGACAAGTGCGAGATACGTAAGAATTTAAAGTGAACATCATTCATACGACATTATCGACATCTAGTTTATTTTATAGTAAAAACTGATTTTTTTCTTGATAATGACTCGTTCAGAGAATGGCTGGAAAGCTTTAGTAGATGCCCTTAAAATACAGGATCTGAACGGCCCATTACACCTTTAACATTAGAAGACATGTTATATCATTTTTTTGTTAAAACTCAAGAAAAGCATTTCCTGAAGAGAAAATTAAACACATTTGAACTAACTCAAGTGTCGGTAAAATATCAATTCGTTTATGAAGTTTTTATTATTTTCCACAATTTTAGCATTACGATGTTTCAGAAATAAATCGAAAACCCAGTTGCATAATAGGTAACACTGATTATGAAATGATTCCAAATTAATTGAAATGTTAAGTTTCGAATGCATCCAGGACCGATCCTTATTATGGGATGCACGCCACTAATGGCTGAAAGACTGCCCAAGCGGCGCTGTACAATAACTCTATTTTACGGGATAATATCTTTCAGCCCCTGCCTGCACTGATGGGGGACGGGAGTGTCAGAACGGGGGAGTCTGTGATTTCACCAAGTCGCCATTCGTCTGTTCCTGTCTTCCCGACTTCGAGGGGGATACTTGTGGTGGTGAGTCTATAGTATTTATATATATGACAGCGGCGCGGGGGGTTGGGGGGGGGGGGGGGGGGAGTGGGTGTATTTTTTATCAAATCAATGGAAAGGCTGTTTTACATTTTCTACCCACAGGTGATACCCGCTCATTTCGCACTATGCTATCTCTGTACAAGGGATACCTTCTTCATTATGAATACTGAACCTTAATTGACTATCAGAGTCAAATGTGCAATCAACGACGCCTTTTCCCACTGAGCATTTGAATCGACCTCTAACCGAGCAGAAGCCCGATACTGAGGTTCTTCATTTGTACGACGCGCACATATTTCTAAAAAGAGTTAGATTCTTGCTAATACAATTCGGTGCTAGAGGATTTTGAAAGAACAGACACACATACCCCACACGTAACAGGGAATGATAGACTGTGTAGTCTGTGCCGAGAGAATGAATGTTTGAACCAGGAAGTTATTCTTCTGTTCATTCTTCAAATTTTCTCGGGAGAAACCGGTAGATTGATTCGTTTGTTAAAGGAACACATGAAGACTTCTTATAATTTTAGTAAAGGGTTCTTTAATTGGAATGGATAATATGCAGTTCTAACCTAAGTTCTCTCTATCCCAGATCTTTTAATGACGCTTCTTGAGCAAACGTCTTTTTCTCGTTTACTTGTCCTGAACATTTTATCATCATTCACTTTTTAAAATTTATTATCTTTCAGGTTCCCACGTGGCCGTCCTCATAACGACGTTAATACTGACACAGATTGCCGCATATGTGTTCGGTCGATAGATGGATTTAAAAAAAGAATTTTAGAAGAAAAAAAGAAGTTTATACACACATTTGTACTTTTTCGACGTACTTATTTAAGGAATTTGGTTTCTTAAAATGGTTACTTTCTCATCTTGAGGAACCCGAAAGATAAACGGAATCTCAACATTTTTCCGCCAGCCCACGTCATGCAATAGATATTATGGTCCTGTAGAAGCATGTGATATATACTCAACAAAAAAAAGTTAAGGACCACTCAATATTCAATATCAATGCACCACAAGGGTCATTGTATTAACTATACAATATCTCTATATTGGAAAATAGGGTTTTTCTTGACTTATTTGATGTACATATACTTATCATTAGTAAGGTCCTGTAACTGTGTCTTTTATGAAAACGTTTCACATATACACCAATGATCTTAACTAGATTCTGAATGCAAGATGTCTTCAGACCCAAAATTATCATTACAAGACGTTTAACTTAGCCCATAAGCTTCTGGTCTCTATTAGAAACCTTTTTACAAAAAGTTTAAAACTGAATATTCAAATAAGAAATACACGAATATTCTATATCCATTAGTAGACGCATTAACAACCGAATATATATCATCTATGTACCGGTACATCTTCAATTTTCAATAAGACCCATGATATATCCTTTAGAAGAAAGACGCATTATGCGTCAACAGAATAGGTTTTCATATATATATTGTGTTGCCTATAACATGTGGACATGTTATTTATTGTGAATGTCCATCCAGTAAATATTTTTTCATAAACGCAGGAAATAAAAATAATTTCATATTTTTGAAGATTGGGTGTTATCATTAATCGCTGGCTTGATAGAAGCATCTTCCCACGCATGGCCCTTAAACAATTGGAATCGATTTTGCCGAAATTGGAAGGACAAAGACTGTCCATTGATCAACGTGACCAACCGGTACATTTTGACCACTAGATTTTGAATATTGATTTTGATAAAGACAAAGAAAAATAGGAACAAAGACATGACCGCTAGATTTAGACCACCGTTAGCTGACCCACGCCTAACCGTATTTCAAGACAATGGGCAGTGAGACAAAGGAAAGTGACCACTGGTCGTGATTTTTGTCTTGATGTATGCCGATGATATGGTTTTATTTGCTGAAAGCCCGGATGAGTTACAGCATAATATCAATGTTTTTCGAGAATATTGTACAAAGTGGAAGTTGAATGTAAACATCGAGAAGACTAAAGTGGTTGTATTTGGATCTGGAACTGCAAGGGTAAATTTTAGAAAATTCTATTTCGGTGACATTACTTTAAAATTTTCTGATAGTTATACTTATCTTGGAATAATTTTTCATAAGAATAGAAAATTTAATGTTGCCGTGAAAGCTTTAAGAGATCAAGGCCTGAAAGCAATGTTTTGGTTGTCATCAAAAGCAAGAAATTTACATTTACCACCATATTGTCTATTTAAAGCATTTGATCATATGGTTGTACCGATATTATTATACAGTTGTGAAACATGGGGCCCTTGTAATTTTGAAATACTAGAATTAGTCCATAGATTGTTTATTAAAAAGGTATTCAATTTACGTAAAAGCACACCGATTTACATGTTATACGGCGAAACGGGACGACTGCCTCTAAGTATCACCATTAAAAAGAGAGTTTTATCGTTCTGGTGTAAACTTTTACATTTTGAAAACAATAATAAACTCGCATGTAAGGTGTATTCCAAATTATTAGAAGTTGAAAATAGTACTGAATATCAGCCTCCTTGGCTTCACTTTGTAAAAACGATTTTAGATGATTGTGGATTGTCATATATTTGGTATAATCAGTGTTATGTTAATAGAAATTGGCTCCTCTGTAAAGTTGAACGCATTTTAACCGAACAGTTTATAACACATTGGCAATATGAAAAGTCATCTAAAGTTAAAACATATGACTGTATAAAACCAATGTTTGGTGCTGAAGGTTATATTTTATTACCAGCTAAAGTTTCACTAGCTATTTTGAAATTTAGAACAAGTAATACTAAACTTCCTGTTGAAGTAGGGCGTTGGCATCGTATTCCTTACAAAGACAGAAAGTGTTTGATGTGTAACTCTGGTGAAGTGGGTGATGAATACCACTATATTTTTTAGTGTAATCGTTTATTAGAAAATACTTAAGTATTGTTGTACAAAACCTAATTATTTTAAACTTCATAGTCTCTTCTCAGAAAATTGTTATACATTTTTTGACAAACTAAGTAAATTCATTAGATGTATCTCTGAACAACTTTCAAAATATGATGTTGCCTCGTTGAGAAAAATGTATTAATGATTGTGTAAAAATGTACTATGTACCACTGTGAGTGGTTTTAGTGAATAAAGAACTTGAACTTGATATTAATAAATTTGGTTTGGTGATTCATTTCTAAACTTGTTGAAGACAAAGAAAATATGAAACAAAGGAAAATGTGGAATATTCTTCATGACAAAACTGGTGTCTAGATCTTAAATATAATGGATCAAATAACTGAATATCATACCAAATAAAATGATGAAATATAGCACTGTGTTAATATCATATGGTATCTCAAGGTATTGAGGTACCTGTGCTTGATCCAGTATCGTATTTTCATGTATTGAGATACCTTTGGTTGATATCAAATCTTATCTCAAGGTTTTAAAGTACCTTCGCTTGACATTATATCACGTCTCAATGTATTGAGTTATCTATTGCAATTTAGCAACCAACTCACTAAGTGTCTCTTTGACTACAGTGAGGTCATATTTATCATAAGCATATCCTTACGTTTTTATGTAGATATTTGGGGATTAATATAGATAACCACAGAAGTCCTTTAACATAATACAAGGGCAAAGTCAACTTCGCTTGAAGCTCGTGTTTAATCTCCATATTCAAACAAACATTCATCGCAGTTTTATGGAAAACATTGCATGAAAAAATATTCAGATCTATTGCATATATCGAAAGTCAACTTTGCGTGAAAAAATGTTCAAAACTTACTGCATATATCGAAAGTCGACATTGCATGAAAAAATGTTCAAAACTTACTGCATAGATAAAAAGTTAACTTTGCGTGAAAAAATGTTCAAAACTTATTGCATATATCGAAAGTCAACATTGCGTGAAAAAGTGTTCAAAACTTACTGCATATATCGAAAGTTAACATTGCGTGAAAAAGTGTTGAAAACTTACTGCATAAATGAAAGTCAATATTGCATAGAAAAGCTCGAAACTTGCCGCATACGTTTAAAGTAAACATTGAATGAAAAACTATTCAACGCTATTGCACATATTAAAAGTCAACATTGCAGGAACAAATTTTGAACTTGCCGTAATATTGAAAGTCAATTTTGGGATCAATCAGTACAATACGTCCACTCAACCAATATCAGGACCCTTATGAACTTCTTAAACAACACAAACCACACTTTGTAACGAAAGAAGAAAATCTATGTCTATCTGAATTCTATTTACGTCTTTGGATAGCTGGTTGTATCAATAAGATGCATCACAATAACATTAAGAGTAAAATATAAAGATAAAAAAAATATATTATAAATTCCATTACATAACGTGCTCGAATGCAGTCAAAACACTCAGAATATTCCCAAACATTTGGTGTTAAACCAAAACGGTATGCAGCCCTACTTTTCGAAATATATTCAAACAATTAAGATGTTACCAATGACACCAACAGATGACGCCCCCTTGCCAACGTCCGTATACAATATACTACATTGTGCAAGAATTTGTCATCAATACATTATGTCGCAATGAGTGTTAAATAAATACCAGGCTGATATCAGACGGTTACACATTTGCATTAAAAGAAGAATACGATGCTCTCTTATGTTCTTTTTGGCGAGTAAAATTTTTAGGTTTGAAAAGTCATTTTACTGAATTGTCAAATAATCTATTATTTAAGGATCATCCATTATTATAGGGTTATGATAATGAATTATTATATATAATTTAATTATTACATGAAATATCTTCTGTTTGGCAAGTTTTCATTCCGACATGTGAGACAAGTCAAGTTGCTCTTTAACGATGTTGCAGCAATCTTGGTGACGTCATACATGTATGTACAAAATGGCGACGCTGTTTGTGTGAGTAGCACATCATGCAATGAACACGGCTTTTGCTCGTTCCTGAATGCGACGTGTGGTGTTTGTAGGTGCAGGAACAACTACACTGGAGCAAACTGTCAAATACGTGAGTACTGCACTATACTTCACAATCTCATTAAAATTAGTTAAAACTCGTTGGTGTGAAGGGTCACGTGATTTGACCCCTATGAAGTGTACGAGTGTCATGTTCGAGGTCATGTTAAAGAGGTTGTAACATTTCATAATTTGAAATTGACATAAAATAACCAAACTAAATAGAATCGTTAGAAATTATGAACATAGAAGAGAATTGAAGCTTATATGATAAAAGCTTGGTTTCTTTCACAAATGTGTATAATATTTCTGTTGATAAATCCTGAAAATCTAATAAATATTAGCCCGATACCTACTTAACAGAGCAAGTGACACTCAACTAGATTTTGGTAAGATATTTCCTGTAATTCAATGGACCCATTCAAAGATTTTTCTTTGTCTGTTCTCTGCCGTAACTATCGTCACACGGCGATTATGATAAACTTCATACCATTAAAAAAAAACATTGCCATTTTAGCTCGGATAGCGTCTCTTTAAATTCTAAATATGATTATCTAATTCGACCTACTGAGAACAACCATCACAATTACCTTTTGGTTTGATAGGAAAAATAGTTATGTTTAACTTTGATGGTCATTTTTGATAGATTATATTTGAAAAAAACTTAATGTTTCTAAAACTTTGCACGAACTGCCCAAATTGTTAGACATATAGATGAGGAATGCAAAAAGATTATTTCATAATAAAATCGATTGTCATTTCCGGAGCGAAAAAAACCCATTCGTTTTCACCATGATACGATGCAAAGCAGGCATTAGAGACAACACGATGTTTACAATAGGATACTCTTGATTTTGGTACGATGATATAATTCCAAACCGAAAATGACAAACCATAAATGATATATTAATTTAAAATCAAGGATAGAAAGACCCCCCCCCCCCCCTCGATTATTGAAATTTAAGATTGAAACATTGAAACAAATGAAATTACAAATTAATAATATCTAAATAAAAATTTAATTATACAGTTTCATACTGTAAAACACTACTTTAAAGCAAGTTAAATCTGAGATCAACGTTTCTAATGTTTAACGTCTTATAACGATTATAATGATTATAAGGGAGAGTATTACAGGCTCATTGATTTGTTTGTGAGGCTCTGTTGCTATGGAGACAAGTCGACTGACAGATCTGACTCATTTTTGACCATTGGAAACACAAACCATTAAGTATTTTGAGTAGTCCCATGTCCATGTTTACCCTCCCCTTTAACCTATTGTTTATTGAGTGTTGTCTTACCTGTAATCAATATTCCAAATATTGCCTAACATATTGTGAAACGAAATGCTGATCAAGAACTTGTCAAGGCATGCACAAGATGTTGGTTCACCAAATATCAAGTTCGATTGTTTTCAAATTCCAAAACAAAACCCACCCCCGATCCGTGACGAGGCTTATGAAAAGGAGTTTTAAATGAATATTGGGAAAAAAAATTTGGCATGCGTTGTATAACTTGAATGAGAAGTCGTTCATTGCATTTACATCTGAATTTAATGAGATTTTTCCGCTATTAAAAGATTTGGTTTTTCCTTTCGTGTAAAACATGTGAAAGAGACGAGACAGGGATAAAAAGGAAAACATAGAATTTGTAGCTCGTTTATTAAGTAGTGTAGTGTGTGAAAAAATTATGATATATTATTATCAGAGCAAATGAAAAGATTATTTTAAATTCCATAAAATAAGTAGATACACATTTACGTACCTTCTTTTCTGAACTCATAAATTGTAAGGTTAAAATTTTAGACCAATGATGATGACTCGCACAGTGTTGGAAATGCTGTCATGACAACCAAATCGAGACTTGATTGATTGGAATTGATTTCACCCGTGTCCTATTCTTTTCAACATTTTATGATACTATAACTATCAATTTTGATACTGAATGTTGTAATGTTTTAACGTTAGGTTAATTCAATTTTTATGATATCCGTCGATGTCAGACAGACAGACACATAGACAGATTTATCCGTCGATGTGAATCAATTGCAAATGAAGAATCGATCTTACCCTAGGATATCAACTTATGATATTTCATTATCAAGGATGCACCTTCATTTTGTCAGGTTCAATTGCGGATATATGGTTTACATGTAAATATGGACACAGGCAGGTTAAGCTTTAAAACCGTTGCAGCATACTAAAGAGCAACAGAGTATGTTGTTGGAGTCAAATATACCAAACTTAATAATTGGTATTATTTCATCGACAAAAAGTGGTCGTTTCTGAAAATTAAATGCTTATAAGTTGGCATAGTGACAATGAACGCGAAACCGGACAGTGGCGAGCGTCAGTGACTCAAACGTTATTTTTGAAACTTATTCATAACAGACACAACGAGAAATATAGATTGGTATTGCTTAGGGGGTCATTTAACTAATATAAGCGTAAATAGGGCGCAGAATTTTGACTTCTTAAAATATATTTTGCCATTTTAAAGTTACAATTAAAAACAAGAAAATATATTTTTGGCATTTAGGCAATAGATATGCACATTTAGATAGGCGATGTGAACCTAAATCAGGTTAGGATAATTGGGCCCTCTTCAGTAACATACAATATACATGAAACATACTCTATGTCACTTGAATAAATGTACATTTGACCTTGTAAAAATGTTGTTTGAAGTTTTTATCTGATGGGAAAACATGATACACATTAAGTAAAGAATAGAATTTGTTCTTATGGCAAATACAGCTAAATTGTCTTACTTATAACATTTGTATGAGGTACTAAACGTCATGAGTGAAGACCTATTTGCTCGTAAGTCCTTAACTTACACCTTATCAATTATTCAAAGATTAAAAATGACACACAGCCAACATTACTCCAACATGTTTCATTGTCTTCTTCGGGAAATATTACGAAAAACAATTTTGACGTTATGATGTTGCAATAAAATTTGAAAAAATGACATAATTTTTTTAATTTATTCGTTCATTTATTCTCACTTGTTTTCATAAAAAAATAATCGTTCATTGGATTATCAAGCATTTGTCACTAATGAAGTTATTCATTTTTTTTACATTCTGGTAGCTCCTGACTGCACCGAGAGCTACCACTGCAACAGTGGATGGTGCGATACTGAGACTCTGAAGTGTGAATGCTACTCAAAGTATACTGGGAGATACTGTCACATACGTGAGTTGGAACAAAGTCTGGTGTGGTGGCAGATTTCTGTTTTTCTGATCATAGGTTGAAGTAGCGAAGACACAATGGTATACAACTGCATACCAAAAGTTTGTTCACATACCTGCGTATCCTAGTACAAATATCATGTAATTTGGCATTAATTTCGTAAAATTGCGAAAAAGAAACTGATAATTTGAATGTTCAATCCAGAAGTGAAGATCCACTGAACCTAATGCAACCATATGCCGTATCGAACAGTTAACCTTAATAGTTTTGGAAGGTCACTGAGTGACCAGGGTCCAATATTTCGAAAACAGTAATTTTTATTTTTCTCTACAAAGTCCTTTATTGATAATCAGCAACTTTAAACACATATCACGTTTATTCGTATGCATTTAGTCAATATGATGTTGCTGAAATCGATATTTAAGAAAATCGGAATTTCCAAAATGTGACCCCTTCTGTCTATCCTCATTCCAAAATTAAAGATTTTCCTCTTCAGACTAGACAATCCCACAATAAGTTAAAGAATGTCTATTTTACACAATGACAATTGGAGATCATTTGTTACCTCTAATGAAGTTATTTTATTCACATCTTACCTAAACCAAAATTATATGATATTTGCACTAAAATGCAGTAGTGAGTGAACAAACTTTTGAGATGCAGTTGTACGTAATACTGCCGGTGCATGGTGTTTGAACAATGCATGTCTTGGATGTTAATACGCGACACAAAATGGTTTTCTTAACTTGTGCACTTCGTCCTTAAACGTTTTGGTAATTGACAAAAAGAGTTATTTGTCCATTGTGTTTTGAGTTTTAAAGGGTTGGGGCGTCTAATAAGTGTTTCACGGTGTTAGTAAAATTTGTCACTTGACTTCTAGAAAGGATTTTATTTGCTCATATTTTCTTTATTTAGACAACCTAAACTTAGTTACACAGTTTTTCTTCCCAATTTGAAAAGCGTTAAAAAAGAAAATTCTTTACATTTTATTTATTTGTGAACTAACATCATGATGCCAAATGTTGTAGTAAAGGGTTTAAGGTAAGGTATGTTAATTTGTGTAATTGTTGTTAGTGCTTTATTCTTTTAAGTGCAATTTCTGGCAAAATTGAATAAGTCGATTGGAATGTTTTTGCTCCAGTATATGTTGATTTTGCTTTTCGCTTCCTGATCTTGGTCTATCAAATATGAAGCTAATTGTTAACGTTTTTGCCCTTGACATGTTTTATTTAACCTTGTTTAAAAGAGAGTTTACGATTGTCTGTGAATCAGACATCAGAAGTCTTTTTGGACGAAAAGAGTCCTGATATCGATAATGACAAGAACACTTTTAGAAATGGTTTCCACGGAAGAGGAGGTTAAATGGTATGTAACTAGATTTATCTTACGAATTCATTGGTCACCAATGTTTCGCTAGTAGGATATAAAGATTCATTATGTCTTTGATTGTGATATCAAAAGAGAAGTAAGTATTAGCATAATGATTATCAGCATCATAATCATCATCACCTCACATCCACTATCAATGAAAATTTGGAAATTTTAGTTTGTGCAACAACAGTTTATCATTTTCTAGCTATTTTTATGTATTTAGGATTCTGATATTTCCATGTATTAACTTCATCTTTTGTTTGTTTTGTTTTATATTGCATAATCACTTGTTCGTTTTATTATTCATCTCATTACAGTTCTTATTTTTAATCAACCGGAAGTACGTCACACTAATTTTGTATTTAAGCCATCATCACGTGACCTCTGCCTCTTTCTATTGTTTTCATGCATTGTTTCCCATCCATTGTTTTATTGCTGCCCACCCTCCATCCCCTTCTACCCCATTTGGTGCTGACTCAAACATGCCTTTACATTCTTTTCTTTACAATTTATCTTCTTTCCCACCCACACCAGCTGCCATTCGCGCTGACAACCCTCCCAATCACAGCTGCCATTCGCGCTGACTACCTTCCCTCAACAGCTGCCATTCGCGCTGACTACCTTCCCTCAACAGCTGCCATTCGCGCTGACTTCCTTCCCACCACAGCTGCCATTCGCGCTGACTCTCTTCCCACCACAGCTGCCATTCGCGCTGACTCCCTTCTCACCACAGCTGCCATTCGCGCTGACTTCCTTCCCTCAACAGCTGCCATTCGCGCTGACTACCTTCCCTTCACAGCTGCCATTCGCGCTGACTCCCTTCCCACCTCAGCTTCCATTCGCGCTGACTCTCTTCCCACCACAGCTGCCATTCGCGCTGACTCCCTTCCCACCTCAGCTTCCATTCGCGCTGACTCTCTTCCCACCACAGCTGCCATTCGCGCTGACTACCTTCCCTCAACAGCTGCCATTCGCGCTGACTCCCTTCCCAACTCAGCTGCCATTCGCGCTGACTCTCTTCCCACCACAGCTGCCATTCGCGCTGACTCCCTTCCCAACTCAGCTTCCATTCGCGCTGACTCTCTTCCCACCACAGCTGCCATTCGCGCTGACTACCTTCCCTCAACAGCTGCCATTCGCGCTGACTACCTTCCCACCACAGCTGCCATTCGCGCTGACTCCCTTCCCAACTCAGCTGCCATTCGTCGGGCATTCAGCTATTACCCAGTAAAATAGCTTTTTGTACCCCCAAGGCATATTCTTTCATTTTACCCCATATTCTTCACAGCCACTTAACATATCTTTTTCATTTGCATCTGAGTCAGCCCCCATAAAATATGTTTTCACATGTTTTACTCCAATAAAATGGTTGCATTGACACCCTTCTTTGTTATGTTGTTGCACAAATAAAGATTTATCATGACATCGACTGAAATGTCGAACAAAAGGAAAGAAGCATCATCATCATCATCATCATCCCAATGATACATCTACGATCCACAGTCTACTATCATAAAGATTTGTCCAACCTTCGACTGAATATCGAAGTAGAAGAAAACATCATCATCATCATCATCATCATCATCATCATCAACATCATCATCATCCAACATCACCGATCTACAGTCCACTATCATGGAGATTTAACATGTCTTTTACTGAAAATCATCATCATCGTCGTCGTCATCATCATAATCATCATCATCATCATCATCAGCATCACCCCACATCATCGACCATCACCGACAATCAACCAATCAATCAAGACAGACAAACAAACATTGCGCCTTTGAGAAGCAAGCTCTACATCTACTTGTTCACAGCGCCGGTATGTACGGAGTACGGACGAGAATGCGGAGCTTACGGCGAGTGTGACACGTGTAGCAGCGACAGAGTCAACTACTGTAGGTGCAACAGCGGCTACGGAGGGGTCAAGTGCGAAATACGTAAGAATTGAGATTCAACAAAATAAAGCAAAATTACATTTTGAAAAGAACAAGGACCAGAATTTCGGATCTCTCTTTTAGTTAAGATAGTCGTAAGCCAATGTAAATGTAAGGTACTTACGACTGTCATAGTGCTAAGAGAGCTTTGAAAATCAAGGCCCAGTACATTGTCGTGACCTTATGAATAAAAATTGATTTCCAAAAAGTAAAAGTAAGGATCGCTCTGAAGAAAACAGTAATTTGACTTAGAAAATGCGATTAAGAAGGGAAACAAGGAATGGGATATTTTACAAGTGTTAAACGATGACGTAAAGTTTAACATGTTTAAGAAATGTTAACATCATGGGAGTGTTGTCAGATTGATTCTCAGATACATTTAAGGATGCACATCCCTCCTCAAAGAAGATTCGCATGAATCCAGGACCGATGCCCAGGCTCTTATGATATGTTTCAGCCCCTGCCTGCACTGATCGGGGTAACGAGTGTCAGAACGGGGGAGTCTGTGACTTCACCAGGAATCCGTTCACTTGCGTCTGTCTCCCTGGTTTCAACGGGACAACATGCGGTGGTGGTGGTGAGTCGTCTCCTACAGGGGGCAGGGCGGGGTATGAGGGGGGTTGAGATCGCAAATGGATCGGGTGTAGACCCAAGCGTCACACATCTCTCTCATGATCAGTATGCTATTTGTGACATTTTGAAACGACCCAATTCCATGTACACCTCATTTTCATCTATCTTGAAAATTTGTCAAATGGTTAACGTGACTTTATTTAATAAGGGGAAGAAATATCAGTGCTTAGATAAAACTGGACTTTAGTCGCTTCATGACCTTAAGGCAAATATATCAAAGATGTTAATTTTTTTCAAGTATATTTGACGGAGGTATTAGTATGTCTGTCCCCTCTTAAAGTGTTCTCGGTTGCCAAGGGCCGAATAAATTTTCTTTTGTTCTGTCACCTTCATCGAGCATAGCTTAAAGTTGCACCAGCTTCAATCAATGGCTGATTCGAACCTTGCTGTTGACCCTCCGTAATTTGTGTTTTTAGTGCAGCGCCCTCAAAAGTTGCAATTCTCATAAGATTTTGTATTGGACTATCGATATCCGTCGCAGCAGCTTGGACGGTTAGCACTGAAATGTGTAAATGCTGCAAGGCCTGAATCAGCCAGGGTGTGGCGCAAAAATAAGTTAACCGCTCTTCATTTGGGTAAGCCAATGATACTTCAACAGGCTTGTTAGTCTTTAAAAAAACAATTTACAATAATGTTTGATCTGGCATTGAGGGAATCTTCTTGTAATGCTTGGTTATTAGGTCGTTTTTCAGCTGGGAAGGAATCCTTTGAAATTTCAAATTAATGGATAAAACATCATAATTTTGACATGTTAGGGATGAAAATGCAGGTTTCACCACATGATTTGAACATACTCAGGAAATGTGGTATTTTGGCTATTATTTAAACATAATAAAAAAATACACATTTGTCATTGTCCGGTTTTTTTTACCAGAGTCTTTCTTTGCAGGGCTTAGTAAGGTTTATGGAAATCAAACGTACATTATTAACCTTAAATATGTAAATTTATGTAACCTATGAAATCTATTTCAGGATCCCACGTGACCGCCCTTATGACGACAGTGATGCTCACACAGTTTGCAGCCTTCATGTGGGGTCGATAGTGATTGGCTGACAGATCAATTTGAATTAATGAAATCATTCAAAAGTTGATATAATCTTATTAAAGTTTGGTATGTCCTTATATTTGTTAATAGTGTGGAACGTAAACATTGATACATGCAGGTCAATTGAGACGAGAATTTAACTTGTATAGAAAATAAACTTTTTAGTATACATCATTCGTGTTAACTGTATTCTGAATGTGGGACGTGTGCAAATTGTTGATCAAAGACGCTTAGCGTATTCCCCCTTTTAAGCTCTTGGCTTCATTGCTAAAGGTACCCTTAAACGCACTAGTGCACGCCAATATTTCGCAAACACAACGCCTCGGAATTCACAGATACTGCATATCTCTCGATATTACTCACTTTCCTCACAAGTTATCTACTTCGTAAGTTATTTAACAAATATTTACGTATTCAGGTAGTAAAGTGGATTTTTAAAGACCGGAAGTATTTAATGTTACGTTACATTAAATCCGCATGAACCACCATATCGGAAATATTAAAATTTTGCTCATAACCAGAAAAGCGGAAACGGCAGCCGCTATGGTCAATATAATAACAATGCTAACACTGTGTTATCAAATCGGTTAATTTACAACATTGCTTTCATAAAACATATTTCATTATTTGTTCTCAGTTCAGAGTTTAGATCAATTC
The DNA here is from genome assembly GCA_921293015.1 of Phorcus lineatus. NCBI lineage: Eukaryota > Metazoa > Mollusca > Gastropoda > Trochida > Trochidae > Phorcus > Phorcus lineatus. The sequence goes on along the minus strand of OV121097.1, from coordinate 9,823,144 downwards.
AATAGCTGCACACAATACTAGTTCAGCCGTTTCCAAGTGTCAATAATTTATCCGTTTTGTGCACAGCTAAGCATAGATTTGTATATGTCCAAGCCGACAGCGGCTGTCTTAACGTTTTCATTGTTGATTGCAGGTAAATTGTAAAGAATGTTTAGTATTTCATTGCATCGATAGCAAGTTTAATTGAATGCATAAATCCTCGTAAACCTTAAAATAGCCAATTTAAACCGTAAAAGCGTGCACTAGTGCCTTTAAACCATATTCATAACACTGAGTTACCTAAGCCTAAACTTAAGTAGCCCCTAGCCTCCATGTTAAACGGCTGTATTAAAATTTTTTAATGTATGTTAACATACAACATGTAGGTACCGCCGACGAAATTCTCTATTCATTTTTGTATTGCTTTTGCACAATGTAACGAACTATTGTTGCAATGAAATAACAATGAAATATAATTATTAATGAATCATGAAAAAATTTACGAATGACAAGATTTCTCATCAAATCTTTAAAATGCTGTGGCAAGGGTTTCAACACTCATGACGCCAATCATTTCTCTTTTCGAATTAATGCACGCTATTCTATCTCACACTGTAAAATCTTTAGTCACCAAATTTTACACTAAGTAACATGTTTGAATCTAATCGTGTAAAAACATTATGTATTGACAAAAAATTTACCGTCGTTTCCACAAACGTAACTTAAAGAGCCACTCCGTGATTTTCATAACATATTATTTACCTTTGATAGGAACCTAAATGTCATATGTGGTGATATAAAATCAAAACATCTTAACTTTTCATGTCCAAAAGACATATATATGATAAATACTGGTTTTCCATGAAAATCTAAAAACAGCCTTATAAATGCAAACAGGTGTAGATATCACTTCCAATATACATCGATACTAGGTATATAACCTAACAAACGCTATCAACTCCTAAGTGCCCTCCTGACTGTTTTAGATAAGTCTCCAAAATTACGTTTGACTATTTGACGCGCGCCACTGTCCGGTTTTCGATCACAATTCGGTTTTCGATCACAATTGCGACGTTCTACCTTCATATTGTCACTGTAAAAAAAACAACAAGCTTTAAAATGTGTCTTTTTTGGTAACAGTCGATACTTGACGATCAAATGACACCATTGATTAAGTTTGGCATATATGACTCCAACAACTCACGGACTGGCTCTTTAACAGGACGCTCTCTCTTATTAAAGAGCCACTACGTGAGTTGTTTGAGTCATCCAGGACATAAAAGAGAGTCCATGCTTTAAAGAGCGACTCTGCGATTTTCATACCACATTATTTACCTTTGATAGAACCTAAATGTCATATGTGATGAAATAAAATCAAAACATCTTAACTTTTCATGTCTAAGAGACATATATATGACAAATACTGGTTTTCCATGAAATCTAAAAACAGCCTTATAAATGCACAGAGGTGTAGATACCACGTCCAATATACATGGATACAAGTTACATAACCTAACAAACACTATCTGCCCTCCAGGCTGTTTTAGATAAGTCTCCAAAATTACGTTTGACTATTTGACGCGCGTCACTGTCCGGTTTTCGATCATAATTGCGACGTTCCACCTTCATATTGTCACTGAAAAAAACAATAAGCTTTAAAATGTGTCTTTTTGGTAACAGTCGATACTTCGCGATCAAATGACACCATTCATTAAGTTTGGCATATATGACCCCAACAACTCACGGAGTGGCTCTTTAACCTGAGCAAGTGAGCGTATTGGATCGGGGGGCGTGCTCTCATCATCATCATCATCATCATCATCATCAAAGGCATCTTGCCATGATTCCTCACAGAGGGAATGCAGTTTGACATCGTCTTCTGAAGCTCGCAGTAGAAGAAAACGGTTATCACTTGGCTGTGTCGATCTTTCACGACCTCCAGCATGTCGTCTAGGAGCAGTAGCAAAAGTTTCGAAATGCTTCAAAGCCTCGTTTATACACAGAGGCTTAAACAGAGTTCTTAAAGAACTTCACGTTGTGTCGCCCCTCTTTGCAACATTCCAGATCCTTTAGACAATTCTTCAGTGAGAAAATTTCGCCTAGAACGTCGTGGTTCAAAATTGAATTTCAGGTGTGCAGCAAGTTTAGTTTAGCAAAAGGTTTTATCATATCGATTGCAATGAGAACTTTTACGTGAAATTTCCTGGTGCACGTGCTTTCCGTGGTGTGTGCATGACTGATTCAGACACCATTAGTTGACTGTGCGTGTTCGTCACACTTGTCTTTTCATATTGTCATATGTATATTTCAATAAACACGCTTTAGAATAAAAAAAATCGTGTGGTCCTTAGCAAAATTTGAACAGAATAATATCCTCCATAAATTTTGATCATGAAAAACAATCTTGGATTTACTTAGTATATTGGACATTTGTAATCCTGTGTTTTAGTATGTATTTTATTTAATGCATTTTATGTTTTGTAGCATTCCCCTGCTCAAGGCCGAAATATCTACCAAATTTCAGCCAATGATATCACTCATTGAATGAAAGGTTTATTTGTCGTCGTCAAGGAAATGTATTTATTCTGTAGCCATACATTAAATGACTATTTCCCTGCAAAAACTCATTGAATGAAAGGTTTATTTGTCGTCATCAAGGAAATGTATTTATTCTGTAGCCATACATTAAATGACTATTTCCCTGCAAAAACTCTTCAATCACAGATTTGTACCAAATATACCAAATTTGTGGACAGAAAACATTCAGTAATGCTGCTCCGGGACTTTGGAATCAAATTCCTCACGTCATCAAGGTATCCCCTTCATTGACTGTTTCTAAATCAAAACTCAAAACTTATCTTTTTTCAAGCTATTATTCACAGACATTATTTCATGATATTTTCCCACTGACTTAATTATCTGACTTTGTGTACTGTAATTATTCATATGCTATAATTCATACTCTTCTTTTAGATTTTATTTCATGCCAATACTTCACACCATTACATTTTATTCTAGGATGTATATGCGCTTTATAAATGTACCTATTATTATTATTATTATTATTATTATTATTATTATTATTATTTCAAGAAGACTCATGAGTACAGTTCACAGTCAAATACATTTTAGTAAACCCAAATTAGCATGTAAATTCTTTTTTTAGGACACAAAAGTTATGATATTGGAAACGCATCTTACCTACAAGGGACCTACAATCTATAGTTGGATATTAGGTAATTGAATTGTTTGTTTTTTTTACTTTATTTGACTTTGATACATGCCAAAATACTATTGTAAATTGTACCATTGTAAAATGTACTAGTTGTAAATTGCACTATTGTAAATTGTACTAGTGTAGATTGAACAAATGTAAATTGTACTAGAATAAATTGTACTACTGTAAATTGTACTAGTGTAAATTGAACTAATGTAAATTGTACTAGTGTAATTTGTACTAGTGTAAATTGTACTAGTGAAATTCAAAACACATAACTCTTACTGCTTACAAAATTATCCTACATCTCAGCTTTACCAATTCTTTAATTCAGATCTTTCCGCTCATTATAGCTTTATCAAGTCTGTCATCAACACCTTTACGCTACATAAAGCATGATATATTTGTTAAAGCTCTAACGTAGAATTAGGATTTGAATGATAGAATTGGTAAATTTTTATGTAGCAAAGAGGTTTTAATCTTATTCTTGGTCAACGTTTTACTAGAGTGCAGGGTTTTCGACATTGCATCATAGTTTAGCTAGTTGACAAGCATGTCTTGTCTAGTTGAATAGACTAAAAACTGATATTCATTTCTGTGTTATCCCTGTAAGCCCTAAAAGCACTAGTGCACGCTTTTACAGTTTAAATGGGCTATTTTAAGGTTTAAGAGGACTTATGCATTCACTTAAGCTTTCTATCGATGCAATGAAATACTTAAAATTCTTTACAATTGACCTGCAATCAACAATGAAAATATTTAGACAGCCGCTGTCGGCTTGGATATATAACAATTCTAAGGTTAACTGTGCACAAAACGGATAAATCATAGACAGTTGAAAGCGGTTGAACTATTATTATGTGCAGCTATTGAATTTACCTGAACTCTGAACTGAGAACAAATAATGAAATATGTTTTATGAAAGCAATGTTGTAAATTAACCGATTTAATAACACAGCATTAGCAATGCTATTAGATTGACCAAAGCGGCTGCCGTTTCTGCTTTTCTGGTTATGAGCAAAATCTTAATATTTCCGATATCGTAGTTCCTGCGGATTTATTGTAACGTAACATTAAAGGGCCACTGAGTATGTTAGTGTTTCTAATACAACATTTTTCAAAAACGCCTAAAAAGTATATCAATTGGTAGATAATTGTTTCAGCTACAACATGATATGTGACAAATAGATTATATACCACGACAAGTCGGTGTAATTATATTTCACCCCTACGAGAAGCGAGCGCTTCTGAATCATGATGTCATTACTCGGATTTTCCTTTCCTGTGTACTACGTGTAAGCTCGGGTTTTAGTGATAACAAATAAACAAATACAATTACTTTTTTAAAATATTGTAAACACTTGAAATTAGTGAAAAGAAATAAACATAATTTTTTTACACAAAAACTTACAAAACAAGAGAGGATGTTGTTGTTGTTAATTTAATATAAAACATATTCACATTACATATTCAAATTAAAGAGATCCTTGTTCCATCGAAGACTGAGGTGAGGTGAGTTGGTGTTTAACGCCGCTTTCAAGATTATTTCACTTATATCGCGGCTGCTAGTATTATTGCAGGGAGAAAGCCCGCAACACCATTGTGGCTATGCATTGCGGTGAAACCTGCGAGCATCGGCTGGAACTAGCGAACCATGGGTGATACTGCGCTGATTTTCAGTGTAGCATTGCACCCAAACCTGACTGCGTGTAGAACAGTTCTCTACTGCAGACAAAGTTGCCGAGCCCCTGGCGGGATTCGAACCACAGACCTTCCGATCCGAAGCCGAACGCGCCATCGAAGACTGAGAAATTATAATAGATTCAGTAGTTGTCACAAGATGGGTTTATGCTAATTATCTCGCCTTGCTCTATGGAAATCAAAAAGTTTATAAAAGTTACTTCGTCACTATCTGGATTATGATGTATTTAATTGAAAACATCGTACAATGGGCGCACTAAATATGAATAGAAAAGTAAGCTGCCCATATTAAAACGAATAAAACTCAAAGTAAAGCGAGTTTGACTTTCAAATAAATCATGCATGTGTTTCGCCGTTTTGACCTTCCTTTTCTCGAACAACTTGTCTCCCTTCTGGTTTATCGCCGTTTTAACTGTATCCTGCTTCTCTTTTCCGTCCCAAAGTGGTTATCTTTGTTTAAAGGATGGGAGACAACTACGACCATAATGCTTTCCGCAATAAAATAATAAAGTCGATCTATCTATAGACACGGGAAACACCATTACTAATTAGTTAGATTTCTCGGCTTATTTTTGTGTTTTGGGATGAAAACAATTGGCGAAAAATTATTTAAAGATCTTTCAACGAGATGGTTTTTTGGCACTGTTTTCTAATTTGTATCAACATACTCAGTGGCCCTTTAAATACTTCCGGTCTTTAAAAATCCACTTTACTACCTGAATACGTCAATATTTGTTAAATAACTTGCGAGGTAGATTACTTGAGTGAGGGTTGTGAGTAATATCGAGAGATATGCAGTATCCTTGCATTCGTTGTGTTAACGAAATATTGGCATGCACTAGTGCGTTTAAATCCACTGTAATGTGATCATCTTTCGACCACATGAAGATACTGATAAGGTATATAACGCAATCAACCCAACCGAGTGAGATGCTTAATGGTGAGTTGATTTTGGGTTTAACGTCGCTTTCAAGAGCATTTCACTTATCAAGGCTGCTAGTATTAGTGCAGTAAGAATGCCCGCAATGCCGCTGTGGCTTTGTATCGCGGTGAACCTACCAGCATTGGCTTGAACTAGCAAATCGCTGAGAGATGTTCAAAGTGACACTGCTTGGTTGTTGAAGTCATACATACCAAACTTTGTTAATGGTGTTAATTAATCGTAAATAACTGACTGCTACTGAAAATTATCACTTCACCGTATTGATAAGATAGTTCTTATCAGACAATTTGGCGATTCTGTTGCTCGTCATTACCTATACGTATTTGAAACAAAAACGAGTAATGAATACGTTGATATTTCTTTAAGATGTGTTTGCTTCCTTGCTCGTGAACGGTTTGAAAGATAGAGATTTAAATTGGTATGGCATTTACACAACTCATTTACTTCAAGTTTCAAATCATTTTAGCAGTACACACAAAAATTATGAAATCCATTTCTTAAAAAGCTGATTTTCTCATTTTCAAATAATTTTTTTTTAAATTTAAAATTGAATTCACAGTTTTGACTGTTTTGAAAGGCCAGGTCACTTGCTCTGCTCACAAAAATTCCAATAATAAAACATCGCAGTGATGATAAAAGTATTTGACTTATTGCTCTAAATGAACTGTATTAAACATTTTTTAAAGATGACATGATATAAAGGCAAAAACATGTCACAATTGTGTCATCGCTGCTCAGTGCTCTAGCGATACTGTTGTCCTGAAATTCAATGTAAATGCCGACGAATGGAGGTTATACTTTGTAAACGCCAGTTTCGTCTTTAGAGGAATGTATACTGGACAAATCTGAACTTTCTTAGTCCTTTCAAAAGGAAGCATGTCGTTTAAATGTCAAAGACTAAATTTGTGATTGTTTTATCACCAGTACGCAGGATAAGCAATTGAAATTATACAGGTCTCTTAAAAAATTGTTAAACGGCGAACTATAAAAGACTTTGGTAGAACAAATACCTGAATGGTTTATTTGTTAGCTTAGGTGGAGAGACGGTCATTCTTTTTTAAGAAAAATTATTTTATAAATCATGAAATCATGAAAATTTCTGTCAAGTCAAGGCATATTTTCTTAAATCACTAGTCCCTGATTCCGAAAAAGGGGGAAAGATTAGAATAAACAATTCCATCAAATATGTGCACGAATGCAGTCAAAACATCGAAAAAGTCAATAAACTATTGGTGTTAAACAAGGATGTCTTTTTAGCCCTACCTTTTTCGATATATATTCACAACATTTAGATGCTACATTTGATACTGACGTGAACAATGCACGCCCCTATTCGTTTTCGTATGTTGTGAAATAATCAGACACCAATACACTATGTCGCAATGCATGTTATAAAAGTACCAGGCAAATTTAAGACAGTTACGCTTTGCATTAAAAGTAGAGTATGATGTTTTCTTATGTTCTGTTCGGTGAGTACATAAGAGTTTGTAAATTTGAAATGTTCTCGTTTGATATTTAACTCGATAACTTGATATATCTCCATATCAAACTCGCGGACACATGGTAACTTATAATTACTGAGCACATTATAGATAATACGATGCGCTATTACACGATATACATTATTTAATATATATCAATAGATAAAAATTGATACGGCACATCACACGTTTTGTGATGATACTATTCACAATGGTCTATAAGATAATATGATAGATCATGTAATGATACGTTTCCAACATGTAATATATATACATAATACACATACCCTGTGGGACTTCACTCTAGTAAAATAATATATTGGTAACTATGGTTATGTGGAATATTCATAGTAGCTACATTAGCAAACAGAACATTAATTCCACGTCACTTACAATGACACCTTTCATTGTTAAAAAATAGCAACTAATATTAAAACACATTCTCTCATCTCAAACACTCATTAAAAGGATAGTAAGATTATAACTTATATATATGTTCTGAGCATTACAAGTAGAAAACGCATAGCACACTTACATGCTATACTAGGTAAATACCTATTTAGGTTATGATAAATAGATACACGTTAATGCTAAATATAATGCAAGGATTAAATGCAATAACACTTTAAAGTTGATAAATACTATGTTTACAATAAAATACATCTGCCACAGGTATTCAAACCAAACCAAAAAATACGATGGTACGACAGAGTCAGCCATTTTGGATCTTGCCCGAATATAGGTCGACGGATCCCAGTTTCCATTTCCGGTTCGGAAAGAGATCTGAGATGACTGACTTAGTCGTACCTTGTTTATATTTTATATAGATAAGTATGAATACTTATATGCATATTTACAGTCTGGCGCCTGTGTCAATTTCCTATTCTAATAAAATATTTGTTAAAACGATCTCAAAGGAATAGCTGTATGAAAAAAGGCACATAGAACTGTAACATCACAATCCTAATGTAAAGCCTGAAATGAATCAAACATAGCCTGATTAAAGATCAAGGTTAGTTCTAGTTCAATAGACATAGTCCCTGCCATAGGAAGTTTCAGAAGCTCTTTCGGCCATGGAAGTGTGAAGTCGGTTACGTATTCCTCGTTGGATGTTCGATTTATACAGTTATTCTATTGTCCATCACATGAGATATCTTACTCCATCCTACATAGAGACGGTCTGAAATAAGTTGTATCTATTCTAAAGCGATATATTTTGCCTTTTACACATTTTTCGTTTTAATCTGCTTCACAAACTTGAAGGGGAAATGGGTGCAGTTTATGATATTAATTGAAAAAGTAAGATTTAAACGTTTTCACAAAAATGTAAGAAATGGTATGAATCAAGGGGTTTGTGTCAAAAGGGTGCTATCATCATTCAAAAGGTCTGTCTAACAACACTGAGTCACACTTTCACTTTGAAGAATACGTTTATTTCTAAAAGAACATCTCCAAATCTCGAAGTACATTTGTTTGCATTAGTTGGCAATCTGATTTCTGACGATGGTGGTTACTGTATGACCAAACTATGAAAATGATGGTTTTGTCATATACCAATGCAAATATAAGAGGTTATGGTATGACCAAACTATGAAAATGCTGGTTTTGTCATAAACCAATTCAAATATCCTCCCAAGAGGTTTTGAGATCGACCCTAACGTTATGAAAGAAATTCTAACACACTTAAAAAACGACAACACAATAATGATGTGCATATTGTGTACATGACGCAAAAAATGAGATCGCAAGCGTTTGGATAGCGCTGACAATTCCAATAGACATGGTTCCCAACGTGTTGGAAAGGGTTTGTACCGCGACGAGAGAGGTTCGTACCGCGGTGGAAAGGTTTTTCCACCTCAAGTTGTAGGTGTATGATTTCATTTGTGTCTGTTTCAAAATACAATGTCATGAACTAACTTGAAAGGAATACTTTTTAAATGTGTTTTTGGCAGAGGATGTAGTTTTCTTTATAGATTTCTCTTTATAGATTTTTTAAACCTTATACTTCCTTGATAAAACATATGATTTTTAACAATATTTCAAAGTACCTCATCTTGAAAAAATTGACAAACTACTAAATTATTCATTTATTCTCAACCTTCTTCATAAAAGTCAAATAATTATTTTAGTTATCTAAAGGATAATTTCATTCATTTTGTATTCGGAAAGCTCCGGACTGCACTCGGGGAGGCGACCAATGCAAATGGGGCGCTTGTAATCCCGCCACACTAAAATGTCATTGTTATTCCAAATGGACAGGGAGATACTGTCACATACGTGAGTATGAATAAGTTATGTATGAGAGCTGATTTGTGCCATCAACATCTTCATCCCTCTTTCTCTACATAAAAAAAAGTAGCAATCACACCATGAGAAATAACTCCCCCTGAAAGGCACATCTCTCGACAGCCTCAATCCCTTACTGATTTAGGACTTACTGCATTTCCGACGTACATTTTTCTGTGCGAGATATTTAGCGTTCTGCACCTCGACTTGAAAGTCCGAGTGACAGAAACATTTGACGTAATGCCAATCGCCAAGGGCGCTTCACTCTAACCAATAATTTTGGCGAAATGCAGCAAGGCTTTGATTGGCCAGTGTTGGAGATTAGCGCGAGGTATGCCATGCGGGCATTAACTTTATTAATCCCATACCATTTGATCGCTAGTTTGGTATAGAGATTTATCATGTTTTCTATTTAAATATCAAACGAGAACAAAGTGCTAGTGTAGCAGGTGTAGCAGGTGCAACAGCGGGTACGGAGGAGTCAACTGCGAAATACGTAAGAATGTTTTTTGGAAATTACCGAAATTCCTCGAATTGACTTATTTCAGACCACTTCTGTCCCAGCGTTAATGAGATACCGGCATTCATTTCGAGACCGACCTTATCAAGAGATTGTGACTTTGCAACTTTATATTTACTATACTTGGAAAATAATCTAGTTATCAACTAAAATCGAATTGTACTACTACGGTATATGTAGCTGTATGTAACATTATTTATGTGTTTAATATCTGTCTTTGTCTTTGTCTAATGTGTCTTTGCCTGTGCCACAAAATATGGAAAATAAAAAAATATTTAAAAAGAGTTTGTAAATCAATAGTACTTTTCAAATACTGAGGAAAGTTTTCTCCTCGAAACGAGCCGTGGTGTCACCATGAAGGGACGTAACTCCGTTTGCGAGATGTATCATTAAGGAATAGGACTAAGACAAGGACAACTACATTTGCGTCTACTTTTTGAAGGCCGGCTAGGACCGACGCATATTGGCGCGATTTGTTTTAACACATGCTGGCACATTTTACATTTAATGACAGTCATTAAAGTCATAGGCTCATTTTTGCAAGGCAAATTTTAATGCACGCCGGACACATAGTTCATCACTCACAGAAACCTTTTCCCTGACGTTTGCAACAATTTTCAGAAATCTGCGTGCATTCTAGCCCTCAATAATGAAGTTCAAAACACCCTACCCTATGTATTTGGCGAGCGTTAGTCCTTACCACGTCATTTCGCTAAGGCCATGACGTAGAACACATGAAATTTCCCAGCCGAATATCCAATGAAAATAGCTATTAACTTACTTGTTTTCAAATACAGAATTAACAAAAAGGTGGTAAACTCAATGAAGTATGCGTTTGTCATAAGTGTCGGAGCTGCAATTACTAGATTTCCGGTATTTCGTACTTGCGATGGGATTGCACTTGATTCGGTACCACATCGGTCTAAAACGGCATACGCAAATAAGCAGTGTCATCCTAAACTGTAAAACAGGCATAAAAATTAAAATCTTTGCAGACGCGACAGGAAATATTGTTGTAAGTGATCAGATTTTTTCCCGTGAAGAATGATTAGTTCAGTTTGGTTGTCTGGCAAAAATGAGCCTATGACTTTAAGTGTTATAATCAGATATATAAATGAATACATGATTACCCCTGCCCAAAGGAGATCCACATGAATCCATGACCGACGCCCACTTTTTATATGTTTCAGCCCCTGCCTGCACTGATGGGGGCCGGGAGTGTCAGAACGGGGGTGTCTGTGACTTCACCAAGAACCCTGGTTCTCACTGGATTCAACGGGACTACGTGTGGTGGGGGTGAGTCGTGTGGTGGGGGTTAATTGTCCAACGGGGGGACGGGATGTGAGGTAGTTGAGATAGCAAATGGATCGGGTGTTGACTCAAGGGTCATATATCTCTTTCATGATCAGTATGCTATCTGTTAAATGACTCTATATATCATTTTCATGTAAATCTCATTTTCATCTCTCTTGATAATTTGTAAAATGGTCATAAGATAAGAAATATCATTACTAAGCAAAACATTTTCTTTGGTCGCTTCATGATATTCTTATGTTCATTCTTCAAGTCTTTGAGGGAGATAAAAGTATTTCTTTGTCCCCTCTTAAGGCATCTTGGTTACCATAGGCCGAATGTATGTTCTGATTTTCACTTTTCTTCCCTAGAGGTTTAGAGCAGAAAAAATCTGCAAGGCAAGAATCTGCCCTTTGTTTGGTTTTGACTGCAACCTCGATTGAACTTGCGAGTCTCAGAATGGTCGGATACATTGACAAGTGTAGATTATTATTCCTTGGAAGACTATGTAATAATTGCTGTAATTCATCAACGAAAACTTTGTTTTGTGCATTTCTATCACTCAATATTCATGTATGTACTAACTCCCGCAGTATTAGCAACACTCTGTTATGTACAGCACAAAAGTATGATCTTCTCACACGTCATCCTTCATTGTGAATCTTTGATGTGCTAGAGAAATAACTTCTATTTAAAACTACTTGACATACTTGATATATATGCCTATGTGAATATTGAATTGTTGGATGATGACGATGTCTTGGCACTATTTTGTGGTGCACCCCTTGACATTAATGGCCTTACAAATGAAGATAGACAAACTGTAATACTTGAATTCTCACACTATATTTACGATATAAGAATCTCTCTGAGTAAATACTTCTAAACAATGCTCCTGTAAATATTGCAATGTGCACCGTTATGGTTTGAATTTCTTGTAAATATTCCTTATGTACATATTTGATTGATATTGTTTTTGCCTTGTAATCTTCAAATGCCATTGGAGAAAATAAAGACATTCATTCATTCATTCATTCATGTTTTCAGCATATCAGCAGGCAAGGTTTCCTTTGAAATATCAAATCATTTATGCATGGTCTGAAAAGGTTGTTTTTAAAGTCGGTTTGAGTTTTTTTGGTTTTCTTTATGAAATTTCAAAGGGGCGATTTGTGAAGAGTTCCGGAACATTAGCCCTTGATGACCGAAGTTGCAATTGGAAACTTCTTGAGTTGAAGTTTTGTAGTGAAATGGACAATATCTTGATGATATGCATTACAAGAAAACGGAATTATATTGAAAGAAATTATAAAAGAAATTATAAAAGTGTGAAGTACAGCTGCGTTCTAAATGTTTGTTGATGTACGTTTGCACCTTGCAAATATATTTTTATTTAATTTGCATAGCTCTCCATGAACTTACAATGAACCTTTCTATGTCAATTTGTAATATTATCATTGTGCAGCGTATCACGATCACAAGGTCTTTGGTGCAATTTTTGAATCTTAGAAGAAAGATTATGCCTTAAATGAGACGCTCCGTAATTTTCACAGCATTTTGTTTGGCGAATATGTAAACGACATGATGTAAAATAAAGTTTATACGTTGTGAAACCATTTCCTTTCTATTGACATAAGTAGTGCCTCTCAAACACCATTGCTTCCGATTTCGTTCTTGGTGTGTCCAAAACTACATTTGGCTAGTTACTGGAGGCCTACGCCAGGCGCACTATACTGTCCCGTTTTAGAGAATTTAGAATTTTTGAGAATCGTGATTTTGTACCATCGTAGTGCCTCTACAGAACCGATTTGCATTTAAAATGAATGTTCATAGAAATAGACCACAGGCGCCAGACTCTGAATGTAGAACATCATGTTAGTATATATACATGTACATGTAGCTATATAGCATAAACAAGGTATGACAGAGTCGTGTCTGCAAGGGGACCGGAATAGACTACACTGGTTTCCCGGCTCGATTACCATGTGTAAACTTCGTAGACAGATCCCAGTTCCCATATCCGGTCCCCTTGCAGATCTGTCTCTGTCGTACCTTATTTATATGTATATATCATTTAGCTAGTAGTGAATACTTCCATGTATATATAGAGTCAGGTGCCTTTGCAATAGACGGTACTTCTCAAAAGAATGATGTCATTCATAACGTTTGGGGAAAATGACTGCAAATACTCATGAAGAGTCTCTTTAATGTTAGTGTCAGTTTTTAATTCAATCTTCTCTTGACCGGGCTAGTTAAAGGGCCACAGAGTATGTTGTTGGAGTCAAATATGCCAAACTTCATAAATGGCGTTATTTTATCGAGAAGTGATTGTTGTTTCCAAAAATTAGCATCTTAGTGATTATTATTTCAGTATAGTGACAACAAACAGGTTTAAATCTCGATTTGTGATCGAAAACCGGACAATGACGCGCGTCAATGTCTGAAACGTAATTTTGGAAACTTATTTACAGCAGACAGAAATGTAAAACTGGATTAGTAGTATTGATTAGGACTTAGGATTAGGACTAATTTACATGTAAAATGTACGCAGAATTTCGACATCCTAACATTTAAATGGCCGTTTTTCATTTATCATGGAAAACATAAAAATAGCACGATTTGGGAATTTGGGAGATATACACTCGAGTTAGGTAGGCGATTTGAACTAACTTGACGACATATGGTAATTTGGCTCTTATTCAAGGAACATAAAAAATCCAAAAACATACTCTGTGTCACTTTAAGATGTCAACTAATGAAACGGTCATAACATTCCTAAAATAAGTCAAAATATCTAATTTTTGAAACCTATTTCAGGATCCCACGTGACCGCCGTTACGATGACAGTGATGCTGCCACAGATTGCAGACTTCATGTGGGTCGATAGTGATTGGCTGAGAGATGGGTTTAAATTAATGAAATCATTCAAAAAATCTTTAATATCATATTAATTAGAGTTTAGTAATTTCAATCATTTTTTATATATGATATTATAAGTTAATAATGGTTTAATAGGATTCTATATAGGAAATTCTATATTAATGTTTGATTGCTTTCGTTCGCCATCTTTGTATTTTGGGCATTGCGTGGCGAAAACCCTACTGTAGGCCTACAACAATTACAATAAAATACAACAATTGAATATATATATATGGATAGAATATTTTCATTTTCAATTTATGGGGAAACTATTGATTCAAAGTTAAGGTCTTTCCATTCTTTCAATCACTATAGCCTTCGTTATTTACCGTAACAACGCGGTGGTAATTTGTTTATAGTTACTTTTTGTTGGATCATTTTAATTTGAAATGTGTTTTTATTTTGTCAACAAGTTTTTTTGCTTGAGTAAGACCTTCTTCTTGATTAGCTTACAAATCTTTTTTCGACATGAATAATAAAAATAAAAATATTTCTTCAACATATACGCATACTCACCTTAAAAACTCAACCGTTTCCTTTACAAGGAAGAATTCTAGTTTGGTAACGTTAGCTTCGACGGTGAAACATCACCTTATGAGATAATCTCTGGTGTCTTAGGTGAATTCGTTTTTCTCTAAAAACACATCCTTAGCTAATGTTTATTTAATTGTTTCAGTTATTCTAAGTGTTACTTGGACCACTCCTTCCCGCATTGTGGTCCGCGTTATGGGTACAGCTGCATACTGAAAGTGCTAAGGAACGAAGGTGACTTATTTTTAATAAAGATTATCACTTATAAAGGGTTTTATTGAGAAAAATAAAAATGAGTGTTTTCGGAATTTTGACCCCTGGTCACTTCAATGACCTGTCAAAACTGGTACGGCTAATTGTGGGGTATGATAAACATTTGCCTTAAAGAAGAATGGATCTGCATAAATGTATTGAAAATTCAATATTATACGTTTCTTTTACGCAACGCTACCATACCCCAAAGGCATCTCAAATTACATGATATTTGCACTAGTATACTCAAGTATGTGAACAAACTTTTGGCATGCAGCTGTAATGAACGTGAGAGGGTTAACTACCACAGGATAGATCTTGAAATTCATGATATAAGATTCCAAAGTGTATGTTATGGATAATATATTGTCGATCAATATTATAAAATCAACTGGTCCAAATCAGCATAGTCATCCTATCTTAACTTCTTGGGCTCGCCATTATCTGTTCCATTGTGAAATATATACATCTTTCGCTTAAAAACGCCTTTCGTTTTTCAATTACTAAATTTAAATCCATAAAACTTATTCTATATTAATTTTGACAACTTATAAATGCCTCTCAAAGCAGTCAAACGGGATCGTCCCAAATGAAGGAGAGAGGGGTAACTACAACAGGATAGATCCTGAAATTTATCCTTGCGGAATATGAAATGAACTAAAGTGGCGTTTTCAGAAATGAAACACGACTTGTCACGTTGCTGTTTCGACAATCTCATTAAAATATTATCTAATATTGGTACACAACGAAACGTAGGTTTCAGCATTTTAGATTTCAGTTTAATGAGATTGGTGGAGAGAGACACCGGAAGTGAGTTGGGATTAGAGAATAAGAATTGAAAAGTCATGTTACTGACACTGTGTTGGGATTCTATAAGAAGTGTGAAATTAAGAGGTAATGTATGTAACCACATATTTTCGCGCTAATTGGCCAAAACAGGGTAAGGGTATGTTGCAAACAAAACATGGCCCATAAAAGTTCTTGCCGATGCACTGCAACGTTGTATCAAATACTTCCGGTCTTTTAGAATTATCTCTTAAGCCTGCATGCGTACATACATAAATTAAATAGTAGATGAGTATGGTGTGAATGCAGAATGTAAGTTTTTATGGAGCTAAATGCTTTACCGTTGCATTAGCATATTTACGAAATATTGGTGTTTGCTAGTGCCTTCAAAGACTTACATTTGTGATATGATAAAGTTTTGCTTCTAAGTTTGCAAACGAGGTCTTAGATTTGAATGCCCTAACTAAACAATGTAAACCTTCCAGGGAGTATTTACGGGAAAAACGACATGCCTTCTAAACAATAGACATCCCTGATACGTAACCAATACCTCGACGACCAAATAATAGACAACTGCTGTCTTACCTGATAACACATCCTAACGCAAATAGGTATGACAAAGACAATGTTAAACCTTTTTGTATAAAAAGAAAATGTTATTAGCATGGCTAACTATATCCTAGTTTGTAATTATTTTCTATCATTCTTTGGATGATATGAGAAAGCTGGTTAAAGAGGATATAGGTGAACACAGTAGGAGTTAATTAACATTGGTCATTATATATGAGCATACTCTCCGGCTGTTTATAGGCCTTTGTCAACGCGTCGTGGTCTAATAAAATCATCACCTTCGACAACCAAACAACTACAGCAGACACCTTATATGGTTCAACGACAGCTGTTGATGCATTCAAAGGCTTTGGCAATAAGATTGAAGATTTGAACTTAAACTCCAGCTTTGATAGACGTTTGCTCCGGAAAGTCTCGTGTATGGTCTTTGAATTATTTGAGATTTAAAAATCCACTAACGTCAAAGACTTAACCAGCATGTCATTTGAGAATTCTTCATCTTATTCAAACAGGAGTGACCCTATTGATGAAGGCGACTTACACGCTGGTCCCGACGTCTTTCTAGTGGCCGTGTATATTACTATAGGAGTCTTTGTTGTAATCGGAAACTCCGTGGTGGTAGTGGTTGTCATCGCGTCTCGAGAACTGCACCGCCCGACGCTTTGGAACATCGCCTTCATGGCAGTCACCGATTTGACCTATGGCTTGTACTATTTCATTGTTGTCATACCTTCAAGATTGATGAACCAGTTTGCTTATTCGCAATCTTTACGATTCCCAGCATATCTTACGTTGTCTTTCCTGTTCGGTCAAAATGTTCTCAATGTCCTTGTGGCTATCGTGGACCGGTTTCTTGCTGTTTGTTGGCCACTCCACTACCCGCGACTAATGTCGGCATCCAGATTCACCATTGCCATCGCCAGCACCACCGCCATCAACGTTGCCCGGATCCTCCTCGTCGTCTTTACAAACAACGTGGTGTACTACAACGGGCACAATGGGATGTGTCTAATATATTTCAACAACAACGTAGCCGGCTTTGCATCCGTCGGACTTCCGGGTATGACTGCACTATGTATCCTAATGCTCTTGTTGAAGATCATCTTCGAGTTGAAAAAATCGAAGCAAACCGTCCGATCGACCGCATCCAGTCGATCTTCGATTCAATTCACGATCGCTATATCTCTATCCGCAGCTGTCTTCATCGTGTGTTACATGCCAACAATTATTACTGTGATCTGGAGCGTTATTTTTGGCACGAGGAGCGTAGCCGAGTTTATGAGAAAGTTGGTTTTCGTCTTCATGCTGTCCAACAGTTTCCTGAACGTGATCATATACGCCATGACCTACAGACCCTTCAGAAGTGCGTTCCTCAAACTCTTCTGTTGTAAATAAGACCAAGTGTCTTGAGACAAACAATACCCGTAGTACAAATTGAATTGCATTGAAAATTGAAGTTTCTTCATCTAACTGTTGAACTAACTGTTGCTCCTGAATCAGGGGAAGTGTTTTTTTCCTTGGATTTCCTGCACACTATCGGAAAGACTTCTTTTGTCCGTGCATTTATTTACAATTTTCAAAGCACCTCGATAACATTGCCCCTGTGTACTGAAAGATACCCAGTGTGTGTCTCTCGAACCATCCGTTCTCGGGATCACATCTTCTGATGTTTTCTCATGCTAACTTCTCATCATTGGAAAATATTGTCTCACTCACTCGGTCCCACTCACACTCATTCACTCACTCAAAAACTCACTCAAATAGAACGTGATGCATTTAAGGAAATGAACGTATATAATGATGGTTTACAGCACGAAATGAACACTATTTACATTCTGATTAACAACGATCTTCAAGTTTACTAGCGGTGTACCTATTTGTTTGTCATCAGTGATTGCCATATGGTTTTTGTTGGAGGCACAGCACCTCCTAAAGCAAGTTAACATGGTCATCCACATCTTTGAATTTACTCTCAATGTATAAATTTTACAATATAAAGCTAATTCTATTAAAAAGAAGATCTTAAAACTTGTAAACTGCTATATTTTGACGGAATTAAAAATAAACGTTATTAAGAAATTTCAATGAAAACATTGTTAACCTCATTCTCCAGTCCGGTTTCTATGTAAAGGTGCAAAACACTGCACTTGAAATTCTTTCAGTGATGTCTTGAGCTCGTTTATTTCAATAAAATGTTGTATTTGTTACCTTTTTTTTGTAATAAATTTATTACTTTTGAAGCATTGTTGTTTTTATATCTAGGCAAAAGAGTCCTGATATAGATAATGAATAAGGCCTAGATTTTCCTGCTCAAAATAGAGAATCGTGATGTGACGTAATCTGAGGTAGTTAATGCGGGGGTGTGCACTTCCAAATATATACTCACCTAAAATATAAACGCACAGGTATATTGCATTTTTTAAAACGTGTGTGTTTAAGTCCATATAAGTTTACGAATGTAGGAAAAAAAGTAACAGGAAAAAAAGTAACGGGAAAAAAGTAACAGGAAAAAAAGTAACACTTTTTATATAAAGAAACACTTAGAGTAGGAAATTGATACACAGTGACAGCAAAACTTTATGAAAAATTAAAATTTCTTGCTACAGCGTCATTTTAGAAGCAACAAGAAGTAAAATTAAAGTCATAAAGCTGCCCCGGGGAATCATTTACCATTTTTTGTAGCCTTACAGTGGATAATTTATAACCTATTTGATATTGATAAACATTGCAGTATGAAATAAGGTATTTAGTAATACAGATTTGTTAATATATTGTCATGTGTCACGTGTATTGACAAACCTAATTACCTTCATCAAGTTTCAATAAAGGCTGTTGATCATGTGTGAGGATAAAGTTCAAATAACTAATCAGTGCCTTGTGTATTACCTATTGGAAATGTGCCAGGTGCTGAGGTCATTAAGTTTATTGCTTAATTGCCATAATTTACAGGTGTGTGGCATTTCATGTAGACTGTTAGGTAATAACTTTATGAAAGCAGGTACGAATGTACCTGCTGAAAACGTTTGCCAAATGTAATTCAACTTCATCTTCTTCTTTTTAATATATATATATATGTATATATATATATATATATATATATATATATATATATGAAAAACGTTCACCAATTTGAAATTGATCTTCAGCTCCCAGGCGTTATATATTGAAAAATACGAAGTCAGAAGTAAAAACAATCCATTTTAATGGCTAGCGCTTTCAGCTCAACGAGCCTCTTCAGGCCATACATACAACGGATATCTATCCGTTGTATGTATGGCCTGAAGAGGCTCGTTGAGCTGAAAGCGCTAGCCATTAAAATGGATTTTCCGTTGTATGTATGGCCTGAAGAGGCTCGTTGAGCTGAAAGCGCTAGCCATTAAAATGGATTGTTTTTACGAGCCTCTTCAGGCCATACATACAACGGATAAATCATTTATCCGTTGTATGTATGGCCTGAAGAGGCTCGTTGAGCTGAAAGCGTTAGCCATTAAAATGGATTGTTTTTACTTCTGACTTCGTATTTTTCAATATATATATATATATATATATATATATATATATTAATACAAAAGTCTGGAAATGATTTCCATCCCCGACAGGTTTCACACTATTCAGTGATCATTATGGGGTTAAAAGACTAATAATGTCCTCATAAGACTAATAATGTCCTCATAAGACTAATAATGTCCTCATAATCAACTTTTGTGTACAGCGTGGCTGTAGCCCTGAGACTTATTCTACAATATCAGATTTCATTAGACTCAAAAAGCATATATTCATAAGTACGATGTTACCAATTTGTACGTGTATGATGACCTGGGCCTTCTAGTTCTACGACAGTTCTGAAGTTGAATTAATTTGTTAATTTTGATTCCAAATTCGTAACATGGGCGTTTTCTAAACATTGATGTGTTGTGCATCAATGTTACTTTAATGTGTATTGACGATATTTTCGTATTTGCCGAAAAAAAATATCATCCTTCGGAAACCGATGTAGTTGAATGTCTCCTGATTTCTTATTAGTACAGTTGGCAGCAACGCAGGAAGAAGAAATGTCTATTTCGCAATGAAAACGTAGACGAATGCGACCCATATCTGCATTGATATACATGTATACTTGTTTACAAACAAACGCGGAGCGAGTCCTGTCTATGACGTCATATCCGCCGAAGGAGAGCTCAGGCCACTCTAGGGACTTTTTTAATTGGGCTTTCGAGGTGGCCAATTTCTACGCACTTTGAACCGTTATATCTTTTTAATAAAGGACGCATCGAAACTCTGGTGTTTTATTTACTTGAATGTATTGTCTTTATGAAAATGAGGATTGAAGTCGGATACAAAACTGGGATATATTATCTTTAATAGAAAAACACATACATTAGTAACATATTAATTAGTTAATAGCCATCATTATCACCAAACCTTAGCTAATCAAGTGAACGATGTTTTTACCAAACCGTAAAAGAAGTTGAAAACTCTATCGTTTACATCCGTCGCTGTTTTGACGTATCGGCCATATTACTTCACGGAAAATACCGGAAAAAAGCTCGATTTTCTCCGATGGATTGCGTGAAATCATCTAAGTTTATAGATGACCTCTGCCGTATCTAATGGAAATAGGCATGTAGGCGCCATACCAGTCGACCAATTCATATAAAAACTGTCAAGATATCTTCTTATGACTCTCTGACGCAACAGTGAAAAGGGAAAAACACAACATTGACGATAAGGCTGGTCCATTACATAACCAGGAAGTAAGTAAATGAAAATGAAATAGGACAGCTTAATGATGCAAATTTCAGTAATGACCACATTGGAAAACTACGTGTTTTTACAAATATCTTTACCATTGTCTGCGTAGGTGATGATTGAAAAAAATATATGTTGTGTTACTGCTTTTTTGTCGTTAGATTTAGCGTAATACCGCTCGGTTACGTAAGTCTACTTCCACTTACAGCTATGTACAGGAGAGTGGAATAATTAATGTATCGTCGACGTTGTCAGCTACGTACTTATTAGACAATCAAACATTAACATATCATGTAACGAAAGCATTGCAAGGTCATAATTACTTGCATTATTTTGGTCGTTGAATCTGGCAGATTGTGTCAAATGATATGACAATTTCGCTATGTTATATATGTATGCATGGCCGATGCTCGAAACGGATATTTTTTGTATCATGTTTTCTTTGGTACAAAATGGCCGTCTTTATTTTTATTTGACAAAAGAAAGACATGTCCATAGACCCCACCCTGCTACTTTATAAATATACGAGATAGAGGCCCAAGTGTCTGTATAAAAATAATCATAAGATTTCCCTGAGTCATCTTCACTTTCGTACAGTAGACATATTTAAATGTCACCACCCCAAAACGTCCTGAATTTCAAATAGCTACAAAAAAACAGATCACCTATTTATGAAACGTGTTGTTGATTACGTTTGTTATAGCGGCTACGTCACGTGTGTTCCACAGTTGACGTTTGGACGTTGATTTCACGGAACAGTACATAGGGCAGAAATTTACTTTCCTTTTAATTTTTGAAATTAATTAAAACAGAGAACCAACAACGAAATAAATTCAACAGGTTTATTGTTTGGCAGAGTAGCAAGTCATTGACAATGTTAACTCAAGTGGTAATAAAATGAAAGCTTGAATTTGATGTAAGAGATTTGATATGTTATATAAATTATATGATTGAAAAGGTATGGCGTAATGTTATATAATTTAATTGAATGTTAAGGGAATTTCAGTTATGATATATAATGGATTCAAATTAAGAAAGTGAAATATCTATTTACATAAGCCCAAACTTACTACTCCCCAAAAATGCCAAACAAAGCAAATTGAAATATGAATTACTGGAACCTGATAAGACCCCTGGCGAAACGAGTGGCTGCAGCAAGTTTGCAAGTCAATAGTAGGCGTCGGAAGTCCAGCCCCCTACACAGGGCAGAAATTTACTATCCTTTTTTAAAATCGAAATTATTTAGATAATCAATTAATCTAAACTTGTGAAAGGCTGACGTAAATTCATTTCAAGATGGATTTATCATGAAAATATGTACATGTACTTAAAATGTTATTATATGAGAACGAACAACACACAATTTGGACGCTCCAAGATATGAAATTGAATCGTCACGTTGAAATTGACGTGAAATATTTTTAGCGGTTAGCGCAACGAAACGTAATAGGAGTTACTTCCCTTAGATAACTTTCTCATCCATTTCGAGCAAAACAACAACTTTGACCTTATGACGAAGTATCGGTAAAAGTAAACAATAATGAACTTTGGCCCTAAGATTAGCTCTAATTCCAATCTTGGACGCTTGCATGAACATCTATCACAGTTTGACGTCACAATGGTAAGTGCAGACATATTGAACATAACTGACAACTGAGTGACAGACGATCAAAGTTATCATCTTTCGTCTCGTTAGGTTCGATAGCATCGTTGTTGTCACTATCATCACTCTATGCGATTAATTTTTTTCAAATTGTTGTTTATTTGTGTTATTTTAAACTTTAGATTTATTAGATATGATTTTGCCAAGAGTGCAGTCAAATTCAATGCTAAAGTTGCCATCTTGCAGAAACAGTTGCTTAGTCATAAAGTAATATCAGTAATCTCAAAATATTTCTCTCCGTCCTGTTTTACCCTGAGTTTCAAATAAAATAGTGCTGATATAGGAAAGGCAAGATTTTCTGGATAGAGATAAACATCACATAATATAAGTGAATTTTGACAAGCCAGATATCAATTTTTAATAACTTACGACATAAGTTTGTTCTTCAAAACAGTCATTTGTAATCATAATAACAGATTATCATTTGGTAATATTGTCTTTGATATAAGTTGAAATAGTTGTGTTCATATCTTTTTAGTCAATAACTGTTGTTTGTTTACATCAGTGAATTATGGGTTTGTTCTTGATTACAGAGTATCATGATACCTCTCATTGTTGCCGTGATTACCGTCCTGGTGGTCTTATTCTTTGGAATATGGAAGTTCAGGGCAAAAGGTAAGTTGTTAAACATTCTCTGAAAGATCAGCAAAGTCTAGTGCATCAAATTCAATATTTTCTTCTATTACTCTCCCGTTGAAGATACCGCCGTTTGATAAATCTACAAAGTTATTACACAATGTGTAATAACATCGCGTGTTGATTGACGTCACAATCGTTAAGCATGACGTCACAATGTTAGCAGCACAGCGACAATGGCTATCCCGGCGATTTTCATGATTTTTCTTTGATATAATTCAGCGAGTAATAAATAAAATACTAAACTCAGTCCCGTATAATTACATTTACATTTACATTCTTATATGCAATAGCCCAATTATATTACTTCAGAAATATTTCATGTATATATGGTGGTGTTGTGATGTTGCTCACTGTCAGAGCCTAATGCTGGATGAGCATCAGTCTTACTGTAGAGAATCGCCGATTGCAGGGACACAGTGTGAAGATGTAGGCTTTGATCTTGCAATACATGGATTGCAATTTTCATCTAATCAGCTGAAATCAGCTGTTTGGTTTGATCCTAACTGTAAGAATACCACCCTATAACCTTGCTTCCATGCATATCAGCTTTTTTTTTCAAAACCTTCATTGCTATTTATGCCAAAACATGCCTGGGTATGTAAAGTATGTATTTGAGTAAACTGAAGATCATACCCTGAATACACTGTTATCAGTGAAACTATAACAAAAGACACAAGAAATCTGATTGATTTTCAAATACTGTTATCAAAGGAATAAACAAATGTTAAAAGCCCCTCTTGTTAAAAGTTCAAGTACTAAGAATGCCTTTCCTTAACAACTGTCAGACATAAAATATGTGCACTGACACATTGCCTTTTTCTATCTCTTGTGTTACTGTGATAAAATGTTGTACATTTGATATGATATAAAATGTTTTGATAAACACACACACAAAACATTATGGATGTACATGTCAAACCCAAATGTTGTTGTTATTGGCTAGTTTTGTCCAAAACTGGGTATCCTAAGTAGAGCTAAGATAATTTTGAGCAAATGTATCAAAAGTATTAAATAGTGTTGAAACACTGACTAGTTGTTCATAATCTAAGCTTTAAAGGAGGATGTTATCAAGGTCATTTTGTTCAATTAAATCGATGATGAAAGTCTATGTTTTAAAAATCATGTAAAATGTTAGAAGTTAACTTTTAAATTTCTTTCTTTCAGTACTGCCAAGCCAGAGCGAAGCACCAAAGAAATATCGCTTCAGAAAAAGAGATAAAGTCTTATTTTACGGCAGGAAGATGCTGAGAAAAGTAAGTGTTTTCTATTGTTGACAGTTTACAAAAGAACTTGAATTTGCTGAAATAAAGGTTGGTGCTGGGTTTATTGATTAACTATAATCAATAGGATTTTCATATGTTTGGATATCGCAGGATTTTGGCAATTATGATTTATTCATGCAGACCTTCCTGGTACGCTGTAAAGATATTCAGTTCCAAGATTTGCATAGCAGACTTGTTGGAAGGAATGATTTCAGATTCTACTCTAGCTTCAAATCGCTGTTAGATACAGAGACATATCTTTTAGAATTATTTTGGCAAAAGGATCTCCTACGCATATTTTGTAAATTCAGATTCCAGTCACACAAACTTTAGATTAGTAAATTACGGTATGATAATGCTATTGATAATGATCAGCTTTTATGCACTAATTGTAATACGAAGGTAATAGAAGCTGAGTATCATTTTCTGTTAGTCTGACCCTTTTATAGGCATTTACAGGAAAAACGTATTCCTCCATACTATTTCATATTCCCTTCAAGGGAAAAATTGTACAAGTTAGTATCTTCTAGCAATCCTGAGCATATTAGAAATCTGTCAATTTATTTGAAAAAAAACCCTGCCAATATAATTTATGTAAACTTGACATGCGTCGATTTTTAGCTGTATTTTCATGTGCTTTTGGCCACGAGGCCTTTTCACGGAATAAACATATCACTATAACATGACCAAAAATACAGAATGCTTATTAATTTCTTATTTGTAGTTGTTCAAGGTTTGGAATTTGATAATGTAAATAGAAATGGAAAAGAATTTATTTAGCATCTGAACTCAAATAATCAAAAATGTCTATACTAACATTTAACGTTACTTGGCTGCCATTGTAACATCATTACACAAGTTTGATACTGCTATATAAATATTACATTATAATATCTTACACTGCAAATAACAGACAGTGATATAGTTTAGATATATTTTACTGGAGATAGCTCACAAAATGCCTGTAGAGTATGTGATATTTGATTCTTTGTTGCCCATTCTTTAAAATTTTATGGCATTCTTTTGTTCGAATGGTGAAAACATCAGGTGGAACTAACTATTGAATGAATGTAGAAAATGTCAAGTTCACTACATCTTAATCATTTAGTAAATTATGCTCTATTCATGTTTTATAATTCTATGAAAATTATCATTTATTTCAGGTGAGAAGCTTTACAAAAAACACTATAGCAAGTACGCGGCATAATCGCAAGAAGATGAGCCACAAGGACATGATGCATCGACTCAGAAGGTAGGTAGACAGTGATTGGTCCAAATCTTCTACCTCAGCAACCCTTGACCTCTGACCTACACTACCTGGATATGCATTTTACTGATACAGGGTTCCAGATAATTATTTGGACTCAGAGGTATTTCACTCCTCAAAATAAAAATTGAGGAGGAAAATTACCACATGAAAAAACTAGGAGTATTTCAAGGTTTATAGTTTATCCAAGTTAGCATCTTTTTGGATATTAGTCTTTGATTATATTTTCCATACGTTTAAGCTGTATAAATCGAGTAGTTTATCTTTGACGAAACATATACTCGGTAATTTTTGTTGGCATTAAGTTGGCTACTACTTGAGATGTGAAGATCAGACATGTAGAAATGAAACTTTATTTTGACAACTCACGATCACTCCAGTAAACAATATCTGACTCGTATTCTGGGAAAGATGTGCGTATCTGTCACTCATTGATTTCATTCTTAATGCGTATATTTGAATTACCTGTGCGTCTTTTATGCAGATACGATCTTTTATACGATCTCATCTGCAGCCCTGCTGATATGATTTATTTTTCTGCCAGGAAGTTAATATGAAAGATATTACCAAAGATGTAGATGTTAGCTTCATGAAACTTGAGGGAAAATACGTTTATAAATAAAAGTTTTCATTATTTATTTCTGAGAATTTTGACCTTATACAATATATGTATCTTAAGCTTCTGTGACAAATTTGAGAAGCTGGGGTATATGAGTGAGCTGTGCTCACTAATGCTTGTGTTCAACAATAAACATCTATGATGATATTTGGATGTGCGTTTTCTTATCCTTCAGATTTTAGGATAACTTTAAATGAATTATATTTTGTGGACCACTGTCATTTAAGATATCTCTTTTAGATTCTTAGAGCGAAGGAAAGACTCAAGTTTGCCCCAGCTGAGACTGAAAGAGCCACCTAAGGCATTTCTCGAGGCAGACACAACTGATATGCAGGACACAGACTCCAGACTTCCCTCTGAGGTCCTCTACATGCTAAGGAGTATACGGTGAGGATTTCTGAAAGAGTTTTTTCTATATCATTGAATTTACTCTGTGCCTCATAAGTATGTGTGAGTAATATTGATTCATTTTGTCCAAATCTCTATATCTCTATGAATTTACTTAATCTCCACTTGCAGAGGTTTAATGGTTAGCATGCTGATTTCATAAACCAAAGGCTCGGGTTCGAATCTCGGTCAAGACACCAAATTGAGTGACATTTGTCGCTTACAGAATTGTGTCGGTCGAAAGTCATTTCATCCATAATGCACTCAGTCCACCGGGCTGAGAAAATTGATACCTGAAAATAGGATACATAGACCTTCATGTTCTCAGTACTTATTAGCTGCTTTGAAAGTACAATTCCCTTTGGAATTGATGTAAGTAGCACAATGAGTAGGTATTAGTACAATATAACTATATATTAGCACCATTCAAACATCGAGATTACTATTTTTACTATATGCTTGTGAGTATCGGGTGCCTCTTGCCAAATACTAGATCATATTATTCTGAACATCTTAATCACTAAGATTTGTTTATCCTTTTGAGCAATATATTTCACACCACAAAGAGGCACAGTATCACTGTGAATTGCTCACAAAGCGTCAAAAAAAATTATATTTCATGCATATCTAAGTACCAATATACCTATATGCTGGTTCTTGTTTTTCTTTATTTTTCTTTAGTCCACACTCTCCGATTTTTCTCTGTCCATATTACCAATATTTCCAAAATAGAACAAAAAGCTTGATATAAGAAGAAGATGAACAGCATGGATCCTATGTTTCAGAGTGTTTGGCCATCTTGAGAAGCCTTTTTTCCTTGAGCTGTGTCGCCACATGGAGTCACTGAACGTGAAGGCAGAAAACTACCTGTTCAAGATAGGGGACTCGGATGACAGCATATACGTGGTGCAAAGTGGAGAGGTGGAGGTGTTCGTTACTGATCAGGTTTGTTCTTCTTTGACGAACTCTATCCTTGTTCATGTGACAAAAGTCTGAGAATCGTCATCATGAACTGCAGAGTTTTGAGTGCTAGTTTTGGGTCTTGAAAAATCTAACTTTGTTGAAGAGCAGGATCTTCCCAATTGTGAATGTAAAATTAGTAGATTTATTGTTATCATTTTCCATATTCATGGGGCCAACATAAAAAAGGTACAGTCTAAGAACTTGGTTGTGGTCCAGTGTTTGTAAATGTTACCATTGTATGTGAATCGGTAACCATTTGTGAACCTTTAAAGAATAATTCAAGAAGTGGCAGCAAAGTATTTCATGAATGGTGACGACCTTCACTATAGAACCGTATACCATTTTCAAGTACATGGGGGATATGATGATGTTTATCAATCTCTCCTTGCAATAAAACAATTGTTCTCATAGCCGCTTAGCCATAATCCTGTTATTTTTCCTTCATGCCTGAGTCTTGATGACCCAAACTCTTGTGCTTCTTACAGGATGGGAGTCAACACCTGGTGAAAGTTGTGAAGACAGGGGACAGTATCCACAGTCTTCTCAGTATGCTGGACTTCCTTACTGTGAGTATTCTGTCACTCTGTCACTAAGAGTATCTCTGTGTCTCCATGTCAACGTCTTTCTGTCCCATCTTGTGTCTCTATGTTTAGGTATATTTATATCTCGTCTGTGTCCATTTATGTCCCTAGTCTCTTTGGCTATTCGTGTATGTCTCTGTTTCTGTCATATCTCAGTCAGCACATGTGTCCCTTTGTCTTTCTTTTGATTGGTTTACGTCTCTGTCTCTCTATCCATGTACGTGTGTCTCTATACTCATCTCACAGTCCTCATAGTTGTCTCTCCCTGTCTATCTTTTGATTGCTTCATGTCTCTGTCTATCTTTTGATTGCTTCATGTCTCTGTCTGTCTTTTGATTGCTTCATGTCTCTTTCTGTCTTTTGATTGCTTCATGTCTCTTTCTGTCTTTTGATTGCTTCATGTCTCTGTCTATCTTTTGATTGCTTCATGTCTCTGTCTATCTTTTGATTGCTTCATGTCTCCGTCTCTCTATTGGTGTTTGTCTTTATATCTCTCTCTCCATCTCTCATTCTCCATTTGTTTCAATGTCTCTCTTCTCTGTCTCTCTTTGTGAGTATGACTATGTTTCTCTCTATTCTTCCACCAGTCCCCATCTTTCTTTCTCTCTCTCCCTGTCTTACACTTGTCTCTATCCATCACTCAGTTCCAATCAATGAGTGTCTGTCTTTTGGCTGTTTTTTTATGTTTCTGTCTCTTTCCCTTTGTATCTCTTACTCTTTCTCAATGTCATAGTTTGTTCT
Source organism: Phorcus lineatus (assembly GCA_921293015.1). NCBI lineage: Eukaryota > Metazoa > Mollusca > Gastropoda > Trochida > Trochidae > Phorcus > Phorcus lineatus. The sequence goes on along the minus strand of OV121097.1, from coordinate 9,793,798 downwards.
TTTTTGTTTCTCTCCGCCTAGTAACAGCATATGTCACTGTGTTTGTCTTTCTGTCTCTCTGTTGGTCTCTGTTTTGGTCTCCGTTTCTATGTGGGTAAAACTTGGAACAATTTTTCTCTCTCTTATCCATGTCCCTTTTACGTGTGTAAGTGTCAGTTCTTTAAATTTTAAGAATCTGTTTATCATTGCAGGGACACCCAGCACCATACAAGACAGTGTCGGCAAAAGCCTCATGTGATTCTCTTATACTGAAGTAAGTACTTACTCAGATATTTTGCCAGTTACAATCCGTCAGATCATATTATTATGAAGTAGGTAATGCTTACATATTCACACTAATGAAACGCATAATCAATCTCGGCTTGTTTTTGCATTTCTCTTCTTTTTTAAATATGATGTAGTTTTGGAATTTTTATCACTAAAAAATTATTATTTGCTTTGGTTATTTCTCTAAAACGTATGATCTATAAAATGCATGACTCATAAATATATCATATATTTATAATATAATGAAAATCACAAAATTTCTAATTATCTGTCACCGCTAATGGCTGAAATATTACCCAAGCTGTGTTAAACAATGACTCACTCAATCATTAATTATCTATTTTATTGTGTCCCTTATGTTCAACCAAATCTAGCCAACTCCATCTATGAAAGATGTTCACTTTTAATTGAAGACAAGGGAGGTAACTAAGTATTCTTGTTCCAAGATGTTGATGAAGTTAATGCATTAATGTACCTTTAGATTTTGAAGTTGAATGAAAAATCATGTTGACATTCTTATTCAGACTGCCAGCCACAGCATTTACATCCATGTTCAAAAGATTTCCAGAGTCCATCGTACGAGTGGTTCAAGTGAGTTTGATTACTTGTTTATCATGATCTTGTTTTACAATTGTCAATGTTTTTATGCGGCACCAACATTTCATTTGAATAAGAGCATACTTGACTTAGTTGCGTGAGTGATGCCGCTTCAATTAACAAGCATGGCTCTAATTAAAATGCGCTAAACATGTAAGAGTAAAGCAGATCAGCGTAGTCTTTATAGTTGGACGAGGGTGATAACTCTTGGCAGTATGTCGTCTCGTTACAAGGGTTATGGGTGACCAAGTTTAATTTAGTGCGTGACTAGGTTTGGGCAACGAGTGGCCAAATTTTCTGTTCAAATCGAGATAAATATGGTTGCCATGTTATTACCCATATGATCTACATTCTCCCCAGATCATGATGATAAGACTGCAGCGAGTGACATTCATGGCTCTTCACAACTATCTTGGCCTCAGCAGCGAACTGATTAATCCGGTATGTTCATTATCAACTCATGTGCTGTTAAAACAATAATTACTTGTTGGAGAGGCTTTTTAGTTCAATCATACAGTCTATGAGGCTCTTTTATGCAAGTTCAGCTTTTTTTTATTGAAAAGTTTCACGGTGTGATTGCCTGGTTTCTTGAAACTATCCAACTGAGGCAAAAAATATATTCTTTTGACTTCAACATTGTAACTTGTCTCAAATTAACAAATATAAAGTACTAATTCAAATACAAAATTACATCTTAACACAATTTTCAGAGTCAGATGTGGATAAATCAAACAAAATCTTTTCTTGTATTACTAAGAAAAATTCATGCAAAGATTGTAATAGCTCTCTTAAGACATAAACAATCATAAATAATTCATGAATGTTTTAAACAATTATTTGCAGGAAAGCACTACAGATTTGAGAACCCTATCAATACAAACCATAACTCCTAACAGCCCCCATAAGATTCACAAGTACTCACACGCCAGTGCAACTGTTGCTAGTAACACTGCTGCAGAGTTTGCAGACCAAAGTCACAAAACTGAGGACCAGGATGTACGGCGGCCATCTTACATGAGGTCAATATCAGAGCAGGGAGGTAAGGAGAATCATTTTATCATTATAGTAGTATTTGACTTAATGCATTAGATATATTAAGGATATTTTTGGTTTGTGATATCACCTATCTCTTATTGAATGCAGGGTGATAAAAGTGTTTGAAATTCCTGTCTGCCCCACAGTCCAGGACAAGTTGTTTTCAATTTGGACTGCTAAGTTGTCAATTACCCCTGTCCGATGGTCGGGTAAAAGTTATGCCTTATCACATTTATCATCTGAAATACTTTGATGTTCTCAGTGAAATTATGCACAAGTGAAGATAAATTATAAATATTACCAAAAGGGTACTTGTTTATAACTTTTACGAAGATAAAAAGTGTATCATGAATCATGATTCTAAACCTGACAATATATGTATGGTGGTATCGTTGACTTTAAAATCGTTTATGTTCCTTAAAAATTAGGTGTTTGTCGAAAGGTAATCTTTCTTGTTATAAAAAATTCCTGAAAATAGTGTGTCGTGACTGTATTGTATCGAATTGTAAATTATTTGGGCTATCTTGATATGTGTCATATCATGAAATTTTTGTATTGTCACACCTCTAAGTGAGTTTTTCTATAGTATTTTCACCTTAAGGTGATCATCGTCCCTTTGAGATCTGTTTTTACTTGTTGAGCTCCAAAAAAGTGTTTGTGTCTATACAACTTTTGTGTTATGTTTTTGATAGTTACATCTATGTTATTCTTGTCAACTGATACAGATTGTGTCTGATTTGCAGCACGCTCGAAGTTGAGCAGTACCAGTTCTGACAAGGATCGACACCCATCTGACTTCGATACGGCGTGTATGCGGGCGAGAGTACACCAAGACGATACCTTCACAACATCAGTTACAGGGTCCCCTCCTTCCAGACAGGTGAGTGGTAGTTATAAATTGTGTTCCGCCACTTGACTCAATACCTTATCTGTAGTTGTGGTGGTGTTGGTACTTCAGAGACCCCAAGAGCTGTGCGGGTCTGAGCTTACATGCTCCTCATGGGGCACGCAAACTTGACAGGTCGACAGGGAGAAGCCAGACCAAATTTCTGAAACCTGTTGCCTTTCTCTTACTATGCCTTTCATTCGTGTGTTCCCTCATTCATTTCATCTTTATCTGTCCACTCATTGATGATTGAATTATTTTCCTCCATGTGTTCAACAACCGAATTATTAAATAATGGAGATAGCTGCCCAAGTAGCTAAAAGGCATGTACATGACACATATTGGTTGGTACTTTAAGGGGTTTTTACTAATTATGCTTAATGATATAGCAACTGTGCCAATATGGGTTAAATTTGGCATGTGAAAAAATATCCAATGCAATTTTTAGAATTTATGGTGAGGTATTTTGACAGTTGACATAGATATCTAATATTTACACAAATCATACCCTCAAAGTCGGGCAGCACCCAAAGCATTGACCTACCAACAGCGTACCCACAATGCATCTTGCCTGGAGGATGTGGATTAAATCTCACAGCAAACACGACCTGAAATGCCAAATTTTTACTATTGCAGATAGTGTGATCACAATAATAACAATATTATATTTTCTGTTGATCAATGTATTAAATATATTTCTCCGCAGATGTACCGAGAGTCTGATGTTGATGGCCCCCCGACCCCGAGCTCAAGACACAGACCTAAGAGATCCAGTGGCGGTCAGGCTGAATCTCTCGGGGTTGTGTCCGACAGCAACTATTCGGACGAGTACATCTTGGATCTCGCTCAAAAGGATCTGCTCAGTTTACTCGGACTCAAGGTAAAAGAGTGACAATTTTGTACACAGATGACAAATTATTGACAGACAACAAATTACAGGAATTTGCAGCTGTCTCAGCTACTGTTTAGTCAAAGTCATACTTGCATATGTAGAGTTGAGACACCGATATTTCATTATTTGGAATATAAAATGAATTTAAGAATTATGTAAAAACAATTGTTGTTAAGTTATCTGTGCATATATGAACATTATGACACTGGTTATGTTTACCCATATGGCCAATACATTGCCATGTATATCCTCTCCAGGATCCTGCCCTTCTTGAGAAGCACCTTCAGCTGCAGCACTTGAGGGCGGGAACGGTGCTATGCAGACAGGGCGATCAGGTAGGCTCAAATTCAAATAGCAGTGGAGTTTTAGAACATATTGTTCTTCAAAATAATGGTGGTTTCTTATAAATTGTTAAGTATTTTTCAGTCTGCTTGTCTACCTCATAATGGTTTGCTGTTATCTTTATATGAATGGTCATGGTTGAGCACCAAGTTGATAGGTGGTGCTAGTTTATTACTCTTGACATCTGGGGTTTGGCAGTAGGCACTGTCCTGTGCAGACAGGGTGATCAGGTAGGTAGGACAAGCAGTAGAGTTTATAAGACAGAAAGACAGACAGACAAAATATTTTATTTTTGTGTCACATGTTTGTAAAATCGGGTACAGTGACAGTTTAAAACATAAAATAATATACAAACACCAGGCCATATGGCCAATGAGACACACAAAACATTGTGTATACAAGTTAAATATTAAAGATTAGGATACAAGAAATATGTCAAATATAAGATATGGTGAAGGTTTTTTTTGTCTACACGGCATGGTGATGAGCGTGACTCAACGTACTCTAAAAGTGATGAAACGTTAGGGATTCAAACTCTTAGAAAAAAACTGCGGCAAGATACACAACTGTGCGAAAGTGAAACTATGGAAGTGAATGCGCATGTGCAGAGAACGGAAGTTTACCAAATTTGCAGTAATTAAAAACGAAAGGAAAAATTAAACTTATAGGGTATTGTTTTCGTCTAGAAAAATGTGCATGTCTTTGCAAGAGAATTAATTTAGAATGAATTTAAAAAGGTGTCTATCAGTTACTATGCATAAATGATATGTATTCAAAAGCCTTTTACTAAACATGGATATACACATACCATATAAAAAATATGATGACTCAAAGACATGGAATTGGAATACAGGATAATAAGGTAAAATATGTAAGAGGAATAGACAAGGCTTAGAAGTAAAGAAGGATACTAGCAGTAAATGGCAATAATAAATTTAATTGTCTCCAATCGTCATTAACTTAACTTAAACTTTTTAGTACCTATTCAAAACTATTTTTCTGCAAATATGAAACAAGGTTAATGTTACAGTAACACAGTCATTTTGGGTTGATAATAACTCAATTTCTATATATTCATCAACCTAACACAGTCAGGTTCAAAGGTTTATAGGTTGTCTGAGGTGTTTCTTTTGCGGTGATTTTATGATATAAAGTATGGTTAACTCTCAAAGTATGAAAATTTCTCATCTTCATGACTATACCTACCCATTGATATACATTAAGATAATCAAGAAATACTGCTATTTATTCTTTATGCAGTTATGATAAATTGTGTTCCTGTGTAAATCAGCACCTATAGTGGCAATTTATTTCCCCAGTGACGGGAGAGAGGTTGTGGTTTAGGGGGTTTCACAACGCATCCCCACCCCACTTTTTAAAATTCCTGAGTCCGAGACTGTTTCCGTGTATTTCAGGACGCAAGCTTGGTGTTCGTGGTGACGGGAACTCTCCACATGTTACAGCAGATAGTCGGAGAGGAGGCCAGGGAAGTAGGTAGCAGAATATTACGGCTATGACAATGTATCGAATTATCAACTGGAACCACAGCTGAAATATGTTTTGTTTAGACCCAAAATATCACCATAGTAACCACAATAGTTGGTCTATCACTATCGCAATAGTAGGCTGCAATTAGAATCGCTGTCACAATAGTCAAATTAAGTTATGATTAAATCAGGAGATATTTTTCTTTGATGTACATCATCACCTGATTCTAAGCCTTATTCAAATGTCATAAAAACTTAAGGACAAATTGGTTTTAAAAATCTTTCCTGAGTTCAGTTATTAGGGAAAGGATTATTGTTTTTTTCAATGTAACTTATGTCTTTCACCAAAACTCATTACCCAAATAAATATGTCTACAAAGCTGTGATGGTCCTTCCGTTAGAACTGTTAATGATGTCCTCTTTGTGTCCCCAGGCTATATTATTCACGGCTATTCCGGGGGAGATGGTGGGAACACTAGCAGTTTTGACCGGTGAGCCGTCTCTCTTCACAATCAAAGCCAAGACAGACAGCAGGGTGGTTACCATATCCAAGGAGGATTTTTACAGGTAAGGGTTTTATCATTATGGTGAGAAAAATTCAAAATACCACGATCTGGAAACCAAATTTCAAAACTCAATCAAGACATCAGTTGCATTTTCTGGAAACAATTGGCCATATGAAAGATCAAGCCATTTTTATTATTGCACTTCTAAAAGTCTAAAGTAATTCCTGCTTGCAAGATACATAAAAATTATCATATGGCTTTTTAATTCTAAGTAACCCTCTTGACTACTAGTTGTTGAATTTATGATCCCAGCATCGTTTTTGAAGGTGACAGACTTACGTTAATATTACCCCCGACCCTCTTTGTGCTTGCAATGTCCCTTTGACAAGGAGTGTTTGAAAAGAAACTATAAGACTTCATATTCCTCAGTGGTATGCACCACCATTAATCTGAGAATTATCACCCTTTAACAGTTATTTTAAAGTGGAAATTAACCATAATTTTTCCAAAGAATACTGTCAGTGTTTGTAGATCAGATGTTGGTTGTCAAAAATGTAAACTGAATGACTATAAATCTTAGCCATGTCCCTTCACACAGCGTCAGGTGATGATAGGAGATGTATTAATTGTTTCAGCATAATGAGGAGTGCCCCCTTCATAGTTCTGAATGCAGCACACGCCACCGTGAAGAGGATGACGCCCTTCGTGCGACAGATCGACTTTGCTCTCGACTGGCAGATGACCGAGGCAGGAAAAGCTCTCTTCAGGTAACAAGGTGTACAGGGATTTGAAAAACTTGAGCACTAGTTTATATAAACAATGATCTTCCTTTCACGTAGCCTTTACCTTTAGATGTAAACTACTGCTTAATAGCTATGGTGATATCTTTTCTCTTATTATATATGCCCGGTACAAGATTTAGGATCACCAATATGTTTGATGTATAAGGTCATTATCAAGCAATAAAGAAATTGAAAATGATAATTACTACTTATTCATGACTTGCACTTGCTCTATTCGCAAAGCTTGTCAAATATTCAACATCTCTTCATATGAAATGTAGAGCTATATATCTCAAGTTACAGTAGCAAGGATGACAATGATTTTGTTATGATTTCTTGTGGTCATTTGCACAATACAAGGTCTTGGAGAAAATAAGTAAGAATCGTTTCATATTTGTATCTCAGGCCACTTGAAAATCATTCTGGTTGGTCACTTTTCAGAAGTCACTAGTTACTGAAGATATTTGTTTTAGCTGGCCACTAGCTTCCAGATTATTCAGAGAATATGTGACAGGGGTCTAAAATTGACCCTGTCAGTGTACTAGCCATTCATCTGAAAGCACTAGTTAAAACCGACTCTCACTAGCCTAACACATCTCCACGATTACATCTTTAAGATTTCAATTAGTCCTTCTGAATTCCAGTTCTTGCAGTTCTCTTTCCCTTGTTCTCATTTACTAGCCATGGGCTGCCAGACTAGTTCTAACTTAGTATGTTGTATAAAGATATCAGGAATTATTTTTTCCTTGGATTTGGAAAGATGAATCTCCTTTGTCGTCTGCTTACAGACAGGGAGACAACTCTGAGAGTATCTTCATCGTGTTGACGGGTCGACTGAGGTCTGTGATCACACTGGTAGGCGGGAAGAAGGAACTGGTGGATGAATATGGCCGCGGCGAACTTGTTGGAATAGTCGAGGTGCTGACCCAGACCGAGAGGGCGACCACTGTCATGGCCGTCAGGTGCGTAGCAAGTTGCCTTTTTCCCATAAATTTTACCTGTTATATACAGGACAAAAGTATTTAAGGACACATTCATATTTTGAAATTATGAATAGCGATCTGAATTTTTGTCACACTGATAAAATATTGAAAAAATCTCTTTCTCCTGTAAATATAATTTTGAGTGTATGTTGGTGATGATGCAGTAGTGATTGAATGCCCATGTACTAGCCATGTATTTCATCAGTTTTGAATAATCATACTGAATGATGACTATTCCCATTTCTTTGACAATAAGTTCCTGTTGCCAGGGAGTCATTCAAGATTCTTTCAAATATGTTGCATTGTCAAGTGAGCTTTTGGGAAATGATACCAAACCCTGCTTACAGTATCTCTTAAACCACCAATGACAACCATCTAGTTGAAGCTCCCTTGCAAAAGTAGATCTCCTTTTTTTTTCCAGAGATACGGAGGTAGCCATGATGCCATCAGAGTTGCTGAATCTCATCAAGCGCAAATATCCTCAGATTGTCACACGTCTCATTCACCTGCTTGGACAAAGGATTCTGGGAAATCTTCAGAGTCGGAACTCTCTTGGTGCCCATGTGTCCATGCCATATAGAAGTAGGTTATCAGCACACTATTTATTACATTGTCTCTTCCCCACCTGAAATGTTCTGGTTGAGTGTTTGTTAGTGTCAGTGTTGACTTTGATGTTAGCATTTTAAATGTTTCATGAACATAAGTGGGGATTGGGAAAGACACCTTTGGGCCATTTTTAGGGCTTATAGTCATTTTCAGAATTTGAATGGGCCATTCCCCTTTGTAGCAATGGTAAAATATCCCTTTATAATCAGCCATTTTTTCATCCAATGTGCAAAATGACCTATGGCCCCTACCTTTCCAAATCCCTGCATAAGAATAGAATTATGTGATCAATCATTACAAATTTGGTATACAGCCTCTCCAGATCATGTAGTTACCTTTTTTGGGTCAGCACATCTTTTCAATCTTATTTTTCTCTGTTTTCATAAGTGATTATTTTAATGGGAATTGAATTACTATCAACTTCCTTTATGTTCATTCATGATTATTATGAGAGTTTTTACAACCTATTTGTGGTTAAGTTCCAGGAATAATAACCTGGACCTAGATTTTCTAAGCTCTCTTAGCACTAAGATAGACGTAAGTACCATCCATTAACATTAGCTTACGACGATCTTAGCACTTAAAGAGCTTCAAAAATCTAGGCAAATCATTATCAAATCAATAATCTGCAAAACATTCTGAGAAACAAGTTTTCAAGAATAGCTACATTGAGAGACAGGAAAATACGGGTAATTTTACCTGAAGAGGGTAAAACAAGAGAATAGTCCAAGACCTGCTTATAAAGCACTAACACTCGGCATGAAAATTTTAATTGCTCATTGCAGCGGACAACCCAAGTCTGGACAGCAGATCAATTGGTAACCTAGCAACAGTAGCGGTGTTGCCTGCATCAGACGCCACCCCGCTCACCAACTTTGCCCTGGAGCTTCAGCATAACCTCAATGGGATAGGTCAGTACCGTTGTGACAACCGTTTTTTAAAGATACGATCGTATCATGATATGCAGGAACAGTAGAAATCGTTACAATAGATGTTAGGATACGCTTTCTTTTAGCATTTTCTTGATACTAAATATATTAGTTTTGATAAGCACTTTAAAGAAAAGTAAACAATTTTAAAGTCAAAGATATGTATCGCAATACAGATTGAATATCATTTTAACTCAATATTTTGAGTGTAGTTTGGCTTGACAGACTTTTCGTTTTATTACTGTATAAGCATATTTTCATCACCTCCTTCTCTCCATGTACCATTCCATGTCATAATGGCATTTTCTATTCTTTTCATATTTCAAATCACCTTTATTTATTCCAATTTAATCACTTTAAAAATTTATTAACCACGTAAATTAAACTCCAATTTTCTCAAAGCTTTCGCTTTATCACTTTCATCAGTTATACGTCATTACTTCCGATGAAGTTTTTTATATATTATTTTTATTAATTTATTAATTTGTTTCCGTTTTTATTTTTCTATAACAACCTCCTAGTCTCACTTCAATCACTCAGTTCATATCAAAAATAAAATAATTATAATCGATTTAATTTCTATTACGTAATATTATTTGAGTTAAGTTTCCTTTGTTTTATTTCAAGTCTCGCAAGATTTTAATTTTCCTTTGTTTCAAGTCTAGGCATCGCGAGACTTCACTTCGTTTTTTCCACCATCTTGGCAGCAAGCTATCGTGCCTCTGCTCGTACTTCCGAATCACTTACGACCCACTACGCGTCTGCTTGACTTATCGGTTCCTATTATGTGTGGATAACAGTGCTACGATCGCAAGATGCCTCCGGTTCGTCGAGTTAATAAGAGGACAACCCGTCAACGTAACAGTTCGGACAACCCTCAGAACTCTGAAGACGAGATATCGGACTCTATTGACCTGTCAGTCAGAACATCCTCGGCTCACACTCGCTATACGAGCATGGATCCCACCAATCCACAGAACTGGTATACTTCCACCTTACGTTGGAGAATAGCGTCTGAATTGGGCATTGAACATCTGCCAGCCAGTCTGACAAGAGCACAACTTCTGCAGCTGTATCTTAAAAACAAAAGGACCAGTGCGACTGAGACCCCTCATGATTCAAGCAGTAGGCCGAATGTCCCCTGTAGTGTTTCATCCCTATTGGCAGAATCACCCGTTGATTTGACAGAGCCAGCTGAAAGAAGGGAACACCCCACACAACTGGAACTTCTTTCCAACCAAGTCCAATCTTTGCAAAACTCTTTAAGAGACCTAACTGACAGGATGATATCTACTACTGCACCGCAAACCAGGAGACCAGAGCCTTTTCAGTCTACACACTTTATGCCTCATGCTTCATTCCAGACACCAGCCATACCAAAACCACACTTCACCTTGGCAACAGCCCGGGCCAACTCCTCAGACTCCAGCATTGGTAGTGACCCCAACGATGTACCACGCCTGGACCCTGTTTCACCGGCCTTACGGCAACAAATCATTGAGGATATCACGCTTCAGACGACTAGCACCAGAAGCCGAAGACCTCCCGACACCTTGCCCTCTGATGTCAGCCCTGATGTTTCCAACACCGGAGGTGGTGCAACTGCCGCAGCACAGAGAGACAAGGTGAAGAGAGACCTGGAGCACCTGTGGTCATCAGCGGTGTCACGGACGACAATAGGTGTGTACAGAACAGGACTCAGCACCTATATAACCTTCATGAGCCTCTGTGGGGTAGTCTGGAATTCACCACTCCCACCAATATCGGAACAGTATCTTGTCGAGTTCCTCACCTACTGCCACTCTCAACTGAAGCTGAGATACTCAACCATCAAGTCCTACCTTTGTGGCATTAGATTTTTATATCTGCGCTATGGTGTAAGCAATCCTTGGATAAGTGGGAGGATGTTGCGCCTTTCGGCCCTTGAGAAAGCTATTCAACGTCGACAAGGTGCCACTATCAACAAGCGTCTACCAGTTACTACCCAAGTGTTGATGGATATATGTAAATCCTTAACCCTTCCGTTGCTGAATATTATTTTGACCAGTTTTGCCCCCGTGGCTGAATTTTCCAGCACTCGCCTCGCTACGGTAATAACGCAATTAGCCCCTGTGGCCGAATTTTCCAGCGCCGCCAGATGCGACCGTTTTAACAACATATGGCGTGTTTACATGGCGGAATACGGACGTTATCGTCGTTTTATACAAAGCTAGTCGGCGAATCCCGTGTTACAAATGGATGATACTTACTTGACACTTTGAATGAAATTTCTATCACGCCTGGAACGGTTTCTACAACTGAAGTAAACTTGTTTTCAATTCGGGCGCCATAACTCAATAAATTCCAAGAGCGCATGCGCGAAATCAAAACGAAACTAAAGATGAATTGTTCCTCTTCACATCGATATAAAAATTATTTTTATAATATGTCTGGAACGAATTTTACTAAATTTTAAAAATTGTCTTCATTTCAAACATTATAAAATCATTTAATCACTGAGTGCACACATGCAAATTATATACGGAATTGAAGCTAATTTCTTGCTCTATATTTCACGATAAATTTTATTACGATACGCCATCCTAAACGAAAGATATAAATTACGAAAACAGGGTAATGATAAATCCCGATAACGTTCTGACCCCCACAGTAATATTACTAAGCTAATAGCCCCGGGCAAACGCACGCGCTCAGCGCGTGCAGGCGGGATATCCCCGTTGAAACATACACTCACACTCAATATAAATTGTCTTTATTTCCAACTTTATAAATCATGTTATTCGCTTTGTATACATGCAAATTATATATGGAATTGAAGGCAATTTATTCTTCTTTACGAAGAAATAAATCATAACAATCTTTTGCACTGTAATTAGAAGTTATTACAAACGAAACGTGGGTATACCTAGTAATAAAGTCTTTGATAATCGCCTTACCGCAACATATGTCGCATCGTTTCCACACGTTTTATTTTGATTCAAATATGGGCAACTTACACATGAAAATGAAGGTATTTATTTCTGCTTTACGATGATATGAAAATAATAAATATGTACCACTTGGTTTGGAATATATAAAGTTTGCAAAGATGGTACCCTCGGGTATTTTAGAACAGATTTTGATAATTGCGACATCACTAACCGCTCCTTTATTGTCTAATTGTAATTTGCAAATTTTATATAGAATTGAAGACGATCCTTTCCTCTTTATTGTGATATAAAAATGTTGATAATGCGCTCTGCCGTTAAATGGATAGGAAGTGTAAAAAGCAGTTGAAAATAAATCGCTTCTCGGTCAACAAAATATGAATAGAGAAATTGCCTGTATGTGCGATGCGCGCCGGGTCCTTTCTGATTTTCTTGTACATACCAATTTTATATTGCAATAAAGATCATCCTTTTCTCTATATTTTGATATATGAAATTGCAAAATTTACCGAGAACTTTATGTGATATAAAGTGCGAGAAAATGGTAAAAACGTAAAGAATAAACAAAAGTCACAATTTTGCGGAACTTGCTGTATCTTTATTCTATATGGTGTATATAATTTTTTTATATTAAATCGAAGACAATTATTCCTTCTTCATCACGAGGTAATCAATTTCAAAATACGCCTAGCTGTTGAGAAGATATGAGCGAAAGGAAGGCACATGTCAAAATCGCCGTTCAGTTTACATGATTTGAATCGAGAAATTAGCTTTTTGTGCGGCGCTTGCTGTGTCTTTATTTATTTTTGCGCATGTACACATTTTACATGGAAAGAAAGACAATCTTTCTCTCTATCTTATGATATAAAAATTGTCAAAATACGTTGAGCACATCATGTAAAAATTGGTGTGACAAAATGGTGTAAAACTAAAAATATGTAAAAATCACCTTTTTTGCGGCACATGCTGTATCTTCAATTCAGGTAGTGTAGTTATGTATTTTATATTGAATTGAAGACAATTTTCTGCTCTTTCAAATGATCCAACCGGTATTGAAATCCGCCCAAATGTTCAGAGCATAGGGCGTGCGATATAAGGTTGTACGTTTGGTGTGAGTGCAGGCTTGTAAGCAAACGATAGCACGCGCGGGACGGTAAGCTCGTGCGAGCGGGGAGAAAGTGCCCACAGGCTATTAGCACGTGCGGCGGGGAGTGGGGGAAAATTGAGTGATTTTAACGCTTATTTTCGGTACGATAAACATTATCAATACTCTCATAACTTTCGGAGCATGTTCGCGCATTATTTAGAACACCAACGAAACAAAACACGGTTGCTTAGCGAGAGCCGGAACGAAAATATAAGCGTTGAACTGAGACTACTGCTAGGCAATAAATTTCCGGGCCCCGCTACCGAGACCCGCGGTCATAATTAGTTAGCGTGAGAAAAATAGAGTGTGCTACTCGCATCCCGCTAAGGGGACTTGCGGGCAAAGCTAATTTCATCCCGGAATATTCCAGGACCCGCATCTTAAGGGTTAAACCATGGTGCTCTGTGTTTAAATCTAAGTGTATTGATGAAGGCTGTGTGTTGTGTTGCCTTCTTTGGATTTCTACGTTGTGGAGAATTTACATGTGATCATTTCAATCCATTGATTCATTTATGTGTGCATTCAGTTGTGTTTTCGCCGGATAAGACCCACCTAACACTCACCCTTAAATCATCAAAAACTGATCCTTTCAGACAAGGTACACCCTTACTATTATATAGTACCAACTCAGCAATCTGCCCTGTCGCTAATTTAGGAACGTATCTCGATAGTAGGAACATCTCCGGTAGGGACAGTGCCTCTCCCTTGTTCCTCACTCCAAGTGGTGTTGCTTTGAGTAGACAGTTCTTCCTGAGCCAACTTAGATTGGTACTGCGCTCTGCTGGATATAATCAAGAACTGTTTAACGGACACTCTTTTGGAATAGGTGCAGCTACTTCAGCAGCTGCCACTGGGGTCCCTGATCACATGATCAAGACACTCGGACGCTGGACCTCGGAATGCTATGTGCGCTATATTCGTACTTCCAAATCCACCATCAGGGACGTTCAACGTTGTCTTGCCAAAACTTGATAGTATTATCTATTAAATTCTATTGCTTGACCACTTATTACCAACTATAGGTATTTTACTGCTTTCTGTACATACTGTTAATTGGCTTTAATACCTTAAATATAAATAACTTGGGGGATTCTCAGGTATTTCATTCATCCAATTCATTTATACCTTATAATATGGGGTAGTCCGCCACAGCGGATTATTTCCCCCCCTTCATTATTTATATTATTTATAATAATCTGGAAGCTCAATAGCAAGGGTACGAACACCCTCTGCTCCCTCAACGTCAATTGAGCTTGCAGATCAGGATGCGCAACCCTTACCATTACCACTATTCAGCCCAGCGCATGGGCATACAGTCGGGCGCGCAACCCACTGCACCTTCCAATCCTGGCGCACAGGATCTCTTCGGGCATCGGCCACATTATACCTGAGAACCTCCAAAGCCAAAATGTTATTTTGTATTAAACATTTGTATTTACATCTTTGTTTGTTGTCTGTTCAAGGTAAACAATAATTGATACTGAGTTATATCATTGTGACTCTATATGTCAGTAGACTATTTATGGTTCTTATAAAAATTCAACTGAAAATTAACCAAAGAATTTCTAGGATGGTTTTCTGTGCACCATCTTGACTGAATTTCCTTCATTTCCATTCTGATACAATTATGTACCAATTATGGTGAATCATGGATATATAGGGGTGTTATTGCTTTTTTGAGACAGAATTTAATGATCTTTTCGTGAAATCACTCTTTAAAGACTCATATTTTACAAATCAGTATACATACTTATTAAAACAGGACATGACAACCATAAGACAATGAAACAAAATGTCCAATAAAAGTATTGAATAAGCACATATCAAGAAGTGTATTTTCTTCTGACAGGCCCAACAACCAGACTGACAAGTGAAATAATCAAGACTAGACTTGGCAGCACAGCTTTTGACAGGTAGGCAACTTTATTTAACTCTTTATTATAACATGGAAAGCTTTATTGCAATGAACTCCATACCATAGAAGGCCATACTCAAAGCACCTAAGAAAACTAAATCTTCTCAAAGGAAGCCCCAATATGTACTCATCAATCATAAGTAAAGCAAACATGTACTCTTTATTAAATCCATATTTCAAACCCATATACAACATCATTATCTACACATCAGGTAGCACCAGTTGATCCTGTGCATCCAGAAGGTATAGTAAGGCTTCAACTTATTCTGAAAGGAGTGATAAGGATTATTCACGTTTACTTGCAGTGTTAACGAGTTCCGGCTCTTCAGCTGGCTTGGACAACAGGAGGACATCCACCGAATGGTTCTGTACCAGTGTGACAACACCATGACCAAGTGGACCCGCAGCTGCATCAGACAGGCCGACTGTATCCTCATAGTGGCTCTAGCTGACCACGAGCACACTGTCGGGGAGGTGGGTTCCTCTAATTGCTCTATGGAGACATACAGCTCTTGGAGGTTAAGATATAATGTCATTTCATATGGTGATGTAGCATGTTATTCTGCGTACTTTCATTTATATGACAGCATCATACGATTAGTTTGATGTCAAAAGAAGATTTTAAAGTTCAATTCTTTGTTACACTAATCTAAGCATTAATTTTGGTGCATAAATAAACCCTGTAGAAGAAGTATTCCCACTTTGTTCAGTTGGACACAAAATTGGCTGCTTATGTTGATAATTTATATTTCAAATTATAAACTCTCTTCTGTCAACACAGTTGGAGAAAGAGCTGGAAGGTATCGCAGTGCGGGCCCAGAAAGAGTTGGTTCTGCTACATAGGGAGGACGCGGAAACACCGCGGAGAACCGCCGACTGGCTGAATGCTCGATCCTGGTGCACCACTCACCACCATATCCGATGTCCGCCACGTGTCTTTAGCAAGCGGCCGGAGAAGAAGAGGGTTAGTCAAAAAAACATTTTGTTTTATGAATCATGTTTGTGCAACTATTTAAGAAACACTTGTTAGAGCTGGAAATTTTGTTTGAGAAAATAATTTCTATATGAAAATATATTATGGGGCTGATCTGGTTGCTGAGGAATATCATTCTCTATGGATGAACATGACAATTAATATGAATATGAGTTAGTAGAAAAGAATTTATACCTACGAGGGCAATCATATTGGGGTACATATTTTTCATAAATGCCTTTGGGAAAAATATTACCTTTTCATTGTGACGTAACGTGGTGAGTAATGCTATGACGCCACGGTTTGCCTATGACATTGCATTCCAAATGTGACAACGGCTGGTAAATTGTCTATGCTTGGAGGTCGAGTTTGAAAGTTTCCTTTGATTGTGGTCTCACTCAGGTAATACTAATATTTTGGGGCAATATTCGAGGGTTGGACACTTGTTAAAAATATATTATACTTTAGTCTTTCTTTACTGGCAGGTGTAGGTTGAATTGGAACAGCAGGAAACAGGGTGATGATTTTCTTCAATGACCTTAAGAGTACCTCTGAAAACAAGTGAAAAATATTTTCTTTATGATTGTTGTCCTACTTGTTTTTATTCTATGATCTATATTTGTTTGATAGCTGGAGGTCTATGAAAAACTGTTCCTCACGAGGCCAAACCATTTGAAGGATTTCTCCCGACTAGCACGCTACCTCACAGGAACTTCCATTGGTCTTGTGCTGGGAGGGGGCGGGGCAAGGTGAGTACAATACTACTTGAATACAACATTAACATCTTATAGACCTAAATCTTAGTCTGAAATATTAATCCTTACATAAAAATGACTGACTATCACAGTGATTAACGTTGACTGAGTTCTGAGTGGAGAGAAATCAATGGTTTGTATCTTGGTAGCATCAATATTTTGAAACTTATATTTCTCTTAACTAAGTTGATTTTATTCAGACTTCTGACTGTCAGTCATCACAATTAGAAAACAATGTGAAATAAACATTTTGGATAAAAAGAAGTGTGAGGGGATAAAGTGGCAGATAAAGAGTTAACTTAACTTCAATGTGATATATTCAGAGGACTGTCCCATGTCGGGGTGATCAAGGCCATCAACGAGGCGGGAATCCCGATCGACATGGTCGGAGGAACAAGTATGGGATCCTTGATAGGCGCCCTCTGGTGTGAGGAACAGAATTACACTCGCTTCACACAGAGGGCCAGAGAGTGGTCCATGGTAATAAACATTCTCATGTTTTAGGCAGGGTATAAAACAGTTTGACCTGGCTAGAATAGGACTGTTGAATCCCTTACCATCTCTGAACAAATATTACCTTAGAAACAAAAGTCAGCTATAGGTAGATGAAATGAATATTACAATACCTTTCGACTACTGTAATCAAGAACTACAATTTATAGTTCCAAAACTGCACAACATGATCATCTCAAATCTTCAGTTTGTCCATATTCTATACCCCGCTCTGGTTCCAATAATCTATATATCAATCTGATTAAAATCAGATGAAGTATCGCGCGCTTTACATTTGTCCCTCATCAATATGCGATACTAACATCTGACACTATCCCGCTAGAAGGGTCACCGGATTGACATTCGTCCTTGAACTCCCAACCAACAACCTATTGAAATATAACCAATCAGATTGGGTCACCGATAAAAGGGCGGACGAAGTACGCGAAATGGCTTGCGGTGATCTCGTTGACAAAAAATTTCGTAGATACGGGAATTTCGTTGACAACACAAGTTCATAGACAGTGAATTCGTAGACAGTATAAAATTTGTATTTCTTAGTCAATATTGGCTAATATTTTTAATTATTATTATCTTGTATAGTAGTTTATATAATGCCAGGTAGCAATTAAGCATCGTGCGCCATCACCGGGCCGGTACAGTTTATCAACGCTGGTGCGGCACTGGGCCAGTAGTGGCATACTGTATCAAACCCAGTACTTACACTATACTGAAAATATCAGCATTTTGGCCTTGTCATGTCGACTTCGGACCCTCATATAAATTGTTAATCATTCTTATAACTTCATGATAGTGATCAATATTGAATGTTACATATTAAATTGTTTTAATTCTTTCAGTCCGAACTTTTGTCTATATAGCAATGTTTGTATTGTTATATACACAAATATCTAAATAAAACAAAATGTCAAAAGATGAAATATTACAATACTAACAGGAGAATGGGACAAAGTGAAATTGTTATCGATCGAGAAATGTGAATATTCAAAACTAAACCTTCACCTACAACATAGGAAAGGTAATCGAAATATAACTTGAATATAACTTTCAGATATTGAAGATGACAAAGCATCAGAAATAATAACTGACACCAGTAATTCATTTGTAAATGATATAGTATATCATTAATATATTATTGATTGATTATTCATTTTAGTTCAGTCAAACGAAAGGCAAAGCATTAGAGAGGAGGGCCTGTTACCTTAACTTATTTTTTTAAAAGATCAAACAAGAACTAAAAGAATTGATAATAACACATGAATATTGGATTACTTTAATAGTTTCAAAATACAACAAAATTGACTATTATAGTTTTTATTCACTTTATTTCTTTAATCGAACCTATTAGTGTTCGAATCCTTGAGTTTGATAAATAAAGGTTTGCTATTATTACTTCTAATCCTGTTTTAAAACCTGTCTACGAATTCACTGCACGATTTGTCTACGAGTTCACCGGATTTCGTGTCTACGAAATTGTTTTGTCTACGAAATCACTGAAACGCAGTTTTTCTTTAAAAATACTTTCTTACAATTTCGGCACCCGTTTCTGAAATTTCCTTTGCACAAACGAGAAACCACATATCACGCAAATGTTCGTACAATACACCCGTTTGGGTGGAAGACAGGAGGACATGGCGCCTTCTGTCAATATCTACATTTTTCAAATATTTATATTTACAGTACATGAAATGTCAATATTCAATGATCGCTGAAGAAACATGCTAACTCCTACATCTTTGTGTAGAAGCGCTAATGCGAGGGAAACCCACCGCGGAATACACCAAACAAAGCACTTGGAACAGATCGGCTGTTTTCGCCATGCCTAACTCCGCGCAACACCGAACATACGCTGTATGGAGTCCAGGCTGATGGCATTAATAGCCTAGAATTTGATTGGTTAATTCTAGTAAGCCCGGGACATTCAACTTAACGGGGCAGTGTCAGATGGAATATAGCTTGTTAAACTGAAACGAAACGAAACGAAAGGGAAATAAAACGAAACGAAATTAAACAAGCGGAATTCCATCTGATTTTAATCAGATTGTCTATATATAAGCTTAGTAGTCCAGGGCCTCCTTTCACAAAGCAACCTTAACTAAGGTTAAACTCAACTCCCATGCTTTAACATTGCACTAAGGTTACCTTAAGGACTTACGGTCCCCTTAAGGCTTTGTGAAAGGAGTCCCTGTTCTGTAGTCCCTAGGAATGTTTGTTTGCCATTCCTTCATGACCAAATCTTTATGGGAATGATCTGTCAACACCAATAAAAGGCTTCAAAACATCTAGTTAGAGGCTTTCTTTGCTCAATAGAGAAGGTTTTGACCAAATTAGGAATTAACTCTTTTGATGCCATGTGACCTTATCCAGACCAAAACTACCTCTTTCAGGAAATGACCTCCCTGTGGAAGAAGATTGTGGATCTGACCTACCCAGTGACCTCCATGTTTACAGGTGATGAGCTTTCCTTGTTCTCTTGCTGAACATCTTTATCATATAATTGCTTACAAGTTGATGATTTTCTTGGCTAGATAGACACAATCCTGTTTGGTTTGCAGTCAAAGTCAGCTAAAGCCCTAGAATTCTGAAATCTTGTGTACATGTGTCCTGGCACCTAATGAGGGCATATGGACCCCACATAGCTATATAAAGAGTACTGAGCTTTTATCTGTGTGCCAACTCTTTGGTCAATGAGGATGATTAACTGAAATTTCTTAAACCCCAGGTAATTACTTCCAGAATTTTTTTAATGTTGGTTTTAAAATATAAAAATTGTATTATGAAAAGCCAGATGAGCTACAGAACCAAAGGTTATGTTTTTCTTGTTGGTGCACACATTTCATATCTTGTCTTTGTCTATTATTTACCCATATGTCATGAGTTTGAGGGATATCTTGATTAGTTGTTTTTTTTTCTGATTCAACTTAAGATTACTTAAGGATATTGTTATAAACTATTTAATTGATGCATTTTAAAAGAAATTAATGTATTAGACTTTTTTGTATTTTATACTTGATTCCCATAACCTTTATACAATTATTGCTCAGAAGCAAGGGACTCTAAAGCTACCACATGTTATTAATGGCATACATTGTCAAATAAAGACTTAACATGATGTTATGTATTGTTTCAGGGCGAGCGTTCAACCATTGTATAGAGTCAGTGTTCAAGGACAGACAGGTCGAGGACTTGTGGTTGCCATTCTTCTGTGTCACGACCGACATCTCCCACTCGACCATGAGAATACACACTGTCGGTAGGCACAATATTATAATCTCATTAAAATCAGGTCAAACCCCAAACACTTTTGGTAGATGCAATATTAGAATCTCATTAAAATCATTCCAAACCCCAAACACTGTTGGTGGGTGCAATGTTAGAATCTCATTAAAATAAGGTCAAACCCCATCAACATTTTTGGTAGATGCAATATTAGAATCTCATTAAAATCATTCCAAACCCCACACACTGTTGGTAGGTGCAATATTATAATCTCATTAAAATCAGTTCAAACCCCATCAACACTGTTGGTTAACACAACATTCTTATCTCTAAACTTCCACTCCATCATAGGGATACACACTGTAGGAAGGCTCTACATTCCAATCTCATTAAAATCAGAGGAATGTTACTCTCCTTCATTATTTATCAGATTTCTGTGACCCTTCACCTCTACATAATAATACAGGTGAAGGCCTGCTTAGATTAACTCCAATAAGCTGAGGAATTCATAGAAGCTGATTGGCTAGAGTGAAAGGTCACGTGACGTTACCTCTTGGAGAAGTACTCTTGATCAGTACTTAAACATCAATTATCATGGATTATGAAGTTACTTTCCATACATTGATCTTCTATTTTCCTAAATGTTTCATAATACTAACAGAATATTAATTCCCTCCTACAGGGAGTCTATGGCGGTATGTCCGAGCATCTATGTCTTTGTCCGGCTATTTGCCGCCGATGTGTGACCCACTTGATGGACATCATCTATTGGATGGAGGATATGTCAACAATCTCCCAGGTGACCTTCATCTTTGTTTTTTTGTCAAGAGATGATATTGTAGACAAATTTCTGTAAATTGTGTGAATTCTTTCCTTTTCAGAAGGGAAATGTTGCTAAAATTGTATTTGTTGTGATCTAGCTAGAAGGAGTAACAAAGTTTTGAAACAGTTACTTGTCTTTTGATTTAGTCTGGTGTTTTTAGCGGGTTTGAAGCAGACCATCTCCCAATACTGGATAAGTAGTTCCTAATGGTTGTTATCTTATTTATCAACCCCTTTCCCATATATTTGGTAGTATTAAAACTATTCGACTGCTAGATTCAGGTGTCATATAATTTGTGTATTGTGGTTTGTGATTGGATTCATAAAGATTTTAAGAAAACGTTGTGATTTTTTCTTTTTCTATAATGTTGCAGCGGACGTGAGTCGGGTCCTAGGAGCGCAGACAGTGTTAGCGGTGGACGTGGGCAGCGAAGAGGAGACAGACTTCCTCAACTACGGAGACCAGGTGTCAGGCTGGTGGTTGCTATGGAAACGCTGGAATCCTTGGACAGAGAATATCAAGGTACAAAGATATTAAGATATTTGTAAATATAGTGGTGTATTTATGTGAATTTTCAAATCATGAATAAGATTTATTTTCTTATTAACATAATGATTAAATATCAATAATAAAGAATTCATTATCCACAACATATATTGTCCAAATGAATTTTGCAGTTCCAAATTATTTTAGAACATGTTGTATAACAGGATTTTCATCTAGAGGAGGTTGACCCGATTATTCAAGCACAATTTTTTTTTATTGTTTGATTATGATAGATATTATTTCTTAAGGGCAGGGCTTAGTCCTCCAACACCATGATATGATAACCATGCTGATTGACAGGTGCTAGATATGACCGAGATCCAGTCACGACTAGCGTACGTGTCGTGTGTGAGGCAGCTGGACGTGGTCAAGAACAGTGACTACTGCGAATACCTCCGTCCTCCTATCGACAAGTACGGCACACTCCAGTTCGGCAGCTATGATGAAATCTCAGTAAGCTATGGAGACTTCGAGATTATCTAAGAGTGTTAATCATAAGACCTTGCCAAAATTTCTATTTTCCTGGAGAGAGAGCAAGGGTTTTGACTATCAAATTTTTATGTATTTTGCACATGTTACACAGCACACTTCCAAATCTCAGTTTTAGTAATTTACTGATTACAATGCATTTGAATTGCATTTAAATATCCAGAAAACGGTATGTTCATTGTGGAATGGCCTACTACAATGATGTATTTGTTTATCGCTACTTAGAAATATGAGGAATCACATTGAAAAAACTTAAATCCTCCAGTAAGAACAAGAAGTTAAACAACTGCATAATGATGTGACTGCAAATAATACAATGTAACATCAGAAAATTCAATAGTATTGCAATGCAGGAGCTGAGTATTCCTTCAAAAAGCAGTACAGTATAATTGCAATTATCAACCCTAGATGTAACAAAGTGCTGTTTACAGGAGGTGGGGTACATCTACGGTAAGACGCTGTTCGATGGCTGGACAAAGGGAGGCTACCTCGCCAAGTTGTTCACAGAGAAATCCAAGGAGAATGATGCTGGCCTCAAAAAGCGACAAGAACAGGTAGGTTATTCAAAACAGCCTTCCTTTGCATACCTTTTTTATTTAGCTAAAATGTTTTTTTTTATAATTAGAGCGAGTATGTTTGATACAAAATCGTTAACAATCTTCTTAAAGATGTTATTAAAGGAAAGAAAGTTTAGTCTTCTGATTATTTCTAACCCAACATAAATTAACCATATTTGCTGAAAGTGTAATAAGATGTAAGATTTTTATGACCAGACACCGATAAAAACATTTTGAATGTTTGTTTGCTGTATATATTTGCATAACAAGTTGTCTTATTTAAGATGATATTATGGCTATTGCATTCTCACCCCACAGAGGTAGCTGAAGTCACAAGATCCTATGCTAACTTCTGTTGTAATTTGATGAATTTTCGGGCTAAAAATGGAGAAGCCTGATTGGATGCAATCATGATCACTTTTTATAGGGTGCTAAGGTGACAGCAAGCAAGCCTTTCATACAAGAAGTGTTTTCGTTGGAAATTTTTGCTTCTTTTGCCTTTTGGAAATGTCCAGGAAGCCTGAGAAGTGCTTGAATTAAAATAGGGGTCAGCATAGGATTTTATGACTTGGGCTTCCTCTGTGAGAGAGCTTGTATCTATTGTTGAAACTATGCTTTATTCATTCATTGACAGAGTAAGAACTTATAGTTTTGACAGGCAGTTCTTGATTGTTTTTGTCGAATTGTGATATATTTCAACAAAAGTACACTTGAACCAAACCTGTCTTTCCTTATTACAGTCCCATGTGCCAGTGATGGCTTATTTCACTGACCTTGCTGAAAAAGTCTCCAAAATCACAAAGCCCTTAAATAAAGCTCCTGTTTTCTACCTCGACGATGATGAATATGAAACTGAATGTGAGTATGAAATTTATTATTCTGCCTAAAGTTTAATTCACCGCAACACATAGCCACATAGGTGTTGCGGGCTTTCTCCCTACAATAATACTAGCAGCCGTGATATAAGTGAAATACTCTTGAAAGCGATGTTAAACTCCAAATGACCTCACCTCCTAACTTTAGGCTTGTAAGAGTGATCATTGTTTCCCAATTGCAAACTGCTTTCCCTTCTATTACAGAAACTACATTACTGTCATTCATAATCAACCACAACCTGTGAAGAAGAAACCTATATTTTTTCTTTACATGTATGCATGTATTTTGATGCTGGTTCATATTACAAAAGCCCATATCAAATGAACCAACATTGTATCAAATCAGAATAAACTATGATTAAAGTCAATATAAGGTATATTATCTCGACTTGCACAGCCAAAAGTGGTGATCTGTCGTTTTAGTTTATTCTTCTGCTGGGTCACGCACAACCCTAGCAACAAGAGTTATCTTCCTTGTCCCACTGTTCCGTAAACAAAAGCTACGCTATGCTGGTTTGTTGAACTCTCTGAGATTAAGTGACCAAACAATCAAAACGTAAAAAGCCCTGCAATACTCGGTATATTTATTCATGTTCGTTATTCTGTATTTTCTGTCAAGTACTAGACTATACTTTTTGTTTTCTAGACAGTAATATAAAAATCATATTTGTAAATTCATGAAGAAATGAATAACATTGACAAGATCAGCCGCCATTTTGACCCACTCAATATTTCCAGTCATATTCAAAGCATAAAATAAGGGTCCTTGTCGAGATAAATACGTTACCATGTGTCCGCGAGGTTGATACGGAGATATATCGTGTGTCCGAGTGAAATATCAAACTCAAACCTCTTTCTTGTTTGGTATTGAACTCGAACACATGATATCTCCATATCAAACTCGTGGACACATGGTAACTTACATTGAAAGGCTGCACTCAGTACCAGCTATTCAATAACTGTCGCTTACTATTTATACCCCTTTGTGACTTTTGTAATTTTAACATCAATTCAAAGAATGATTAATATCTACATTTGGATCATTAATAGTCTTATGTTTATAAGTAATCTCCATGTAGTTATTAGGATATCACGATACAAGTATGCAATAGTTTGGTCACAATATTATTCTTTTCACATTGCAATAAATGCAACAATACACAGAGTAGCTAACTTATCAAAGAATCTCATATTTCACTAACTTTCTTCAACTTGAACATTAACATAAACTATATCTTATCAAGTATTTTCACAAACTCAGAATTTCTGTATCAATGTTCCCTAAATTTGGATCAATATTAACTGAAATATCATGATTTCATTGAATGTATCGTATATCGTATTGTGAACTGAACCCTTTTGATGCTCTGATGCACCAGTGTATCATGACATCTCTAGTTTTTATACTGATATTGTTTATAGTTTATAGTTTATAGTTAATTTTCCAAGTGTGTAATACTACCTTCAAATTTATTTATAGACTATGCTCAATTTATGTCAAGTTACTTTGAATGGTGACGAATGGTGCCTTTTTTATTATCACACTGATAGTGAGGTGTGTAAAACGGGTGTTCTTTATAGTAGATTCTGACGAGGAGATAATTCTTGAAGACGATGAGTTCGAGGATGACGATGATGAGGAAGAACAGAAAGAAGCGACGACGGTGGAGACAAACCCCGTCTACTCTAGCTCAAACTCCGACAACTCTGAGGTGAGATCAAAGTTCAAAATCACATTAAAATCAGGTGAAACATCTCAGACAACTCAGAGGTGAGATCAATGTTCAAAATCACATTAAATCAGATGAAACATCTCGGACAACTCTGAGGTGAGGTCTCATTCCCTCATTTATATCATATGAAACCAGCTCAAACAGATTCATTGCACCTTTATGAAAGTTCAAAATCACATTAAAATCAGTTGAAACATCTCTGTCAACTCTGAGTTGAGTTCCTGTTCTCTCATTGATATCATATGATTTCAGATCAAATAGATTTATCACATTTAAATCAAGTTGCATATTACATTCATACCTTGCTGCTGTTTGATCAGATTATTTCTCTGTAGAAATCATTTAAATGATTCCTAATGAATATAGCTCTCTGATTGGTTGAATGTATGAAAGGTTAAAGTTCAATGAAAAGCTACCATTGATGATGTCTTTAGAGCAGTGTTCAGATGACAGCTGGGCAACATAGAATGGAACTTAACATGTACAAATAATGATTTACGTGAGATTGTGCTCTTAAATACAAAGAAATGAAACTGTTCAGTCTTCATTACACTTTTAGTTCTATGCAAGATTTCTTTTTTTTTTAATTGATACAAGTCAAACACAAATTTCAAAAGAATTTATCTTTATTTCAGGCAACATCAGCCCGACAGCGGAATCTATCCAAACTGAAGACGTGATCACAGGAACTCTTAGCTTTCGAGTTGACAAACTTTACTCAGTTTTATCCGGTTCAACTGGCTTTAACAAGTCTACAATAGTATTACCAGTCTTGACAAACACACAAGTTACAGGATGTTTAGAAAAGGGAGACAACTGCTGTATAAAAATGGAATGATGACCTTTGAGATTTTACAATTGAAAAGCATGTTAAGCAAGGTCATAATAAATTCCAGCAGTTATAAATCAGTACTTGTTCAAGTAAAATTAACATTTCACTTTGAGTAATTATTCTTTTTCATAGGATTTGCTTTGGCCATGGTCAATTAACTGTATATAAATAATGAAAATATAACGGGTAAATTGGCCAAGTTATGAATTTTTATTGTAAGCAGATCTTAAAGAAACCTTTTGATGGTACAAGATGTTTGATTTTATCACCTTCTCAACATCAAATTTATTTTTATATTTCTTAACCATTATGAGACTTTGAAGCAAATTAAGTTACATTTAATCCAGATTAATTGCTTATCTTTAAGTTATGTACAATATGACAATCCATGACACTCAATGCAAACAAAATTTATGGTTGAATATGGCACTTTATTTATAACATTTCTATTCAAGAATTTCCTGTATATTTTGACACAACTTCGGTTTTATGTTCTCATTATTGACATGAGGCATTAATAGAAAAATTATAGATCCATGGATTAGTGGATTTCTTATCACGCCTTGCTGTGTCATTTAAACCATTTCTTGTTTATATTGACACAACTTCGGTTTTATGTTCTCATTTTTGACACGAGGCATTATAGAAAAATTATAGATCCATGGATTAGTGGATTTCTTATCACACCTTGCTGTGTCATTTAAACCATTTCCTAAATATATATATTGACACAATGGTTTTGTGTTCTCATGTTTAACATGAGGCATTACATATACCGTAATTAAAGATCCAGGTAATGAAGGTTGAAGCAGGCTATGAAATATTCTTGATTTACCATCCCTTAAGTGTTAATTTTACAATTTAAAGGAAAAATTAATAAAATAAATAAATAAAAAAACTAATATAAGGCTGTAGTGACATAATGTGCCTGGGCTCTGAAATAGGCCCTATTTCGTACGCTGGTTAAAGTGAGATTCTTGTCAATTATTATGCTCAAAACACTCTAAAACATCACACTCAGAGAGAGGTTTGTAAAGTAAATTACCATTCCAGTATTTAAACCATAACAGATATTCAAAATTTTATCAAAAATTCCAAGAAATGGTTTAGTCAACCTGAAAGCAAAGTAGCATTGTTTTTAATTCCCCTGCATAATGCATAGATGAAAAACAATTTACGGATTTATTCTTCCTTGATAAGGATTTCTTGGCCAAAGTTTAGTGTTACCTTAGCATTGGTTCAGTTTCTTCAAACGTGAACTTAGTTTTTTTGTCACATGTCTATCAATGACTAGTCAACAATCAGTGAAGGGTTCTCAAGGTAATTCTCAAGATCAGAAAGTATGTTTCATGGGGCTTTATGTCCTGTCAAAGAAAGGTCGGACAGAGATAACAGCATGTACTTGAAGAACAAGAGTTGGTATTAAGTAAGAAAAGGGGTAAACTACATGGCATAATCAGCCACTGGCAGAATTTTGTATTTATATGTTTCGACCCTCTTCCTCAGATAAATATTTAACTAATAATAGCAGCTGCATATATGTGTTGACAGTTTCCCCTTCTTTAAGATTAGGAAGTGTATGCAAAGAAAGTAAGGCAAAGAGTAAAAAATATTACCCGTGAAACTGAATATTTAAGGATTGAATAATGATTACTAATATCTAACCCCAAAATACTTCATATTTATGACATAACGTTTAGCAAGGGAACAATATGTTTACTGTGATATAATCTTCAATGCAGAAGCTTAGCATCGTTTAGTCTGTGAGTTAGTTTGAATGTAATTTTGAAGATTGTGTATAAAACCTGGATATGTAATTAAAAACCAAACTAATTAATTGTGAACCAAAGAAACAAGCATGTTTTCCTGATTGTTATAGATCAAACAATTGTTTTTTTTTTCTTATTTTATTTGTGTTCTTTCTACTTCCATAAGTATAAGAATGTAATTATATTAGGGTTGAATAAAATGGTTGAATATTTCTTACAATTTATTTTAATTTCTCAAATATTTTTCACTTCTTGAGTTTGTATTATGCTAATGGTTAGATTTGCTCAAGGTTTGGGTTGTTTGTCGTTTGAAATTTCTTCTTGCTATTAGTGAGTGAGTGAGGTTTTTTTACCAAATTTGTTATTTCTTAGCTATCTGTGGATATAATTTCCCTCTAATAACACTGGTCATTGTACACCGTCAATGCCAGGGAGACAAGTATATGTTCATTGTGAAATATGTGTTCAGTATGGGCCAACAAAGCCATGAACTAACAATGCAAGATGTGTTTGATCCTGATTAAGATTTAAATTAAGTGAACTCCCTTATGACAAATTTAACAATAAAAGATAAATAAAGGCATTCAACTATTTCAATTTATTATTTTAACTTATTATATTGATAACTAACAAGGCATCTAGGGCAATCTACCTCATAAAGTGCTTGAATGAAAAATAAGGTTGGCATTAGGGTAAGGCTACGGCGGATGTAGGCAGGAGCTATACCGTAGGAGATTGGCATAGTAGGAATTGACTTGAGCTACTTCTGTATGGAGGAATTAGTCTCTTTATAAAACATCTGAGATAATTTGACTTCACGGAAACCCAATAACCCTGTGCAAGAGACTCACAAAGTCTTGGTTTTCATAGATAAAACATTGATATTATAATTAATGAGTTCAGCAAATATGAATCTTAATCAGATTTGAAGCTGTTTGATGTCTTTGTATTATTTTATGTTTATTGACTTGTTAAATTATTGTTTTATTTTCTAGTGCATTTATCATACTGTAGTTTCCCTGAGATGTATATATTCACTTTTGTTTGTGATTTGTTACAAAATGATGTCCTCTAGGAGTAAAATGATTTTATCCTTGATAAATTCTTTGCTTTCTCCATCACATGATAACTGTACCATGTGTTGTCATTCCAATGCAAAATTTATTTTGTCAAAATTGTCAGCTTACAAAAAGCAGATATCAAAACATTGAAGTGTAATGATCTCAGGAATATAATAATTCTCTATGTTTAGCCTCATTTTAACCCTTTTTCTGACCTTTGAACAAAAGTTGTTTTTTTGTAATCAATTATTGTATGTAGCAGGATGAAATAAATGGTCTAACTACAATTTCAAAAAATATATAGCTGAACATTTTACTAAGTTTGAATTAGAATGTTGCTGTACATCTTCATATAAAAATATATTGCTGTTTGTTCTTGAGTGAAAATGTGACGTTGTTCTATCTGGGATCACAGTAAGAGTAACTGCAATAGTATCGAGGATTCGGAAAACACAGTCAGCACTGACCATACCAGCAGCTTACCAACTCACCCTCCAGGCCTTGACAGGGGCTCAACTTGAAAAAGTACAATAATTTTTTCCATTGCAAATAGTGACCCTAGATTTAACAATGTTACATTTGTTCACTACATATATGGCATGCATTTCTTACATTTATTTTGTAGAAAGTCATGATGATGTATTAATATTTAATAGGTAATGTTGCTTCATATCTTAATATTCCGTGTTTACTAACAGATGAGTATCATTAAGTGCCTCCATTTTGGTTACGAATACATCAGATCTGCCCGCGTTGTATGGCCATTGTACTGATTTTCCATTATTACTATTAATGGCATTATACTGGACAAAAATAATGTAGGGATATTGTCAATTTTATTATTAATATTCAATAATTAATATTTCATCAGGTAATGAATGTAAAATATGTCATTATTATTTCAAAATGTTCATATGTCCCTTATGATTTTTGTCCAGTGTATTTTTACTATGCTCACTGGAAATAAAGTATTTATCATCATGAGACTTATTATTTTTAAGTTCTTCCCTCTGGGTTCCTGAAGTCTTAAAATGTTTTGTGATTGGAGAAATAGATTGTATTGAATGCCTGCAGGCAACATTACAAAGAATATGTTTATGTATGACAGGTCTCGCGGAAGACTGTGTAGGGTAAGCATGAAAATTAAGCATATCACTACTGCAGTCTGATTAAAATCGACCGTGTTCCAAGGAAAAAACGTTTTTAAATAATGACTATAGCGAGATCCGAACGTCTTCTACCAGGTGCTTTTCTCTCCACAACGGTCTGAATGCCTTGCTCGCACATTCTTACACCAGTTAACACAGACAAAACCTAGTCATTATCGAACCAATCACATCATCCCGTTTAAAATAACAATCGCGGCGATAAAGGTTAACGAATGGTAAACGGGAGTTACTTGCCCCTAGATACTGATACCGAAAGCTTTTGCCGCTGTCATTGTGATTGGCTAGTTGAGATCGTACTTGGAGGGTGCTTTCAGACCGTTGTGGAGAGGAAAGCACCTGGTAGAAGACGTTCAAATCCTGCTACAGACGATATTTAAAAACTTTTATTCCTCGGAACAAGGTCGATTTTAATCAGACTGATCACTACTGTAAATATTCATCACTCGATATCATGCTAACAGTTGATATTGAAAGACCAAACAAGATGATATTTGATGATTCTGGTTCATTTATTTGAAAGGCAATGACCAAGCATCATTAGTTTATATAAAGATGAACATTTAATGAATATGTACACAATTTCAGAGTTATTTCTTTAAACACTTCCTTACAAAGATTTACAAAGAGGAAGTTGTTCTGAAGTAAATTTTTTCCAGTAGAATGTCATTTAGGACTTTTTTTCAAGTTATTAAACAATAATATCCCACAACCATATTTAAATTCCTTTACTTGTAAAGTAAGAAACTTTTCTAACATGATCATATGGAATGAGATGAAAAATATCAACAAAATGTTTACCATCATGAAAACTCGTTTGCAACTCTTGAATACAATCTGTTACTGAAATGACCATTTAGAGACAAACAGATGACAAAATAACGATAGAAATCTGATTTTTATCACATAATCAGAAAAAATTATTTCCTGAACGTTTTCATATAACAGGCATGGCAGTTTCATGAAATGATTATTAAGAAATATTAAGTTATGATGTCATGAATGATTTTTCTCAGCTACTGAAGCATAACATCAAATAACATCAAAGACAATTCTGCAATAAGGAATTGTACAATGCAAAATACTTTTCTGAAAGAACCAAGGATGTTAAATTTCTTTTAAATTCATGAAAAATAAATAGTGATAATTTTGTGGTCCTGGTGGTAATCTTATGGACAACAATTGTTATTTTAAGACGGGAAGGAAATTACAAAAAAATATTCCATGAAATATACCCTAATTGATTTTAAGTCAAAGCTTTATTCTGAAAGAACCAAAATATGAACTCTTTTAGTGGCAAACAAAACTATTATAGAACCAAATTATGTTTGAATTTAAGACAATTCCTCAGACTTTTTCTTTCTTAACCCTTGTTTATCCTGCAGTATAAAATGTTACATCAGGACTGGAAATATTTTAGGATAGATTAAAAGAATACTTTAAAATTGCAGTTCAATCTGTTTGATAATGCCATCCTGACCAAAATTGTTTATGTTGACATTGTCTTCAGAAAGTTAAGACTTTTCGAGGTCGAGGTAATACATGGCCAGGGTCAAGCGCTGAATTCTTCGTTCTCAATTCTTTAGTTTCTCGTCTACACATTTCCTCTATGAGTAGTAGAGCTCCAGATTCATCCCATCGTGAATTTCATCTTACAATTAGTTAAGGAATTTTGGTTAACAAACAAATATGACCCAGATTAAACAAGATATTATGATAAACATAAATTCTCTGACGGTGATGAATTAGTAGAGAATATGAAAAAAATATATGATCAACTCTTAATTTAAGACATAATGAAACTTTTGAAATTTAAAAATAAATCTTTATTATATTGTCAATGGCTATTTATCAGTGAAAATAAAATCTTTTTTTTTTACTGAGTGAAATAACAGTATCATTCTATTCATTCTCATGAAGAAGGAAATTATGATATATTTACACTTGTAGCTGTGCCACTTGTGAAAATATAAATTTCTACTTCACTTGATGAGATATACCTGGTAATCCATAAAATTTTCCCTATCTTATAACCATGTTTTGTATCAATTAAAAGGATACAATCCGCAAGGCTGATGTTGTCCTTGAATACATTGTACCTGAAAACAAACAAAAACTTCTACTTTACAGGATGTAATTTGTCAAGATAATTAACATAATTAAGCATTTGTTTTAATTTCAATCAAATGAGAAAATCTTTGCATTTTTAACAAAATCGGCTTTCATTCAAGTTGAGTCGGCTCCAGAATGAGCTGATCCCCTAAGCAACAATATGAGGTCGTGAACAATGTGTTACACTAGTGACTGATAACACTTTCCTTTGTTACCTTAGACTGAAAAAAACGTTTATTTTCATTGACAGGTCCAAGTATGTCACTGACAATTGTACCCTACAAATTCTCGTTGGATGTTAATCAATACGCTCAAGAGTCAAGCGACATCGCCATCACTGACAATACCAATAGCTTACCAAATTCTTTTTTTGAGTGCTTATTTCATAATAAAACTCTAAGGACTGGAAATTTAAAAACCACAAAATTATACTTACCATTTCTTGAGAACAATTTTACTGTGTTGTGTTCCAGTCTGGGCGGCTATAAGCTTCTTCAGGTCGCCAATTGTATCCTCAGGGCTGGGGTAGTTAAGGCTACAACTTTGCATTTTCAGGTTACAAGTAGAAAGATGGTGATTTCATGTTATGTGAAGCACATAAAGTATTAAATGATGCTGATCAAACTGATAATCATTCTGACATTGAAATAACCAGAAAGCACTGCAGAAATAAATAAAGCCTAAAATTTCTGTTACATACCAATTTAGTAAACAACCTCATACAGAAACATCATCTAGATGATGTAACCTAAGTATTGCTTAAGTCAAAATTAGGTGAAAAGCTGATTTAATATTTTAATAGGACGTCAAATTGTCCCAAAATAATTCTTGAGTCTTGACTATATCTCATGCAATTACATGACAAAATTTGTTTTACTTATGTTGTCTTCAACAGATCATTAATTGAATCAACACCTCTCATAAACCAACCCTTAACAAAGTTGTAAAATGAGATGAGATGAGGTGAGTTGGTTGAGGTTAACGCCGCTTGAAAGAGTATTTCCCTTATATCGCGGCTGCTAGGAGAACACCATTATGGCTATGCATTGTGGTGAAACCTGCAAGCTTGGGCTTGAACTAGTGAACCATGGTTGGTACTGCGCTGAAATTTAGTATAGCATTGAACCCAAACCTTACTGCGTGTAGAACTGTTCTCTACTGCCAAGCCCGATGGGATTCGAACATCAGACCTCTTGTTCTGAAGCTGAACACGCTAACTACTGCGCTATACCGCCCCCTTGTAAAAGGCAGAATAAGTAAAAACTTAAAAGGCATGAGCATGTAAGGGAGAACTTGAAACTTCTAATCAGAGGCCCACTGCCATGAAATGCAAATATAAAAGTACTTCATAGCACAACAGGACTCTCAATCAATAATGAGAAAGTCAAGGAATCTGAAAATGCTCTAACTTACAATGATTGATATGAAGATTGAACTCTGTAGCAAAGGATACTTGCACTTGACTCGGACCTTCTTTCCAAGACGATCATTGCATGTAATTTCAAGCATATTGAATACCTGTAATGTAAATGATCACTAGAGGTTACATGCCAGCAAACATTCACAACCTTAATGAAGAGGAGAAAATAATTTAAACATTACATGTTAAAGGCCTAGTTCAACATAGAGCCATTTTACGAACCTAAATGCCATGTGTGGTGATATAAAATCAAAACATCTTAACTTTTCATGTCCAAAAGACATATATATGACAAATACTTGTTTTCCATGAAAATCTATAAACAGCCTTATAAATGCACAGAGGTGTAGATATCACATCCAATATACATGGATAATAGTTATATAACCTAACAAACACTATCAACTCCTAACTGCCCTCCTGGCTGTTTTAGATAAGTCTCCAAAATTACGTTTGACTATTTGATGCGCGCCACTGTCCGGTTTTCGATCATAATTGCGACGTTCTACCTTCAAATTGTAACAATAAAAACCCAATAAGCTTTAAAGTGTGTCTTTTTGGTAACAGTTGATACTTCGCGATCAAATGACACCATTGATTAAGTTTGGCATATTTGACTCCAACAACTCACAAAGTGGCTCTTTAATCAATTAATGTAGTGCTAAGCTACATTTATGAGTGGTTATTGATTAAAAGTCTGACCCTATGGCAAAACTCTAATAATTAAAACAATGCCTACTCGAGTACTGTGACATTTGATTTAACAGGCTTTAGCCTAGTTGATACCGCAATACACTTCACTGGGCGCCAGTGATTATCATCTGCAACGCTAGACAAACTCATCCTAAAAGATTGTTTACAGGGATCCAAGGGCTAACAAAGATAGATTACAAATATCCAAGGTCTAAAGAAGATATAGTCTATGGGGAATCCATGGACATGGGTTAAAGAGATGAATATTATACATTTGATGTGTTGCCAAAAAAATGAAGCCAAAAATACTGAATAAAACATACATTTTAATAAGTAAAGATAGAATCAGCCGAATGTAACATTGACATGAAAGTGATTAAGTGAACAGCTTTGAGGTAAACAGCCCAGGTGTATTTCTTTCTTTAAAAAATCTTTGTGTTATCAAAAATGAAAATACGTCCCAATACATTTGAAGAATATTAAAATCATGATAAATTAATTTGCTTAATCACCAGTGGCAGTGAACTTATTCGATTGAAATTTTATGTCTCATTTTAGTTTCGGGACACCCAAATCGAATATGTTTTTTTAATAGATTCTGACTAAAATAATACTCATAGCCTCGGTTACAATAAAATACCAAAAGAATGTCATCTCTTAACTCATATTTCAAAAGGCGGTGTATTATTAAAGACAAAAATCAAAATAAATCACCGATATGTTCAACGACGAAATACGTGCGTCTCAATGCCTACCGGAAGTGTATGGTTCTTCGTGGTTGCATTTGATTTAACGATACGGAGGTCAATTTTGGAAATCCGTTCTGATGGTTCGTGTCAAACGTCGCGAACACGGTGTCTAGTCGACCCAAAGCAACCTCCAAATTCGTATGAGTTATAGTCTTGCGTTTAAATAAAAAAAATGTATAAACAAAATAGGTATACAATACGTTATCGAGGTTGCAAGTCGAGTTTGCTTACCTGGCATGTGCTGAATAACTCGAGTCGGCAAATCAAACGCAACCTTAAAGCTATTTTCAAATATCGTTTCGTACGAATACATGGGCCAACTTCTCGGGTACTCTTAATCATTTCTATATCATTAGCGTAGGAACTGTGGACACCAAAATCAATTTTAAGAGATATAAGTCCCCCTCCTTTGAAAACACTGAAAAACAACACCCCAACAACATATCCTTTCGTTATAATACCATTTTGGGATGGATATAGACACTGTAAAATTAGTTTCGTCGTTCAAACTTTATCGTGATGTTTTGGGAATTTAAGGTACCATATAAACTCCAAGAAAATGGAAATACTATATTTTGTGATCAATTTCTTTATAGGAAATAATAAACTACAAAAGGAGGAGGACTTTTTAATAATGCCCATGGCTCGTGTTGTACCTGACTTATAAACCGACAGAAACAAAGGTCTTGTTTTATCTATTGTTCTTGTGGCGAAAATACGAGATAAACTTTAGGTTTCAGATAACAAAAACAACATTGTTGTTACCAAGTCGACTTTCACAAATGAAACAATGGAGAAAAGTCACTTGTAAAGTACCTATCATTTTACTATCTTACTCGATGAGTTCAAAAATACATTTGTAAAGGAAAGACAAATGAGGGTTTTTTCAACATATGTGTTTAATTGGTGTCTAACCCTCGCTCTCGCTCGGGTAATAAATAGAATTGAAACTCGTTTCGAAACGTCAAATGACACACTTCCTCGATTAATAATCTCGTTCTATATATATTTATCTATATATATTTTTCACAGCAGCCAATAAGAATTCGGTATTTCGCAGTTATGGTAGAATAAATGTGGCAGATGTATTTTATTGTAAATAAAATATTTTATCTCATTACCATACTCTCTTTTTATGTATATCATTATTTAGCACAACAATTAAGGGTTAAGCCTTTAGAGTTTGGTCTTTTCTTAAACCTATTATGTAACGTAACTAAGCCAGGACGCTTCTCCGCTGATTCGTCTTACTAACTTCATGCACATTTCAAGTCATTCTGCACAGCTTCTTTACTCTGATCAGACAGAATTTACAGACGGACAGAATAATGTGGTTTTGAGGTTAGTACATATTATTAGTATAAAGTTATATCGCATTAATTTAACCTTTGCAGTATGTTTATTATTAAAGTAAATCTATTTATCATGATTTAAATAGATATTCATGAAGTATAGCATGTAAGTGTGCTCTGCATGTAAATCAAATCTTAAGTTATGTACCTAAATAATTATTGCTCTTTATTCTTATCTTTACTATCCTTTTTATGAACGTTTGAGATGAGAGAGTGTGTTTTATATAAGTGGCTATATTTTAACTATTTGTAGGTGTAATTATAAGTGATGAGGAAGAAATTATTTGACACGTAATGTCAAGGGTATGTGTACATGTATATTTATATACTAGTATATAACTTATCGTTGCGTGTTCGTCGTAAGATCATTAATATGTATATATACTATTGTTAATTGTATCATCACGGGATGCATGATAGTATGATATGATAAAAATTGATTATATATCATATCCTGTTTATTGAAAGATATTATCATTGCTTTATTTATAATGAAGTAAGCATATATAAGTAATATGCAACATATTTGTTCTAAATAATGCTATTCTATTATGCATTGAGTAACTGAGGCATAAAACGTGTGTAGCCATATGTTTCATTTTAAGTGTGGAATATGTATTATGTCTTTTAAACATGTGATGTGTATTATAATATTGTATTTATCGTTAATGGTGTTATTGCATGACATGTCATACCCAAATGCAATGTCATGGTGACACTATGGCATGGCATGTCACGTTACAGTGAATTTCAGTGCAGTACAACCCATGGTTGGCTAGTTCCAGCCGACCCACGTAGGCTTTGTCCCTGCAATAATACTAGCAGCCGTGATATTTATAAGTGAAGTACTCTTGAAAGTGGCGTTAAACCCAAAACCACCTCACCTCGCTTCATTGTAATATCTATGCAATTCCTCAGTTCTCTGAGCAATTTTTAAAATGTAACCGATTTAGGGGTTTAGGGCATTTTTCTCAATATAAAACATAGATAATTTTTATTTTTCAATGTTAAAATCAAATTAAAACCTCCAGGATGTGATAGTTCTAAAGTTCTAGAATCAAAAGCCAACGAACGTTGTGCCAAACAGTGTTGTTTGAATCCTTTAACAATTATTGACAAAAGGCTATAAACTTTACGATTTGAAAATACATTCAGGCCCAAAATTTCTAAGACCCGAAAGCCGTGTTGGTACCAGATATCGGGGTTCGAATCCCTTTCGTTTGACAAGAAAGATAATTTGATTTAAATAAGATTTTATTGTTGAACGTGAGTCTCAATGCAAGGAACATTCGATATGGGAACTGTTACATTAATGGGCATAATTTCAGCTTCAATAACTATGCAAAAGCTCATACAGAAGGTCAGTTAATCTCGGAAAAAATGTTGTTCCGAATTAGAATAGCCATGGGAACTTATTGTTGAATATCATACACCAATATAGGATAATCTTTGAATGTTGAGCACCACCTATAGTGACTCTCAGCTGGGGAATCATAAACAAAAACATTGAAATTTCCAAATGTGATTTGAAACTTCACATGGACAAGAATATGAGCAGACATTTGTTCAAACAGGAAATGGTTTCGCAAGAAAATGCAATGAAGGGAAGGGCCCAGTCTCCTCGACCAATCCAAATAAGTCAGCCATTTTGTTTATATTCGAATGCAGAGTTTCGTCATCAGTAGCAGACACTTCCAATGACCATTTTTCCGCGCAAAGCGATTGCGCATGTTTGATATGACGTAGCATGTGGGAATACAATCCCGTGACGTCATTTCCGTATACGTCAACCAAATAGCTCGTCCCTGAAGGAGACGTGATGGAAGTACCAAATGTGATCATTTCCTCTGACGTCATCTCGTGGACGAAAGGCGTGGTCTTCATACTGGATACTGGTTGTTTTAACCGGAAGTATTTGTGCGTCTGTGAAAATAACAAAATGGAGATACATCCCATACATCAGCTTTTACATAAGATACTAAATGGGTTCAGATAAACTTAAATCGAATAATGATGATAGACTCCCACAGGCTTGGGAGAGATCCACACTGAATGGTTGATCATGCAGCTGCATATCAAAAGTTTGTTCACATACCTGGGTATACTAGTGCAAATATCATGTAATTTGGGATACCTTTGACGTATGACGTATCGTAACATTGCGAGAAAGATATGTATAATGTTGAATTTACAATGTGCAGATCCATTCTTCGTTAAGGCGAGTGTTTCCCATACCCAACAATTAACCGTAACAGCTTTGGCTGGTCAATGAAGTGACCGGGGGTCAAAATTACGAAAACACTAATTTTATTTTTCTCTTCAAAATTCTTTTAAAGATATCAACTGCTTTAAAATTGAGTCACGTTTGTGTCTTTGCACTAAGTCAATGTGTATATGCTGATTTTATTCTCAGGGAGTTGATACTGAACAATTTATTAGAATTTAACAAAATCGAAATTTCCAAAATATGACCCCTTCTGTCTATTTGAACATGCCAAAATTCGAATCTTTGCACGAGAGACCAGACGGTCTCAAATAAGTTTTTTAAAAATGGCTATTTCACACATGGACAATGGGAGATCATTTGTCAGTTTGCGGAAGTTATTTTATTGACGTTCAAACTAAATCTAAATTACATGATATTTGCACTACGATTCGGTGGTAAGTGAACAAACTTTCGGTATGCAGCTGTACACAAAATATAATTATTGCTCCTATATATAAACATATTTAAACGTATTTACGTTGAGATATAGGTTAATTTCATTTGTAGGCTGTTCGTAAATTCTTTATCTTTTATTCGACATCCGTTTCGCCCTCATAATTAGAGTTACATTACACCAGGCGATGACGTCATCTGAAGACGGAATTGCTCAGAGGTGGCCTCCTCTCTACTCGATCCATACTTCACAAACACAACAAATGCACATGTCTTATATCAGAGTTTAAAACGCCATTCCTTAAGCCCTTTGATATATAGAGGATATTTGACATTTCCCGTCGAATACCATGGATATGTCATCGAGTGAAGTATAAATTTATATTTAGAAAATATATGATTTTCTACTTCACGAGATGAGATACTCATGGTATTCGACGAGAAATGTCAAATGTTCTATTTATTATGAAAGTGATACTCGGGAAGGTTTCAACTGATGACCAGGACAGGTTTTAATGAGATTTCATGACCAATTCCTACCCTTGACAGAATGTGTTCGTATGTCTGAAGAAGCCTCCCTTTCATACGAACGAAGTTGTGTGTGTTCAGCATAACGGCGTCTCTTGTTATTCTAGGGACGTTTTTGAATTCCTGTCTGATATGCTCAAGCATCTTCACATAAACACCCTGACCTCTGAACCCTGCTTTGAACCGAGCCGCTCTGATGATGTACGTCTGTCTGTCGTCTATAAGGAACGCTGAACAGAATGCAACCTGTTGAAAAATCCAACTCAGTAACATGTCAAACTATTTCTCGGGTAAGGCATAAGTTACACCAGTCCCTGACAATGTCTGATTTAAACCTTGCTGCATTACGCCAAACTTATTGGTTCTCATGGGTGATTATATTTGATATATTTTCATAAGGATTTTTCGGATCGGGCTATCAATTGCTTTGCTGTAAACTGAAAGAGGAGGCACAGAAAAGGTGACGAAATAGAGTAAGGCTTGAACTGGCTAATGATTCAGACCAGCAAGGGAGATGTTTACCAAACGATACTTTAAAATGAAAAGGTGTGTCAATTTTGTATGTCAAGCTTTTAATATGTATGTATAGCTACTTAGCACATCAATTTCATTCAATACGAGATGGATAAATCCTCTCTTTAACAACATTAAATCTTATGTAGCAGTAAATGGTTTTCTCTCAAATTATTTTGACATCTCAAGAAGATGTAGACAAGGTGATCGCATCCCCCCATATATATTTCTATTGCGTGCAGAAATTTTGGCAATGATGATCAGAAACAATAATTAAATAAAAGGCAT
Source organism: Phorcus lineatus (assembly GCA_921293015.1). Taxonomy (NCBI): domain Eukaryota; kingdom Metazoa; phylum Mollusca; class Gastropoda; order Trochida; family Trochidae; genus Phorcus; species Phorcus lineatus. The sequence continues at coordinate 9,752,872 of OV121097.1, read as the reverse complement.
ACAAATAGGTAATACAGAATACCTTATTTCTCAATAAGCTGATGACAGCTCGCTTATATTAGATGGAACCGAAAACGCTTACAGGAGACATTAGATACTCTTAGTCAATATGTATCGTTTTCAGACTTAAATATAACCGTTAATAAAACGCATGTGGTAAGGATAGGTTCAGAAAAAAAAAACTCAAATAGGAAAGTTTGTACAAATTGGAATCTGGTTTGGAAGAATGGTACATTTACGCTTTTAGGAGTAATATTTACTCACAATCTCGCAGAAATGGGAGAACGCAACTATAAATATGAACTTATGGCTCTTAAAATATCTATACACCAGTGGTTGGCAAGGAATCTTACTCCCTTAGGTAGAATTATCATATTAAAAAGCTTATTTTAACCACAACTCAATCACTTATTTGGAGCCTCACCAAATCCGAATGAACAAATGATAAGAGAAATAAAGCAGTTTTGTTTTAAGTTTAAATGGAGAAACAAGCCTGACAAAGTTAGTCGAGACACTATTACTAAAGATTATGAACAAGTGGGCATAGGAGGCCCAGATATCAAAGTATCATTTAATCACAAAAAATATCATGGATTAAAAGAATTACCTACCCTTTTAAAAAATAAGGAAATTGGCACAAAAATATATACATGCGAATCAGACACGCGAACAACTCATAATAGAATCAATTTTACATCCCAAAACTTGAAGAATGTTTTTTTGAAAAAAACAAGAACTAATATAACTTTCACTAGGAAAACAAGCCTCGAATATTTGTAACTTTTATCAACTCGTGTAGATATATTTGATATCAGAAAACACTTGGGTGAGATTCTCTCTATATTAACACTTCATTATTGATGGTCCCGACGTAGCACTGAGCGTTAGGGTCTGCCAGGAAAGAATGGTACCGGCACCACAGATAGTCCACTCCTGGTAAATCTTCACCAACTTCCATGACGTCATCGAAGTCTTCTTGCGTCGCCTGCCTTATACTCAAGTCGGCCATGTTTGTTTGGAAGAAGACTTATACAGAACCACGCACTTGAAAGACAGTTTCAAACTGATGGCTCCGCTTAACTAACTGCTCTACACAACTTTTGCACTCTTTCACCACTGCGGCATTAACCAACAGCCTGTCCTTAGCGCGACTGATTACATTCTATTGTTTATGTTTCTGGGCGTCTATATATCAAGGATTTTTATTAAATATTCAATAAAGGTCTTTGCGTCAATCAACTCTATCGAAAGCGTAGATTAGCATTTTTTGAAATATGAAACTAGTAATTTTCCACAGGATCCAGACTCTGAATGTACAATATCATTCCGGACCGCAAATGCGAACTGGGATCTGTCTACGAAGTTTACATAGGGTAACCGAGCCAGAAAACCAATATAATCATTTCCGGTCCTATTGCAGACACGACAGTGTCAAACCTTGTTTATGTTATATAGCTACATGTATATATACTTACATGATATTGTACATTCAGAGTCTGGCTCCTGTGTTATTTTCATAACATTTTATATGGTATGGTACAAAAGCCAAATGACATGCAGTCAACTCGCGATAGTCCGGCCACCGATAATCCGAATCTCGCGGTTCATTTCAGTAGTCCGAACATTTCACTATCCGAACGTTTTTGATGAAAAACGGAAGTGTTTGGATTATCGAGGTCTGACTGTACTATGAAAATCATAAGCATCACTAAAAAGACAACCCGTGTTTTGATGGTTTGTTAATAAGGCTTTCATGACAATTAGTTACCAATGTTCCTCATCCCACCAGGATAATCAAGGTTTTACAATTATGGAGTCCTTATCAAAATCACAAAATGCTTGCATGATTCTCCCCAAAGATCATTTAAATCAAATCATTTATTCGTTTCATAGGTTATAAGGTCGAGGTTTCTATAAGGTTTTGTTAAGTTGACACATTCGCAGTAGTCCACACGCTTTGTTTTGACCATAATCCTTGTTGTCTGAGCTCATATACATATCATCCTATATATACCCATAGGGAACTTTTTTTACATGTTCACATTCAAGGTCAAAGGTCAAGGTCACAAGTTATAAAATCAGTAAAAATTATCCTTGTAAACACGATGACTTAAAAAGTTTCTGCTGTGGGACTTTCATTTGATATACATCAACTACAGAGATTTGAAACGTTTGTCTCTACAATCTGTCAAAAGGGAGGTCACGACTTAACCGTGGTTTACGAAAATGTTTTACTTTGATTATTAACACTTTTAACCATTTCTTGATTGTTATATCCATTGAAAAGTGATAAATGATTGAGTGACCCGTCAAGGGAACCAGTGATTTCGTAGACAAAACGTGTTCGTAGACGGGGTGTTTTCGTAGACACGGTGGGTTCGTAGACACATTATAAAAAACAAATTATATCATTATTTTAAGTTTTATTATTCATTATTGATTTCATTAAACTTATATTATATCATTTTAATCATTATTTGTGTTTGCAGAGATATGAAACTGGCGTATTAGAAAATCGATTTTCTTCTTCTGTTTTTGTTCACTTAACATCATAGCTCTAATTTTTTTTGTTTAAATTTCCTTTTTAATGTGTTTCAAGTCAGCCTTAAATGAATTATATTGATGGTGTTTACTAAAATGGCAGTTATTTTCATATTTGTAGATTGAGTAATAAAATATCACATAACATGCATGAAGGTTTTCAACAAATTTATTTACAATAACAATAGTCAACCTACATGCACCTAAATGCATCCATCTATTCATTTTGTTACATATTTTGTTAAAGCTAAGATACAAATATAATATCCCATCATTAATGATGTTAAATTTTGGTTAAAAGTTATATTATTAACTTTTTTCTACGAACCCACCGTCAATCTGTGTCTACGAACCGACAATGTCTGCGAAATCACCTACACCCAATGTCAATGGTCAAGGTCAGGAATTAGTAGTCACGGTCATGATCACCCTTTAATCAAATTTTGAAATCAGATATAGGTTTTTGAGAACTCATAGTTATCATTTCTTGATTAATCCCACCTTGAACTCTTTTGACATGTTCATATTCAAGGTCATAATTTAAGGTCACGAATTCTGAAATCATTAAAAAACATGGTAACTTGAAAAAGTTTTTCTATGCTATCAGGCTTTTAGTTTATTAGGTATTTATCAACTTTGGATAATTAAGGAGACTTGAAAGTGTTGACCCGGTCAAGGTCACAACTTGAGCATGGCTTTGGCAAAATATTTTCCTTCAATTATTAACATTTTTAATCATTACATGATTGTTGTTCAAAATGATAAAGTCATCATTGATTGTGTGACCTTCAAAGTCACGATACATCAGTCTTCGTACTTTTCACACTTTAAAGTTTGAAATCAGAAAAAGGTTTTTGAGTTAGTTAGTTATTCCTTTATTGATTATACCCACTGGAAATTCTTTTCACATCTTCACAATTGAGGTCAAAGTTCAAGGTCATGAAATGACCATATGCAATCTCAACTTGCAGATTTCTTTCTTTGATTTCAGATTTACAAAATCAAGTTTTTGTCGGATATAAGTGAAGATGAAAAGCAAATTGTAAGTTTTTTACGTATCAAAATATGAATTTGGATGTATGGATGGAAACCAACTTTTGCTGAATAAAGCTGAGATGACCATGGGCTTTTTACCGGTTGATCATTTGGTATGGCCATATGTACAACAAGAATCATCGGACGATAACATATGTAGACATGAGTAGAGATTCATATAAACATGTTTTGGAGTTCTGCTCAAGAAAAGAGAAGAGTTCCTTTTAGAACAGAAGTGTGTTGTAATTAAAGATGGAGCTAGCTCTGTGTCGAGTGATACCTTCTTTCGATTGAAATTGAGAAATTCTTTCTTTCTGTTTTAATAATCTGAAAATGTTAAAAAGCACCATTTCAGTATTTGGGCAACACACATTCAAAGTTGCTGAACCTGATTATGGAGGGATAGATAGAAAGAACAATGCCTATATCCTACAGTATTTTAGTACATCGCTGTGATAATAAACAGTGAGAGCAAAATGATGTTATCATAGCTTACAAATTATACAATAATAATTCCAAAACTGCCATTTACAATCATGCCTAGTCAAATTTTCATTGTGTTTTCATTCAATCTACCATGTCCATTGGTGAAGCATCCACAAGCAAAGCTAATTCATATGCACATATTCAGACAATCACTTAATGTCGTTGTTGTTCTTGATATTCATTGATCTGTTCTGGAACTGATAAACCCTTAACTTCACTTGTTCCTGACTCAGCCACTAACAAAGTTCAAGTTGAAGGATAGAGCAGATTTTAATGAGATTGCCTTGAGTATCATTTAAAATTGTCTGTCATATTACACAGCATATGCATCCTTTAAACTCATTAACGATTATCAGCTTCTCATCAACATATGACAAAAAACATTATTGAAGAGTTCACTGTATCATTTAATAAGGTTGTACAATTTCAAAAAATATGTTGGCGGAAGATTAATAACGCATATCACAGGTTCATGATCTAATGTTAGAAATTTCATTACAATTTGACACTGAAAACATGATAAATGAAAATATGTTTTGTTCTTTGACAAGGAGTTGTTTCATAATGACAAGAACATAATCAAGTTACTTTAATCATTTCATTACAGCATTAAACAACATAAAGATTAAACAAAACAAAAAACTAAAATCAGAAATATCTCATGATTAAAGAGCTGGGTCTAGATTTTCGAAGCTCTCTTAGTGCTAAGATAGTCATAGGCCAGTGTTAATGTATGGTACTTATGACTATCTAAGCACTAAGTGAGCTTCAAAAATACAGGTCCTGGTTCATAAATATAAATATATAGACATTTTGAAACCAGCCTTTAAATAACAAAATAATTATTTCAAATCTTGCCAATCATTTCATTGATATTTTACTACATTTCAAATCAAAAGGCATCATGATTTTTATTTTACAAGTAAGTTAAATTTTTAAATGTGATTTATCTATAACCTCGCATACGGTGTTTTCGAGCCTCTAAGGTAAACAGCAACATTTGTAATAGAACAAATATCATTTGTACTTAAATCTTATCTTATCAGTATCAAAATTTGTTTTTCTCCTTAGATACGTAATTCTATTCTATTCTAAACTTCGAAAAGGTCCATTTGATCGTAACTTTTGTGACGTCACCTGTTTTCGAGCCCCTCAGATTTTGTGACGTAGTCAACGTATTTTCACTTTTCGGGGGCCGATTTCAAAAGTTCAAAATACTGAATCAACTTTGCAACATGACAAATTTTTAAAGATCTGAAAAGAATAAAGACTAACACAAGAAAAATTAATTCTATTCGATGATTTTGGAACTTTCTCCTAACATTACGTTACGTAGTTATTTTCTCACTGATGATTTGAAAGAATTTCATGCCCGTGTTTTAGGGGCTCGAAAAGACGTGACGCTCGAAAACAGGTAACGTGGGGATACAACATTTCATATTTACTTGGAACATGTTTTGATACAAATCATTAAATTCCTAATTCATATTTTTCAAAAACAGCAAACTTGCATTTTCCATATCATTGGAAACAAACAATTTTATCAGCAACAAATCATTTCGATCTCAATCTTTCCAACAAGTCATTCTGTTAAAAAGAATTTCTCAAAAACTTGACACCAGTTTAAGCAACAAAGCCACAGATGAAAGACATGGCCATTAGCAAGACAAGACTTGCAGACTTCCAAACACTATGATAAGTAACTATTGCAAGCTGGCAAAACTGTGCTGTGAGAGCAAGTCGATTTTCACAAGTGACATGATATTTATGAAACAAGTGTTTACTTTGCATTACCGGAGAAAGTGTTCTACACAAACATGAGAGTTTCATAAGAGTCAAATGGCACACTTTTTAGTGTGATATAAACTCTTTATCAATTCTATTCTATTCTATTATTGAAAGCATATTTATCCCACTAAGAGACTTAACGAATATTTTCTATGATGTCACAGACAACAAATTAAAGGAACTTACCCTAAAACAATTGTTGCTGACATAAGTAATATGTGCACATATTGAGAAGATGTCAATATTTTAGCTTCAACCTATAACATGTTCTACTTAACCCTTGACTTGTAGGTTCAGGACGCAGTAGCCAATCCTAGAATATTTCCAGTTTTAAGTTGAGAGTCCTGTAGATTAGCCCCTTAGCATGTTTGGCACACATTCAACAACTGAAGAGACTTCTTTCATTTTGAGTCAATTCCAATTTGAGGCCATAAGTCACATTCTGATTGCAGTAATTTTACATCAAAAGAGTCACATGGTGTACAAGCTCGTACCAAGCAATTTACTTGCAAAAGCTTTTCTCTTTTCTGCCAATGACTTGTAGATTTGAATGGATACAATATCCATTCAAATCTGCAGCCAAAAGCACTAACTGACTGCACTGGTTTCCCATCCTGGTCCTGATGAAGTGAGACTCACTGGGTGTACAGGCTAGCAGCAAACACAATGTCACGTTTAATCATTGCGGAAGCTTCTTCCATTTTCTGAAACAATACTGGATCACCGATTATCCTAGCCGCATTTCGGACGTCCCTCAAAGTCTCGTGGAGACGTTGGATAGTCCGAACAATAATCCCCTCCTGGACGTCTGTCAGATCTGTGATCTCTGCAAATGGCTGTAACAAAAGGGAGTCATGTAAAATGTTTATATAACACTGTTGTAAGTTCAACAATTAGATAGCAGTAGTTTATCTTTATAAACCCTCTTTGAACCCCCCCTCCCCTTTTCAACAAGTAAATCCCTGTTTAAAAAATCATGGATATGCTACATATATACTTGCATCCTGATACATCACAGTTGGTTTTGTCCACGGTTAGTATAAGCATAACTGGATGTCTTTTATGCATTCTACGTACACTTTCTCTTAAACTGAGCAACATCCTGTTTGCAAATTCAAGGAAATGCATTAGTTTTTCATAAAAGACAAACAGAAAAGATGAAACTCACCATTCCTCTCGCCCACTCGAAGACGACCTCCATGATGCCGACCTTGAACTGATTCTTGAAGTCTTCCACCGGGTCTGTCATCCCATGATGCCGTTGTAGCGTCCCGATTCGTTCAGCTAGTTCAAGTATCCTCTCATGTCCCTAAAATTTAAAATATGTTTTGCTTTTAAAATTTTGTGTACTGAACTTTCTTAAAGAGGCATGGAGTATGTTGTTGTGGTCACATATGTCAAACTTTTAAAATGGTGTTATTATATCGAGAACTCTTGATTGTATCTGAAAATTACCATATCAATGCTTATCAGTTCAGTATAGTGAGAAAAAAGCAGCTTAAAGTTGTGATGTGTGATCGAAAACCGGACAGTGACGTGCGTCAATGACTCAAACGTAATTTTGGAAACTTATCTACAGCAGACACAATGACATAATATGGTATGGCAGGGTTAAGCATATCACATAAGTAGTATACAAGCAAATGGGATGTACAATTTCAACCGTGAAACCTCAATATTGCCTTTTGTCGATAATTATTGAAAATAAGTAAATATCATAATGTTTGCAACTAAGTGATGAAAATGCAATTATTTTGACATGTCTTGAACTTTCAAAAGACACATGATATATAAGTAACTAATTAAGCGACATACACAATTTTGGAACATACTCTGTGTCACTTTAATAAAACAAAAACTTTGAAGTAACAAATGGCTCCAGTAAGTGGTTGCGGCATATTGTAGAAGTATATATATAGTATATTATAGAAGTAACTGAGTAATTGTCCGAACGCCTCACTTCTGCAACATCCTCAAAGGATAATAATAATAATAATAATAATATATAATAATAATAATAATAATAATAATAAAAGAAGCCATCATCAAACATGCCAGTCCCATTCACTATTTTAGGCCTTGCTGCATTTCTCAGATTTTCTGTGCCAGCTCTCTAGCCTACTGCAGCTGAACTTGACAGCTCTACCAGAAATCTCTTAAAGATTACCATACAAATCTTTAATGAGTATGCTGTCAAACAACTTAAATCTTTGCATGATGACGCAAGACTAAAATCATGCAGTGATTTAAAAGTTGACAGGAATCTACATCAAAACTTGTTTAATTCTTATAATGAATTATAAGAATTCCTCACAAACCTTCTTTAGCGTGTCTGTGAGATTTGGTTCACTGCATTTTTTCTGTTCGAATACCATACAGGACAACAGAGCGGCGATGTCGGTCGGATGGAGGTCGGTGAGCGCGTTCTCGAAGACGAGCTCTGTGATCATCAGTTCATGCGTGCTGATCTCGCAAGCTACCCGACCTTTCAGCTGGACTGCGTTGTTGGCATCGATGTAGTTCAAGTCTCGTAACACCTGAAGGATATAGTCTCACAGTCAGTGATCTATTTCGATAACTTCGATGATGATGGAAAGGGAGGTAATCCCTTCTGAGTGTACCGATTATGAAAGGTCATTAAAGGACTATGTCTGATTGGATACCCCAGCGCAGCATTTACCATACACCATTGAAGCCATTGCAGCATTTAATAACTGAACTATTTGACATGATACTTTAAGACTTCGATGATGATGGAAAGGGAGGTAATCCCTTCTGAGTGTACCGATTATGAATGGTCATTAAAGGACTATGTCTGATTGGATACCCCAGCGCAGCATTTACCATACACCATTGAAGCCATTGCAACATTTAATAACTGAACTATTTGACATGATACTTTAAGACTATTACATAACAAATTTATCAAGATGACAAAAAATTATGTTAAAAATAATGCAACACACGATTGCTTTCGACACAATTTATCAACAGGGGAGATAACCCTACTATCTAAAGGAGACAGCCTTACTTCTATCCTCTGCTGTGACCCAAACAGTATAAATCACTAATTTCAAATCCAAACATCCCTAAAAACTACTAACCCTACCTCCATCCTCTGCTGGTAAGATCCCATGTCAGCTTGATCATCCATAAAGACAACTTATTAAATGGGGACATAACCCAACTATCAAAGGGAGACAACCCTACCCCAATCCTCTGCTGGTAAGATCCCATATGTCAGCTTGATCATCCATAAAGACAACTTATTAAATGGAAACATGATCCAACTATCAAAGGGAGACAACCCTACCTCTATTCTCTGCTGGTACTCCGGCAGCAGCATAAGACTTTGGTCCGACAGGAGGAACTTGAGGCGATGGTACTCCTCCTGAATACTCATGTTCTTCTCTATGTGGCCGAACTGAGGTAGGAGTTGAAGGTGATCTTTAGTTGCATGTAGAAGTTGGTATGCGTTGTGCATTTATCAATTATAAAGAAGTTTTTTTGGAAATTCTTTGTCCTTTCATCAGAATGAAGAAACTGAATAGATCAGGTTCTTAAATGGCAACAAGAGGTTGGTATTTAGTCAATAGTTTCAAAGGGGGTTAGGGTTAGGGGTCAATTGGTTAAAACTCCATAATTGGTTGAAAGGTCAACATTTAAACAGTTATGGACTGGGTAAATTCAAATTGCAAATAAACTGGGGTCAACATTATCGTATTCTAATTTTTCATCACTGCTGTTATTACCCATTTCTAAAAAGCACTTTTTAGAATATGATTTAAAAAACAATGAAGTAAATATAACTGATAACTTCGGCACTTACATGATCTTCAAACTTTGGACAGTTGATACATTGGAACTTTCCCAAACTGTCTTGCAGAAACTGAAGAGATCTAAATTGTTCCACCAAACTGATATCTCGCAAGTTGAGGTCTTTAACTGGGTCAAGGCCGCCCAAACCTGATTGGTTAGACTCAGCCAATCGAAGAAGTTCTTGAGTTGTCATGGAAACAGATTGTCCTGGTGGGTCGTCTCTGAATCGACAGTAACAGTAATGATTAAATGATTATTCTAAGACGAAACATTAGCCTACTTAATATTGTTTAATACAAAGAAGTAATTTGGATGTCTAGATAAGAAACAGGACAAAGAAAAATCCTTTTCATAACTAGGAAGATGAGGTGAGTTGATACGGGGTTTAAGGCCGCTTTCAAGGGTATTTCACTTATATCACGGCTGCTAGTAATATTGCAGGGAGAAAGCTTGCAACACGATTGTGGCTATGCATTTCAGTGAAACCTGCAATCATCAGCAGAAACTAGGAAACCATGGGTGGTACTGCGCTGAAATTCAGCGTCGCAATGCAACCAAACCTTACTTTTCATGTAGAATAATTCTCTAATGCAGACAAAGTTACTGAGCCTCTTGAGGGATTTGAACCCTGGACCTCTTAATTGGAAGAAGAACACACTTACCACTGAGCTATCATGCAGTACAGAACTATGAAAACCAAACAATTTCTCATATACTTTGCACAATTAGTAAGGGTTTTACTTACTTAAATCTTGCTTGTTGCCTCTTCTGTACATCATTTATAATCTTCGTAGGTTCAACTTTCAATGTTTTTGTTGTTATTACATTTATATCTGAGCCTTTCACTCGAATCACATCATGCCAACATGGTCCTTCCGGCATAAAAAGTTGCTGACTCATCAGTGGTGATTTGCTAGTATTTGTTTCGGACTTTGACTGACCCTGGGAATGTTTTTCACACATGATTAACACAGAGAAAAATCGTTCATTGTTTTGTCCCGTGCTTGACTGTAGAACCACTCCTAGTGTGTTCGGATGATTCGCAGTTTTGACCACCACTACACGCCCGGCCGACAATGCTTTTATAGCTGCAGGATGTGTCAAGACAATTTCCTGAAGTAAAATAAGAGAATAATTGATACAAATATTTAACAAAATTTCAAAAGAAAGATTTTTACTCTGATTCAAATATTCAAAATAAGTTGTAGCTGAAGAAAAGATACAAGACAATAGATTTGAAACACATTTAACAATGACAATCAGACGGCCATGACGTACATCACCAAGCAGGGTGGAATGGTGTCACTAGCTCTCCTCCAGGAGGTGCTGCAGTTCTTTCTCTGGTGCTATCGGTATAACTGAATCCATTCCTTTATAATATCAAATTCAACAGAAGGCCTACCCTTCTAATTCTGCCATAGCATTTCAAAACCGCCAAACCTCTTGCTCTGAGTCGACCCCCAACATAGAATCTTGCTCAGCACAATTACAGCCTTAGTCAAAAGTGTTTGTAAGACACAAGATCAAACCACTGCATCAGTGTCCTAAAATCCATCTTAACTCCCCCTGCATCTCTCTCTGTTTCCTCAAGATCATAATACTCTTTCATTGACCTAAATTATGTCTCGATGGTAACGGAGATTATAGCTGAAATGGATTGAATTGTCATGGAAAAAAAACCCACTGTTGCCCTTAAAACATGAAACACTGTAGCATAAAACATGTTTATTATATCACACAAAGTCTATCTTCTAAACTAACCTGCAGTTTCCTCTTAAGATCGTTATATTCCTTCCAACTCTTATAGAAACTCTCCAGGTCAATGGAGCACATGAAACACTCAATGTTTTCAATCTCCTTCACTCTCTTGGCCAGCTCTTCGATGGCCGCCTTATGTTTGGAGACCTCCTTCTGAGAGTGAAACTCGGAGAAGCTCCTCTTCATCATGTCTTCAACTCGCAGCTGCTCTACGCGCAGAAGGTTCAGAATCATCGTGTACGTCAGTCGGAACTGGGACTCCAGCTTCGTGGGCTTACCCTAGATAGAAATATCAAACTGGTCAGTCATTGGAGAGTGATAGCTTACAGTTAGTATCTTGTATTTGAATTTGCTTTTTATTATTGCCCATGTAAGATACTGCAGTGTATTTATACGGCGATATTAAACTAGTGTAATACTGCTAAACATATGATGTCATAATATTGTGTGGTTGTAACGTCACAACATTAACACCGCCGTCACAATGGCGGCCAAGTCGCTGAAAAGTTTCGTTCAGTACACTTTCAGCAATCATGTTTGTTTACTGAGGTTAAGTAATAAACAGAATACTAAACTTCCTTCAATTTAATAACATTTTTTTGGAACTTGTTAATGATTTGGTATCAAACTCGCTTTTGCTTGCTAATTCTTAATCATTAACTCGTTTAATAAAAATAATATTAAATGGAAGATTGTTTAGTCTCCTCCATATACTAGCTCACACACTAAAGAGAAAAGCTTTTTCCAAATTGAAAACTTTTCTATTGACTGATATTCTTAATTATTATTAGGTAATTACATGTATTATGATTCCAATGGCGGAGTGGGGAATTTTTTTTATTTGAAATGGATCCTCTGACGGTAAACTCCGCGAATACCCTACATAAAATTCATAAACTTTTTCAGGTACTACAAATATGTTGTTTTTTTCAATTTTTCATCTTAATGCAGAGAAAGAATAATCCTAATTCAAATTCACAAACGCAATCTATGTGACCTTACCAACATCATGCGATGAAGGTCGGACATTTCTGGGATGTCGCCTTTACACAGGATAATAACCGTGCCAGTTGTATCGAGTCCTCGTCTACCAGCCCGCCCCGCCATCTGGATATACTCCCCAGGCAATAGGTCACGGAATTGTGTCCCATCGTGTTTCCGTATCGAGTCAAAGACTACTGTTCTGGCTGGCATGTTCACTCCCATAGCAAACGTCTCTGTGGCAAATAGAATCTGGAAAGAAGATCAATTAGAGAATTAAAATTTTTATTAGAGCACTTACAAAGACGTTTTTGATTTGCAAAAAAATACGGATTAAAAAAAGAAATAGTTAAATAGTATTACCTGCTTCATATTGTTTACTAATCTTAAATCCATTGCTATGCAAAAGATTATTTATTTTCTTCCTTCAAAATACATACTTTGACAATGTAACAAAAACATATATAAAAATCATTTTTTTAGTTTTATTTCAAATCAAGACAAACTTTGATTAATCTTGCTTTTCATTAAGAGCCTTTGCCCAAGTAAAATCATCACTTATTTTTTTTCTAACTTATACACAATGCATAACACAGCAATGCCTGCAAGGGTACTTAATTTTTCATAGGCGACCAAAAAAATAGATAACCAAAATCATTATGAACAACTCCTCCACATACCTTAACCAAACCCTTCTGAAATAACATCTCAACGACTTCCTTCAGAATAGGCAGGATACCACTGTGGTGAATTCCGAGGCCTCTCTTCAGAATGTGTTCCATATGGGTGATCTGTGGTAGGCGTCGATCGGGCGGCTTCAACTTGCTCACACAGCGATGGAAGAAGATGTGGATCTCACTCTTCTCGCTCTGGGTAGTCAAGTCAACGCTTCCCAGTTTCTCCGCTGTCTCCTCGATTCGTTTACGAGAGAAGACAAATGCGACCATAGGCAGTTTATCCTTCTTCTTCACCATGTCTATGAGAGACAGCCAGACGTTCTTGTCCTGAAAGTAGAAATGATTCTTTATTAGCTGGAGAGTGATTTGATGATATACATATTAAAATTATCATCACAAGATACAAAGTACCATAATTCCTCCAACAGATGTAAGGTCTCCAAAACGCGAGGGGGTAATGGGTAGTTAAGAGAACAAGCAACAAGTCTCTGATAAGCGCAGGGTCTTAAGTCAAAACGCCCTTCGTAAACATTATGCAAATTATGAAAACTCTAATTTTCTACTAAAGAAAAGAGTGTGTCTCCAAAAATCGTCAAATTTTAATAAGCCCAAGGAACAAACGCTGCTGAAAAATCAGTGCCCACATGCTTATTTGAGGAAATACGGTACTAAAACCAAGACAGATGTTAACCGACTGGACCACGTCAATATCACTGCACACCGTCAACCACAAAATGACGTGAAGATTTTAGATAACAATCCATCGGGTGAAACAAGACAAACAGTTGCAAGACGATATATGCTTTATAAAAACAGCAATGCTTGTTTGAATGAATTTTTAATAAAATTTACATTCTTTCCTTTAATGAGATTTTACATATACACCCATAGAGAAGAGATTCTTTGAAAGATTATTGGAAACATCCCTACCATTGGACGATACTAAACAATACAATACACACATTATAATTCAGATAAGAGAATACTAAAAAGGCCTCAATCCTATGATCAACCAATGCTCACCTGTGCAGGGTTACCTCCCCTTGGACCCTTCGGTCCAAAACTCTGGGATGATTTGCTCGCCCTTTCCTTCTTAGCTTCAACAGCCTTGTTATACCTGAAGTAAAACAAAGGACTTTGAAAATCAATGGCAAAATGAAAGGCTACAAAAGATAATCTTTTTAAACTAAAGAATATTAAAATTTTATATACTTTTAATAGTCTAAATTTCAGAACCTAAAACAATATACTCAACAAAGTAAGTTAAAAACCACCCCTAATTCGTATATTGAGATATCCTATAGTTCTCATACTGATACATATGATACTAAAACAATAATTAATCTTTTTATTATGCAAAATAGAAATATATTCCATCTTATTTAGAAGTGAACAAAATGTATCACCATTTTATTTTTGATCATACTCTCCATACTAGTACATTTTTAATCTTTTCCTGATAGGTCCTTTATACAATTATGTCAGAAACAATTCCCAAGAACCAAAATTCCAACAACTTATCCATCTACCAATCAAGAGGTCTTAAAAAACTCATCTAAAAAATTAATAGATTGTGCAAAATTTCAAACAAAAACAATTCACAATAGAGAACTAGTTTTGAAAAAAAAATTCTTAAAAAAATAATTTTAAATTTTAAAACATGTACTTACCCCTGGGTTAGAAAGTTTCCGCGCGGGTCGACAATCACAAATAGTTCATTGCTTGTCTTGTTACTGTTACCAGTGTAAAGGAAGTGCTCTAGCGGCACTGGACGCTTCAACGTGCTGATCACGTAGATCTTCTTCCGTTTTATCCGTCTGCAAATATCAAACATTTTAAATTAGTTGCTTGATTCATGCTGCCAATCAACTTCATATGGGGCCAGGAAATCCATCTTTACTCATGAATTTTTTCTAATCTAAGTCCATACTCTTATAAGATATTGCAACATTTCTTAAAAAATCTAACAGTTTTTTTTAAATAGTTGTGTGCCTGCACATACAAGTCCATCTTCAAACATCTACAAACTGGACAGCCTGTCCTATGACAGCAGGTATTTAAGGCCACTGGCTATGAAAAATAATACTACCTGGTAATTCTCTACATTCTCCTGTCTGTCCAAAAGTATAGAGGGCAAAATGCATCAGCATTGTTACTTGACCAGTATTTGACGACAACATTTTCCCCAACTGACCGTTGATAACATCATCACACCATCAGAAAATTCGTAAATAATTTCACTAGCAGATATGACTTTATTTCTTGTCAAAATTAGCTTTATATTGATTACAAATATTTTAGATTTGTAAGTTTGTTTTTTCTAATTGATGAGCTAATTTAAAATTTGGACGATCCCTCACCCGATCCAGTCTGCGAACTCCATGGTGTTGGGCACTGTGGCGGAGAGGAGGATGATGTTGACGTGCTGGGGAAGCATGATGAGAACCTCCTCCCACACTACACCTCTCTAGGGATGAAATAATAGTGATATCATTCTTACACTACACCTCTCTAGGGATGAAATAATAGTGATATCATTCTTACACTACAACTCTCTAGGGATGAAATAATAGTGATATCATTCTTACACTACACCTCTCTAGGGATGAAATAATAGTGATATCATTCTTACACTACACCTCTCTAGGGATGAAATAATAGTGATATCATTCTTACACTACACCTCTCTAGGGATGAAATAATCGTGATATCATTCTTAAACTACACCTCTCTTGAGAATATATAGCAATACTATATCAATGTTATACTACACCTAGTTTGGGTAAAGATAGCATTGTTAAACTACACCTCGCTGGGGGATAAATTGAGATATCATTGTTATACTACACCTTTCTAGGGGATGAAATTATAGTGATATCATTCTTAAACTACATCTCGCTGGGGGATAAATAGTGATTTCATTGATGTGCTACACATCGCTGGGAGATAAATAGTGATATCATTTTTATACTCCACCTTGCTGGGGGATAGTGATATTATTTTTATACTACACCTCACTGGGGGATAAATAGTGATATCATTGATGTGCTACACATCGCTTGGGGATAAATAGTGATATCACTGTTATTCTATACCTCTCTAGTGGTATAAAAAGTGATTCAACATAATTTGTACTTACATAATTTGAAATCAAATTAAATTAAAATCATCTGCCAACACTTATCTAATGCACCTCAATATTTCTAAACATCTCAAATGATAAACAGATCTTTCCCATACCTCAGAATCGTTGATGTAATGAACTTCATCAAAGATGACCCACTCCAGATCTCGGATCACATCAGACCCGTTGTACAACATTGATCTGAAGTTATAAGAGATTGGTTAATGCCTGGCTATCTTCAATAGATTTTCTTGGATAACATGAATTTGTTAGAATTGTGATAGAAACTTGTATCTTTTGATTAAAAGAATAGTTCTGGTTCTGAAACTAGAACGGTTTTACTAGACTTAACATGTAGCAGTCTTTTATAGTCATCAAAGGCACTAGAGCTCTGTTTTTGGAGAAAAAAAGTTCTTTCAAATTTTCTCGTTATTATATTATTATGGTATTACATTATGAAGATCAAACATTTTATTACTCGACCCAAGTATATTCCCATAGCTTTACCAAATTTGGTAAATTTAAGGAATCATTTCAACAATATTTATAAAAAGATATTCTAGCAGTTGGTAACATTTGTTTTCTTTATCATAAGATCACTTGAATTTAAATATAAATATGCTACAGTGCCTGTAAAATGTTGACTTGCTATCTTCAGCCTTTTTTTTTGCTATCAATGCATCGATATCAGTCAATTTCAGATAGCAAGGGCTTCCAACGCATGGAAAAAATCTATAATGTCTAGGCATGAAAGTCTGTTTAACCATACCAAACAAACACAAACAATGCTTAACACTGAAGCTACTGAATAGATTGTTGCAAAATAATAGTGGCATGATAACGTCAAACACAACTCCAAGGGAAAAATCTGTAAACAGCCACTGGCAAGATAGCTAAATAAAAATCTGAATTTAAGGTGTTAAAAGTTCAGCTCAATTCTTTTAATCAGTCAAAATTCAATATTTCAGCCACAATTTTAAAATTTGAAGGAAAGAACCTTACCTTAGAATCTCCGTGGTCATGATGAGGCAAGCAGCTGATTGGTTGAGCTGTACGTCACCGGTCACAAGTCCCACGTCATTGAACGTCGTCTTGAAGTCTCGAAACTTCTGATTGGATAATGCCTTGATCGGGGATGTGTATATTGTTCTGTAAAAGGGGTTATCTTGATCTTGAATTGTTAAATAAAATTCTGATGAAAAATAACAGTAATCATTACATTTAATCTCTTATTAATTAAATCAGTAAATTTCTCTTGATTATCAATAAAACTTGGGAAATCTATACTGAAAATATGAAATTTGAAACCCATTCACCTTTTTTTTCATAATTCTTAGTTTTGAGGAATCAAATCATTTCAAAATGGGGTTTCCATTTTTGTTTCAAAATCATGATTCAATATCTGTGGGGCGAATGAAGTGAGGTGTGGCCAAAGCCAGATCTAAACCCCAGGCCTCTTATTCATCTTTCAAGGAGAACCTAGAAAATGATCACTCGTAATGTGTATTGGGGTGGTTTAGGTCAGAATGACGGTGTTCTAACAACTGGACCAATTGGACGGAAAAACCTTGAAAATAATTCATGCGAGTTTGTGACATCCTCGAGGATTTCCCCACCTGGTCATATGTTTGAGGGAGAGAGCAATGGCGTATTCCGCCACCACGGTTTTCCCGGCGGATGTGTGGGCAGCAACAAAAACACTCTCGTGCTTCTCTAAGTGAATGATTGCCTGCTTCTGGAAGATGTCAGGTTCGAACGGCCACTGGAAAATGTGGACAAGTTCATTATTGTTAATTTATTTTTTAATTAGAGCAATCTTGAGATGGCTTATCAACAAAACCAACTCACCCCCACATAAATTAAATTATCAGTTCTACCAGTATATAATTGAATATGATTATGTTAGTAATGTTATATGAAACCCATAATCTTTACAACCCAGAAAACTACACATCAAAAGTGGCACATCAACAAAAAGTGATTCTTTTATATATCAAGTTGCGTCTCCATGGAAACTGACGAAATAAAAATTCTATAAAGTTGAAAAGATGAAAAGGTACCACATCATGAGATGATTGGTCAACATACCAAGTTTCAAAAGCTAGGTCTTATTGTTTTGGGGTTTGCTGGTAAACGTGATCACGAACAGACAGATGATAGAACTAACGACTGAATCCCCATGCATTGTATTCCAGGCTTAATAAACACTTGACATACTCTTTAATGAAATTCCTTAATGATACTATCTTTATCTAATAATTCTGTTGGTTCTGGTCTATTTACCTTGTAAGCCATGTCAGGAACCTGTTTGTAGAAGTCATCAACCGGATGGTTGACGTCCACTTGTACCGCCCATTGTTCCTTCACTTCAGGTGGGCGTGGCGTCAGCGTTTGTACTGGCGCCTCAGTTTTTTCTACCTGCGTTGGATGATTTGATCAATTTAAATTCGATGAATTTTCATGTAAGAAAATGTAAAACATAAATGACATTACAATTAATATGAAAGAATTTTCAACAAAATAAAATATCAACTTCATTCTTAAGTATCTTTTAAAATTTTAAATTCACATTTCATATAATACTCATTCATAAAACATTCCATACCTTAACCAAATTTTCCAGACTTTCACTTCTAGTTAGGTTGGCATCAGTTGAGACTGTCTCCTGAAAAATAAAAATTATAGGGTCATTTATTGACATATTGCATCCAGCAAGGTATAGACCAGCGAGAAGAATAATGATTACCAACCAAGGCAAACATATCAGGGAACATAATTTTAATAGCATCCCCTAGGGCAAAATATCAATTTGTTATGGTGAAGATGAGCTTCTTAACCCTTAAGATGCGGGTCCCGGGCCTGTCCAGGTTGAAATTTGCTTTGACCGCATGTCCTCTGGGCGAGATGCGACATCCAAACTCTATTTTTCTCACGCTAGCTCATTAACGCCGAGGTTCACAGTAGCGAAGGACGGGCAATTGTTGCACGGCAGTAGTGTCAGTTTAACGCTAGTACTTTCCGTCCGTGTGTCGCTAAGCTACCGAATTTTGTTTCGTTGGTGTTCTAAATAATGCGCGTACATGTTCCGAAAATTATGCAACGATTGATAACGTTTATCGTACCGATAATAAGCTTTAAAATCACTCAATTTTCCCCCACTCCCCGCCGCACGTGCTAATAGCCTGTGGGCACTTTCTACCCTCTCGCACGAGCTTACCGACCCGCGCATGCTATCGTTTACTGAGACGCGTGCATTTTGACCCTATGCACGCCTTCCTATCGCACGCCCTATGTTCTGAACCCTTTGGCGGATTTCAATATAGGTGGGATCAGAAAAAAAATGTCTTTAATTCGATGTAAAAAACATATGTGCGCCTCGTGAAATAAAGATACCGCATGTGCCGCAAAAAAGGTGATTTTTATATATTTTTAGTTTTACACTGTTTTGTCACACCAATTTTCTCATGATGTGCTCAACATATTTTGACATTTTTTATATCACAAGATAGAGAAAAAGATTGTCTTTAATTCCATGTAAAATGTGTACATGCGCAACAATTCATAAAGATACAGCAAGCGCCGCACAAAAAGGTAATTTTGCCGACTTTCTTATCATGTGATCTGAAGCGCGATTTTCATGTGCCTTTCTTTCACAATGAATTTCTTTTACACCGTGAAAAAGATTTTGTTGAATTTTACATCACTATAAAGACAAATGAATTGTCTTTAATTCCCTATATCAATTATTATGCGCGCAAATAAATAAAGACTCAACAAGTGCCGTAAAAAGAACAACTTTCGCACTTCGCAATTCCGTTAGTGACGCAAATAGGGAAACCTTGGCACTTCATATCCCCGTGTACAAATGACACATTTCAAAACCATTTATATTATTATCAAGAGGAATAAATTGTCTACAAAGTGATATATAAAATGTACATGCGCTAAAACAAACGACGATGCAGCAAGCGCCGCACAAAGGGTCCTTTTCATGTGATCTGAAGTTCGATTTTCATGTACCTTTCTTTGGCACTCGATATTTTCTATACCACTTGGCGGATTTTGATAAATATTACGTCTAAATAAAGACGGAACGTTGTTCTTCATTTCAATATATTGATCATACATGCGCACACAAAAATAAAGGCACAAGAAGTGATACAAGTGATACAACGTCGGCGGCCGTCGGTGCCATCGGCACCTTCGGCAGGATTGTGAAAAGTCGTCCGAAAGTTAGAAAGTGTCCGGCGACATTAGAACTTGTTCGGCAGGATTGTGAAAAGTTGTCCGAAAGTTAGAATTTGTCCAGCAATGTTAGAATTTGTCCTGATTTGTTATTTTTGCAAATCGTGAAAAAAATGTCCAGCTTTCGCCAGGACAATTAGAAAAAGTCCGGATTATTGATGGCCGCTGGCGCCAAAGGCGCGCAACGGCAAATTTGTTTCAAACACTTACAAAATGTGGCAATTGAATGTCCATGAAGCTCACATTGAATTTCTCTGTACAACAGGTCATGTGTTGATGTTATTATATCTTGCGTGTGCCTAAATTATTTTCAATCATTTACAGATTGATGTGAAAGATGCCTAAGGCCAGGAGGCCGCGAACCAGGAGTTGGGAAGGTCCGTCAACGTCTAGCGACGACGACTTCATCAACGAGGTCCATGCCGATGAAGCTTCTGATATGGAATCAACTGATGAGAGTGATAGTGACAGTGACAGTGATGGTGAAAGTGACATTGATAGTGATGTAGAAATAAGAAACATTGCAAGACACATATTAGCAGCTAAGAGTGAAACTGCTACGACTGGTACTTCCACAGAAGAAGAGTTCAGTGGCTTTGATGAGCAATATAATGAAATGGACACACATTTTGATGACCGTGACAACTTTATGGAACGCTGGACAGAGGGTCCGAGGCCACGTGGACGTGTTGATCTCCAATTTACTGGCAACACGGGATTAGGACGCTTCATAGAATTGCCTGATAATCCGCATCCTGTAGACTATTTCGGGTTGTTTTTTCATGAAGATGATTATGGATCAATGGCAGCAGAAACCAACAGATACTTCCACCAACAGGTTGACGATAAGGTTCTAAAGCCCTGTTCAAGGTTGAGGCAATGGTATGATACGAATGCTGAAGAAATGAAAGTATTCGTAGCAATGACTATAGCAATGTCTTTGGTTGTACAGAGAAACTTTTCTGAGTATTGGTCATCGAGTGATGTGACGTCGACGCCTTTCTTTGCCAAATGTATGCCTCGTGATAGGTTCTGGTTATTACTAACGTACCTACATTTGAATGATAATAACCAAATGCCGGGACGAAACACACCCCAGTTTTCACCAATCAATAAACTTGGCTATTTGTACAAGCGCATCGTGCATCGTTTTTCCAGAATTTACAAGCCGCATCAAACTATTTGTGTTGACGAAGGGTTGGTGCCTTGGAAAGGCAATCTGAGTTTCAAAGTATACAATCCCGACAAGCCGAAGAAGTATGGGATAAAGGCCTACATGCTGTGTGACTCAACCAATGGTTATGTTTGCAAGTTTGAACTCTACACTGGAAAAACAAATGAATCTGTTTCTGTCGGTGGGAAAACGTATGATCTCGTCATGGACTTGGTGAAGGATTATGCTGGGAAAGGATATCATGTGTTCATGGACAATTTCTATTCCTATGTGGCATTGTATATAAACTTGTGGGAAACGGGAACTGGTGCGACTGGGACGTTGAGAGGCAATCGCAAAGGCATTCCTGAGAAGGTAAAGAAGGCACAGAAAAAACAGAAGAAAGGGGATATGATGATCTATCACAATCAAGACCTAATCGTTGTGAGGTATGAGGACAGGAAGTCAGTGCTGCTCATGTCAACCGTAGAAGACACTGAAATTGTAGAGACAGGGAAGAAGAACCGAGTGACTGGGGAAGCAAATACGAGACCACGTATTGTGCACGAGTACAACAAATATATGGGAGGTGTGGATCGGGCCGACCAGATGCTGTCGTACACCCCGTTCAAAATGAAAACTCTTAAATGGTGGAAGCGAGTGTGGTTTCATGTGTTAAAAGTTGCCATGTTGAACTCTTACATTCTCTATAAAGAATTCTCAAAAGACAAAACCTTGAAAACAAGCCGTCAATTCAGAAAAAATTTAGTGCAGCATATGAGCACCTTCGCCGACACAGAAAAAGTACCTTCCCTGCGTAGACGTCCTCGTGGCAGGCCAAGCACAAGCGACGAAAGTGTGTTATGTCTTCATGGTCGACACTTTCCATCAAAGATTCAGCCTGTTGGAAAGAAGAAGAGGCTTTCCCGTATGTGTGTTGTTTGCTCCAAATCGAAAAGAGAACTCTTTCGAAGGGCAGTGGAAGAAAGCAATGAGCCAGTTCGAAAGAAGAAAAGGGTAGGCAAAGAATCTTCTTACGAATGTAGCGAGTGTAATGTGGCTCTATGTGCAGCACCATGTTTCAGAATTTATCACACGTCACAAGATTGCACTAAAGCTTATATCAGTTTGATGTCAGAGAAGGAAAATGAGGGGGATAATCAAGAAGATTGAAGAAAGAAGAAAGAAGCAGAAGTGTGGATGAGCGTACCTCTCCTTATAAAGTTTATTCTTCACATCAATAAGGTGAATAAGTGTAATATAAAATACTGATTGTCAATAAAATAATCTTTTTTTTAAGTCGTAAAAGAGACAGAGAAAGTCAATGTGAGCTGTCACTGGACGTTCGATACAAGCCGCATCAAGAACATACCCCCGATCTTTCGCAATTTGTATTCTTAGAATCGGGTGGCGAAACTTCATACTTTTTACATCATCGTAAAGGAAAAAGAACTGGCTTTGATTCAATATGAAATGTGTATGTGCGCAACACATAATAAAGAAGCGGCAAATATTGCGAAAAATGTCGCAATTATCAATTTTTTTCCCAAAATGTCTGAGGGTCCCCCTCTTTAACGGTTCATATCTCCCGAACTATTTGGCACTTTTAAATTTTTTTTTCATCTTTCTCAAGCGGAAAGATTGATCTTTAATTCCATGTATAATATGCATGTGCGCAGATAATAAAAATGGTGGGGCGAGTGAAGCGACAAATGTCGCAAATAAAACGATTGTCAAAATCTGTTTTCAAGTAGTTGAGGGTGTTGCTCTTTCGCGGTTCATATCTCCCGAACTATTGTATACTTTTTAAAATTTTTTTCACCTATTTCAAGAGAACAGAATTGTCTTTAATTCCATGTATAATATGCATATGCGCAGTCAATAATAACGATGTGGTGAATGATGCGACTGGTGTCGCAAATAGAACGCTTATCAAAATTTGTTTTCAAGTAGTTGAGGGTATCCCTCTTTCGCTTTTCATATCTTTTGAATCAGTTGGCACCTTTTCATTATTTTTTCACAGTCGTAAGCACGAAAGATTTATCTTTAATTCCATGTATAATTTGTACATGCGCAGCAGGAGATAACGATACGGCGTGCGTATAGAATGATTGGTTTTATTATCTCGGAATGTTCGGCCGCGAGTGACTGCACACGCCGAGAGGATCGGTATGCCAGGAACCAACGCTGGTGCCTAGAACACTGGCACTCGCATGCTGGTGCCCAGGGACTGCCCCGGGGGTATAACGGCACTAATTAGCGTACCGGTGCCAGACTGCCCTAGGGAGAATTAGTTCTGGCTAAAAATCCCGTTATGTCGGAGCATCCTCGGGGTACCCCCAACCATCTTTCGCAGCGTATATCTTTTGAACTGGGTGACATATTCTAACAATTTTTTATCATCATAAAGAAGAATAAATTGTCTACAATTCGATATATAATACATGTATGCGCGCTCAGTATTAGGGATTTTATTCAGCCGGAAATAAAGACAATCTTTAGATAATTGGAGAAATCTAACTAGAGGTCGCATTGTAAAAAGATATATATCATCGTAAAGAGGAATTATGTATCTTCAATTCAATATAAAAAAATTAATTGTGCGATTATATTTAAGGATTTTCCGTAACTCTAAATAAAGACAATCTTCATATTGTAATAGAAATCGTTCTAGGTAAGATAAAAATTTCATTCAAATTGTCGGATAAAGATCGTTCATTTGTGTACGGGATGGGCGGGCTACTTTTGTATCGAACGGCCATTTTCATCCGTAATTCGCCATGTGAATACACCATATATTGTAAAAACGGTCGCGTCTCGCGGTGCTAAATAATTCAGCCACAGGGGCTAATTGCGCTATAACGGTAGCGAGGCGAGTGCTGGAAAATTCAGCCACGGGGGCAAAACTGGTCAAATAATATTCAGCAACTTAAGAGTTAAGTTTAGACTTTGACATGCAGCATACTAAGATCAGACAGCCTGTACTTTAAACTAGTTTTAGGTGAAATTTTATCAAAATTATGACCTGTGAAATAAACAGTCTAAACAGAACATAATAGTCATACTCATAATTCATAACGTTCAACAGGCTTGCCTAACTATCAGTATCTTCTTACTGTCATAAAATATGGGATGACGCGGGCACTCCTGTAGTATGACAAGGGCACTTGTGTAATATCCTTGATCACTCAGGGTGATATTACAAATTTTATTTTTAGAGTTATGAACCGCTGAAGCCCATTTTTTAACACTGCTTACTATCCATAGTAACCCTACAATTGATTATAATTGCTTCGTGGAACCGGAACAAGATCTATACGAACTAGGGACTCATTCTCAGCAATTTACCAGTTAGTCGATTAATGATCATCGTCCCATAACCAGAGTTTAGATAATTTAAATGTCTGAACAAAACAAACCTCCTGATTTTCTTTCACAGGTTCCTTTTCCTCGTCACTGTCACCAAGGTCAAGGTCATCGCCCCCAGCAAGAATATCTGCCAGGTTAATAACATCAGGCGTTTTGGACACGTCTGCTCCTTCAAAATTCATTCCTGTCTTCAACCCTGGTGGAACTGTCAGCAAACCTGCAGCATTGCATGATGGTTTTTAAGACAAACTCAAACATACAAACAAAGGAATAATACAAATGCTTCTTTTGACTGTAAACAAAGAAAAACTAATTATCACTTCAGATGGAAATGCAATAATAATTGTTCTGTCATAAGGCTAACATTGGATCACATGTGACTACTTGTAGCATGGACCAGCGATTCAATGAGTAACCATATAAACTTTGACAAAATAAAAATAAAAAGTTTAATTTTTTTTTACAAATTATTAAATCTCACATCGGTTGAAATGGTTTTGTGAAGAGAAAAAGAAAATGAAACTTCTCTATTTGTCATAATTCATGTTATGGAATACACCAGAGGCGTCAAATTGGTTAGACAAGAGCTTGTTCCCTTTGAAACATGGACAGAAAGAAACCATAATAGCAAATCTTGCCAATTGGCTGCTAAGATTGGTTTCACAGTAGTTGATGAGTCAAATTCTGTGCCAATGTCAGGCTTAATTTAGAATAACTCCTCTGCCAAAGGTTATCACATGTGGCAGATTGAGGTTAAAGCATTCCTACTGGTGGAATATCCACTCAATCAGTAAAGTGTTAGACTCCCACCTGGAGGTTCTGGATTCCAGTTCGCTGGAGGTGATCTTACAATCACTTCTGTTAAAGATTATCCAAGGAACACTTGTAACTAGCATCAAACAGAAATTTTCAACACAAAATGGACGTTAAGATCAAATGTTATTTACCTGATTCAAAATCCACATCGGTTGTGCTGGCCGTTTTGCTGATACCGTCCAACTCGGGTTCATCAAGTCCCCCTGAAATAAATAATTTGTGAAGTCAGAAAGTGACATTTTCTCTTCTCGCACAACTGCATCATTTCTCCACACACTTAATCAGAAAAGGTATTGAACAAAAACAAAGGAAACGTCTTTATTTATCATCCAAAAGTGGCTTTTGCTTATGTAAGATTAAGTCTATCTACATGCTGTTGCATCATCGGCTAATGACCTCACAATGCTTTGGAAACACTGAGAATACTGAACACAATGCCATGACATCACAATGTTGGTGATGTAACAATGCCTTCTTGTCAGGTGCTGAGGATGTCAGGCTGCTAAGACCTCACAGTTAAGATAAGATAAGATAAGATAATCTTTATTGTCCCAAAAGGGAAATTTGTTTTGTATAATTTCCCTTTTCAAGATGGCTTATGGCAGTTTTATGGTCAGAGATTCACTTTATTACTGAAAACTGTGGATGGATGGTTTTTGGATAATATTGATATATTTGATATCAGAAGACATTTGGGTACGGTTTCCTATATAACCCCTACCTGGCCAGAATGGATAGTTGCCTGCGCTCCCCTTCACATCCTGTGTAGCAGGCCCCGGCGGTCGTCTGAGAGAGAGCGAGTTGTTTGCCATCTTACCAGTGTCAGGAATATACTCCTGTAAAGGAAATCTTTTAATGAGATAGTCAGTGATTTTTGACATAAGGATGTCACAATGCAAATTTTGTCTGATAGAGAGGGTTATACTGGCTTCCAGTCTGCAATCTCAGTCTTTTTCACATTTGGTGAAAAATCACCTGTTCTTCTTTCCTTTCTTTCATAACACTAAGACAAATCAATCATGACTAGCCAGACTCTCCATACTCGTAGGACAAATACTTACTCATCTGGCCTCATGATTTCTATTTAAGTGAATGGCAATAACAGTTTACAAGTGCATTGTGTAATTATCACTTCAACTACACAAATGAATAAACATTAATCTCCAACAAAGTTTCATTTTCAAAAATATATAACCGACAGAACCTTCTCTTTCAGATTGACAAGATAAACGGAGACCTCACCTCCTTGTACCCAAGCAGTTGTCCTGTGGTTGGGTTCCTCTCCACCTGTATGGTGGTTTGTACAGGACACACGTCCAGGGACAGCAGTCTCTCCGCTCTCATCTCCCGCGGCCAGTACCTGCAATATAACAGTATGCTTAATATTTCTCGTTGGATTACAGATCTATCAATTTTCGCTCATTTGAAAAGAGATCTACCATATAGATAGATAAGTAAAGTAACAGTATGTAATAGCTGCAATCTATTCATCAGAGGCTAGTTCCCATTATCAACAACCTACAATCAAAGTAATCCTGTTATGGTCTCTGTGGTCTCATCTCTTTGAGCTTGTAGTTGGTATGTTGTAGCAATTTAAACATGATTCATTACAAACTTAATTGTTGATTAAATGTAAAACAATGCCTTAATGACTTAAAGTTATGATGATTCACAAACAAAATAATCTTGTATTGGCCTCTTTGGCCTTAATACTCTTTTAAGAGCAATCATCTGCAACACTGCATCTGCTTCATCAGATACGCTTAGCTCTTTAATTTCCTTGATAGACGTACCCCATCTCAGAATTTGCATCAAGCATATAGGTGACGGCTAATTATTCATGGGTATCAATATCATGTAATTTTTTCAGCCAATGAAATGTCCTCATTGAAAGAGTCTGAAGCAAAATATAAAATCTAACTCAAGGGACCTCTTATGCTAAAGCAAATGCTGGAGTAAGTAATTTCATTGGCTAGTTTCATAAAACATTCTAGCATTGTTACGGTAAAGATCAAAGGCGCCGCCTATTCTTTATTCCGCAATAAAGTATAGTTTTTTAATGACGTCATGAAACAATGACCCATGACATCAACAACAATAACGTAGTCGAGCATTTTCAATTCACTGCCAAATTTGATTAATTTCATCTAAGTTAATTTTGGCTGAAATGTTTTACACGAGTTAAAATCGACATGCTAGAACAGAAATAGAGTAGCCTCAACCAGCATGTTTTTGCAATAAAGTACAGTTTTGCCCCGAACTATTTTTAACGTTGTATAACAGAGCAAAACAATGATGGTTGAGGCTACTCTATTTCTTAAATACTAGACATCTGTCATTACAGATATAAGTTATTGGAGCAGGATGATAGTTCCTTCTGAGGAAAGGCGAAAATATTCCAGAGAGACTGGCTTTCAGTAACAATAACTCAAAACAGTGCTGGACACCCCTTATCATTTTACTGGCCCAATAGACGAAATTGTTTTTACTTCTGTGAGCGCTGGAAGTCATGGACCGGAAGTTTCTCTGGACAAGTGAGGTAGGTCTCAAGTTGGTCCTCAATCCGAGGCAACACTGGAGGAAGTCCATTGGGCAGCTGCAACAGACAGCAAATGGTTTTTAGCACATAGTATACAGTTTTATTGCCTTATGTTCGGTGATATTACAATTTACTGACTTGAAGTAAAGATTCTAAAATGTTACAGCTTGTTACAAAATTTAAAATATTACAGCTTGTTACAAGATTTACAGTATTATTTCATAAAGTATTTGTGGAAAAATTTACTACATACTGTTTTTCTAGGTAAGACACTGTTCCAATCATCTGTTTTAGGAAGAACCTCAGCGCTGCCATCTGAGCCCGTGAAGGCCAGCTCAAAAGCCATTTCCGGTGTCTGCATTTTGGTGTTTCTCTCAAAGAGATGGCTCTAATAAGTGTGAAATTATTACAAATCATGATATGTGTTTGTCACAATACATTCGACGTGTATTTTTACGTTTCAACTGGCTTATTCATTTATGAGCAAATCTTGCAAGGGCTTAATTTTTACAAAAAACAATCGTGATCGATTGAGATACACATCATAATGCACTTTTCAATGTAAATCATTTTACACTTAAAAGTAATTTTAATCTTCTTTAAAACATACAAACTGTTTAAAGTTTGTAAAATTTATAATGCTTGCATTGGATTTAATTATAGTTTCCTCATTTTACAATCTTACAATATTTATAAACATGTTGTGACGTCTAATTTATCATTAGTAACTATGACAATATTCCACAATATTAAACAAACAAGAAACAAGAGCATGAAGTTCGAGAGATTACGAACACGAAATACGTCAGACATTTCAATCTTACACGTCACGAAAATAGGAGACACAACTGTGACACGTGAAAACGAAAGTTGAAATCGTGCAAAAACAGAGAAATGGCTTAATTTCAATCATGACATATGAATTATTTAGTTGCAACCGTAACTTGTAATCAAAATGAAGCATTGAATCTAATGATTACACGAATCTGAACCAATCAGGTTCTAAGATAACAAGTTGAAAAGGAACACATACTCAGCACTTCAGCGGCTTATGGGCGCCGCCATTATAAATTTGCATCTGAATTCGTAACCAAAACGAATTCGAGTACATATCATATTCGTAACTAAAACAGATTCGTAAGCGACACAACAAACGAGTCGCGGTTAGAATTTAAAAAAAACATTTAAACATGAAAGGGCTTTAACGCTTAAATGACTTAAATGACTGACAGGGATTTGTGGTGCTGAAAAAATATTTTAGGTACAAGCATTTCTTCACTGACAACTATTATACTTATTTCTCAGTGAACAAATATTTTACAGAGGACATTTGTTCCCCAGCAATACAATCCCTGTGTACTTAACTATACAATGGTTTCAGTTCTAGTACTTTGAAAATGTAAACTAAACTCTTACAATTCTTTATAATCATAAGAAATATAAGAAATGTATTAATTTTCAACCAAAATTATCAGTAAGAAAATGTTAATATTTTCAATCCATCATGATATTTACTTGGTATACCATATTGAACATAATAAGAACCTCCAAAAAATGTCAAACTCGTGAAATAATTAGCGCCCCCTTCCAGTAACTCACCCTAGTTAATCAATCTCATTGAAATCAGACCGAAACTTGTCCATCAAACCTCGATACACACTGAGGTACGAGGGACAAGTTTTGACCTGATTTCAATGAGATTGCTTACTTGATAATCCTTGGCAGTCTTATCATACAATATCCTTAGTCTTACTTTTAACTTCTTTCTTCCGTTATTCAGGGAGCTTGAATTTCAACTATACCTTTGCATTTCTTTTTATTCCATATTCTCTCAAGTGATATTCTGATCAAGTTTGAATATGTTTAGTTGGCAGATTTTGTTTTACACCCCTTGGGAAGTTATTTCCTTTGTTTTATTTGAAGGTTATATGCCATAACCACCATGTGCGCAGGTTGGTTATCTCATAACTACCATGGTCGGTTATGAGTAAGTACATGAGTTGAGGTTCAACTTGTTTTTTTCTAACAACATTTCAGATATTAAACACCTGTCAGTTATGAGATGTTCAATGCGAACAAACAAATTGACTTGTAAAATTTTGAAATTTCAACAAGCTAGAGATTTAACATTTATAAAGGGCGTAACTGGGATTCGAACCCGGGACCTCTGTATTGTCAAGCAACACCTCTACCTCTTGAGCTAACGAGGATCCATGTCAGCTGAGGTACTTTTTGTTGTGTCATGTGTACACTGATTTCTCCCTGTATATATATATAATAATAGGTAATAGGTTTTGTATATTTTTGATGTAAATGGGCTAGTTTTTAGCTTTAAAATCTAAAGCAGGCGTGTATTGTAAATATTCTATGTGACTCGTTCGGTCAGAAAACATAAAGCCGCAAAGTGTTAAAATATAACGTTTATAAATGCAATATATATGAATAATTTAGTTTAAAGTTATTTTACGAATGTTCCGCGGGAGTGTAAGCCAAATAATGACCTGATTGCCTCGCGTTATGGCAATAAACTCAGCTCGGGCTACGCCCTCGCGAGTTTATTTGCCATAACCGCTCGGCACCAGGTCATTATTTACTACATATTTTGGATCTAGAATATCAAGACATCATTACTTTGTCATACCATCTAAATAAATGCTTCCAGTTTCCTGAGTACCCAGTGTGCCTAATGCATCAAATACAATTTTATAATTCAAATAACCTGTAAAAAATATATAAGGCAGACAAGATTTTCTGGATAACAGCTTTATTTTTATATGTCATTTTGGGGTAAATGCTGACTCCTTCATCAGGTGGGATGTATGTAATATGGCATTGAAAATAGGTGAATTTCACAATAATGAAGTTGTTATCCAGAAAATCTTGTCTTCTGTATCACTTTTAAATGCCATTCAAATACTTGACACAAATATATATGTCAGAATCTCCTGTAAAGCAACATACAGAATTCTTTTAAATTTTGAACAAAAAGTTTTAACAGACACCCAAAAAGGGAAAATTGTCAAGTTCATATATGTCAACAGATAAATCCTTTTTGTAATTTTTCAATAACATTGAATAACTTACATAACATTCAAAATGAGTCCTTCCCCAACATCATCATTTGTGTTTTTTATTTGCATCAAAAGATGTATCTCGTTACTTGTTAGCCTATTATGTGTGACGTCATGATATCGCACCTTCTTACCAAAACTTACAAACTTTTTGAAAATCCTTAAAATTAAATAAATACCATGTTTGAATGAGGTCCCCCCTTGTCCCGATTGCAAATTGCTGGGTCTTAACATGAAGCTCATCATCATTACTACAGAAGGTTGTACTAAACATATAGCACAGGTGTTTTCAGCCCAGTCCTTAGGGGAGTGGTTTAGAGCAGTAGTTAGCATTTTCAGATAAAGAGGTCTGCCAGGGTTTGAATTCCTCCAAGGACTTGACAACTTTGTCTGCAGTAGAGAACTGTTCTACACGCAGTAAGGTTTGGATGCAATGCTAGAACAAATGTCAGCGCAGTACCACCCATGGTTCATTAGTCCAGCCAATGCTCACAGGTTTAACCAAAATGCATTCCCAAAATAGTGTCGCGGGCTTTCTCCCTGTAATAATTATATAGCAGTCGTGATATAAGTGAAATAAGGGGTGTTAATAAAACCAATTTACATCACCGCAACTCAGTGTATTATATCGGCAATTCCTCAGTTCTCTGAACACTTTTTTTGTTCATGTAACCGGTTTAGGAGTTTGGGTCAGCTTTCTCAATATAAAACATGAATAATTATCATTTTTGAAGAAAAAGCGAAACAATGAAGTTTAAGTGGACTAATCAATGTTAAAATCAAATTAAAAGATTCAGTGAGTGAGTTTTCTAGATTATTTCACTTATACTGCGGCTGCTAGTATTATTGCAGGGAGAAAGCCTGCCAACACCATTGTGGCTATGCATTGCGGTGAAACCTGCGACCATCGGCTGGAACTAGCAAATCATGGGTGGTACTGCCCTGAAATTCAGTATAGCATTGCACACAAACCTGACTGCGTATAGAACAGTTCCCTACTGCAGACAAAGTTGCCGAGCCCCTGGCGGGATTAAAAGATTCAGAATGTGATAGTGTTTAAGTAAGCCAACATGGTAGAACATTTTCTTTCTTATTTAGGTGTAATGAATGCATCGCTTACCCCTACCCAAGATGGCACCTGTCAAAGTTGACAAACACAAGGGGGTAACGGTGAATTCAATGTTGCTGAATAAAGAATAAATTTTTCTAAAATGTGACGGCAATTGGACATAAAAGTCAAAGGGTTTATCTTTCTTTCCATTCGTGTGTCGATTGAAGTTAGATGATTTTGTTTTTAATGACTTAGACTTCAAAATCCTTCCCAATCACTTGTCTGGGAGCTGCTACAGATAAAATAGGCTTTGGATCTGTAGCAGAAGGAAGAAATCTAGCAAGCTGGACTAATTCTGCCGGATACAAAATATCTCCTGTTTTCTGTGAAATGGTATGAAAAGATATAACCACAAATTCATGTAGATGGGTAATTTAACATCAGGTTGGTTTAAAGATAGTTTTGATTCATTTCAGAAGACAGTAAAGAATTGAATCATTATTCCATTTAAAATAATAAAATGCAAATTGAAAATATAATTAAAAGAAGAGAGAAACAAAACAGGTAATCAAATATTTTAATTCATCATGTAGCATCAGCTTTGTCAATATACACATAAAGAATCAATGTCCATGTAAATTTCTGAATATGATTAATAAATGTATCAGTATTGACTTGTATATCACAAAATGTACATATATGTTGTCCCATAATGAATCTAATGGTGAAGACTTTCCACGATTTGACAACAGTGTTCTTCCGGCAAAGGTTCCACAGCAGTTTTAGGCTGAACACAAATTCCTGTCTGCTAAATTCTGAAAAGTATTTTGCATACAGTGTCCAAAACCAAATGCAAGATATTGCAACTCTTACACTGTATTTGGTTTAGATTCTTCTGACAGTCATTTCCAATAAACATTAGCCATATTTTTTTCTCATTTCACTCCAGAAGTTTCTCCAACAAGAATACACTATCTCAGGAACACACGTCACTATTCAATCAATGGTGTTTATTAAGTTGATTTCATAATTACATTGTCATACAACTGTCAACCCACATCAACATTGGAAATGAATTGGAAGTCTTGATGGTTGTGGTAAAGGTTTGGGATCGAACCCAATCCTTGCATGCACATTGGCAGTCCTTGCTTCCATTGAATCTGGTGTTGGGCTTTCAAGAGGAGCCGATTTCGGCTCTTTCCTCTGTTCAAGTTCCTTTTTCATTGTATCATACTCTTCCAGATCATTAATCTTAAGCTCTATCCGCGTTGGATTCCTTCTCAGCATCGTGAAAAAAGATTGTTTATGCGCTTTCAAATTATGTACAAAGTTTTGATCATTGTGGAATATAACTTTTTCTTGACGGCTTATTACATAATATATCAATTTGTTAAGCTGATAACGAAGAACATAATGTTTTTGGCATCATACAACATATATTTTCAAAGAAATCAACAACACTTTAAACTTAAAAAAAATAAAATAGGTTAAAGATACCCCTTTGATGTTTAAAGACAAACAGAATATTAATTTTACATTATCATCTGACATTAGTCGTTAGGGAAATTCTTTATTTTCTCTCGCGAGAAAATGTGAACTTCCGGAACAAAATGTCTGCGCCCATGAAACGGCATTGAAACGACAAACTTTCAAAGTTAACTTACATTATAAACATTTATCATTGATTAGTCCCTAAATGATGAAATAAGATATAATACAGTGTCTTCTTACTTTCATTGTGGTTGAATATCATAATGTAAGTACACTTGAAATGGATGAAGAGTTCTCATGTTGTTGTATCATGTTAACATTATAACAAGGAATTTTAGGCTTCAATGTTTTGTTTGGGCACACTCGAGTAACCTGTTTACATAGGTCACCAGCATGTTATGGGTCACGCAGCATGCTAGACGTCTTCCTTCGTCGATGTCTAGGATCCGAAGCCTATTTTATCTGTAGCAGCATCCCGACAAAGTTGATGCGGAAGGAATTTGAAGTCTAAGTCATTGAAACGAAATATCTAACTTCAATCCACACATGGATGGCAAGATAAAGCCTTTGACTATTACAGTGCTGTCTGGTAAAGCTACGCACCTATCGGTATCCCTATTGTACTTGACAGAATTTACATGTCGCATCTGGCGGAGAGTGATTAATTCATTAACTAAGAATATTATCCTCCGGATACTCACCAAACAGTTTTGCCTTTTTAGTCAATAAAAACAAAACATCCAACTACATTCAACACACGGATAGAAAGATAAATCCGTTGACTACTACATCCAACCAGTTTCTTTTTATTTAGTGGCAATGTATACATTTCTATCCCCTATGCAAACACAAGGGGATGGGACTGAATTGGCTGCTGTAGGATGTGACGGCAGTTAGATATGATAGTCAGAGGGTTTAACTTTCCATCCGTGTGTACATTTATGTTAGATGTTTTGTACTTATTGACTAAATTCTTCCAAATCAGATTCTTCGCGAGGCTGCTACAGATGAAATAGGGTTTGGATCCTGGACATTGTAGAAGGAAGATGTCTAGCATGCTGAAATACAAACATACCATAGACCAAATTAATTAATCCTTTTAAACTAAAGAAATTCTCATGTCATTTTTGGTTGTTTTTTTAGATTCAAAATGTCAGATGATGAGATAGATCTTCCTGTTCCTAAACGGACCAAAGTGTTGCATTATGGGAGTCTTGAAGATAAGGAAAGGCAGCGTCTTAGAAATAACGATTCATCTGGTTCCCTTGCAAAAGATGCAATAGCAGCTGGTATTGAGGCTGGAAACATTAATATCACTGGAGGTAAAACTACACTTATTTTTTATTTACAATTTAACTATCAATAAATTAAAGACATTTTTCAGATAATATGAATAGATGTAAAAATACACAAAACACAACTCTTTTCTTTATTATTTTAACTATAAATTCAAATATTTTCAAATTAATTTATTTTTCATCTTTATGTTATGTTAATTGCAAAGATGATGGTTTGTATTTCATAATGTATTCAAGTTATTATCGATGTAATTTTGCAGGATCTCATTTCGATATTGAGGAAGCTGAAGCAGAGAGCCAGGCCGAAGTGTTAGCACAGTTTGAGAAACGCAAACGGGTAATTATATATCGATGAGAGACTGAGTTTTCTCATTTTGAGAAAAATGTTCCCATCACTGCAGTTGGATATCAATTTCTATTCACAGTGAACATTTTCCCCAATACTTTAATGGAGATAAGTGATATCAAACGGAAAAAGAAATATGCTCTATTCATTACGTAAGAGTGATATTTCTTTTTGTTTCAATTCAAAATATTATTACTAATTCACTTACAATTACCAGTGATCTTTGTGTTTTTTTACTTGGTTTGTTTAACGATTGATATAATAAAACGTCCTTTTCGCTCCAGGCACGTCAAATCCAAGTTTCAACAGATGACTCTGAGGTTAAAGCAAATCTTCGGCAACTTGGAGAGCCAATATGTAAGATATTATTTAGACATTCATTTCAATCTATGATGAGTATAAGAACATATGGTCTGAGCTATCTGTTTCTCTTTTTAGGTTAGATAAGAAAAAATAACTTTTTGTAGATGAGACAATTCAATTTTTTTTATCTTTAGGTATAAGTAATTAAATTTCTGAACAGAATTTTTTCAATCATTATCCACTCATCAAAAGATCATATTTTGTAAGCAGGTTCAGTATTTACACGACAGTAATATTTTTCTCTGTAGGTTTGTTTGGAGAAGGGCCAGCAGAAAGACGAGAGAGACTCCGTCAGCTCCTTGCTAAACTGGGAGAAGATGCAGTGAAGAAGAGGAGAGAACAGAAAGAACAGGAGAAGAGAAAAAAAGAAGAGGTATCGTATTGAACCCAATAAGTGCAAGTTACATATGCTCCCTCACTCAAAAGAAAAGGAAAAATTAGCTCCCGCTTCCAAAAATTTACCCTACTTAGTATAATGAGACAGTTTTTTAATGCAAAGATGTTTTGCTTCTTTCCCCTCTCTTCCATTAGTTAGGCAGCCACATATTACATGAACACTACTTTCCTGTCATTACATATTGTGGCAAGCAAAAAAACTAAAAATGCTTATCATAAGAAAATAAATTGATTCTGACATTCATTTAAAGAATGCAAATTGTAATGTTATATATTTGCATCTGGAGTACCAAGACATTTTCGTCATTCTGTTAAATGATTAGTCATATTGATAAATGCCCCCCTGTTTTCAATTTTATATACTTTCATTCAATTTGTTCCTTTATCATCATTTGTTAAGAAAGTTGATCATCACAGATCAATAGTAAGTGATTCACTCACGATTTGGTTACATTTATTTACCATTGAATATTTCATTCAATTTGTGGACAGTTACCTCCCTTTCTTATTTTATTTATTCATAAAAATGTTTAGTCAGAGAATTGCTAAGATTCATGTTAAGCTGTTATAAACGCTGAATAGAGTTATTTAAGAATTATACAATAAATATTAGTATTTATCAATACAGTTTCCTAGCAAAGACAAGATTGTGTCACTAAAACATGAATTAATTTCAGGAAAACATAACATGGTACCACGAAGGATCAGAGAGCTTAAGACAAGCCCGGTTTTGGATAGCACAGTATTCTATACCAAGGTAAGTTTTCAATTCCTATTTGGTTTGATTTCGTTGTGTTGTGTTGTGTTCAAGCATATGGTCTTTAGAGCATTACCGCTGAATCAGCAATTGATATGCCAACTCAAGTTTCAAGTTCACAAGTCAAATGCAAGACAAGAACACACTCTTAAATCATTGTTAAAAAGACATTCATAGCAGTGATTTTTGGTAGCCCATATTTGTTTTAAACAATCACTCAAGCAAATTACCAACTTGACCGTCATATACTTGTTTTAATACCATGAGATGTATATTTCTGTTCGTAATGAAATTTCAAAGGTAAGTAAATTGAATGTTATGATAGCTTACAAGAGCAAGGATGCTGGTTAATATTGGATGATTCAACACAAAAAGATGCTTTGCATCGTCTGATACGGATTGCATGTGTCAACTCAAACTTTGTGTTGTTAAATCAGATGCAGCCTGTAGACCAGTATAATTTACACTGACATCTTCTGTTCCTTGATGGTTCGCTAGATCCAGCCAATGCTCGCAGGTTTCACCGCAATGCATAGCCACTATGGTGTTGCGGGCTTTCTCCCTGCAATAATACTAGCAGCCACGATATAAGTGAAATAATCTTGAAAGCGGCGTTAAACACCAACTCACCTCACCTCTGTTCCTTGACCATAGTGTTATAATAATTAAATGCTAAGTGCAAACAATGTTAATTGGACCGTTGGTAAGGATTATGTTCACTGGTGCCTCCTTTTAAATTCTTTTAACCCTTTCCCTACTGAGAAATCAGACACAAGGACATATACGAGCCTGATTTTAAGTCTCTAGGTGTGAAGGGGTCAACAAAGTACTTTTCTCATCAATAAAACAAACAAAAAAATGATAGTTTTATGAATCAGATGCACATGGTTGACTAAAATTTAAAAGTTAATCTCAAAATCTTTGTGAAAAAAATGCCAAAGAATGGTATGTTTAAAAAATTAATAAATGTGATGAAAGTTCTTCTATTTATATTTTTCTGTGTCACTGGCTATGAAAAATCAGCTGAAGCTACTCTGGACTTTGGTTTCAGGGCTAAAGAGAGAGTGAGGCGAGAACGCGAGTATCAACAAATTCCCATTGCTCAGCGCAATGCTCAGATGCAGGAACTTCAGAAAAGAGTGCGAGTGAGTAGCTCAACCTTTCCACACTCCAAGACAGTAATCACTTGTAATCAATTTAGCTGTAATCATTTGTCACCTGTAATTATTTGTCACCTGTAATCATTTGTCCCCTGTAATAATTTGTCACCTGTTATTATTTGTCATCTGTAATCATTTGTCACCAGTAATCATTTGTCATCTGTATATCATTTGTCACCTGTAATCATTTGTCACCTGTAATCATTTGTCACCTGTTATAATTTGTCATCTGTAATCAGTTGTCACCTGTAACATTTGTCACCTGTAATCATTTGTCACCTGTAATCAGTTATCACCCATAAGCAGTAATCAAGTAAAAAAAATAAAGCTTTTATCAGTAATACCTGTAATCAGTTATTTCCAGTAATCAGCTGTCACCGCCTTCCAATATGCTTTGTATCTCTCAAACTTCTGCCAACATTTGATAGATACCATGTCACATTGCCATGTGTTATGTTTTAGTCTGTGACCAATGACTGCAGTCAGATTGGAGATGACCGACCCCTCTCTCACTGTCAGTTCAGTCCAAACTCTCAGATGTTGGCCGTGTCATCTTGGTAAGTTATTCGTTATGTTTATGCCTGTGTGCTTTTCTTCTTATTTCATCCAACATGACCTCTTTTTCAAATGGGCCATATTTTCCTATTCTAGCAAGAAATCTTTTGGTAAGTTATACATGTTTCTACCCATGTATTTCTTCTCAATTCATTCCATGTAACCAGTTGCGACATATCTCTCATTACTCAAGAAATCCCTTACTGAAAATTTTCAACACAGACAAAGTCCAGATTTGTATTAGATCCAAAATGTTACACTCCTGTCTGGTTAAAAAAATATGTGCATCAAGCACAGTTGAAGGAACTCTAGTCTTCTAGCCAGATATGAAAGCATGCTGAAGGCCTTTAACCTCACTGATTACACAACTATCATTGATTGTAACTAACCAAAATTCTGCAAGTATTTAAATGTCAAAAGACTGGTTGTCTAATTGTTGTCAGTCTACCATAGTGAATGTTGAATTCATTTTCTTCTTATGCTCTATCTCAGAGTTCATGATAGTTTTTTAAACTCGGTCTCTAATTATTATCCTTGCAGGTCTGGTCTCTGCAAGCTGTGGTCTATACCAGATTGTCAACTGATTAGACAACTCAGAGGTGAGTTGGAGAAGCTGTTTTATCACTCCCCGGTTAAATAAATCCCTCTTTTATGAATCTATGATGTCATAAACATTGTTTGTTGACTGACTGAAATGACGGAATAATAGCCAAGTATGATGTCAAAATGTTTGCAGCCTGGTCACAATGGTCAGCCTAGAGATTTTCTTGCAATGTTTGACATTATAATTCAGCGAGTGATAAATAATTTACTGACTCCCAACACTGTTATCACCACTTGCTTGATAACGATGTTAGTTTCTACACCGAAATGTTGCATCTCTTTGCAATGAAGCAGTTTTAAATCCATAAAATTTTGAAATTCTTCATCATCCTAACTTCCAAAATGCCACTCAAAGAAGTTGCCATCGATGGTTTGATGTCAGTGTCTTCTCTTCCTTCCCAGGACATAATAGCCGAGTGGGGTGCATCACTTTCCACCCTGACGCTACCCTAGACATGGACAACGCTGTGTGTTGTCTGGCCTCCTGTGGTCAAGATGGTTCGGTCAAACTCTGGAATCTCATCAGGTTAGTGTTGATGATTTCCCTGTACAATAACTAGGTGCCAGTGTAGAAATATAGGATATTATATCAGTGTCCACGACATACTGTGTTTACGACACAAGTGCCTACTATTAGTAATTCCCAAGCAAGGATAAACTTATATTAAGGCACGAGTCTCATAAACATCATATGTCATGGACACAAATATGATATTCTGTTTATTACTGAAGTCGAGAAACCAAAGAAACTAATCAAAATCAACATCCAAGCATAGGCATATGCGCATTTGGAACACAAGCGAACTGTGACATCAAAGCATTGTTTTTGACGTGATGTCACAATGAAAAAGTGATATTTTGCCCTAGGGTATCGTATCAAAAATATGAACCCCGATATGATTGCCCTCGTAGATGATAGATAAGAATCCTTAATTCAGCTCTCATAAAGTCAGCTATGTTGGACAGTTCTGTCAAACTATGGAAACTCATATGTCAATGTCAACCTTGAAGTAATATGAATAATAAATATAATAATATGGACTAAAAATAGACGAAATCAAGAATTATCAATTGAAATATCTATTATTTTGAAGATAGAGGTTTTTTTCTGCTTTCCACCTCAATCCCTAAGCAAATATCACTGTTTATCTTTAATATATTTCCGTTTTCATTTTCATTCCAGTGACGAACCAATAGCAGACATCGAGGGCCACGCTCCATTCAGAGTGTCACATCTCGCCTACCATCCATCGGGAAGATTCCTCGGAACTTGCTGGTAGGCATCACTCAGATTTATACTAAACTTTTATTCAGCCCTAAAATGCTCATTAT
Source organism: Phorcus lineatus (assembly GCA_921293015.1). NCBI lineage: Eukaryota > Metazoa > Mollusca > Gastropoda > Trochida > Trochidae > Phorcus > Phorcus lineatus. The sequence continues at coordinate 9,712,118 of OV121097.1, read as the reverse complement.
CATGTTTGTGCTGTTTGAGTTCAAAAGGAAGATAACTTTGCTCAAAAATCAATATTTTCCTTCTGAGATCACCTCAAAACATTTTACAAGGGTTAAGTTTGATCCCTTCTCTCTGAGAAACGTTCCCGAGTAATTCTCCTCAGGTTGCCTCTGTTATAAGTAGGACTGGAATATGGAGCTGTCATTTTGTGCAATCTCTAGGTAGTTTCACTATGGTGCATGTGGATTAGTAGCAGTCTCTGATCCTAGCAAATTCTCCCATCAAAGGCTCTTCGACCCATTTCTTACAAACTACGTGATTTACATGTGAACTGCACTTCTTTGTTTCTATAGAGTTAAAAACTTGTAACATGGATACTGCCCTAAATTTTATCATCTAGAACCCCATGCTTACTTCTTTCTTATAAGAAATAAATGCACAGGTGTAATAACTTTTCAACAGTTATGGGAACAGACCAAATGCTAAGTTAAAAACATCACTAATTGCGAAACTATTTTAGAATTAATACAGTTAGGATTCTGTATTTTTTGGCCCAAGCACGGGAGGCGCAACAATATTTAAGATGCAGTCCTATACCTCCACTTGTTTTCCTATGTGTTTGTATGGTACAATCCAATCTTTTGAACCTTCTAGTTTACATAAGCGTAGCCTTTATCCTTTAATGTCACCAAGTACATGAATCCACACTTAACCCCCAATGATAAGTTCCTCCCGATTTTTGACTTACCGGTAAGTGAGGCTTTTAATCGAGGATAACAGGGAAGATGTGAATTAATAAACCTCTGTTTGGTGAGAATATGACCCGGCCTCTGTCATTGTTTCAGTTTTGACAACTCGTGGCGTCTGTGGGACCTCCAGGCCCAGGAGGAGGTGCTCCACCAAGAGGGACACAGCAAACCTGTCTACGATATCGCCTTCCAGAACGACGGGGCGCTCGCCGCTACTGGGTAAGTCGGCATGAGTTATGATAGTGATGATGAAGATAAATGAAACATATATACTGGTAATAAATTAAAAATGAAGAAAACAGTGATGATGATGATTATAATGATTATAATAACGTCAATGATGGTGATGATTACAACATTGGAAGCAAAAGAAGCTTACGATAAGAAGGAGGAAGATTAAGATGACACAAATATTGATAACCAATAATGACATAAATGTCTGAGGTGGGAATGGCAACAACAACTGACAACTTCTTTAATGACAAATGAAAGTGATTGCAATTTTATGATTTTTGTGATAATTTATATATTGAAATATTCTTATAAGAAACTGTCTTTACATTCTGCTTTATGCCCATACAGAGGCCTGGACGCATATGGTCGAGTGTGGGACCTGCGGACTGGCCGATGCGTTATGTTTCTCGAGGGTCATCTCAAGTCTATCCTCTCTGTGGACTTCAGTCCTGATGGGTAAGTTCCAAATAACACAATCTACGTACCATGCCAAAGTATGAGTCCCTAGAGCTCATTCAATATCCCGATATCCATCATGTCATTGCATTCTGTTGCTGATGGCTGGTTATTCATGACTCTGTCCTTAGCCAATGAATCGTTGTTTTGTACGGGGCCTAAAGCAAATAATCTCGTACTCATCAGTTTTGTCAATATTGCTTGAGGCATGTCATTTCATTGGCTGGATGTAGTGAAACATGACATTTCAATGCATTGTGCCAGCTCTTGTGTTCAACCATTTTAAGGGTGTTTTCTAAGACAAACCTCCAAAAATGGGGGTTAGATTCTCCTGAATTCCCCCCCCCCCCCCCCCCCCCCCCCCCCCCCTTCTGGATCTGCAACTGTGTCTGATCATCACATGATGATTTTCATGTTTAATCTTTTCACTAGATAAGATCTATAATTTCAAAAGTGGTAGAGTCATGTCATGAAAGAAGACACATGCGACAAAATGACAATTGATTGAAATCATTTTTTAAAGGTTTCACGTGGCAACAGGGAGTGAGGACAACACAGCCAAGATCTGGGATCTACGTCATCGCAAGTGTACCTACACGATTCCCGCTCACACGAACATTGTCTCAAATGTCAGATTCCAGCGTGAGTGCAAGTCTTCATACATAAAGTTTCGGAGCGAAAAAATAATTCTTGCAAGAAAATAATTCTTGTCTTAATGTTAATGAATACTGTAACTGGGAATAATGAGATGTTACCATAATTATTTACTTACTAGCATTTTAACCAATTTTTTGGTTTATTCAATGTTTGTGAATAATCACTATGTATCAATTTTTTAATGCTTGAAAGAATGAAATGATAAGATATCATTTTCTTCCAAAAGCAAAATGTAATCTTGATATTGGCATGAATCACACGGAAATTATTTATAGTTGTCACTTGTAGCTTAGTTATAAAAGTGTTTGGTTTCAGATTTATCCACTACCATTATCCTGCAAATTGTTCATACTTTTTAAGCTTAATTTCCTCACATTAGCAACTGTTCTGTGTTTCTTACAGCTGATGATGGCAACTACTTGGTGACGGCATCATACGACAACACAGCGAAGGTTAGTCGCAATCTGTCTTCTTCTCAACCTCCGCAGATAATTGTGGTATATGCATGTCCAAACAATAGAATGTTTAGTAGAAGTAGCATACATAAGAACGGCAAGATTTTCTGGAGAACAAGTTCTTTATTGTGAAAATATGACATTTCAGATTGTATATGCTTACTCTTTCACACCATTAGTCAAGGAAAAACATATTCTTTATCTCATATCATTATTTCAGTGATTTCAGTTTAAAAGAATTTAGTGCCCCTAATTATAAAGATTGTATTATAATCTTTTAAGCTTTATTAGCAATGACTTTAGCTTTATTAGTAATGACTTTAGCTTCTAAAATTTTTCTTGTTTTTTTTCTTGGTTCAATTTCTAGTAAAATAAATGACTGAAATACTGCCCAAGCACAAATTGTGAAATGTATTCACTACCAGGTCAAAGTTTTTACTTGATGACCAATTTTATTCGTTAATCAACATTAGTCCAGGTGGAAATGTAAATAAACAAGTTAAGATCGACATTCTAGAAAAGTATGAGAGTAGCTTCCATGTGTTTTGCAATGAAAGTTTTGCTCTAGACTAATATCATTGTAACTCTCTTTTCCAAGATTTGGTCAAGTCAGAACTGGGCGCCACTCAAGACAATGGCCGGCCATGAGGGGAAAGTAATGGGACTGGACATCTCGCCGGACCTCAAATACATCGCTACATCTTCATACGACCGCACCTTCAAACTCTGGGTCTCAGAGATGCCCGGTGGTCTGTAAACTCAGCTGTTTAACAAGGAAACACAATACTCTGAAACACAAGTTGTAAAGTTTGGAGCTCGTATTCATGGATGACAACTTCTTATGTCTTTATGCGCCCATACAATTTAGCTCCTGGTCCCAGGGTTGCAGGGCAGATGTTCACCTCACTGTGGGATTCCAAATGAGGATAACCCTTATTTGAGTGAGAGTTTAAGAGGACCTCTATTCATTATGGCATGAACTGTGTAACGGAGTCAAAATCCCCAGAAACAGTCCATGGAATATTCCTTTTTATTTGTGAGATGGTGAATCCCTTTACGGAAATTATTACAATGGCCAGGTGTCCAATAGCTAGTATTGTTCACTGTCTAATTTAAACCTTGCTGCATTTCGTTAACTGTTCTTAACAGTGCCAGCCCTCTAGCCTACTGTGCCTGATCTTTACAGTCCTTTCAGAAATCCCCTGATGGTTGCTACTTATTTAGGATCTTGTCCTCAAAACATTTGCACAATGCAGCAAGGCTGAGATAAGCCAGTGATGGAGACTGGTGCAAGTTTGCCCTGCAGGGGAAGTTTGCATTGTGACAATTAACTGTTTCTGTGCCACCAGTTAATTTCGAATGAGCAGTAGTGATTTCATCAGTCATTATTCAAGGCACCAAGTATAAGTGTCTATCTTTGTTACAGACATTATGTACATAAGATGTGTTAAGAATATCCTAAGTTAAAGAACCAGTGTTTAAGGGTTGATGAAGGTGAACAGTAAAAATATCATTAACAAGAAAGGATAACTGAATGTCCTGGAGGGGGCGGGATAGCGCAGTGGTTAGCGCGTTCGGCTTCAGATCAGAAGGTCCGTGGTTCGATCCCGCCAGGGGCTCGGCAACTTTGTCTGCAGTAGAGAACTGTTCTACACGCAGTCAGGTTTGGGTGCAATGCTACACTGAAATTCAGCACAGTACCACCCGTGGTTCGCTAGTTCCAGCCGATGCTCGCAGGTTTCACTGCAATGCATAGCCATAATGGTGTTGCGGGCTTTCTCCCTGCAATCATACAAGCAGCTGCGATATAAGTGAAATAATCTTGAAAGCGGCTTTAAACACCAATTCACCTAATGAAAGTAGATTACTAGTACAATCGTTTGTTATAATAATGAAATAAGAAGTCTGAGAACTGGACCTGTATTTTTTAAGCTTTCTTTGTGCTAGGATAGTCGTAAGTACCATGCATTCACATCGGTTTCCGCCTAGCACTCTTAGCACTAAGAGAGTTTCGAAAATCTAGACCCTTGAATCTAATGCTTTGTTAATGCTTATTTAAACCATGTAATAAGCATAGCTACTTTGCTGAATATTGTTGAAAAGAGGTTCGAATATGGATACCATGTTCAAGGAAGTGCTTCTTGAAAACATTACTGAGCTTGTAATCCATATTTTTACAGCATGTGTATTTTAAGAGCTATAATTTTTTAGATATTTTCTAGTTTTCAAATTAAGGTCTAGAGGTGACAGTTACACATGGTTTTCAATTTCCAGTGAGTTTTCAGAGGGGGAGGGGGGAGGGGGGGTTGGTTGCTTGAATAAAGGATGATTCCCATAGCAGGATATGCTCTAGGTCATCACTGGCTCCCAAAGTCCTGTTTCATTTCTTCCTGCCATTGACATATGTATCACTTTTGGACGAAACTAATGTTGTCAATGAAGCTCCTCCCAACTAAATGAAATCATTCGATTCATCGATCATCAACATTTTTTATCATTCATTTGTACATCTGTATGTATAATAAATTTACGGAATATGAACCTTCTTGTTTTTTATACTTGAGTCTTATACAGAAAATGTATATTAATATGTTGAGGAACCAAGAATGCATTTTGGAGGAGTGTAACAATGTAAATAATGTTTTAGGGTGTGATCACTGTGGCCTTTATTAGGGTTTACAGGGTTACCAAATCTGTAAATTAAAAACCTCATTAGTCAAGGTGTGTACACAAGATTTCCAAATTCCGGAGTCCATGATTCTGGAGAAGAAGATGAAATGGAGAAATGTTTATGGAAGGACTTAGAAGTTAAAAAACAAACTAAAGATTTTGTTAACTGAATCTTTATTGTGTTTACATTGAAATAATAAAACAAATTGAGATAACAGAAGCTGTCATTATGGGCATAACAGGATTCCAATCATGATTTGAATTTTTTAAGTTACAGCAATTTCAAGACTCAATTTTAACATTTTGACAATGAGTTGGAAATTTTGATGTCAAATTGAATTTTTTACCCTGACACACAAAGTAAATGATAGATATTTGTACAATGACTAGTATATACTATTATTTTGATTATTTCTCAAAAATAAAATTATTATATATATAATATCATCATAAATGTATACTATATAAAAAGTGGAGGGATTTATCAATCAGCAGTAACACATATATTATTATCAAAATAATATTTGATTTTTTGACAAACATGTGAAGAAAGTAAACTGTTTGATAACAAAAAGCAAGTCACATTTATTAGTGATTTGTTATCCACATATCAATTAAAATAATGCAAAAAAACAACGGTAAATTATTGTTAAAAATAAAATACCTTATTCAAACAATAAGAATCTGAAATTTTTTTCTCGACAAAAATGGAATGTCAAACACAATAAATATATCTTGTATTGTTATAATGCCCAGCTAATTGGCCATACCTGCCGGTCATGTTATATTTTCATAAAAATGTAAAGTAAATGTTGATATCTACATACTGTCACAATAAAAATGTATTTGAAAATAATCAAATGTCATGATAATAAGGTATTGAAGCAAGATTTTGGCAAGTATCTTCACAATTTTTTTTGTAAATGCTAGTCCATTGCTCATGTGCTTCCATAACATTTTTGGAAAATTTAGAGAACAACTAATTTTTTTCCGTACCAATTTTTGATTATAGTAATAAGTTTCATTTGATTTATCTTCAAAGAGACATATAATAACCACATACAGAAACTTCAATGAATATTGACCCTGAAGCACTATTTGGAAATGCTGAAAATAATTGAACTTGTAACAAATGAATTGTCTTTCAATAATAACAATTTGATTAATAATAACAACACTTAATGCTTGACGGACAACATTTAGGTTTTCAATTTGCAAAATTGAATCTACACAATCACAAAAGTTCTTGCAATTTGTCAGGAAAATACTATAAATACAACAATCATTTAATCTTGTCTTGTCAAATATATACTGGCACATTACTGGCTATCACAGAAATTACACATAAATAGTCGTCACAAACTTTTCAAAACGAACCCCTTTTTCTTTGTTTTTTTCTTATTCTTTTCCTCTCTTGTGGTATCTTCAAATAAGAAATTAACCAACCTTCTCAAACTTTGATGGGCATAATATGTAAAGCTCTTAAAGGCACTATACCATGGGGTATTTTTTATTTCATTATTTGATAAATTTTACAAAACCCCTTTTTGCCTTTGAAAATATTTTTGTTTCCAAAAGTAAATCATCCCTTTTCATAATGTAATAATACATAGTCATATCGAGCAAAAACTGCGTGAGGCCATTTTAGTGTTAGTGTGCCTTTAAGTCCTGAGCGAGGTTTTTACAGGCAGTTGTACCAAAAACTGCTTTGATTTACAAGAATATGCCTTCTCTTCTCTCGTTATATTTTCCCTCGTGACCAACTGGATCAGCAGAAAACATTGTATTGACATTTCAAGCTATTTGTTTAACGATTGATTATTTGAAACGCCACGTTATGATTAGGTGAAAACAACAGTCATCTACAGGTCCTAATCCAAATGAAATAGATTTCATGATGGTCTGTTAGTTCGACATCTGACCAGCTGTTTGACCTCTACACATTGACCCTGCCCTCCACAATCTCTTGATAATTCAACGTGGTTGGCTGGACTCGTTTCTTGATGCTCTGTTTCCGTTTCTGGGTTCGAAGCTTCTCCTGTTGTTGTTTGTGGAACTCTCTCAGCCGCAGAATCTCCGCCTTCTCTTTCTCCTGTAGCAGAAAATATGCAAATGATTATTTTCTCAAAATCAAAATATTTAAGAAAATTTTGAATTGATATCCCTCGTCCTGTGCCTTGACCTGAGAGAACATGGCACAAATATCAGGAAAAGCTGGTATATCCTAAAAAAGAAAGACCATAATACCAATTATGCACTGTGTTGGTAATCGCCCATAACTTAATGCATGTATGACAATTCTCCATAGCAGACCCACAGGTCTTGTGCCCATATTTATACTGATTGAAACCTGGTACTCTTAATCTGAACCTAAATCAGACAAACCTTTGAATTTATTCTCAGTGCAGTCCCACTCACTATAAGCTAAATACAATGTTTCATGGTATTAAAGTTAAACATTTGGGGCTTAATCAATTCTGAGAAAAAGGGCGGGTCGGGATTGCTTGGGATAACCATTTTTAACAGGCATTTTATTTTTAAAAGATTCAGAGCAGGGGGAGGGATGATTGAATTCCCTGGAAAAACTGTTAAACATCAATGTTGCAGAGGCTTTTGTTTTGCGATAAAACAAGCAGCCATGATATAAATCAAAAACTTTTTAAAATGGCATGGAAACCCCAGAATCACCTCACCAAAGCACTGGAATTAATGGAATCCATGTTCGATAAGATTGGAGTACTTACTGACTGGTGCCATCTAATGACAAGAGCTCGACGTCCGTCAATCATTGGCTGGGAGTACTTGACCTGTTGCTGTCGGCGCTCGTCAGTCGTAACACTTTGTTCTACCACCAACACGATCTTAGCCCACTGTAATGGATTAGATGGTGACAGTTGTTCAATGATGTCACTGATAAGATATTCTGGTAATATGCACATACAAAGGCTGCATGTTCGAGATAATGCAGGGACGCACGCGACATACACGTTTTCCTTGACCATAAGAATTGTAAAAAACAAACAGCGTAGTCAAGATGAAAGAATAAAAATGTTGGAGGACTTAGATGTACCATTGGTGGAAACTTCACTTACAAAAAGACGAGCCTAATAGACCCTTTGAAAATTTAGTTTAAAAATCAGATTTTGCAGGATGTCTTAGCACTTGCCGAGTCAGGCATGTCGTTAACATTAACTTTAGTTTTAGTTGTAAGAAATCTTTGAAACTCTTTGTCCTAACTATTTCAATTTCAGTTTATCATTTATTCGGATTCTAATGCTGCGTAGTTCTTCTCGAACATATCTTGTCCTTGTACTTCAACTCTTTTGTCCCAAGACATTTTAACATATACCTGTAATTAATTCATCTCACCTGTCTGAACCACTCCTTCTGTGTCTCGCTGATCACCTGGTACGTGTTTCCCATCATCGCGATTAGCATGTTCACCAGCAGCAGCGTCACCATGATCATGTACACCATGAACACAATCTGCACACACGGTAGTGGTAGGGTTAATGTCAGGAAATGATTTTCACAATATTCAATGTTCAGGGTCAAACTTATCATAAACAGTATACGCACAAATGACAAGGGTGGGGTTAATGTCAGGAAATATTTGTCATAATATTCATTATTTGGGGTCAAATTATCATGAAAACTATATGTACAAATGGAAAGGGTGGGGTTAATGTCAGGAAATGTTTTTCACAATAATCAATAATTGGGGTCAGTTTATCATGAACACTAAATAAACAAATGGGTTAATGCCAGGAAATAATTGTCACAATGACACTATTATGGGTCAGTATGATCATGTCTACCATGCACACACAGCATGGGTAGGGTTAATTTAAATTAAAAAAATTCCTAATATTCATCATCGAGGATCCAATTTTTTATGTCCACCATGAAAGCTATCTGCAAACACAGCATTGGTAGGGTTAATGTCAAAATATGATTGTCTCAATATTCATTATCTAAGGTCAACATTATTATATTATGTACACCATCAATGTTAAATACAGACAGGCATTGGTAGGGTAACTGGGTCCCTTACAGGGATCAAGAGTAAATTTAGGGGACATATGATCGAACATAGGATCCCCTCAGTCCTCAGACTACAGTAGAACATCGATGTAACGAATTCCAAGGGACCAACGAATTTAGTTCGCTATATCTGGTGTTCACTATTTGCGTTTGGCCACCATCTTGGATCATCTTGACAGGACTTAAAAATTTGTTCGCTCTATCCGAATTTGTTATATCCGTGTTCTACTGTATATCTATACTTCATCAGCCTAATAGGCTTTTTGTTTAAAGAAGAAGATAAAAACTTTAAAGAGCCACTCCGTGATTTTCATAACATATTATTTACCTTTGATACGAAGCTAAATGTCATATGTGGTGATATAAAATCAAAACATTTTAACTTTCCATTTCCTAAGGACATATATCTGACAAATACTGGTTTTCCATGAAAATCTAAAAACAGCCTTATAAATGCACAGAGGTGCAGATATCACGTCCAATACACATGGATATTAATTATATAACCTAACATACGCTATCAACTCCTAAGTGCCTCCCTAGCTGTTTTAGTTAAGTTTCCAAAATTACGTTTGACCATTTGACGCGCGTCACTGTCCGGTTCTCGATCATAATTGCGACGTTCTACCTTTATATTGTCACTGTAAAAAAATCAATAAGCTTTAAAATGTGTCTTTTTGGTAACAGTCGATACTTCACGATCAAATGACACTATCGATTAAGTTTGGCATATATGACTCCAACAACTCACGGAGTGGCTCTTTAAGCTTGCCGTTGACTTGTATTGTCTACAAATACCCTACAATAGTTTTAAACTAATGAACAACCTACAATATTATATGGGTTGACAATGTTTTCTAATACAACACTGAACAAGTAAAAATAAATATTAATGACACATTTATAAAGATTTTTTTCTTCTTTTTGAATCACAAGTTAATTTAAAATTGATTTAATCTTGATAAGAAACTATCAAGTGATTGACTTTGTTTTACGTTAGGTCCTCAAAGTTACATGGTCTGTCAATTTACTGGACAAGATGGTTAAAGGCCTATAGAGACCATATGCTACTTATTATCAGCAAAACAGGGGAGTTTTTATTGTCATAAAGAAAGATCACATCCAACATTTTCTACATCCACTGACGAATTGACTCGCTCAAAATAATTTGTAAAACAAGTTATTTATTTTTCTGGTCGCCTGAAATTATGAAGTGATCTTAACAAATAGTCTGGATGAACACTAAAAAATTGCTATATTACATCTAATACACCAGTTTCAATCTACAAGACTTACTTTAGCCATGACTGTAAACGGCGAGACAAGTTTATTTTCAAAATCTGCATACAAATCCTCGAAATCTCCGACAGACATGGCAAACATACCCACTACGGCATCTACAGGATGGGCGAACACACTGGATTTGTGGCGGAAGGGGATAAATATTGCTGGAAGGAAATAAAAGCGTTCGTACCAACCAAACGAAACAAACAGTGCAGGGTTAGTTGCCATATTGGGAAATAGATTTCTTAAAATTTTGAAAAAACATTAAAACTTTGAATTTAATAATTTTGAAAATAATTTTAAATTATTTAAATACATATCTGTTGACTAGACCTACTATGCCTGCCTCCTCTAGGCATGCTTATTTCAACCTTATTACCACAGACGAAACTTGAAACAGTGGAGTAAGGGATGCGTAAAATCCCTCTCCAAGGGCGGTAAGTCAGTGGTCTCGTGACGTCACTCCCAGAAGCCTTCACTCTCCTCTCAGTTGCAGAGCAAGACAGTCGTGTATGTTTTCGCTCTCGACTCTGGGTATTTCTAGCGTTATTCTTCGCTGGTTTTTGCTAACCTTACTTTTTATTCAATTAAAGAGTTGTTTCTACGGATTATCTACATGCTCGTCGTTAACAGGTTGTCTTAGACAGTCTGTTTATTGTAGGTTTGAGGGAGGGAGAGGCCTTGTTGACATGTGCTAGGCTGTGCTCTACCAACCTTGAAGCTGCACGCTCTGCACGTGCAACTTGTGTCTCTTGTTTTCTCTCACCTTCTTCGTGTGACTGCTTGGTTCGTACGGCCTTTGGTCGTGTCCTCCGGCAGGTCTTTCGTCGTCTAGTGTCAGGTGGGTCTTCCGACAGCTCGTCGTCTGCTTCGGTTGACTTTCACCGTTCGTCGAACACTAGTAATTCGTTTTCGGAACCTACGATAGTTCGGACCCTACGATAGTTCGGACCCTCCGGTAGTCTAACCCTACGATAGTTCGGACCCTCCGGTAGTCTGACCCTACGATAGTTCGGACCCTCCGGTAGTCTGACCCTACGATAGTTCGGACCCTCCGGTAGTCTGACCCTACGATAGTTCGGACCCTCCGGTAGTCTGGCCCTACGATAGTTCGGACCCTCCGGCTTCGGACCCTTAGGGTTCAGAGCCTCCGGTATTCGGCCTTCCCGATAGCCTCCGTCGTCTAGCCTTGCGTGTTTTCTCACTTAAGCGTCTCGTCGGTTCTACGTGTTGTGAGTTTACGCACTTGGTGTTTTTGGAGTAATAAGCTATCGGAAGGGGTTGCTACTTAGTGTCTGGACTTAGCCGGACACGTGTCTACTTAGGGTACGGCTGTCTCGTGTCAGTGACTCGACTGTCACTCGCCTCGGCTAGCTCACACGCATCAGTGACTCGACTGTCACTCACCTCGGTGAGCGTACACGCGTTGTTGACTCCGGGCTTCACTCGATTGTCTCACTATGTACTCTGCGTTTTGTACACAATGCGGAGGCCGGAAGTCTGCTAACAAGGACCCGCACTTGCTGTGTAGGAAGTGCAAGGATATATGTGAGGAAGGGTTTCGTTGCAACGAGTGTGCCCCTCTCTCGTCTTCAGACTTCAAGGCCTACGTTGCGGCCATTCGCAAGTCCGTGGCCGATAGGGCTTATGTTTTGAAGCGATCAGGTCCGACAGGGGACTCGGGTCGCGATCGAGATTTTTCTCCCATTCGTCACCCTTCTCCGGAGGAGAGGATGGATTTAGTACTCTCTGAGCGTACGGATGAGTTTGACCGGGAGTCTCCGGAATTGTCAGAGTCCGGTAGGGGTTCGAGGGACACTCTCTCACCTCGTGGGTCTTCCCGCTCTCGCTCTAGGGCTCGTCGCTCTCTGTCCCCCCCTTCGTCTCGGGAGGTGGAGAGGTGTATGTCTCCGCTGAGGCTTAAAGTCGTCGAGCCCACCACTTCCAAGAGCAAGAAGAAGAATAAGAGGAAGAAAGCTAAGGTTGACAAGTTTCAACCGGAGGTTCTTCTTGCGTCCGTTAAGGATATGGTATCGTCTCTGTTGGACGCTCGGTTGGGTCCGGTGGGTTTACCCAGCCGTCCCGCCCCCGCTGCTACTGTAGGTCTAGACCCAGAGGAGGACAGAGGGTCACATGACTCGTGTCACACTCCCTTAAGGGCCTCCGGGTCGGCGTCGTCTTCGCGTCCCTCTCACACCCCCACGCGTCGTGTCACGGTGGTGTCACCGAGTCGGGACTCCTCTCCGGACGCGGATGGCCATGATGACCGCTTTGTGGACGTATCTGACCCTCCGTTCATCAGTATAGTGTCGGATGCGGAGGGTACGGGGTCATCGGATGACCCTCCGGTCGTGGACTCAGTCGCCATGCTGACTGAAGTGGCCTCGTTCGCGGAGGTACCACTCAGTCACGTCCGCATCTCGGGACCTCGCTCGTCGGTAGCCAGGAAGGCTTCCTTTACTGATGATGGGGACTCAGCTCCCGCGCGACTCGCTCTTCCTCCTCACAGGCTCCTGCTCGACGCCTCAGAGGATATGGAGCATGTCATCTCGTCCGCTGCACCTAAACGTCTGCTACCACCGTTAGTAGTGTCTGACAAGCGCAGGCGTCAGTTACCACTGCATCCGGCTCCCTTTCAACTCGTCCCGCCTGCTCTCGATCAGGATTCGTCTCGCTTGTTTAACCCCGACGCACCCCATCGACTTACTGATGCGCAGCTCACGCATCTCGACAGAGAGGCTCGCACAGTGTTGGGGTTGGGCAATCACGTGACGTTCACCTGTCAGGCGATGCTCAACTGCGCCAAGCAAGCAAGCATGGAGTCGGGTGACCCGGTGCTCTTCAAAGCTTTTAGCAATGTGGCAGCGGACCTCGCACAGATCATGCTATCGGCCTCGCGTATATCGTCAGGGATTACGGTCCTGCGTAGGGACAACTACTTGCATCGTTCTGGCCTTAACCCCGACCAGAGATCTTTCCTTCGGCAAGCCCCGGCCAACTCTGAATTTCTCTTTGGGGGACGTATCCCCGAGGTACTTAGAGCGCGACAGGAGGCTCAACAACAAGACCTCACGAATCGGCTCGCGGGGAGTCGGAAGCAGACTCCCTCCAAACGTCCGGCGACTAACTACCGTCAGGGTCAGGGTCAGGGGCAAGGTCACGGGCAGGGTCAATCTACCCCAAAGAAAGCCAAGACGGACTTTCGGTGGGGAGGTCGTGGCCGGGGATCCACGGGTCAGCAGTCTCCCAAGTCCCCCCGTCCTGGGGCCGAGGGCCGTACCCCTCAGAAGGGGAAGCGGAGGAAGTGACTCGTGGTCACCCCCTCAGCTTCCGCCGCCGCTCGTTCCGTCGTCGGAGGGTTCGGTGGGGGGTCGGCTTCAGTGTTTCGTCAGCAACTGGGAGCAGTTAGGGTTAGACCCGTTCGTTTGTCGGATACTGCGTCAGGGCTTCCGCATTCCCGTCTCGTCTCCTCCTCCACTTACCTGTGCTCCAAGGGAGCGTCCCTTGTCACGGGACCGGCTCCAACTAACCTTGGAACAGGTGGAGATATTAATCTCCAAGGGGGCAGTGCAGGAGGTCCTGACCCCGCATCTAACTCCGGGGTTTTACTCCCCAGTGTTTGTCATACCGAAAAGGAACTCGAAAAAATGGCGGCTTATTCACGATTTGAAGGTATTCAACCGCTCCTACCTCGTGCGGCCGCCATATTTTCGACTCTTGACTCTTCCATCTGTAATGCGATCTCTGGAGCGCTCCGACTGCATGGTGTCTCTCGATCTCCAGGATGCGTACCTGCACATTCCGATTCACTGTCGGGATCGCAGGTACCTCCGCTTCATTCTGGACGGGAGACATTTTCAGTGGTGCGTTCTCCCCTTCGGGATCTCATCCGCCCCCTGGCTATTCACTCGAGTGACTCAGCCTATCGTCCAATTTCTACACGAATGCGACATTCAGTTTCTGATGTATTTGGACGATGGGCTCGTTCACAACCGTTCTCCCGTCGTTCTCGAGGTACAGCTCAGGTTCACGATAGACCTGTTCCGTCGTCTAGGATGGTTAGTGAACTTAGAGAAGTCGGACCTGGTCCCAGCGACTCGTCGGAAGTTCTTAGGGGCTATCCTAGACACTCAGCTGTTCCGAGGGTTCGTTACGAGGGAACGGATGTCTCGTTACGATCGTTTAATGGATCGCGCTCTCGATGCGTCACTCTCCCTACGTCAGTGGCAGAGAGTGTTGGGGTTGCTGACATCAGCTCAGGACCTGACCCGCAGGGGGAGGTTATTCCTCCGCCCGTTACAGGTGTTCCTGAGCCCCCACATCAGGGAGGCGCGGTGTCGTCACGCCATAGCTCTGACCCCAGATCTGCATCGCTTCCTAGCTTGGTGGCGGGTAGACGAGAGTGTTTTCTCCGGGGTTCCACTCCGGCCTCGTCCCCCATCAGCTCATCTGTTCGTAGACGCCTCCACTCAGGGGTGGGGGGCGCATCTTGGTCACGAACAGGTGGCGGGAATCTGGTCTCAGTCAGAGAAGAACTCGCACATCAACGTCCTCGAGTTGGACGCAGTCCGTCTAGCCATTCAACACTGGCAAGTCCCCCTGCGAGGGCAGTGCCTATTAGTCCACACGGACAGTTCAGCGGCGGCTTGGTCGATAAACAAACAGGGATCCACCAAGGCCGAGTCTCTGCTGCGCGTGTCGCTCCGGCTTTTCGAGCTGGTGGACAATGTGGAACTGGACATTCGAGCAGTCCACATTCCAGGTGCCAAGAACATCTTGGCGGACGCGCTGTCGCGACCCGATGCCCCTCCCCCAACGGAGTGGCAATTGAATCCGGTGGTCTTCAGGGGGTTGTGTCTCCAGTTCGGGACCCCCCTGATAGACCTGTTCGCGACGTGCCTCAATCATCAGCTACCGACTTATGTCTCCCCAGTCCCAGACCCTCGAGCGATGGGCTTAGACGCGCTCTCGTTAGGGTGGGAGGGGATGGACGCTTATGCTTTTCCGCCGCCGGCCATCCTCTCTCAGGTGGTAGCCAAGATAGGGACAACTCGGGTCCTTCGACTTCTTCTGGTAGCCCCCTGGTGGCCAGCCCGACCGTGGTTCGTTCCTCTCCGGCGTCTCTGTCATCAGGAACCTGTTCCGATTCAGACGCGAAGAGATCTGCTCCTCAGCAGGCCGAGCGGAAGGTTACACGAGAACCCTCAGGTGTTCTGCCTTCACGCTTGGCTTGTATTAAGAGAGGGTTAAGGAGCAGTGGTTACTCTAAGTGTGTCGCCAATGCCATAGCTACCGCTCATAGGAAGACCACTAGGAAACTCTATGATTTCCAGTGGCAGGCCTTCGCCTCCTTCTGTGTTCAGAGGGGTTTCGTCCCGGCAGAGGCCTCCGTTCCTCAGGTAGCAGAGTACTTAGTGTACCTGCGCAACACCAGGCATCTTAAGGCGTCCTCAATTAACACCAACATGTCTGCTATCCTCTCTGTTCTTAGGAAGAGGTCGCCAGAGATAGACGTGTCGGTCCTCAAGGGCCTCATTAAGACCTTCCGTTCTGTGGACGGCAGGACTAAGCTTCGTCCACCCGAGTGGGATTTAGCCGTCGTGCTCAGCCATCTTCGCTCCGATAGGTATGAACCGCTCTCTGACGTTCCCCTCCTCCCTCTGACCATCAAGGTCATCTTTCTGGTGGCCATGGCCTCCGCAGCTAGGATTTCAGGCGGACTTTCTACGGTTCGAGGTCAGGGAGGGGGGGTCGGCCTTACTTGGTCTAGCTCCCGACTTCGTCTGCAAGAACCAAGCAGCTGATGAGGCTGGCCGTACGTTCTCTATTCCGGCACTGGGGTCGGATCCGGGAGAGATAGATCTCTCTCTGTGTCCGGTTAGGGCGTTGAGGGTTTACGTGCAGCGTACACGCAGGCTGAGAGATGGCAGGCGTCGTCTGTTCTTGCCTCACTCGCCGAGGAGCACGAAAGAGCTGGACAAGAGGGCGTTGGGTGTATACCTGAGGTCAGCAGTCATCGACGCGTACAAGGCCGCTGACCTGCCACCCCCGTCGCGTTCCAACCCGCATGAGATCCGAGCAGTCTCAGCCACGATGGCTTACCACTGTAACATCGCGGTCTCGGACGTCATGGCGGGGTGTTTTTGGCGTTCTTCGGAGGTCTTCGCCAATCATTACCTACGAGATCTCTCCACAGCAGATCTCGAAGGCATCTCTAGGCTGGGTCCGCAAGTTTTCGCTCAGGCGAAGGTGGTCCCTCCGACCAGACCGAGAAGGGGACAGTCCTTGTAAGGGAGGGTCTCGGGTGTTTTTCGATGCGCTTTGGAATAAACTTCGATACATATCGTTTGTTCTTGGTCTGTTGTTCTTTTTCTATACTTCGCTTTTAACCCCCCTCCCCATAGGGGGCGGGGACAGTGGGTTGATAAGAAGTTGAGTGGCTGGGTTGTCTCTTCGATCCGCTTGGCGGTAGAGATAGTGTCTCCCGGGCTGTACCTTGTCCTCACCACAGGATGGAGGACTCGTAGGTTAGCTTACACTCAGGGCTTGTCGCTGGTCTCGTCTCTCCCATATATCTACTGACCCACCTCCGTGCAGTGGGATTCTAGGCATAGTAGGTCTAGTCAACAGATATGTATTTAAATAATAGTACGTTTTTGATTAAACGTAATTATTTATACTTACCTGTTGACTAGACCTACGCACTAGTCCCGCCCATCCTCCCCGCTTGGTCTGTCTTGCCTTTTATGGGCCTGTTCGGAGAGTGAAGGCTTCTGGGAGTGACGTCACGAGACCACTGACTTACCGCCCTTGGAGAGGGATTTTACGCATCCCTTGCTCCACTGTTTCAAGTTTCGTCTGTGGTAATAAGGTTGAAATAAGCATGCCTAGAGGAGGCAGGCATAGTAGGTCTAGTCAACAGGTAAGTATAAATAATTACGTTTAATCAAAAACGTACTATTTTAAATAAAAGCTTACATTAAATGATGAATGGAAATTATTTTTTCCAATTAAGATTTATCATGATGAGATTATTTCTATCATTTATACCATACAAATTGATACAAAATTCAAATCTGTTACATAGAGTTTATCATAAATGCATTGAAAGATTGTCATAAACATTGAAGCAAACAAATATTTTGAACATTCATTTCTATTGTCAAAATTGATATCAATGAAATAAACAAATGATTATTTTTTTTACTCTTGTATCAATTGTAAAAACAAAGGCGTGGGATTAATATTTGTTGAATGTGTCATCTGAGGCAGGGTCGTGCTGTGCAGTGAGCTGAAAACAAGGGGGATAACTCTAACATACAAAACTAATTGAGGAAAGTGCTAGTAAAATTTATGTAAATTCTATATCTAGTTCCTAAAGTCGATAAATTTAGTCAAGGATAAACAATGGAATCTAATATTACAACATTAATTTATTTGGACATTTGCAATTTAATATTAGAAAAAGAAATAAGTAATTAAAGTCATTTTCCAGTTTAACAAACTGTGCAAATGCATGTTATTCTGTCTTCTTGTAAAAAATTAAATGACTACAAAATGAAATCACTCAGGCGAAAATTTTGGAATTTAGGTGCAAAACAAAGGTAGTGGGAATTTACTTTCAATGTGCAACAACACAAATTTGAAATGGCCGCCTACTTTTCCCAAAGTTGGGTATTTTGTATCCACGAACGAATCATAAAAGTCAGCAAACTGGCCGAGGGACATTACAAACATGCCCATGATAGCCTCGCCGGGATGGTTGAATAAACTTGAATTTATGTCCCGGAAAATGATGTACATGGCTGGAAGACAATGATGATTTCAGATATAAAAAATTGATAAGAGAGAAGGAAAAAAAAGCTGTGAGTGAGTACATGTAAACAGTGTTTGAAAAAGCTGCCTTCCGACCAGCTACTTGTTGGTTAATTTCAGATGGGGATTCGCAGCTGGAGAAGTGGCTTTAATGATTTTGAAGTTTCTACACATTGCAGGCTTGTAAAACGTTAGAAAGGCTGGTTGATTTTCAAACCCTTGAGAGATTTTTATGATAGATTGAATGGCAACGGTACAAGAGAAATTAATTATACACTTCTTGTAAGTTATTGTCTATGCCATAATTAAGAATGATTGAATGAAGAAAGAAGTACATGGATAGAGAAATTTCAGGACAGAGATTTGTAGGACTCAAAATATTCAGTAAAAGAGATAAGATAAGATTATAAAGACGTTATTATCCAAAATTGTGGTTACATCGTAATATTAGCAAAAAATATTAGAGATATTAAAAGAGTAGTTAGAAACCGTCAAACACTCCTTTAGCAAAGTACTATTGGTATAGTAGAAAATGTGATTCCAAATAGATCACTTTCTAAAAGACATATAATGAGAGCACTGGTTAAGCAGTTAAAAGATAGAAATTACCTTGTGAGAAGCCGATGAGAAACACGCTGTAGATGATGAAAAATCGAAGCAGGTCCCCCTTTATCATCTTGTAAATCATCACCACAAATGGACCGACGATCCGGAATCCTCTGAAATAAAAAATCAAATCAGTAATTTGTTGAACTTGTACTCTCTCTTTCGGGCCAAAAGCATCATATCGCTCGCTATCAAACCAGCCAATGAGAGAACTCGCATCCAGCAACAACGGCACAACCTAGATGGAAAAATCCGCTAGTAGCTACAAGCTCCTTGGATAACGAGATTTCATTGGCTGAAGAAATAAAAGGGGAGCAGGCCGCAATTGATTTGGCCCGAAAGAAATCAGGGTATTTGCAAGGAGCTGAGTGGATTAAAAAACGCTGATGTAGCAGGATGACTCATGCACAATGATATCAGTAAAGAGTAAAACTTTCTAATAAAAAGGATACGCACCTGAGAAAAAAGAGGAAGTAGGGGGCGGTGCACAGAATAGCCAGAACAGCCATGACATCCTCATACTGGTGGAAGCAGAATGCTCGGCCTGGCAGCATCAGCACCACGATTATACAGGACAGCAGGAATAGGGCCTTGGCTGGGGCTCCTCTCTGGCAATGATAAAATCATAATACATAATTATCACCGTAACTTCACATAGCTACATGTGATAACAGTATATTTAAAGGCTGAATACAGTTATACAGTGTTTTGAAAGAATGTAGGGGCTGTTTGAGTTTTGTAAATATCATATTTCCTGAGGCGCAGCCGAGTTAGAGGCATCATTTACAAGGGTCTCACAGTTCTGGGTGTAATATATGCATAAGGTACATCATATACAAGGGTCTTGAAATATATGCATAGTGACCAATCAGGTTTTAACAAGTTTTATTGAGGATAATAAGTGCTTTAAGACTCCTAAAGAAGTTATCTGAAGCTTGATAATGTACATTTTGTAAACTCTGTGGACTCCTGCATAGTCTTCCAAAAAGTTAGCTCTTGACAAGGATACGGCAGTAATTTAGTGTTCTTAAGCGTCTGCGAACATCCCAGGAAATTCTCTACAACTGAACGCATGGTAGTTTTGGATCCAAAGGGAGGGTTTTGGGGGTTTGAAAACTCAACCTCTTCAGTTTTTTAAAATCTTTTTGGGATAAGCCTGACCGTGTGTTATCCCCCTTAAAAACTTATAAACTGCATTTAATGGAGAGTGAACGTACGAGAGTAGTAAAGAAGATGCGGAACCCCTGGTGGTAGATCTCCTTCATAGCGAGGAAAACGTAGATCATTCCCCCCAGCAGAACTAGTGACTCCAGAATCAAGCGCACCTGGAAGTCAAAATGTCAGTTATATTATCTTTGAATTTCATATTTTGCATCGCCGCTAATGGCTGAAATATTGCCTAGCGGCATTAAACAATAACTCACTCACTCACTCATATTTTGCATTTTATAATTTAGGTGTAACAGACTTGAAATTTAATGTAATCAAAGTGAATATGTATTCTTACTCATTTAAGGCTTTTAAAGGTAATCTGGATTTTCACAGAATATTATATTTAGCTCGAACAGCCTAGTAATTAACATAACTAGGTGGAATTGATTTCTAAATGATTGGGCTGGTAGTGCCTGTACTTTTTAAGATCATCAAAACAGAAAACTAAATTTGAAGTTCTATCACAATTTAGAGAGTGTATTGTCTTGAAAAATCACATGTGTTAAAAATATCAGGTATTCTGATCATAACCTACTATGTCGTCCGTCCTATATGGTTGGAGGAGGAAACAGGGGTTGATGGTTCGGTTGACCGTGCTTGGATTACAACCGTTAAGCTCAGCAATGGCAGCAGTGGAATTGGCATAGGCACACAGATCTTTGCCGGGTCGGAGAAACAACGCAACAACAAATGTCAGAAAATACAAACTGAAGATGACGAATCGTCGGTAAAATCTGAAACATAAATGAGACATTTTTTTATCAAGATTGGTGGGCATTGTCTTTTACACAGCTCAAAACTATCAGATAAAGTTCAGCAATATTGAGCATGGCATAGCACTGGAAAGGTGACCCAAATCTCTTCAGGTGAACAGAAAGCTTAATTAGTTGATTTCTGCCAAACACTAAGATACGTAATGTAAGTTTTTATTAAATAAATTTATCAAACAGTAATATTTCTTTCATGGTTTGGAAGTAAAATTTGCCCACAACTATCAACTGAAGTTCAGCAATATCAAGCATGGCTTAGCACTGGAAGGGTAACCCAATTCATTTCAGGTAAACAGAAGGCTTTATACGTTGATTTTCAGCCAAACATTTAGATATGTGATGTAAGTTTTTATTAAATATATCTATCAAACGGTAATATTTCTTTCAAGGTTTGGAAGTAAAATTTGTTGTATGCAAAGGGTAAGTGAAGATCTTAAGATCCCAAAAAACTTTCAAGTGAAGAGGATGTTTCACAGACTGACCTGTATCTGGCGAATGTTTTCCACTTCTCCTTCAGTAGACTGACCACTAGACCGTCCATCATGTCCAGATGTCCTTCCTCCTCCTGACAGACAGAATAAAAACAGGACAAATTTGTATTAGTGAGCCGTCGCATGAATTGCATGAATGTTTTGAACTTTTACCATCTGGTCGTCGGTATAATATGCCGACGTGTAAACGTTATAAAATGTCATTTGTGCCCTTGTCTATTTCGATCCTTAATCATCGTTAATTGTTCGCTATCACACTATTGGTTCACTTGTAAATATTTGTATATTTCTTTTGTATATATATGTATATATGTTTTGTATTTATTTATCTATAATATTGTGTATATACTTTTGAATTTCATGCTCACTTAAATGTAACACAAATTCCATAACGGGCAATAAAGAATTATCTTATCTTATCTTATCTTACTCATCTGGAGAAAATATCTTATCGATAAACAATGAAAATTCAATATCACAGTGTTGGTTTTTCTGTCACTACTTCACTGCTTAAAAGTTTGGCTGTAAATTCATATCAAGGGGGAAGCCGCAGCGATATACATCATGCTAAAAGATAAAATATACTACATGCCTTGCTGCTGAAGGCTGACAAAGATTATAGTTTTCAGAATGAAGAATCTCCAGGAAAATACCCCCCATCCCCTATCAAAGCAAAAATCCTCTATCTATTGCCCCTCAGCATTCCATTAAAAAACTGCCAGTTAGTGAAAATTCTGCATTGACTCAACACCAATAATACCGAAGGATCGGAATGATGTTGTTATTTTTAGGCGCTAGATATAAGAGCAATGATTAATTACAAAGGTGCAATAGACAGTGGCAAAGGAGAAATATCAGCAATATAGGAGACATAGTTTGTTGCTATGTAATAAGTTTACTTACATTAATTTGTTTCATTCCTGACATATACAATATTAGCAACACAAGAGGCTTGATTTGAAGCTACATAATTTGTTAATTTGTTGCATTATTGACACATACCCCGTAGACAATGAGGTTGAGCGCAGAGTCCTTATTGATCTCCCCTGTAGCGGAGATGGTGTCGATGTCGGGGAGCGGGTACCCGGCACATGTCACATTCCCGTACAACCAGAACACCTCGCGCTCGATCTCAAGAATGTGTTCGTACATCTAAGAAAAAATTAGATGAACTTGAGTTTTATTCTTGTGTACTTATATTCAACAAATGCATATTAAACCCAATAATATCAAAATATTGATCTTATACTATACTACACCGGTCTCAAGTAATTCTCTTCTATATCAATATTTTTCTATCTTATCATTTATTAATAAAACTTCATATACTTCATTTTTGTTAGCATTAGCATTTTCACAATAGAAGATAAAAAGATTGTCTCATAGACAGTCATTAAAGATTACTGTGACCCTACATTTCCGGAAACTCACTTATCTGTATGAGTGTGTTTCAAATCCTCTCCCTGCGTATCGATACAAATTGTCTCTCAGATAACAAAATTAAACCACATGACCGCTATCCGTTTGATATTTATGTGTAACCAAATCATGTGGGTAAGAGAGGTCTGACTGTTTGTTTACATCATGAAATGAAGATAGAAAAAGGACAATATTTTACATCTCTGTTGACACAAAAACATTTCCGATTTATGCATTTCATAAAATATAACCTTACATCTTTTCGGGACAGTTTTGCTGCCAGAGTAAGGGGAGTTAACCCTTGTCTGTTCTTGATGTCCAGTTTGGCGCCAAGTCCGTGTAGAAGGTCAAACATCTCCTGAAATATCAGAAAAATAATTTGACAAAAAGAACTATATTGTAACACTATGATAATCTAAAAAACATAAGGTTAACATTTATAGAAAAATATAGAATCTATTACTATATTATCAAAATCATAAGATTAAAAAAAAATGTTTAAGTCATTAGTACTTTGTTATGCAATTATGATAATGGCCAGATCATATTTTATGAATGCTTCACTATTTTATTCTGTTTTGCATGTAATGTACAATTGATGAGTAAAAATAAGACCCCAATAATCAATCTAGGAAAGTTCATAGGTCTTTATTACTGAATGAAAACATGTTTTTTTCAGATTGAGTATGCACATAGGACACACTAATTTCGAGTGAAATAGTTATTCAGGCATCTCACGTGATTTAAGTGCCCTCGTGTGGTGAGAAAGTGACAAGAAAAATTTGTATCAAAATTGTATTAAACTGTGGTGAGAGTATTTGTGACAAAAGTATTTTATTCTTATGTCAGATCAATCAAATATATTTTACTGGTGACACACATTCAACATCAATGTTGGAACACAAACAAGACATTCCGTGGTTATACTCCCTGGAGAGTAATTTGTTCAATCAAAATTTTACTTAAACTATGGTGAGAATTTTGTGACAAAACATAATCTATGTTCATGTCAGACCTACCAAATACATTTTACTGGTGACTCACACTCAACATCCAAATTAGAACACATTTAACACGACAAAACATGCATTTAGTTTTACTCCCCAAGGATTTAATGTTTATCAATGAAAGCAATGATATAGAGATTTTGAGTTACAATTTAACTGAGATACCATTATCCCACTTGATTATAAACACATATTTCAAGACATCATTATGCAATGGAACATAGAATATTAGCTATGGGGTATCAGAGAAACAATTTTCTTACCCAAACTTCACAAATATGCCAGGTATTAAAGTTTTCAAAATGGTCATGGGAATTTTTTTTCTAAATATAACTGGAAATTTGATTGGCTGACAGAACTACTGTCCATTCAGTTGCTCAGTGAGTCTAACAAACACGTGTCAATTTACCTTCAAACGAACATTGCTTTGCTTTTGGTATGAAATAACATGAAACCTTAACTGTTTAACTATTTCGCTCATATGAGATTGTCTTGCTGAATATATGATCCATAAATACATTCCGAATTGCTGGGACTAAATTTGACAGTGCAATATGACAGAATCGTTGTTTGTTGCGCATGAATACAATGATGAGGCAATTCGCCTCGATCCACAAATATATTTTTCATGGGTACCGTAAATATTCTTAACTTCGACTTGGGTAAGTAAACAATAACCAGCTCAATCACATTCAAATGGAAAGATAGCAGCGATCATGTTTAGCTACCTGAACTTACGTCAGAACATGCGACTAAAGGGGCTGCTTTTAGACCATGTGGAGAGGAAACCCTGCATGGAACAAGTAGAGGATATATTTTTAAACTCTTATTCGCACAGTTGCTTTTAAGCAGACTTGTGAATTCGAATCATCCTATGACAGAAAACTTTCATTTAACTGCAACATTTCTTATAGTATATGAACAACGAATATCTCAATATGAATTATTTGTTAAATTGACTACTTGAATAAAACTATGGCAGATTTTTCTAGACATTTGTGGACATGCACTAACTTAGATCAACATATCTCAACATTCACATCTCAACATGCTCCACAAAATGCATTGCCATTCTCGTCATTTCATTCCAAAAATTTAATTTTACATACTTACCAACTTTCAAAGTAAACTACAATGATTATTTCAATCTGTTGAAAATTTAAAGAAACATTATCCTAAAGATAAGCTTAAAATGACTTCACATTTGAAAAGCGTTAAAATATTATAAGGTATCCATTCCTCAACGTCTCTACTTGACGTAAAACTAGGTGCAAATATTATCAAATAGAAAGCTATCTATTTATTGCAAAGTGCTTACAAAATTTACTTAAGACTAAACCTCTGTTGATAAATTCTGTTTGTCTCTTATCCTGGCTGTCCTTGTAAAGTGATAAAAATATTATCTTGAATCAACTTCATATTTTTCATTTGTTTTTCGTCTTTAACTGATTGGGACAATATTTTATTATCTAAAAGGGCAATCATATGCATAAGGGTTCATATTTTTCATCAATGCACTAGAGCAAAATATCACTTTTCCACTGTGACTAAACATCATAAGCAATGCTTTGACATTACAGTTCAACTATAACGTTGCTTTCCAAATGTGTTGACTGTATGTGATCCAGTCTGATTAAAATCGACGGTGTTCCAAGGAATAAAAGTTTCAAAATATTGACTCTACCGAGATTCGAACTCTTTCTGTCTAGGATATCCTCTCCTTAATGGTCTGACCGCAGCCTACTGTAGCGCACGTTCTTACGTAAACTCAGCTAACCAATCACAATGCGTGCGCCAAAAGCATCAGGTATCAGTAGCTAGGGGCAAGTAACTCCCATTTACCATTCGTTAACCTTGATCGCTGCTATCCTTATTTCAAATGCGACGATGTGATTGGTTAGCTTATGACTAGGTTTTGTCCGTGCTAAACTGGTGTCAGCATGTGCGAGCAGTGAGGCTGCCTTCAGACCATTGTGGAGAGGAAAGCCCCCCCTGCTAGAGTCATTTAAAAAAACTTATATTCCTTGGATTTTAATCAGACTGTATGTGATCTGCATATGCTGGATGTTGACTTTAATAATTTTATTTTATTTTGCCAATTTGGTAATAAACAGAATATCATTTTCATGCTCAATGTAACTCTCACTCGGGAAATACTTATATTTAGGCACTCGTGTCGTAAACATAGTATGCCACGAACACTCATAATATCCTCTATATATACTGATGTGTTAAAACTAAATTTCAAGGGTTAAAGCTTACGATATGATTATTAGATAAATATGATGGTCATGCAGGATGAGTGGGGTCAAGGGTCGAGGTCAGGGTCAAGGTGGGTTCAAGGTGATTATTGTGTATATCAAGCAGATACAAACCTTTATTTCCGTATGTTCATCCTTCAGTGGTATAAAATGGAATATTCAGTGGAAAATGTTACAGGGTATAACAGTGATTGTATAGTTCAATGATGAAAGATATGACAAGGAAATATAACATGTATAATTGTCCCAGATTGTAGCGTTAGAATATGAAACATCTAGTTGCAAAATAAAATATAGATAAATATAAGCTTAGTAGATGTTAAAATAAATGTTGAAAAATAAATAATGATCCATTGGAAACTTTATCTTTTATAACTGAAAATTAGTATTTTAATTCTGAAAACAGTTAAGTGAGATTTTTGTTTAAAATTGACATACATTTTTCTTTTGTTAAATGAAAAATACTGTTCAAATATTGATTAATATATAATACAGCATCCCTCAGATCAATTATTCAATCAATTATCAAATAACCATCTCATACAAAGTTTGCAGTGCATTAATGAAAAGATATTGTCATTCGTGAAATAACAAAAGCAAAAAAAAATATGTTTTTTTTTTTTTTAAAATAGTCACCAAGGCCAGGACATAAATCGAAAGCATCAGATTAAAAAGGAAGCATCTAAAAACTGTAAGTTTTGAAAATCCAGAAATTGATCGGAAATTTATTATAAATAAATGACCAATGAAATAAAAGATTTACCTTTTTATCGTGGATGACCAACATGTGCAGGACAGTGTTCCCGTTGTTATCCTGGCAATTTGGGTCCGCCCCTTTAGCGATCAGCAGTCGGACACATTCTTCTTGACCGAGGGTCGCAGCAAAACTGAGGGGGTACTCTCCGAGGTAAAGATGGCTGCATGAAATATTTATCATAATAAATCTGATATTTTTCACATGATTTTGAACCTAGAGACTTAAAGTGACACAGAGTATGTTTTAGGATTTTATGTTCCTTTGATAAGAGCAATATGTCCCCAATTTAGTTCAAATCGCCTAACTCGCGCCTTTATCTCCCAAATTTCAAAATTTTGCTTTTTTTTATGTTTTTAATGATAAATATTAAACTGCCATGTAAATGTCAGGACGTTGAAATTCTGCGTACATTTTACATATATATTAGTTAAAAGTCCTAATTAATACTACCAATCCTTACTTACATTTGTGTCTGCTGTAAATAAGTTTCCAAAATTAGTTTGAGTCATTGACGCGCGTCATTGTCCGCTTCTCAACCACAAATCAAGATCTTAACCTGTTTTTTTGTCACTATACTGAACTATTAAGCACCAAGATGCTAAATTTTGGAAACAACCACCACTTCTCGATAAGATAACACTATTTATGAAGTAAAACATATTTGACTCCAACAACATACTCTGTGGCCCTTTAATATTTTTATCAAATCATTTATAGAATATATGACTTTGCTATTCATCCTCTAACTTATTTTGAACTCCTAAGAAATTTCAGCTTCCAACTTACACAATCATAATTTCTCCAGGGCTTGTCAGAATATAGACAGCAGAGTTATGTAATCATTGACGGGAATACTTTTGATTTTTTTAAAAATGGAACCTCATGTTTTCTTCGTTTTTCATGCTTCTATTGAACAAGAAATAACAAGAGGCTTTTAAGACGCATCATTCCATGTATCAAGTTTTCTTTAAAACTGCAACTAACCCTCTCAACCTAAAAGTTTTTTGTCAAGGAGTCCTTTTGGTCTTTAAAATAAATTATGAGCAGGAGAATTTAATGCATTGATTAATGATAGCACAATTAACAACTTTTTAATTTGGAACTAGAACAGGGTGTTGGTCCACATATGAAGGAGTAAGCGTGTAATCAGAAATATCATGTGAATTCTGAATTCTTGCTTTTCTTTTCAAATTTCTAAATATCCTCCAAAGACCTAGCTAATAGATAAAAAAGAAGAATAAAAATAATCCGAAAGAACTACCACTGAATACTGACCCATTATCAATGTTGGGACAAAAAGACATTTTCTCAACCATGTATATTGTGTATAAACTAAAAAGGTTAAAAATATTTTTCCACCAGTCATAAATGCATAATCCTATATTTCAAAATGTCATGTATGTTCAAAATAAAACATTAATCGAGAAAATCTTGCCTTTTGTAATGTTTCTGACTTTAAAATGTCCTAAAAAATTATTAAAAAGTTTTATCATTTTCTCACCCCTCGTAACATGTCTTCTCACACACTTCCACCCACTCATGGTCAAGGCTGTCTGTCCGTGAGTCCTTCTGGTCATCTGGACAGAAGAAGTTGCCGCAGCATCGGCCATGGTAATCCGCCCCAAGGTCCAGCAGGAACTTGACCATTGCCGGGTCTTCATTGGCAATGGCGATGTGAAGGCAATTTTCTCCTGTTGAATGCAGCGGACATTTTGTTCATTGATTTTAGAATATAATCTGGAGGATATTTCTTTCTTGACAAATACCATGTTTATCTCATTGACTTAAATCTTTTTTGAATAAAAATATGTTTAAATGAATTCAAATCTTGATTATGAAGTAAATAGAGAAATTCTAAAAATGGATTCTACCGAATGCACTATGTTTAGATAAACATGTAATTGTTTCGTAAGATATAATATTCCATCTCATACATCAAAGATTTCTCCAGAGCTTGTCAGAATATAGACAGCAGAGTTTAGTATTCATTGATGGAATTGACATTTAAGTTAAACATACACATAGAATAATGATTCATTCCACTTATCATTAGGAACAAAGGAGAGGAAAATAAGATGAAGCATACATAAAATATCTAAAGAACAGAATTCTGAATTGGTCGTAAAATGTTTACAGTTCTAGATATTGTACATATTTTTATTTTTATGATTATGTCATCAATAATGTTATTACCATATTTCTACAAAAACTTACTTTTTAGGATTATCTATATTTATGCCTTGGATTTTTTGAAACAAAGAATTCTGTTACCTCTAATGTTGTGCTGTTACCATATTTCTACAAAAAACATATTCATTATCCATATTCATACCTTGTATTATGAAAACAAAGAATCCAGTTTCCTCTCATACATAAAAGCATTCTCCAGAGCTTGTCAGAATATAGACAGCAGAGTTTTGTAATCATCAAGGAAGCTCAAAATTCTGTTTTTAAAGTTTACCCTTAAACGTACTGTAGTACCTTTTCATAGACAAATCAAATAAATAAAAAATATTAACCAATTTCAAATCTAACAATCTTTTAAAATCAATACAAGAATTTCTAAAAAGACTTGACAAAGTTTGCTTAAGTCACTCAAGTCTATTTTTCTAGCTCGAAAGATTACAGGGTGTTCATACTAAAATGGCAACATGAAGTTTTTGCTTGATATGCAACATCTTATTGTAAGACTACTGCTGCATACTCAGATATTTCACGCTATGTAGAAAATATGTTTTTCATTACTAGTAATGATAAAGGGCAAAAGTTTAAACAAATAAAACATTTAAAAAACATGTAACAATGCCTTCAAAGATTTCACTATTACTTCTTTAAAACAACTATCTTGCTAGAAGGTAAGATTTATGAAAGAAAAAGGTATATTGATTGATTTTTCTATTGAGTTTGAAGCAATTTATGTTTAAATAGTTGAATTTTAAGTAAGTTGAATGTCTTACCCTAAGAAATAACTCTTAGAAAGAAACATTTGGATGAAAACTATTTTTGATTCAAATACATCATATGATCATAAAGTTTAACATTTGTAAGAGATGGTTTTTTTCACCCAAATCAAGTCATGAAAGAGAAAAATGTTTTCACAAGGGTATTAGTTAAGTGTTTCATTTTTCCGGCGTCATTATCAGTAATCAAGTGGCAAGCCAATCACCAACCAATAGCCAATCAATAAAACATCATCGTCACAGTTTTATGATCCCAACACCATTGATCAACACCATGACTGATATCCAAAATTGAAGATAAAAAAAATGTCAGTTTAAAAAACATTAATTTTTCTCTCGATAGGATGAATTTTTAAATTTTGATAAATTGGTTAAATAGAATGTTCCTCCTCTCATACAATTAAAGAAATATTCTCCAGAGCTTGTCAGAATATAAACAGCAGAGTCTTGTAATCACTGAGGAATGGAAAATCTATTTGATATATCAATCAATCATTGAATTTGTACTAAGAAACGTCTTGCTGATTTAATAAAGGTTAAGTTATTATTTAAAGAAATGTATTAGATCTGGTGTATTGTAATGTACTTATGTAACATTTTGGATTATTTGATGAGAAAGGACTAAAATGGCTGCATTATATTTTCACTTGATTGATTATACCATATACTATAACTATCTCTATTATTTCTGAATAAGTGAAATATTACCACATGAAGAAAATTTGTTTGCATTAGCTAATACTTAATTGGAAATTTTTTTAACAAGAAATCAAAAAACATGCTACTGTGCATTCAAGGTCAAACTAAAAAATACAGAAGAAAAAATATATCTTACATATCTTGAAAATCAAATTTCTCTTAGATAATACAAATACCATTATATATTTAGGTTAAAATTACATAAAACTTATTATCGTTTCCTCTCATACAAAAGAAATATTCTCCAGAGCTTGTCAGAATATAGACAGCAGAGTCTTGTAATCATTGAGGAGAGGAAAATCTATTTGATATATCATTAAATCATTTAATTTATATTAGGAAATGTCTTGCTAATTGAAAAAGGGTAACTAATGTGGAAATAAGAAATGTATTTGTTCTGGTGTTTTGTATAGTGAATAAGTATGTAACATTATTGATTATTTGATGAGAAATACAAATATACTTGTGTAATATAAAATGTTCAGACCAAAATGGCCGTAATAAATCTTTGCTTGATACATAACACTTTATTCTAATGCTACTCTTAATAGCACTGAATAAATGAAAAATTACCCCCTGAAGAAAACTAATTTTGCATTAGCTAGTTTTTGATTGGCAAAATTTAATCAAGTAAACAAATAAACATGCTACTGTTAAACTTCAATCTAGAGAAAATAGAAGAGGAAAGAGATCTTTACATATCTTGAAAATCAAATTTCTCTTAAATAATACAAATACCTTTATTATTTAGGTTAAATATCAAACTTAAACTTATTATCCTTTCCTCTCATACAAAATATATATTCTCCAGAGCTTGTCAGAATATAGACAGCAGAGTTTTGTAATCATTGAGGAAAGGAAGTAAATTTGATACTTCATACTGCAATTTTCAAAATAAACAAAAAACATAGGCATAAGTTTAACGAGGTTTCTCAAATGACATTGGGGAAAAATAATTGACATTGTTTATGATAGTTTTGATTTGTGACAGGTAGTTACTGTTATTATAATTAAACCAAGACTACAGGAAATATTTTTTTTTCGTAACTGACAATTTTTATTTACAGAATCCCTAAGTTGAATTGATGAAAGCAAACTATGCAAGGCTCTTGGAGATTTATATGAATTATTTTCAAAATGATTCCCCCAAAAGTATTTTTGGTGAAAATCAAATTTTTTTTTATCTAAAAAATGTGCTACTGCCCCTTTAAAGACAAAAGGGCACAAGAAACTTGATACAGAACATGTGAGTGCAGTTAACTTAACCTGCTCCACAGAACTGCAGCCCTATCTACTAACCATCTGGGGATTCTTCTAAGGACAAAGAATGTAGACTTTATTCTTGTCCCTCAAAATATTTTAAAATATATAGAATATCTTCTCGTGTTATTGGTTGATAGTGAAAAAATTTTGTCAAAAAAGTTGATTATTTTTAAGTTTTTACTGAAATATCAATTTTGTAACTTAAATAAAATTTTGCACTTGAAATAATTTTTCAAATTATAATAAATACATTAAAATTCTTCATCTAATATGTTATAACTGTTACGAGCTTTCAAACTTTTTTTCAATTTTTGTTCATAGTAAAAAATTAGACTGTTTTAAGGCTCGTATTTCATATCATATCATGAGGTTCATATTTCATACTTCATTATTACCATACAACTTAGATATCAAAACATTCATTCAGAACCACCATAGACTAGGTGTCAGCCTATCAAATGTTAAAAAATTGGGGAAATCATTCAAGAGGCAATGAGATAGTCTATAAATAGAGCACACTCAAAGAACAGATGCCTAGAAGCTCTTTTCTTGCTGGCATTTTGGCATGTTATACCACTGCACCTCATTATAGCGCTGACAATGGTAGAGGAGTTGTAGCACAAGCTGATGTAATCAGGAATGCCTTATAGTGAGGTAATCAATTACATTCAGACCAAAGTGAAGCTGGCTTGGAGGTTTTAAATCAATAATGAGTAATTAGGATTTAGCGTTATAACGGGACATGAAAATAACATAAATTTATCCAACATATAATGAGATATATTTGACAAGAAATGAAAAAATAATTAGGAAGAACATGAAATCTTAAATTTTGTGGATGTTTGTATGATAAAAATTCCACCAGATACAAGAAGAGGGAGAAACATCTTTTTATGCAAATTGGTTATCCATGAATTCAAGAAAAGAACTTTGAGTTAGCTAAGCATCTCTATACCTTTAAAGAGCTAGAATGTGACACTCTATGATCAGATCAGATCCAAGGGAGGGGGTTATTGGAAAGGGGAGGGATTTTGGGGTTCTTGAATTCCTCCACCCTCACTCCTCTCCATTTAAAAAAGGAATTAAAAAAAATTAATCCACATCATTGCACATTTTGCACATCATTTTTAATCTGAAGTACCCATAATTGATATTTAAATTTTCACAGTCTAGAAAACAATGATTTTAAGCAAAAAAACATTTGTATTTCATAGAACATAAAAAACCTACCATAGAATTCTTCTCCCTGGTAACAATCATTGATGAGTTTGGGGTAGGCCTGCAGGAGCCTCTTGGCCAGATCTGCATGTATGGCAGAAGAGTTCAAGAGACACAGCAGCAGAATGGACTCTCCCACTGCTCCACGCTTATCTAGATCCCAGCATACCTCGCGATACTTCCTCTCTGAGATTAAGAAATAGACAAAAATGAAGAGAAATAATTTTTTTCTCTAGATTACTGAATTTTATGAATGATTTGCTAAAAATTTATTGATTGATTGCTTGATGAACAGATGAGGTGGATCAAATAATTGATGGATTGAAATAATTATTGATGGATGGATTAGTGGATGATATGAATAGGATGGGTGGGTAAATTGATAGGTGAATGGATGATAGGTTGATGGATGATGGAAAGGTGGGAAAATTATTGATAGGAGGAATAGATGGATAGATGGCTGGATGGATAGATTGATTGATGGGTGGATGGACAGACTAATGGCTGGATGGAAAGATGGGTGGATGGACAGATGAATGGGTGGATGGACAGATGAATGGCTGGATGGATAGATGGATAGATGGGTGGATGGATAGATTGATTGATGGGTTGAGGGACAGATTAATGGCTGGATGGATAGATTGATAGATGGGTGGATGGCTGGATGGAAGGATGGATAAATGGATTGGTAGATGGGTGACTTGATAGATGGATTGGTGGTTGCATGGATTGATGGATAGATGGGTGAATAGATGGATGGGTAGATGGATAGATGGGTGGATAGATGGGTGGATGAATGGATGGGTGAATGGACAGTAGGAAGCATGAATAGATGGATGGATGAATGGACAATAGGAAACATGGATGAATTAAAGGATTGATATGTAGATGGATGGAAGGTTGGTGGAAGCATTGATGGATGGAAGGCTGGATGCATGGATTGATGGAAGATTAAATGCCCTGATAGATGGAAGCATGGATGCATTGGAAGATGGATGTCTGTGTTATTGGAAGATTGGATCTGTGGATGGATGGAGGATTGTATGCATGGATGGATAGAAGTGTGGATGTATAAACATTTTAGAATATTTATTCATAATTGATTTTGTATTTAGAATAATTTCATTTTGAAGAATTCAAAACTGATCTGCTTACAAATTATTTATATTCAATATATTCATAAAAAAGTCTGTCTTTGTAATTGATATAAAATCGTAACTATATTCGTGCTGCAGATCGGAGAAGTCGCTGAGAATATATAGCCATTTTATGATTATATGAAAATTGACTTCTAACAACGTCATATCCTACCTGGCTTATTCTGTATGTAATTCCCGTTGTTTTCCCCTACAGGTAAACTCATGTCAATCAACGCAAGCTCCTTTGCTTGTTTCTGTTTATCCTTCCCTACTTTGATTTTACTCTTCTGTCTATCCTTATTCCTCGCCATGACGAGATCCACGATAGGTACTTTCTTTCCTTTCCCTCCATTATACAGATACGTCTTCACCTCAGTCCGAATCACTTCGTCTATTTCTTTATAATTTTTCGTCCATCGAGCCCGTTTCATTAATTCCACAAGTTCCCCGCCCCCTTTCACATTGACCAGTTTATATATGGAATTCGAACTGTCAGCTTGATTTTTCACACCAGTCGCTACTATCGATGTATTTCCCATTTTGTAACACACACGTGTTTCTCGATTTCCACGTGAGTTTAATATACAACTGGATTGAGTCGCACGTTGTTCACATGCCCAGTCCCGTTACATTCATCTCAAAGCGTCGAAAATGGCCGCCGCATCCTTAGCAGCGGCTATAGTCCGTTTCACAAATTAGCATAATTTATTTGATAATTTTATGAACGTTTCGGATAAAATTTTAAATTGTTATTGTAAGTCTCTAGAAATCTTATTCTGCAAAGGCCCTAAAACAACTATGTATAAGATATCTTTTTTACGAAAAGGTTAAATAATCTGAAATCGGCATACTGTTTTACATGACGACATGTCTATAGATTAACATTACTGACAATAATTTATTCACATTTTTCGTGTAGAAACACTTATGTCATAGTGGGAGTTTGGATGGCATGTCATGATGCTAGTCTTTCAAAATATTTCTGAAATCAGTCGCATCGGATTTTTTACAATATGTAAATTGATTTGTTTTATACATATGTGGCGACAAAAATAAACCTTCCCTGAAGGTTATATTTCACATATTTGCCTACATAGAGAGAATTGTGGTAATGTTTAGTACTCCTAGTTCTTCTGGTTCTTGACACTAAAATGATGGACACATATTTTGAAAATCATCGCCGTCCTTTCATCTACATCTACTCAAACTCATTTTGCTTTTAGATTATCGTTCTGTCGTTGAAAAGGAAATAAATTCTAAAGGATTATGAACAACAATACCAAAAAGCTGCCAAATAACGATGTATGAGAAGCAAGAATTTAAATAAGCAAATATAACTTTTTTATAAAAAAAAATCTGTTTGATCGATGTTAGAGGACGAATTGAATTTCTGAGGATATTCTATCCATACATATAGTTTATTTTTATAATTTTGTTAGATTAGTAAAAGTAAAAGTACATGTCATTTCCCCAACAAACAAAATGGCGGACGGGATGCCAATAGGTTGACTCTTTAAGGAGCCATAGAACTAGAATGCTTATAACTGTTAAAAATAAATTCCCGTATAATCTACCTCACTGATATAGAGTAAAATCCTTTTTTGGCCTTTATACGTTAAAAAAATGGTACCACGCGTGACGTGCTGGTGCGAGTTTAAAACACCTCAATCCATGTTCACAGTCTCCCCAATCCCATAATGGCTATTAAAAGTTTTCAATGAAAATCGAAAAGTGGCTTCATTCATTTGCTGAAGACGAATACACACATTAAGTGTCAATATACTAGTTACATAATCTTTTTTCTAACCAAAATTTCGTCGTTCCAACTGCTTTAAAAAAGTTGTAAACAAAATATTTAACGCGCAAATCGTGGTACATCGTCCGGTTTTCGATCGTAGAGTTCGACTTTCTGACGGTCATTACGCTGAACCTCTGTAAACATTTGATTCACGATATTCAGCCACATTCACTTCTGGATAACTTGACACTATTAAAAAAATTGTCATATGTGACATAATCTACATACTCCATGTCATTTTATGACTTATGTGATTCATGTAAGCTAGCTGTCATTTTAAAAGAAAAAAATCAAATAGATAATACAAATTTTGTCAGAAATAGAAAGGTAGATTGTTGGCGATTTAGTTTATTCTGTATTCAGAGTCAACGGAACAATGTAACACTGTTAAAAATATTTGTTTCAAAAGTATATATGTATGATACATATTTTCAAATGTGCTAATCGTTTAAAGTCTGTTGGTAACTTCAATAGCATCTTCTTTATATGTATCTCTTTACCAACAAAGTTCAATCAGCATTGTTATGATTTTTCGGAATTCTATTTAAATGTATTCTTATTAATTTACAAGTAACAATTAATTGAACTATCGTTCGTCACATACTGATACGGACTATAACAGTGTATGGAGCTTGCAAATCAAAACTTCCGGTTTAAAATAGCAGGTGCCCGTTTAGACTTGTTTCTGATTGGTTGACTGATTTATACCCTAGCAACGGACAGTTGCGTACGAGGCAACGGTAAATGTAATAAGCTGAGAGAAATATAACGGTTAAAACTCACGGATAGAGTCGACTGTCACGTAATATTTGAGAGAGGGAGTGAAAAACATAATTTGTACAAAATGACGACTTTAGCGTTTGGTGGGGGCCCGACGGTTGAACAGAGAAGATCTTTTGCACAGCTAAAAGAGGGAACACAGGTGCCTGGGTAAGTTCTGATTGAGGAATACATTTTTCTATATCATATGAATGCATTTAGAGTCCAGTTAGTTATGAATGAAATTTTGTTTTTCAATTTCGATTGAAATAAAGAAGTTATCACTATGCTTGATAAGTTTGTACTCATTGGTACATATGTATATCTAAAGATTTGATTTTTAAACTATTTGTCAATCGCAGATTAAATATCATTTTTGATAAACAATTTGTGAATGCTAATGAAAACTGAATAATAAATTTTTTCTAGATATCCGTTAAACTCTAGGCCTATATCAAAATCTATGTTTTTTGTAGTAATCTAACTTTAAATCAATTTCATTTAATTGATACTCTTTTAATGTACGTAAGCAAACACTTTACTCATGATACAAGATAAAATGCTTGCATAAAACATTTATATCACCTTGTTTGCAAACTCAAGTCCATTTATTAGACCAAGACTAATTGTTATACATATGTCTATAGAGGCATTATCAGACCAAACCCAAAAGGATTATGAGCAATCCATGTAAATATAACCAGAGATTTTCAAGCATTAGGTGTATAAATACATAAACCAAGACTAGATTTGAAAAGACTTAGTCAGGTGAAAATGTAAATAGAATAATGAAGTAACTAACTGTAATTTCAAAATAATTTTCTTGTTGCTTATTTACTTATTTTAACTCTTTAGCTTGATAGGACCAGGTATGATTTTTAAAGAAATGAAATCTTCTTCAAATGAATCTACAACATGTTTTATATTTCATATTCAGTATCTTAGATAAACAATGATGACACAGTAAAGTTTATCAAACCACCGATTTCCATTATCTGATTTTCCATTTTATCCTGACATTTCTGAATGAAATTTTTACTGAAAGATAATATTGTCTTAACAGTCATCTTCAATACAGTGAAATAAAAGGAATGTTTTTTTCAAAACATCTCACATATTAATCCTCAAATGGAAAATACATTATAACTACCTGTTACTTGTTCCCCAAGACAATCTAAAAAAGGCTTTATATTTGCCCAGAAGTCGAAATCTCACTTCCATATAAAATAGATACTGAAAACCGCAATTGGACGCATACCTTGAATAGGAGCCTGCCTAAAATAGACACTCCTGCATAGAGCTTTTTGAAAAAGCAAATTTGAATTCTACAGTGGCGTCTCCCTTTCTTTCTGACTTGATAAAAACTTGATACGAAATAGACGCCTGCCGCGAATAGACACCTGTGGTGTAGACAGATTGGCTTTGAAAGAGGCAGTAAGAGGAGTAAAGTAATCTCACAAAAATAAAAATAATAGTATCAAATTGCAAAACAATGTTTGTCAGTCAGAAGGAACAGTTTTTAAACGAACATGTCATCATCATCATCATCATCATCATCATCATCATCATCATCATCATCAATGTTTATTGTACGAAAGGCCATAGGCCCGTATCGTGGCGAATTACATACTTCTCAAAGTGAAACAGTATGATGAAACCATGTCATGATCGGTGAATCCATTTCCCTACCACCAATGATTTGAAGGTGTTCACACAAAAATGGCCGCCATATGTGCTAACTTTAAACTTGATTATTCCCTCTATGACTATGGTTGATAGGGTTGAATAATGATATGCTTTGACACTCTGAGAACAATACATTTGGCATAAACTAAATTTTTGTGGAAAATTTGATGAAACTAATCTTTCGAAAAATGTGTTACTGCCCCTTTAATTAAGGATTTACGGTACAAGTTAATAACCTGTAATTTAATAAAACTGTCAACTCTCAACTGTTCCGCTGGATCCTTTAGATAATATTAAAGATTTACTTCTGACTAAATGTCCTCTGCCATTTTCCGGTAATAATATGGAAAATATATGAATTAATGCCTTTCTAATGTCAGTGTACAAAACTGAATTGAGCTTTAAAATGATACTTTTCAGTAACAGTTTGTACTTCTCGATGCAATGACACTAATGATAAGATTTGGCATATGTGACTCCTTGATAGACATTCACGAAAGATATATCTTCAATAAATCATGAATAGCTCAAAATGTAGGGTTACAATCATTATATAAAAAAAGGATTTAATAGGAAAAACAATAATCAACTTCTTGTAAATTTTCTAATTTGCTACAGTTTCCTACTTTTTAGATATAACATAAATTCTTAAACAGCAAACGCAAAAAAAACTTGTCAATTTGGTTGAAAAAAAGCATTTCACTCAAAGTATGATCTGGCGCAATAAGCAAAACATAATTAGCATAATAAGTGAATGGGTTCCCTGACTAAGCTGTAGATTACCTCATAGGTAAAGCCAGGTGGAACAAACCCCCAGGTGAGGCTTTTGATGTTAACTCGTTAGCTACCTGGACTGACAATAGACGTCCTAGCAACAATCAGCAGCAGGGGTAATGTCAGGGGTTACCGAATATACAGGAAGAATTTCACTTCGTCTTTTAAATCAATTGTCCTAGAGTGCAAAAAATAAAAAATCTAATATCATTTAGTGTTTGAAAATATTCTGTACCTATAAGTTATCATAATATTGTTGGACTCTTTATAGAAGTCTGTGAATTTTTCAATATATCTGTTATTTAGTAAAACTGTTTCTAATGAAAAGTTCAGGTGGTTAAAATTTTTACACTTATGATACATGTTATGTTGCAAGAGCTAGGTAGCTCATTAATTCACTATGTAATTATAGATCAAAAATTTTGTTTACAATTTTTTATTGATCATTTTCTTATTTTTACAATTTGGTTGGCCAGTTTCAAACATGATGAAAAATCATAGTATAGATATAGGTAGAATTGCCAAGATTTTAAGAATCAAAATTAAAATGATCAGATATCTCTTATACTATTCAATAACACATTAAAAAGATTACAATGTTTATTTATCCATTGTCTATTTGTAACAAATGATAACAAATTTCCATTTTGTTGCAACAAAAATGATAACCTTTGTGAAAATCATTCATTGTCGTAATATGTTGCAGTAATTGTATCAATTATTAAAAATTGTCCATAAATGTCATTTATCAGACTGATTTATATTGTGATGAACATTTTCCATTATTTTACCCTGTTGCAGAAATAGAATACACTGCCATATTGTTCTTATTTTATGTGATTTGTTTTTACAAAATTTATATGTATTTATATGCACAGGTATTTTTTCTTATGAAGTGAATCAAATCACTTTTATCAAAATGTGAAAAGATGTATAGAACATTTAGAAACTCACGTCAAACATACTCCTGCATTCACAAAATATAAATTTTCTAAAGTTTTTAAAAAGTTAAGGTGTTTATATGATTATCCCTGTTATCTAATGTGGTATATGTCAATACTCATCACATCTAATATTCAAGTAACAAGATGTTATTTATTGCAGGTATCGCGGCTACATTCCACAGATAAAATATCAAGTTGGCCAGACGTACGGTAACGACACACACGATCTCCTTCAAAAGGTGAGAGTCTATATAAATTATCAACTTCAAAAACTACCTATCGTGTTATCGACTTGGGCTTCTCCCGACTGATTTCAGTAACGAGTCTACCCTCTATAGCTCAATCACTTCTCAGTTTATTACAGAGATTAGAGTGTTTGTGTCAGTATAAAGATGTTATTGGGTAGAATTATCAAATTATCAAATTCAATATCTCTCTAACGTGTTATCTACCATGATCTTATATAAAGGAGAAGGACCAATCACGAAGCTCTTCATCTCTTAATGGAAAGCCAGTGGGAGAGATAATTCTCCTTATCATATACCAACTATATCACAGGTGTTCAATTTTATCGATGGCTTGCCGCCAGGTATGAATTCTTATAAATGATCTAAATATTGACTGCATACTACTGAACTGAAATGTGACACTCAGTTGAATTAAGACCCACAGGCTAAATCAAACTTGTATCAGATATTTCGCTTGTGATGTCTTAGT
This sequence comes from Phorcus lineatus, assembly GCA_921293015.1. Taxonomy (NCBI): domain Eukaryota; kingdom Metazoa; phylum Mollusca; class Gastropoda; order Trochida; family Trochidae; genus Phorcus; species Phorcus lineatus. The sequence continues at coordinate 9,671,294 of OV121097.1, read as the reverse complement.
TACTGTTTTTCATTACCATGAAAGGAGGGTAAAAAGGGACATTTTGTTATAGTTAATAAAAATGATCGTGTATATTTATCGGAGCCCCAGTTTCCAGGTGTGATGGGAATTATATATGACATGAGTAACCTCTGGCAAAAAGAAAAAAAAGTAGAATTGGTTTCAGTTTTGAGATTTTTATCGTCGGATTTTAAATTACTCTATCTGGTGACCATTAGAATACAAAACTTGGAATTAAAGAAGATGATTATAATTATAAAAATTCTTTCATGAGATGAGATGATCATGGGATTTGGCCAGAAAGGAATTTATCCGATTATTTAATTTTTGTAAAAAACTAAAATAGAAGCGCACAAATTTACGCAATAGGATGGTTCAAAAGAAAAAACTTAGTGCATTTTTAAAGGGATGTTTGTTGTATTTCTTCCTACTTCAACTAAGGCACAGACTCCACTTAGCTGTATTTAATATACTCTAGCACTGTCAGATGAAAGCAAATATACCCCCCTAGATCATTTCTCTACCTTTTGACAGTCTAGATAAAGAAACTGTGAAAGTAAACACAAATCAATATTAAATAACGACAGACTGCATTGAACTGTCATATCTTGAGCAATGTGGCCATCTCTGTTCTCAAATATGAATTTCTAAAAGCAATGGCCTGCCAATGAATAGCTTCAACATATCCAGCCAATAGATAGTTAATCTCTAAACATACATACTGATTTATTGACCTGAAAATTGCTGATATATAGCCATGAGAGTCAATTTGAAATCGATAATGATTGTCTAAACGTTGTTAACAGCCAGTATTCAACTATCAACAATGGACTCTGGTTTTTGAAAGCCCGGTTTCAAAAGCTTTCGACTACGGTGGATTACTTTTAACACTCTTGGTTTATTTGGCAACCGTGACATGTAATATAGATCATGGCACCATGGCCATCTTGATTTGTAAAGGGGGAGTTTTTATTGGAATTCAGATTTATTGAGGTCGTGCTGTTGTAGCGATTTGTCAATGGTGTTTATGTGTATACATAAAATGGTTCAATTGGCAAGAAATTGTAAAGAGATTTTCCTGACCTAACAACTCAATTATGTAAATTGTCAGTGTATTTTTTTTTCATTGTACAGAAAGTTTAGGCCTTCAGCAAATTATAAGACATAAATTTAAAAGTTTTTATTTCTTATTTAACCCAAACTCCTTGCAAGCAATTTGAATAACAAAGTGATAAAATTAGAAAACCATATTCAATAATTTTTCAAGAAAAAAGAAAATTTGAAGGTGCTGTTATTAGCAAATTATATGTGATGTAATGGACAGAACTTCTGCAGCATTGATAAATAAACTAAGATTTTGTTTAAGCATTTGAAATATGGCTTATGAATTTACAAAAATGACTTTTGGTATATGCATGCCTCTACTCAAAAGCTGATTAGTATTAGAGTATGCTATAAAGTCAACAATTCATCATACATGTTTTTACGTATATTTGTAATTCTGTCATTGTACGTCTAAAGGGGTTTTGTGTATCATAGTAAATACTGCTTTAGAAACTCTGTGTTAGTTTGTCAATAATTAGCAACATACAAGTGACAGGGCGACAAACTCTCTTCACTAAATGTTAAAACAAAGTTTATCTAGTTTATAAACATGTTAATCAAGCTATAATACTGTGGCAGACACACTGTTGCATATCACTGTTTACTTAGTTCTTACATTTATTTCATCATGATACTAGGATATATTATATACATGTATAATATTTTAAAAAAACAGTTGAAAATATCTTGGCAGACAAAAGATAATATTGTCTAACTCTAAGAAACCATGAATCACAAATGAACAGTCCCTGAAAACCGATCTTTCTGTTAATTGCTTTCCGATTCCTCGCTTGACTAGCTTCTATTGACTGTAGTATGTAAAGCAAGTAGCGAACAATGGAGTAGAAATTCCGCCTACCATTGTGTTCGAGATGCCTCGCTTATAGACATACAATACTCATGGTTATCTACGTGTGTTTGTGTTACGGTTGACCGAGCTTTGCATGTCAACAATTGGATTTTCAGTTGCAGGGGATTGGTTGGCAAAATGAAACTCAATGACATTGATTTTTTTCTTGTTCTTTGGTGTTATTCACTCCTGAGGCTAATGATTATAAATCCTTACTTGCATTTATTTATTTGTTCATTTACTATATTGATTAAAATTATTTAAAGCTTAAAGAATCTAATGTTAAAGGTTCATGGCTTTGGCAGGCAATTCAAAATGATTAATAATTTGTTATTATCATTATTAGATATGGACATGGTATTTCAAATAAAATTTTCTTAAATGAAGATTTGAAAAATTTCATGCACACAAATAAAATTGACATGCTGAAGTCCTGGAAACAATTTTAACTTTCTATTATCCTTATAACATAAAGTTATCTAGATAATACTTTTCTGATGTTTGAGATTGTATATCATTTAAGAGTGAAACACTTGATATGCAAACATAGGTTATTGAAGTTTATGTATTGATTTACAACACACCTCAACATATGTACATTGCACTTATAGGGATGTGCTTTGTATGATTCAATTTAGGCTCAAACCCTTAGCAGGAGTTTAACAAGATTTCATATGTCACTTGTAAGACAATACATTTTATGATTTTAAACCATGTTTTCAACTTATGTAAATAGTTTTTATGATTTGAACAGTTTTCTAATGTTTTAATCTTGACAGTGATTATAAGTGAATATAGTGATATATAGTGACAGTGAATATAGTGATTATCATAATCTTTTCGTTAAATATCATTTTGAAAGTTATCAACTTTCACACTCTTGACGATCCAAGAAGGTGAAATAAAGCTAATATACCAAACAGTAGACATAACCAGTAACATAAACATGATATATGCACCAATGCAATCTTAGCGATGTCATTTAAACTATCAAGCATTATATTTTCCATGTGCCATGTATGACACACTGGCTCGTGTCAAGAACTCGGTCGTTATTTTTAAAACTCTCTTCAAACACAGCAACTTCAAAGTTATTAATAATCGTGCTAGCAAATTACAACAAATTTGACTTTAATTGCAGGATTTTCAGTTCCGACGATCTGCCACGATTATCGGTCCAGTTCCCCAGGAAACTCTGAAGAATGAACTCCCCGACGCCACAGGAGACAACAAATACACCAAGGACATGGTACCAGGCTATACAGGTGTGTATCAGATATATATACCTGCAAAATTGATTAGTGAATTATGGTAGCATGTGTTTTTGTTGCATATGCCAATTATTACTGCTGGAAGGGAATTCAGCAAGAAAGATATTTCTGCATTTTCTCCCAACAGAGGTAGCTCTGTCATAAATTCCTATACAGCCTCTGTCTTGATTCGAAGGTTTCTTGTGCATGAAAAGTAGAACGCTGATTGGATGCAATCAAATTTAGTTGTGCAATCAGCGACGCCGTTTCAAAAGTTATCATTCAAATCGCCTTTGTTACTTCCGGAAGCTTTACAAAAGCTAAACTTTATTTGAATTTGCACCTTGCACTTTGAACCTTGCACTTTGAGTAGTCTTTACAGAACACATACACCTCAGTTTGTGACTGCATTATTGCACAGGCCTAAATGACAACAAATATGTTATTCATGCATTCAGCAGCATTCGATGTTTTCATTGGCTGAAATATTGCCAGGTGGTTTAAGTTGTAATATATCGCTGGTAGGGGAAACTGCCTGATGCCCGAGAAACCTTTGTATTAAGACAGAGGTTGTAGAGGAATCTATGACGGGGCTACCTCTGTTGGGAGAGAAGGGTATTTCTGTGGAGGATACAGGAATTTAGAAAGAAGGAGAGGTCAAAGGCTGGTTTGTGGCATTTTTGTTACGTTTTTTGATACCACCAAATTCAGGTGTTCAAACCCCCCTATATTTCAACCTAAGAAATTATGAACCCATAGTTTGATTCCCGCCAATTTCATTAGGTGATCTCGCCTTCTCAAATTCCTGGATCTGTCACAGAATACAATGTTCCTAAGCATTGATGTCAATTTAGTTTAAAACTGATGGTGGGAGGTGGAGTTTTCAGACACTTGAATGTGCAGATGTTTATTAACAATTAATCTTAGGAAATCAAGACAACTGTTTATCGATATTGTAACATGACCTTTGGTTATGGAAGTTTTAGAGCAAACTCTGTTTTTGCGCACGTATTTCTGAGTGGATAGTACTTTGCAACTTTTCTATTTTTGTAAGAGATGTCGCTAAATGACGGATATTCATTGTCATTCAACATAGGATAATTTGGCTCATCAGCCAATCAAAATTGAGAATACAACTAAGTCTTGTTAGAATATAGTTTCAATGGAAGTCTAGTAGTCTACATGTGCTTAAATCCTTTTTGTTTTCTTCAAGATTATATACAGACATAAATGTCTCATTTCTTCAACAAATTAAATGTAAATAATTCTGATGTTTCTTAAAGGCTATGTACCGAGGATGCCATTTAAGTTTGGAGGAACATACAAGAACGACTGCGACGTGTGTATCGACCAGTTCATGAGCCACACCAGCAACCATGACTTCAAACTGCGCGACCTCCAGAGACAGACCATGAGCTACCCGAAACTCACCGCAATATCCTATGATCCTGAAGTTAGAGATAAGCTCAACCTGTACCGTGACACTCACCCAACTCAACCCATCCTCCTAGGTGAGTGATTGAGTTATTGTTTAACGCCGCTTGGGCAATATTTCAGCCATTAGCAGCGTGCATCCTCCTAGATACCTTTATATCCATATGGTGGAACATAAACAGAGACCTTTTTTTCATAGGTGCACATGTGCAGATTGTGATTGAAGTAGAAAAGCAGGCCAATTTCTGACTTTTTTTATCTGATTGGTCATGAAGAAATTGTTACACTCAAAAATGTTTCAAATGGCCTCATGCAGTAAAGTGTAGAAGCCCCCTTTCCCAAAGATACTAAAAAAATTAACTCTGGTTTGATTAAAGTCATATTACACACTTTATTGGTAACAATCTCCATGTTTTCATTATAAAGAGTATCCATTGGCACTAAGCTAAAACATATTCCAAGAAATTATCATTTATCTTTTACTTGAATGAATTTGTCATCAACATCCTGAAGACAAATCACTTAGAATTGAAAATATTACAAAAATAACTAGTTTTAGAATAAGCCTTAAAGAGCCACTCCTTGATTTTCATAAGATATTATTTACCTTTGATACGAACCTAAATGTCATATGTGGTGATATAAAACCAAAAGATCTTAAATTTTCATGGCCAAAAGACATATATATGACAAATACTGGTTTTCCATGAAAATCTAAAAACAGCCTTATAAATGCACTGAGGTGTAGATATCACGTCCAATATACAAGGATACTAGTTATATAACCTAACAAACACTATCAACTCCTAACTGCCCTCTTGGCTGTTTAAGATAAGTCTCCAAAATTACGTTCGACTATTTGACGCGTGCCACTGTCCAGTTTTCGATCATAATTGCGACGCTCTACCTTCATATTGTCACTGTAAAAAAACAATAGGCTTTAGAATGTGTCTTTTTGGTGACGGTCGATACTTCGCGATCAAATAACACCATTGATTAAGTTTGGCATATATGACTCCAACAACTCACGGAGTGGCTCTTTAAAAGAGTCTCTATGTGCATTACAGAAATGCCTGACTGCCTTTTTTTTTGCACTGTGGTAACATAACATTATAAAGGTGGGTATAGGAACACTGGTTGCATATTGCAGAAACAATAAGTACAATGATAACAATTATAACATCAAATTTAAAGCTATTTATGGATGATAAACCCTTGTATTCCAGAGTCTAAGCGCAGTATGACAGAAGCCCCTATGCCTGGGTACAAGGGCTATGTGCCGAGGATCAGGCCCACAGAGATAGGTCTGGGTGCCAGGTATCACGAGAGCTCAAAGAAGGGTTTCGAAGCCTTCGTGCGAGATACAGCTAGGCACCAGCAACTCAACGCCGACCCTAACTACAAAATAACTATTAACAGGTAAGGATATTATTTAGTAGTACTGGTAGTCAAAATCAAAGAAATTATTGAAGAACAAGATTTTATTATTATTCAAATTCTTTAAACAAATTTGCAATGTATACTGAAACGTCGCAATTTGTTAGTTAAGAAGTTGAATATCCATAAAATTTTGTACTTCATTACTTCTACAACTTCTAGGGTTCGAGCACTGCCATATGAAAATGCAGAATCGTCTTTCAAGGGCTGTCATTGCTTGACTACTTTTTAGAAAATTTGTAGGTCGTAGGTCACGGCAGGAAGTTTATACAGGGTTTACAACCAGGGTAATAAGAGTGGAGCGTCAGCTATACATCTTACCCTGAGACAGGATGTTGTTTGTTCTTCAAGGTGGTGTTGTAGTTCAAACAAATTTTTACGGGATATTTGTTTGAATTCAAATTTCAGATCCACTGACAGAGTGCCTTGAAAGAAGCCACATGTTTTTGTTCTACAATGAAACCTTCTACTTCACAGAAAACATTAATGGATATTTGTTTGAACTCAAATTTCAGACCCCTGACTGACAGGCAGAGAAGCGCTCCAGTAAACTTCAGCAGGAGGCTGTACCCCAACGATGGAATGATACCAAAGTATACCGGATATGTTCCTCGTGAGTGCCTTTCTTTACGTTGAAGTTATTCTCAATTACAAACCTTTTTAATCATGATATGGTCTCTTTATAATCACAATGCAGTTTTAGCTTTTTTCTTGGGCAATCACTTTTTCATAAAGTGTAAATATCAAGGAAATTTATAGTGGATATATTTTTTTAATTCTCAAAAACAGTGTACAAAAGAAGCTTAAAAACTTGCCAACCTAAAAATTGAAATTTGTCTATTTAAAAACCAAAATTTAATGGAAGCTTCAAAAGGTTACCAACCTGATGCAGAGTTCTTTATCATAAAAATTTCTACTTATGACTTTTGTTGTAATATTCACTTTTATATATCTTACAAAAAAAAGATAACAAACAATAAAACACCAATGCCAATATGAACATAGAATTTTAATAGAAATTCTGTGAACTAACATAACTAAGCAAATTGTGCAAATCAGAAATTCATCAAAGTTTTTTAGCTTCTTAGGACAGAAGGTAAAGTATTAATTGCAAACTAAATGTTTTCAGAGCGAAGATACGCCTTTGGGAACACGTACGGTGACACGACTCGAAGCCTAGATATCTGCGCTCACCAGAAGGACTGCTTTGGATCTCACGTGAAGACAGTCAGGTTCTCTCAACCTGTTGTGTAACTAACTCTCTGATTCTGTATATAGCTGCTTGTGTTTGGACGGATCTGACTCGATGACAATTCATGTGGTCACAAGAACTTAAGTTGACAGAACCATTTATCAATATTGAAATACAATTTAAAGGGGCGGTAGACACATTTTATTATAAAAATGACAAATTTATTATCTTCAGTGGGTCAAATGTCTCATTACTCAACTTATCATTTGTGGTCAAAAGAAGAAATTATGAAGCGTCTAGCAAAAACCACTGGCGGCCATTTTGTGTGAACACGTGGATATAGCTTAACTGAACATGGTTCATTTGTTTAGAAGTTCTTCTTTCAATCAAAAAAACTTTTGTTGCATTTGGTAACATATATGTTCATTTTTTGGACATCACTTTATTTATCAATTAACGTGCTACTGCCCCTTTAAGGACATTACAATGTTTTGGCGATATGGGGGTTATTTATGGGGTACTGTAGGTCAAAAGTTTAAAAGTGCTGACTCAGCAACATGAAACTGAGGTTTTGGAATCTAGCTTTATCGTTTGAAATCTATAGTTTTGAGAGGTTATTTAAATAAAATGTTCAAAATTAATGTTATATATATATGGAGAATAATGAATCAAAATATTTTGTTTGTAACACTTTTAAGACTTAACCAAAGGTTTTTTTTTAAGTTAATAATTTTGGAAAGATTGGAGATTTAAAAAGTATATAATTTCTTATTTTAACAAATGCATTTAGGAAAGGACACAATACTGGACATTAAATGTTAAAGGGAATTTTTTTAGAACTTCCTACGGATTCAACAGAGTCAAGTAAATATCTTTCTTATTTTGAATGAATACAATGATAGAAAGCATTTATATGATATAGCTATGAAGAAACAAGTTTTTTTAAAAATATTTTTTTAGAAGTTTTATGGAATATGATCTAAACAGATGTTTTAAAACTTTTTTGATGTTATTTGAAAAGTCAACATGGCTGTGATATTTAAGCCAAATTATATGTTTGTATGTTGATATGTAACTGTCTCATTTATGTGAATTATAACAGCATTGAAGAATTCAGCATTTGAAAGGTAAAATATTGTCAAACATTTAAGGTATCTTATTTTTTGTACCAAATGATATAGTCAATTTGGCAATATTTGTTTTTTTACACAGGTACGCTTCAACCTTATTAATGATTGTCTATCAAGCTAAAGTTAACTAATCAAAATAACCGTTACTTATCAACATGATTCACTGGTGTAGTAAATAAGACAAAAATGTCGTAGAAAAAAGGTTATTTTGAGTATAACAAATACTGTGTAAGGTTAATGTTTGAATGTTAATATATATGATCTATTGATTTTATTCGAATGCCTTACATAAGGTGATTAAGCTATCTAGAATTGATGTAGGTAAGGTGATCTTGCTGTCAAGGTCTGAGGTAAGGTGATCTTGCTGTCAAGGTTTGATGTAAAGTGACCTTGCTGTCAAGGTTTGATGAAAGGTGATCTTGCTGTTAAGGTTCGACGTAAGGTGATCTTGCTGTCAAGGTCTGATGTAAGGTGATCTTGCTGTCATGGTTTGATGTAAGGTGATCCTGCTGTCAAAGTTTGATGTAAGGTGATCTTGCTGTCAAGGTCTGATGTAAGGTGATCTTGCTGTCATGGTTTGAAGTAAGGTGATGTTGTTGTCAAGGTTTGATGTAAGGTGATCTTGCTGTCAAGATCTGATGTGAGGTGATCTTGCTGTCATGGTTTGATGTAAGGTGATCCTGCTGTCAAGGTTGGACATAAGGTGATCTTGCTGTCAAGGTTTGATGTAAGGTGATCTTGCTGTCAAGGTTTGATACAGCAAGGTTTGAGGTAAGGTGATCTTGCTGTCAAGGTTTGATGAAAGGAGATCTTGCTGTCAAGGTCTGATGTAAGATGATCTTGCTGTCAAGGTTGGACATAAGGTGATCTTGCTGCCAAGGTTTGAGGTAAGGTGATCTTGCTGTCAAGGTTTGATGTAAGGTGATCTTGCTGTCAAGGTTTGATGTAAGATGATCTTGCTGTCAAGGTTTGATACAGCAAGGTTTGAGGTAAGGTGATCTTGCTGTCAAGGTTTGATGTAAGGTGATCTTGTTGTCAAGGTTTGATGTAAGGTGACCTTGCTGTCAAGGTTTGATGTAAGGTGATCTTGCTGTCAAGGTTTGATGTAAGGCGACCTTGTTGTCAAGGTTTGATGTAAGGTGATGTTGTTGTCAAGGTTTGATGTAAGGTGAGCTTGCTGTCAAGGTTTGATGTAAGGTGTCACATTTAGTATGCAATACACAGGGAAAGCCATTGATAATTTATAATCATTAATCCGTAGAAGTTATTCTAAGTGTATTTCAATGAGATCAAGATCAACATAGTTTAAGAGGCAATTTGAAAACTTTTTTTTTTTCTCAGGACAATTTAAACATGAACAAATCAAATACAAAAACTTAAAACGATTCATTGTAATCCAAGAACATTTTCAGGGAAGTCACTGAAATTGTATAGAATAGCCATTGTGTCTTCTACTTGCAGTTTTTATTTTGAATGCATTTTTTAGCAATTGTAATTGTGATATTTTTGTGAATTGGCTATTTTTGTAAATGTGTCTATGTGCCTATAAATATTAGCTGTAAATATTAGTACTATGAATGTTAATGTAAATGTTATCTTATTTATGTTTGGATAAAAAGTAGAATGTTTGCATTTTTGAAAATATATCGAAAATAAATAAATTTCACCAAGTTTATGAAATATGATTTATTAACACTCTCCGATGTGAATGGGGCCTATGCTATTTTGTGATACTGCACATATTGTAAAGTATTCAATGTTCAAGAAAATATAATTTTGAGTAAAACTGGATTTATTTTTAGGGTCACCCTAAGCACAAATGGTCAGTTGATCAAAGTCAATGTTTTACAACATCTTATGTTTCCTGTTACACAGAATTTTTTTTATATCAAATGGGAATGAAAAATTAATTTTTTTTGATTGGAATAATTTTTCAAAATAATCAAATTTTCATCTTGAATCTCATCTTTGTGATCTCATTGTATGAAAATAAACGAAGTTATGAAACTGAAGTCCAAATAATTTATTCCTTGCTTTAAACTGCTCAAATGTATACAGTGTTTTCTTCTATTTATTTATCATTGTTTCATATTATATACAGTGTATATTACTGCATAATAAACAGATAAATCATTGACAACATTTTCTTTGTTTTCACTCCAATGCCATTTGGACGTCATCAAATCATGATATCACTGGCTAGAGGAGTGATGTCTTTATATATCAAGGTCATATCCATCTAAAAAAGAAGGCACAGTTAGAAGCATCTAAATTAGGCTCGGAAATATTATGAAGTGTAGGTTCTCAAAAAAGAATTAAGAGAATTTTATCTCAATTGCCTGCTGGTGAGTTACATATTAAGAAGGTGGGGACGTATGTGTCTCAAACCAATAATGGGAAAGAATTTTTAGGCCATGTTCCCAACCACAGAGTTACCTTCTCCTATTTTTTATTCACTCTGTATACTGGAAGCTGGTGGGGGTAATGGGCCGGCAGAATGCTTTGAGTGCAAGTATTGAGCGCTTAAAATGTTGAATTAACTGTTTTTAAGTTCAGTAATTGAAACATATGATGATCACAACCCTGAGGGGAGGTTGATTTTGTCTGAATTTTTCTAACAATGAATTAGGACTTTCAGATTCCAATTCAAGTCAGAAAAAGTTGTTTAAAAACTGGGTGAATGTATATTTTATCCGCTGTGTAACGCTAAACTTGGCTTTGTCTCAACGATGTCAAAACATTTCAATGATGCCATAGCCTTTTGAGGTCCTCCCTTGCCATTTGATATCACAGTCCTAAGGAAATGTGATGACATTGCATTGTGATGTCATAATGATAATTATGTATATAATAAAGCCAAACCATGCACAATGAATTTGGACATTCAAAACAGATTCCAATTCGAGTCAAGAGAAAGTCGTTTCCAACCTTACTCTCTTTGCTCGCATATAGCGAAAAGTGGGTAAATGTATATTATATCTGCTGCTTAATGCTAAACTTGTCCCTACGATGTTAAAACAAAGCAATGATGCCATAGCCTTTTGAGGTCCTTCTTTGTCATTTGATATCATTGTCCTAAGGAATTGTGATGTCATTGCATTGTGATGTCATCATGATAATTACATCATTACACAGAAGTCTCAAAATGTAACAATGAAAATGTCAAACCATGCACAGAAAAAAAGAAGAAATAAATTGTTTAATCACACAAGTTTTTTATTGACATACTTGTCAGTTGTGCATTTCAAATATAAACATAGCTGTCAGTTGTGTATCTCGAAGGTGATTCCTGTTTTTGATCTATTACAATTGTCAGAGTTACAACAGGAGATCCAGTTGAACAGGTAGCCCCTCAGGTTTCTCTGCCCCTTCTCCACCAGCTGCTTCATGTACTTACAGCCCTGGGGGATATATAGCATAGGTTACAGCCCTGGGGGATATAAAGCATTTGTTACATTCCTGGGGGATTTATAGCATAGGTTACAGCCATGGGGGATATATGGCATAGGTTACAGCCCTGGGGGATACATAGCATAGGTTACACTCCTGGGGGATATACAGCATAGGTTACAGCCATTGGGGATATATAGCATAGGTTACAGCCCTGGGGGATATATAGCATAGGTTACAGCCCTGGGGGATAAATAGCATAAGTTACAGCCCTGGGGGATATATAGAATAGGTTACAGCCCTGGGGGATATATAGCATAGGTTACAGCCCTGGTGGATATAGCATATGTTTCAGCCCTGGGGGATACATATAGCATAGGCAACAGCCCTGGGGGATATATAGCATAGGTTACAGCCCTGCAGTATAAATTGCATAGTTAACAGCACTGGGAAAATATAGCATATGTGACAGCCTCGGGGGATATATGGTATATGTTATAGCCCTGGGGGATATAAAGTATATGTTACTTCCCTCAGGGATGTATAGCATAGGTTACAGCCCTGGGGGTATATAGCATATGTAAGAGCCATGGGGGATTTATAACATAAGTGACAGCTAAGTTTGGAATTTAGCATATGTTACAGCCCTGAGAGGTATAAAGTGTAGGTTACTGCCCTGGGTGTTACATAGTATAAGTTACAGTCCCTGAGGGGTTTAAATATCATAGGTTAAAGCCCTTGGGGATACATAATACAGGTTACAGCCCTGAGAGGTATAAAGTGTAGGTTACTGCCCTAGGTCAAATATAGCATAGGTTACAGTCCCTTGGGGGTTTAATAGAATAGGTTACAGCCTTGGGGGATATTGGTATAGATGACAATCCTGGGGGATGTATAGCATATGTCACAGTCTTGGGGATAGACTACAGACCCAATCCGCCAATACCAAACATCACTTATTTTACCAAGCCTTACTGTAAGTTTGGAAATTTGGATAGCAAATGAAAGAAAAACTGCAAAAATTTAAATAAAATAAGTGAAAAGTTGCAATTGGTAAAATTGTGTCTTTGGAAGCTACAAGCATGTTCTAAGTGTGGAGATACTAGTACTCACTGGTTCAGGGTAGCAGTACTGTACATAGAACGTGCTGTTGTTCTCATCCACCTCCCCCAGGAAACATGTCTGCCGAACAGATGGTCAGGTGCATCAGTGTCAGATATATCGATATACTCAACGAAATAAGTTAACAACCACCCTAATTTTCAATATTTAAGAAATAAAGTAGTATATACTATTATAGTTAAAGCACGAGGCTGAAGGCTAATTTCAGGGCAAAACTGTACTTTATTGCAAAACACATTACGGTTGAGGCTACTCTATTTCTTTTCTATGTCAATTTTAACTTGTGTAAATTATGTGTCAGCCAAAATAAACTTAACTGAAATTAATCAAAATTGGCAATGAATTGAAAATGCTCTTCTAGGGCCATAACTAGTGACGTCATAATGTTATTGTTGTTGATGTCATGGGTCATTTTGTGACGTCATTCAAAAACTATACTTTATTGCGTAATAAAGGATAGGTGGCGCCTTTGATCTTTACCGAAACAATGCTAGAATGCGATGTAATTTTCAAATAATGATTCATATGATGCTCAGTTTTGAATATTGCGGTGTTCCTTAAAGAGCCACTCTGTGAGTTGTTGGAGTCATATATGCCAAACTTAATCAATGGTGTCATTTGATCGCCAAGTATCGACTGTATCCAAAAATACACATTTTAAAGCTTATTGGTTTTTTACAGAGACAATATGAAGGTAGAACGTCGCAATTATGATCGAAAACCGGACAGTGGCGGCCGCGTCAAATAGTCAAACGTAATTTTGGATACTTATCTAAAACAGCCAGGATGACAGTTAGGAGTTGATAGCGTTTGTTAGGTTATATAACTAATACCCATGTACATTGGATGTGATACCTACACCTCTGTTCATTTATAAGGCTGTTTTTAGATTTTTATGGAAAACCAGTATTTGTCATATATGTCTTTTGGACATGAAAAGCTAAGATGTTTTGATTTCATATCACCACATATGACATTTAGGTTCGTTTCAAAAGTAAATAATATGTTATGAAAAGCACGGAGTGGCTCTAACTTTTGTTCTTGATTATAAATGAGACACATTTAGAGATATATTGATATAATTCAAAACCATAATCTTTACACCTTTAACAACGTAGCTCCTATAAAATTTCAGCAGATTGGGAGGAGAAGTTGAAAATGTTTAAAGTTTACAGACAATGGACGGAAGCCAGACGACAGACATCTGGCCTTTAAAGCTGTGAAGCTGATATTATTTTGAATTTGAATTTTCCACAAAAAAAGCCCATCAGTCTCTTTAAACTGAGCTCCTCACCTCGCCAGGGTTACACTGATGAGAATGCTGACATTCCATTGGTGTATCCAGGTATGAGCACGTCAAACATTTCACCAGCTTGCCTGCAACATACATAATAGGCAATGGCGGATCCAGAAGGTGCATGAGAGGTTTGAACCCGACCTTTTGAATTTTAAACAAAATGGACCGTAAAATTGGCGACTGTTAAATATGAATACCCCCTGCCCTCTTCAATAGGTGAACCTACTTTTCAAAATTACTAGATCTGCCACTTACTGAAAGGGAATGATCTTTTTGCTTTGAGGCAGATCAAGTCTGCTTATTTGATTTCTTATGTATATAAATACAAAAGAAATGAAAATCCATTTAATAAATATCATTTATCAACCACCCATTTCTTTGGTTCATGCTTTGAATTTTACAGCCAATCATTGAATGCCTTAGAACTTGCTGAAATTTTGTCAATATCTAGGCCTTGAGAATCATGTACTGTATGTACTATACATACACCTTCTTATCAAATCAATGATCTAAACAATACATACCAGTTGGACGTTGGAAAAGGGAGGTAACTGCTGTCGAGCCAACTGTGAAGGAGCAATCAACATATTCAAAGGTGATTTCCTCGCATTACTACTGTTAAGAAGTGACACAACACCTAACACAAAATATTTGCCCTCTCTATCCTCTATGCTTATTTGTAAATTATCTATATAATTTTAAACTTATACTGTCCTGGCTGCATGTAACATGCACGAATAATTTCCTTTCTGGGTAATAAATAGAGTAAAAAATGACGTCCCATTTAATAACATTTATATGAAACAAGTGCGTGGTTCGGTATTTAATGAGCGAAAGGGAGTTAGATACCGATACCACTCACAAGTTTCATAAAAATGTTAGAAATCTGGACTGAGTTTAGTATTTTATTTATTTCTCACTAAATTAGATCAAAGAAAAAGCATGAAAATCTCTGAGATGACCATTGCTGTTGCACCGCTAACATTGTGACATCATGTTTAATGTTTGCGTCGACATGTGATGTTATGACACAATGTGTAATAACATTGTAGATTTATTAAACGGCGGTATCTTCAACGGGAAAGTAATAAGGTATCATTATCATTTACAATGTACAATAGCATTTTCCTGGGATATATAAATCATAAAATCATTTATGAGGCGTGATGATTTTTATGCTGATGCTGGTTTTTTCATTTAATAAATTCACCTTACAAATAACTGCACAAGTTAAGATGCTTTGTCAATTGCTATCATTCAAACTGAGCAACATATATATATCAATATATATAAGACTTCATAAAATTCATCTTTTGAACACTTTCCAAAGAGATATCCCTATTGTACACTACATTTCCCCTTGCAATAATTTATGTCTGAATATTGGAACTGAATAACTAAATAGCAACATAGAAAATACTTTTCCTTCAGGATAATGTAATACAAATGCATTATCATTATCATTATTATTGACCATACAACTTCATTACAATATTATTATTACAATACAAGGACCAATGAAAAATGCATTATCATTATCATTATGTATTTACTGTATGTTCAAGCTCTGTAATGATATAAAGTGAATTCCTTTCGGAGTAATAATGATTATTATTATACGATAATCATTATTATTATTATCATTGACAATACAACTTACTGAGGAATACAAGGACCAATGAAATATGTGCCATTTCCGATTCTAATGTTGACTTCAGAGGTCAAATAGAGAGATAAGATACACAAATAGAAACTTTCACAAAAAGGCCACATGGCCTACCGATAAGGAATAAAGCCTTTGGTTCTGTGCCTCATCAAGCTTATCAAGACTTAAATGTTCACTTATTTGGCTATGAATACAGATTTCTCATTGGTTGCTATCAAAAGCTATCAATGCCAAACAGGAAATTTCAAACTGAGTTCCATTGACAATTTTGAAGACTACAGTTCCTTCGCCTTTGTTAGGCACACATATTCTCACAAGAAGGAAGTCAGTTGAATGATAGACCATTTGACTGGATAGAAATAAAGATGTTATGTGATGCAAACTATCACATGGTATTGACAGTAGGAAATTGTGGAAGAACCAAAAACATGTCCACTTGTAATAAGAGTTGACAAGGAAAGATGAGAGTTAATTAACTTCTGCCATAGATATTGCAAAATAACACTCCTGGGACTTTTCAATAGAAAAATTCATCCCTAATCAGTAATCCGCACACTCTTGAATCTTGATTTGTCTAAGCCAATCAAAATGCCACATTTGAATCCTCAAACCTCTACAAAAGTCTTCCTTATTACCAATCAAATTTTCATTGAGGCTATTATCAAATTCACTCTTAGCTCAACTATTTGGTTTTTCAGCTTGAATGTACCATTTTATCAACGTCTAAGCAAAAAACTTTAATCTACTGGAAATAAAGCTTTTCAAATCTGTTTACTTAACAGTTAATTTTCTAACAACGTTGAAGATACCGCTGATTGACTAAGCTGACACGGAGTGAGTTTGCTCTAACAATAATGAGGAGCTTTGATTCACCACGGACAATGTTGATCTTACCGCTAATTGAGTAAAGCTGACACTGATTGAGTTCGCTATAAGTGATGTTAATTGACCCTCGGGGCATGAAAATTAGTTCCCTATATCAGATAATTCGCTATATCCGGGTTCGCTATACACGTATAATTTTAATGATATTATATAAAGCTTATGACGGGACTTAAAAAATGGTTCACTATATCCGAGTGTTCGCTATATCCGAGTTCCTTATATCCGTGTTCTACTGTAATCCAAATCTTAAAGAATAAATAGCTTATCTTGACGACATAAAAGTTAAGACAAAAAACAGTAAAATGACATCAAAGTAATACTGGCTGTTGACAGGATTGGGAGACACTTTCATTAACAGATGTTTGACCTTATTCATAAATTACATTTTTATGATAAATCCATCTATTTCAGCTGAAACATGTCAATTCATTCTGGTGCAAAGATTGTTTATTCAAATGAATAAGAAACAAATGATACTGTACTGCTCAAAAAACTTTATTGGAACCCTTTTGGCAAAGAAATATAAAATACTGCATATATGTAATCAAAATTATCATTTGATCATAAGGATAAATTTAACAGCAAGGCAATTCTTTAAATAGAAAATATGAAGATAACTTTCAAACATGCTCTTTTAATAATGTAATATTGTTATATGATATACAGACTTTTGAATATAAGAAAATGATGGAATGTAGGTTCATTATAGGTAGCTTTGTATGAATCTCAACACACTAAACACATCATAAAAGAATTCATGATAACAGGACAGTTTGACAGTGTTGCCATTATTTAGTTTCTTTAAGGTTATAGTTTTACAATTATTTAAAAAAATGATATGACAATTCTGTGGTATATAGAGGATATTCTTGGTTTTCAGTACAAAATCACTTCTCATGACAGGGGTAAATTCAGTTATTTTTTAATCATCATTTAATTAAAGTCTGTAAAATATTATTATTATTTATTTGCCTCAAAGCCAAGTTTGGGAGAGAAACCCAACAAGTGTGAATACAGGAAAAAAATTCAATAATAAAACCCACAATTTCTGGAAGGTAGGTTTGTTGATAATGTTGTTTGTTGATTTCATTTTAGAGGCAATCTGGGTAGCAATTTACCTTCGGAGGTTTTCAAAAACATTTTAGGGTAATCAATTAAGATAGATAGATAGATAGATAAATAGATAGATAGATAGATAGATAGATAGATAGATAGATAGATAGATAGATAGATAGATAGATAGATAGATAGATAGATAGATAGATAGATATTGTTTATAATGTTTGAAATGAACTGTTTAAATCTTTGAAAAAAAATGGCTACCATAAATGTCGTTATGTAAGTAATAAGCTTCAAAAGCCTACTACATTATGTTGATACTTTTATCATTCTTTAATATTCAAAAGAAAAAGTGCATAATGACAAATTAACTGAAAATGTTATATACAGAAATAAGTTGCAAAATATGTTTTATTCTTAATTTTAAAAAAAAAATCAAATAAACAGCTGCATAAGCAAAAAACCAAACCAATTATAAATAAAGCTTCACATCTAATAATGGATAGCTTTTATATAGCCCCAAATCTTGAATGGTGGCATCAAAGCCCTCTTTGCTCCATTTCCCTTGTCTAACCCGGACTGACATACAGTCACCTCCATCACAACTTACACCAGGTACCCATTTAAACTGCTAGGTCAACAGGGGCACATTTGGCATAAAGTCACTTACACAGGGTGACACCATAAGTCTTTTAAAGTGACACAGAATGTGTGTCATTATTTTGTATACATGTGAATTCATTAAGGGCCAAAAACACCATTTGACCTAGTAAAGTTTAAATCGCCAATTCTAAAGTTGCATCTTTATCTATTTAATGCCACAATCATGATATTTTCTTGTTTTCGATTGTAATTGAAAAATGACCATATAAATAGTATGAAGTCAATATTCTGCGTCTAAATTCGTGTATGTTAGTTAAATGACCTACTAAACACTACCAACTACTAACACTATATTTGTGGTTGACTCCGCTGCAAATCAGGTTCCAACATAACGTATGAGTCATTGGTGCGCGCGATTGTCCTCTTTTCGATCACAAATTTCAACTGTAACCTGTTTATTGTCCATCTACTGAACTGAGAAACATTGTGATGTTAATTTCCAGAAACAAAGACATTTTCTCCATAGTCTCCACACATTTGGTGAATTAATGACATTCATATACAATGAATAATATTCAAAGTTTATTGCCCAATTGGGTGATCATAAGCGGTGACATATTTTCAACATGAGCACATGTGCACATATCACTTTTGCCTAGCAATGATTGTTTCAGCGCAAGTTTCCTTCATTGTCCCTGACGACATAAAACCATTGTCCGTGACGTCACTGTCGTGGGCCGCAGTAAGGGAAGTAGGCATTTTTCTGACTACTTCCATGCGTTTTACGCGGAATCGAATCGATAATAAAGAAATTATTACACTCGTAACAGATACAAGTGGGTGATATGACATTTACGAAAATCGTGGGAATTCGTGTATAACCCTTGCTCTCGCTCACCTAATACAAATTTCAGACTCGTTTCATAAAATTCATATCACACACTTTCTCAGGTAATAATCTCTATATCTTTGCACAGAAAACTGATTAGGGTTCTTACTCGTAATAGAAATAAGACGCTGTTACATGTGACAACCTTGCTTTAAGGGGGCAGACATGTTGCAGTGCCGGGCAAAACGGGTGACCTATTTTCTGATTGGCTGTATTACCAGTGTTTCTATGGTAACATGTAAACAAAATTGTCAATGTTTAAAGTCACTTTTCTCAATAATGAACACACTTTGAAAGTAGAACATTTAACATTTTAGGTTAGAATTATGTTTTTTATATATTTTCTAGGAGAAATCTTATTCACTTTTAGGCTGAAGCTGATTTACACATTATCATGACTCGGCCCACTGACTATCTTACTTGTAATAGAAATAAGACGTTCGGTTATGTGAGGTTATGGAGTTCAATATATGTCACTTTCACGAGTATTTCACTCATATCATGGCTGCTAGTATTATTGCAGATAGAAAACCTGCATCACAATTGTTCCTATGAATAATGGTGAAACATTTGAGCAGCAACTCATGGGTGGTTGGTACCTATGGGTTAACAGGCGTAGAAATGTCTAGACCAGTAGCTTTAAGGCTCAAAATAGTACTAAGACTACTTAGTTATGTAGTTGTATTTTGCTATCAAGTAAAAGTTTGGACTAAAGCTTTCATTTAAGTTAAGTTTGAATGACTAGCAACTTCATATGGTAAGTCAACCCTTGATAATCACATTAGAATTGAAAGATCGGTAAATCAGAATATAAAACAAATGGAAGACCAAAGTCACAAACATGCTTCTATAATTCAGTCAACTACACATGATTTGTTCAATTACATAGTAATAGAGGTGTGATGATACGGACATTTGATGATACCATACATACCCTTATATATCCGAATGATATGATTCAATATGATACAGGTCCCCAATTTTCAAAGGTTTTTTAAACTGAATGAATTATCTTTTTGACAAAAACATTATTTCTTAAGCAAAACAAACTACTTTACATATGTATATTGTCAGATAAAGTATAATGATTCTCTATTTTACAGTATATCGTCACACCCCTACATAGAAACATATAAACATTTTACAGACATAATCTTCCACCAAATGTAAATCATAAGAATTTATTACGTATACAACTGTTACTAGCAAACATGCAAACTGACCAGAGATATAAAACGACCATCCTGCTACATCAAGGTAAAGGGATTTGGCCCCGAATGAGATCAGGGTATATGGAACGAGCTCGATCAGCGAATTCAATTACGCTGATGTAGCAGGATGTAAAACGACACACAATGAAATAGTTCTCAATATGGACAAGAGACATAATATATGATAAAGGAAATATATCAATATACATATCAAATACGTCAAGATAAAATGGCTTTCAACAAAGTTGTTGCATAGAAAGTCATCATCTCATTCTGACAAAATGATTTACTTGGCAAGTAGAATTGTAAGTATGAAAAAAACTAAAACCATATTTTTCATTATGACATGAAAACAAGAAAAGGTGTATGTTTCAAGGCAATATTTTGATAAAAAATCATTGACTGAAAGTTAAAATGTTTGTCAACCAATCTCAGTAAAATATGATCTAACTTTCAGAGTTCTGGCAGCGCACTTGTGGTCTCGTAGAGAGCTATCTTATTTGTCAGTTGTCTCTCCAACCATGATCAGAAACTCTGTTTAGCTTTTTAAGATCTACGGTTTTCTTGCCGCCATTGGCCATAAAGTTGTGTAGAAAAAACTAAATATGAACGAATGGCTAGATCTTATTTCAATGATACTGCTTGTCAACAGCTTTGTACAAAATAAAAAGGAAGAGTTTATCAACTTTGAAGACATTAGTTATTTTGTTCAGTTTTGTTCATTATGTGAAATAAAAAAAACCCATTTTCACTAATTTACAAGATCAGAAATGAAAGACTTTGATATGATTAAAGAAAAGCTTGTCCTCCTTATCATGGACGGAGAATAATAATCCTTTATGGCAGTGAGTAATGATTGGTTGCCATAAGGAACACAAAGATCTAATAGTTTTTAAATAATGAGTTTTTAAATAACGATAACAATCAATCTCATCAAAATCAGTCCAAACATAAGAGTTGGGTTTCTGATTTCTGATCAGTCCTTTGATTTCCTAATTTAATCGATTGACATGAGCTCTGGATGCCATTCTTGGCCTAATTTTTCGAAGCTCTCTTAGCGCTAAGATAGTCGAGTGACCAATAGCAGATTAAATTAAATGGTTAAATTTATGGAAGGTGAAAGGTCACAGATAAGGTCAATGACCTGAATGGAGCAGTTCTTAGATCAGAAATGCAGAGAGCCAAAATTTTGTTTGATCTGAGTAAATGAGATTGTTTCACATGAAATATTTCAAAATGTATTTAGTATTTTCTATATTTTCTGAATCAATTGTTTTGCTATAAACACTATTGTGATAGTTAACAAAACTAATCTACAAATTTGTGTACACTTTGTGCACTTTTCAAAATATTCAACATTTCAAACAAAAACTAGATTATATCTCAAAGTATGACAAGATTTGTTCATTCTCACACATTATGATAGACATTATCATCACCTCAAATTGAAATTTACAATGGACTTTTTAAACGTTCAAAGGTTGCAATTTCTGTTAATTCCACTGCATAGTCACTCAGCCACTTCCCACCATCATGGTGGCTCTCTCTCAGCATGTCCTTCCATCGACTTCCTGTTGGGAGGTAAATATCGCGTTTAGTGGCGCCGGCATCCAAGATGGGCGCCACAAGTAAATCATCTCCAACTAAAAACTCACAGTCAATCTTCTGCGCAATTTCATCTTTTGGTGCAACCCACCAAACTGGTCTGATCATTGGCATACCTGCAAGAAAATAAGTATGTTACCATAGCAACCAAATGTTCTGAAAGTATTCTTGGGGGAATATTTCAAAATGAGGGTAAAAGAAGTAGTGACATGAGATATAGTAGTTGAGATAATGAGTGACATTGTGGTTTTCATGACTTTTTATTAAATTTTTGTGTGGCTTTTAATAGTTTTTAATGAAAATGGAACATTTGTAGAAGCAAAAATCACATGCCCAAACAATAAGTTTTAGAGTAATAATGTTTTCATTAGTTGAAGACCAATTGAATAGTGATTTTTCGATAAATGCTCAAGAAAAGAGTCGAAGTCGTAGAATTTGGCTATTTGTCAAAATTTCAAAAACAATTGGCACTCTTAAGTTACAGCCCCTAAAAGACACATCAGCACCCCAAAGGTAACATTCACAACACATTTGAAGTTTCCAAGTAATATAATTTTTAAGATGAGCTTTGAAAAAAAAAAGTCATAAAACTTATCTACTGTTAAATAGAGTTGATACAATACACGTCACATACGCTATTTTATAATAATTTTTGAGACGATTTTTTATTCATAAATTTTAATGTCAACAATATGTAACACAATACAATGCTTCACGAAATGAGTATCATTAGATTAAGTATCACCATTCTCAATACTATAATAGTCACATCCATACTTTGGAATTTTTTTGACCAAATAATGAAAAATTCATTTGGAGCTATTTACCTGTAACTTGAGATTCTTTGCCTGCAGCTAGCAGTAGAGGGAACACTTTATTCTTATGAAGATCAACCAGCTTATGAGCGAGTGTGACAACTTCTTCACCGTAGTCCCACGGAGGAAATGAGAACTGCATGATGGGTAGATAAGTTGCCATCAACATCCAACGAATATATAACTCTGAATCTGGAATAATTTTTTCTTCAAATGTCTTATTTGTAAACGGAACCCTTGAAAAATCTCCCTTTCCACCGATTGGTCCAGGATTGATAAAAGGGTACCCAAGAATTCCATATGTTAAAACAGTGGGTATCACAGACTTTATTCCACCATCATAGCTCCAGCTCGACTCCCTTTCGGGTATTTCAATGTATAAAGGGAATCGCTGAGACTGATACCCAACCTTCACCGTTCCCTTGTTTCCAAATCTGTCTGCAAGTGCAACATACTTTGTCATATAATCGCAAGGGCTATGCATAAAGTTTTTAGTTGTTGAACTCAAATCAAAGAAAGATACCTCACCACCGTCAAATATGAAAGCGGTATTCTTGTAATCCTTCTGAATATTTTCTAAAATATCATGGAACCATTTCACAGCATCTTCATTTGTTAAATCTACGAATAAAGAATTGTTTCCATTCAAGCTAACTTCTGATGGTTTGTCTGTTTCTCCTTCTAATATGAAAAATTTGTTTTTCTTTCCTTCTTCAACATTTATAGTTTTTAGATCCATGTATGGAGTCACCCATGTTCCTACTTCAAAACCTGTAGTAATCAGCTCGCCAATCATTTGATTGGCATTTCGAAACTTAACACTGTCAAAATTAAAGTCACCATAGCCTCTGAAATATTTTCCATATATTTCAAAGAATCCTTTTGGAAAGTTCCTTGTCGTTACTTCATTTGTGTATGTTAGAACTGTTGACTGCATTGATTTATTTTTGAATTTTGCTGAGGTCCACATTGGTTCTTTCATCCTTAGCTCATCCGGCAAGCCTGTTGGAACCATGAAACATTTTTTGTACATGTATTCATGAATTTCTTTAGCATCATTGGCCTTGCATACAAAGTACCTCAATACTGGTGGTTTGTTTTCAGGATTTTGGTAAGGTGTCGCGGTATACTCAGCCTTCATACACATTTTACCATCATTTAATTCATTGATGCTTACGCTAAGTGGAACAGTGTTATCAATGTAGAGACCAACTCCACGTGAATTAAACCAATATCTTTCCAGCACTGGACCAAAAACTTCTTTCTTATTTTTTTCCGCTGTTGTCAGCGGTGTTGAAATATAAGGCTGCATTGGAACACTCAGTTGCTCCAAAGGCCAGTCTTGTTTTCTGTGTGCAGCACCTCCGTACCAATGAGCTTCAGAGAGTGAAAAGCAATCAAGGGGAGAGAATCCGTTATTTTTAGGTGTCCACACAACGTTGTAACATCGAGCATTCGAATAAACTGCCTCTTTTACTTCTAAACGTCCTTTATTTAACCATTTTAAACATAAACTGTTACCCTCTTTTTTGTCACATTCCATATCTGGAGGATTGTGAAGTTTTTGTGGAAATGATATTGATAAATATATGTCTTTTCCATCATTCTCTGCAAATATAAGTGTTCCTTTGCTGTAGTCAAAATAAAGTTGTCCCAACTTTGGTCGGGAATCAAACATGTCCAAATTAATATCTAGAACAGGTTTTTGTCTTACAAATGACCTCAGGACTAAAATCACTGAAAAGAAAACAACGATAAATGCGCTGAATTTTAGAAACCTCCCCATTTTCCGAAATGGTAAGGCCATTCTCCTCAAATTAGAGTTCTGATCGTTCCCTACCCTCGCTGACTTCTCTCGACCGGAACCGGATGTCAGGAAATTCCTTTGGCTATTTTAAGTAGAGGAAATCCCTTTTGAGTAAAGGTACATTTGAGGTGTAGCAAAAGACTTTTTAACTAGCCTTTGTGATTGCTTCTTTAAACTACCTCAAATTAACATTTTAGACTTCATTTTAGGTTTCAGATGACAATAAATAATATTTGTTCAAAAGAGCTGCCCAAAAATTGAAAAGAAATAACCAACCACCTTTTCATGGCCTCAGCATAGTAAAGTAGCGACAGGCGCAAGCGTTGCAGATGAGCTCGTGGTCACATGACTAATCACATGACTAATCACATGACTACATGCAAGATCGTCTCCAAAAAACAACAGCTATTTTGTTATCATTGTTTTCATAACTAAACGATATGACAACAATGCAATTGAGAATATTCGTAATTTGTGTGAAAATTGCAACTGTTTTCTCGACAGTTGAAAGCAAAAGACCAAATATTATTTTCATATTTGCTGATGATTACGGATTTCATGACATCGGTTACCACAATTCTGAAATTAAAACTCCGAACCTTGACAAGCTGGCAGGAGCAGGTGTGAAACTAGAGAATTATTACGTACAGCCGATATGTACGCCCACACGGAGTCAATTCATGTCAGGGAGATACCAGGTAAAAAAAAAGTTTTAATCTATACACGTCCTGGCAATAGGTTAACCGCTTTAATGACATTTTGAACATTTTCTTTTCTTGCTGGCACAATGAGTAGACATTTGGAGGATGAAAGTTCAAAACTGCCAGGCTCTTTATAAAACATTCATTGAGGGTATAGGCACAGCGTCTTGAGTGGCTTAGAACCACAGAGAAAAGATTTTCTCTTGGATAACCAAGTGCACCTTTCATATCTTCTCTCTTTCCCCCAGATCCACACAGGATTGCAGCATGGTATAATATGGGCATCACAGCCAAACGGTCTGCCTCTAGATAGCGCTACACTCGCAGACAAGATGAAGGAAGCAGGATACGCGACTCACATGGTAGGCAAATGGCACCTGGGCTTCTACAAGGAAGAATACCTGCCTACCAACAGGGGGTTCGATTCTTATTTTGGTAAGATTTAGGAACATTCCCCTTTGGCTATCTTTTGCCTAAAGGTTCAGGAATATATCTTGAAAGCATTTCCTGTAAATCAAACTCAAATAAGCTTGGATTAATAATAACAGTTTATTACTCGCCCGTGTAAGATACTGCAGTGTAATATTTATACTGCGATATTAATCTGGTGTAATACTGCTGCACGTATGACGTCACACTATTGACGTCACAATATTAGCACGGCTGGTCGCGGAAATGTTTCGATCAGTGCAATCATGCTTGATTACTGAGTTCAAGTAATAAACAGAATACTTAACTTCCTTCAATTTGATTCTATTTTCATTAAACTCGTTAATGATTTCACTCGTTTGATACTTAATAATTAACTCTTTTGATAAGAATAGTAATAAATGGAAGGTTGTTTAGTACCCTCTATAGCATTAACAGGGCAATATGTGAATGACAATTAAAAGCTGCCTTAGAGTCAGCCCTTTGGTGATCTGAGATATTTTGATATATTATAACTTAGTATTGAGAAATGTCACTTTGAGTTCATAAATACTCCAAAAGAAAATTAATTTTAGTAAATATTAAAAAAGTAATAAATGTCTGTAATAATTAAAGTTTACATGGTTGCCTAGGTTACTTGACAGGAAGTGAAGACTACTTCACTCACAAACGTTGTGATGGAAATCATTTCAAACTGGACGAACTCTATGAAGATCCGATGACCTACGGAGACCTTGGAGCAAACTACTGTGGTGTAGATCTCCGTCAGAACGAGGCTCCCGTTTTCAACGAGACTGGTCACTACTCGGCTAATTTGTTCACAGAGAAGGCAATTGATGTTATCAAGGCTCATGACAAGTCAAATGTGAGGCCATACACAAGGAAATCCTTGAATGTGTTGTTCATAATCTTAAAAAAATAATTTGATAAAAAAAATTTGACACTCTTTTAAAATCTATTATAAAATGTTAACTCCTATTTTTTTAAGGTCAGTAATTTCTTTTCAGGTACAGGAGTACAATTGTATATACAGAATTATGAGAAATTTATGCTTTTTACCAATCTATAAATACAAGCTAACCCCCCCCCCCCCCCCCCCCCCAAAAAAGAATGAACTGTGAACTTTTGAAAAACAGTCTTGATAGCAATTAATCAATTTGAAAATATCATAGTTAGGATTCCTTAAAGTCATATAGATGTCAACTATGATTGATCAACCATGAACTGAAAAACATTTTTTCACTTCCTCTTCTGTCTTTATTCCTTTTCCTCATTTCCTCTTTTGATAATTAACAAATTGTCAAGTATAGACCTGCAAAGATATTTTATCTACATGGTAAATTTTTAGTTGGACGAGTCCCCAGATTATTTCTTGGTCTTATTTGTTTCAGCCCTTCTTTCTCTATCTTGCTTATCAGTCAGTGCATGGCCCTCTTGAAGTTCCTGATAAATATATGGAACCGTACAAATTTATTAGTGACCAGCATCGCCGCACTTATGCTGGTAAGCTCCCTTTGTTTTCAGCCATTTTTCCTGTATTTGGCCTACCAGTCTGTTCACATGCCACTCCAAGTACCGGATAAATACATGGAGCCTTATGCAAATATAAAGGATAAGCAGCGACGAAAGTATGCCGGTAATAATGTAGAAAGTCAATGAATTATATGTTCAGAAAAAAAACCTTCTTGATGGTGTATTTTTCTTGTGTTTATCTCTTACACAGTCATTTCTTATTTTATAATGATATTTTACAAGGATATATATAATTTTTTTTATATTTGTTTTTTCTCATCGAATGAGGAAAATTTTGCTTACTGATGCAGTCATGAGTGTTAATATATAATTTTATGGGAGGACATCAACATTGTATTTGTCAAGAAAAGAGAAGTTTTCAATTTCTTACATAATCTTATATTTTAACCTCTATATAGCAGATTTACACTGAAACCAAAATTGATAGTATTCAAAACATTCAATTTAATCGTAAACAACACATTTTCTTCAGGTATGACTGCTTGCATGGATGAGGGAATAGGAAACATCACAGAGGCTCTGAAAGCCTCAGGACAATGGGACAATACCTTGATTGTCTTTTCTACAGGTAAATCTCTTTTTATTTTTTGCTTTTCCGCATTATCTTCAAATCTGATCCAAGGAATAATATGTTGATTGTGAATCTGAATGGTGATGATGTCACTATACTATCTATATTTTGATGGCAATGACTTAACGATTATTAAATTTAAAAAAATATATTTAAACTAGATCTAACAATTAAAGTAACAATTTTAGAATTCAAACATAAAAGATTCAATTTAGGTGATAAGTACAGATAATTACTTAAAAGAATAACAAGACAAGTGTAATAATTAACTTTATTAATGATTTTTCAATATTTCTTTTTTTATCTTTTAGACAACGGGGGTCAGATTCTGGCTGGTGGAAACAACTGGCCTCTGCGAGGCTGGAAGGGTTCTTTATGGGAAGGGGGGTTCCATGGTGTTGGGTTTGTCCATGGCGAGATGTTG
The DNA here is from genome assembly GCA_921293015.1 of Phorcus lineatus. Classification (NCBI taxonomy): domain Eukaryota; kingdom Metazoa; phylum Mollusca; class Gastropoda; order Trochida; family Trochidae; genus Phorcus; species Phorcus lineatus. The sequence continues at coordinate 9,642,890 of OV121097.1, read as the reverse complement.
AAGAACAAGGGGACTGTCAATAATGAACTTATCCACGTTTCTGATTGGTTCCCCACCCTGGTTGGTCTTGCTGGAGGAAACACAAATGGGACTAAACCATTGGACGGTTTCAACCAATGGGAAACCATTAGGTATTATAAACATTAAAATCAAGTCATTCAACATGTCTAACCTTCAATTTTCAGTCATAGTTTGAAGATTGTTTTTTTCCGAAAGTTAAACGAGTATATTTTTTTAAATGTTTTTTCCTAAAACAACAAATAAGTCTCATGAATCATAACAAATGAATTGAAATTTTACAGTAAAAGTGTTTAATACATCATGTAATGCCATGTTTGAGATCACTTTCTAGATTTGTATTTCTCCAGTGCAGGAAAGCCAAGCCCAAGGAAAGAACTTCTCCACAACATTGATATTCTTTACAAGTTGAAAGGGAAGAAACTGTATGAAAATACCTTTGATAATAGGATAAGGGCAGCCATTAAAGTTGGGGACTGGAAACTAATAACTGGTGATCCAGGTAAGCTAACAACAGATTGTATTGAAGTGATTCAAAAAAATTTTTAATTCATTATTTGTTTAATCAATTAATGAAATTCTATTTCATCAAATTTATGAAACTTTTACTTTAATCAAATTATGTAAGTCTTTATCGGTTGCCAGGCAACAGCAGCTGGATTCCTCCTCCCCACATCTCGGAATCCAACATGGCCGCTCAAAAAGAGGATCCTGACAAAAACCTTTGGCTGTTCAACATTGCCAAAGATCCAAATGAGCATGTGGATCTGTCAGGTTCTGAGCCGGAGATTGTGAAGATGATGTTGGATCGTCTTGCATATTACAACAGCACAGCCGTCCCTCCTCATTATCCCCCTGCGGATCCAAACTGTGACCCCCAAAAACATGGAGGTGCATGGGGCCCTTGGGAGTAATATAAACTAGAAGCAAGAGAATGCTTTAAAATCTTAACATGCCAGAGGGAAATCAATTCCATTTTTTCACCTGCTCTAGCTTTTTGTGCACTTGCACATGACGCCCCTCAGCTAATTCAAGATAAGTAACATAGTACTTACATATTGACTTACATAACCAAAACAGATGTGAAGGATTCTAATATTTCCCAGAATTTAACAAGGACTGGTGTTTTACTCAGGCATATTTACTTTTAATTACCAAATGTCTTGCAGTTCTCTTACAGAACTCTTGCCAAGCTACAAGGTTACAGAAGTCTTATTTCATGAATTGAAAAAATGGTTTAAACATCGATTGATTCAGGTGGGACTCACATGTAAAAACTAAGTTTTTAACCCCTTCCCATTGAAAATAGGTGATTTATTGAAATCAATGTTTTGAGTGCGTTCTCACAAAAATTACATTTGCCTATGTTGAACTTTCGCTCAGCCAGTTGACAAGCACTCCACGGCGCCATTATGATGTCCCTTACGATATTTTTCTCAAATGTTTGAGTCACTTAACTTTCAATGTCAAAAGAAGATAACTTGACAAACAACTGTTTTACTTAATGCAGTAGGGTCTCAAAAAGAGCATGTGTGTCTTATCTATCATCTTATTATTGTGTGCCTTACATGTAATTTTTAACTTTTTTATGACTGTTGTTTAATATTTGAGGTTTTGGAGATATGTATTGGTAAGTTTCCACTCATAATTTTCTGAAATAACTATTTTTATTCAGATTTCTTATTTTGAAATAAATACTCATTAGCATTCTTGAATAATTTTACAATTCTAAACATTCAAGGTTTAACCATCTTAAACTGTGCAAGTCCTAGTTCCCGGACATGTTTTATAATTGCAAATTCTTTCAAATGCTTGTACTCATTTTGGCTACATAAAAAGCGTAATATTCACTACCTAGCGCTTTAACAACTCTTTTTTTTTTTATTAGCCAATAATGAACAACAGATGTACCCCACAATCTGTCTCATCTTAATAACTACCCCTCCACAATATGTCCTACTGAACAAATAGTAATTTCAAAATACATTTACCCCACTTAATACGGCACTTATCTTTATATTCAAAGTCAGTGCTTGTGAAAAATGTTTGTGAAAAAATCTGTTGATTTTCCTGATATTTTAGCTTACCGACTTTAATCGAAGTTGTCTAATCAAATAAAATGCTATGTGGTTTTTAAGGGAAAAATTAATTTAAAAAAAATTGTCCTTCCAGCTCAAATGGGGATGCGAAACTCAAACAACTAACCATATTCAGATATAGCCAGGAAGCAGATACCAGATGTTTTTTTTTATTGATAAGGGTATACTTAAGTTGTGTCAAAGTTTTCATATGTGCACATCAGTTATTGTGAATAACCGCCATTAAGTCGGCTTGAGTTTCTGAATCATCTTTCAGTGGCAAACACCTTAACAAATGGCTTCTTAATGTGTGCATCTAAAAGTGAGGGAGAAAAATCCAGAATCTGTTTTGAGCACATGAGCAAATACAAATAAGATTGGATAAAATGATTCTCATTTATGACATTATTTTGCAATAAACTTAATTTTACATATGAAATATGTACTTACTGAAATGAAAAAATATTTTGTTTAATAAGTATATGAACAGTCTGATTAAAATCGACCGTGTTCCGAGGAATAAAAGTTTCAAAATATTGAGTCTATCGAGATTCGAACTCTGTCTAGGCTATCCTCTCCACTAGGTCTGACCACACCCTACTGTAGCGCACGTTCTTGCGTAAACTAAGCTAACCAATCACAATGCGTGCGGCAAAAGCATTCGGTATCAGTAGCTAGGGGCAAGTCACTCCCATTTACCATTCGTTAACCTTGATCGCCGCTATCTTTATTTTAAACGCGATGATGTGATTGGTTCGCTATTGACTAGGTTTTGTCTGCGCTAAACTGGTGTCGGCACGTGCGAGCAGTGAGGCTGCCTTCAGACCTAGTGGAGAGGATAGCCTAGACAGATATCGAATCTCGATAGACTCAATATTTTGAAACTTTTATTCCTCGGAACACGGTCGATTTTAATCAGACTGGTATATGAATTTTATATATATGCATTGAATATTTGGTGCCAACCTTTGAACACTGTCAGTGTGTCCATTTAAACTATTTATGTATGCGAGTGCAATATTTCGAGATGTTTTCCATCTGTGAAACATTCCATATCACTAAGGACATCAAATGTATTCAAACAATATCTTTTGCATTGTTCCATAGACAGATTTCTTAGCGATAAAAAACTTTAAATGTTCAATCAAAACTAAATTTGAATTCTGACATACATTCAATTGTTTATAAATTGACTCTGTAATAAGATATTAGAAATCAACATGGTATGGTTATTAAATCAAATAAAATATTTTCTATTATAGCTGTATAGTTATTGAAGTGTGTTTCACACACACATATATATATATTTATATAATTTCATATTCCTGTGTCACTACCACATGCTTTAATTTACACAAAAGAAGTTTATCAAATATGCATGAAAAATCCATTTATGTTATAATTATTATTTTTTTACACTTTGTCTGTACCTATCTTGACTGTATTGAGGGAAATAAAATTATAATGAAATGTTATTCTTGTAATTATAATGAAGCAAAGAAGTTGAAAACCCCAAAAGGCACATCTCCGCATGATGCCTGTTGCACATACCAATTTCGTCGAGATAGGTCTCACCATTTTGGAGTTGTGCTCCGGAAACAAAATCCTATGTTACGTTTCCATGGAAACGGGTAAAAATAAAAATGCAAAGAAGTTGAAAACCCCAAAAGGCACATCTTTGCATGATGCCCGTTGCACATACCAAGTTTTGTCGAGATAGGTCTCACAGTTTTGGAGTTGTGCTCCAGAAATGAAATCCTATGGTACGTTTCCATGGAAACGGGTAAAAATAAAAATGCAAAGAAGTTGAAAACCCCAAAAGGCACATCTCTGCATGATGCCCGTTGCACATACCAAGTTTCGTCGAGTTAGGTCTCACAGTTTTGGAGTTGTGCTCCGGAAACATTATCGGGACGAACGGACGGACGGAGACCATTTCAATATAACAACATGATCACTGTTCAATATTCCACAACTAGTATCCTTAACTACCCTTTCCCTTTGGCGGGGGATATAGCTGACTCTGTCTGCTTGTCTTAACTGAAATGAACAAATCAACTTTATAACTGTGACAAGCACAAGGTTTCTAGCCAATCGCATGAATCTGTATTTCAGTATATAATAAATAAAGAAATGTATCTGGACCATAGCAAAACAGTACTTAACGAAATATTTCGGTGATTGTTTGCAAGTAGCTGTTGAAGCTTTCTCTCCACAGAACTACCTCCATCATAAATATCTATGCTAACCTATGTTCTAATACAAGTGCTTCTCAGTCTAAATGTAGGAGCCTGATCGGATGCAATCATAACTGACAAAAATACCACTCTCATAAACAGCTCTTAAACATTATCAATAAAATCATCAGGACTACTAGCACCGACTCTCAAATCCATTCAAATTGTCGAATTGCAACAGCATGGCAGTTATTCATAGGAACATTTGATCCACATTCAAGGGACACAACTATGTCAAAATTGATATTTCAGAATTGGCTTTCCAACCTTAGGATTATCACGAAACAAATTTTCATTCATTTAGTTGTAGGAGTTTCCGGGAAAACTTGTCCCCATTGAACACACTCGCATTGAAATGACAAAGGGAAATTCCAAATTGTGAATGGAACTAAACTCTAAAACAGATAGAATAACAGCTTTCTTACTTAGTAGAAAGGGTATACTGAGCTTGATTCAATTTTATCTTTGGTTAAGTGTATCACAGATGTATGTTAAAAACAATTTCCTTTTTACAAGGATGCATTAGAGACAGATACATTAGAGACTCTGTAACAACCCATCCCTGGGACTGCAAACATGGCAAACAAAATGACAAATGAAAAGAAAAATGAATCTTTAATGACAATGATTGAGAAATTCTTGTACAACAAATTGAAAATCATTATCTTTTTGGTGATTTAACGCATCAACAGTTGACTTAACAAGACTTAAATTTTTGTTACAAAATGAAATAAATTATGTCATCTGAATCATAATTTCTTCTTCAAAATATGATCTTTTCTACCATTTTTATCCTTCAAGAGAAAAACATGATAAACACTTATTGAGGGGATTTCTAACCAAATTAGAAAGTAGAAACACGGAAGGAAATAACTTATACAAGTATTATTAATTTTATCTTTAGTTCTGCCTTTTTTTGCTATTGTCATCCCTAACGATGCCTCTTTCGGAAAATGAGATATTTTCATTACAGCAATTGCTTGTTAAACATAAATGCTCTTCACAACATTCATAGATTTCAAATCAAACAAATTCATGCTTTGCATGTCATAAAAGGGCTTTTGAAGAGGAATTCTTTAAATCCCGATAATCTGAATAATCATTCAGAAAAACACTGTTTAACATTAAATACATTCGGTAATAAATGTTTCCATGGGTAGATAAACAAACTGAACAGCATCCATAAGAAAGATTTTGGTGTCAGGCAGTTCATAGCGTCTGTTCACTCTCACACATTCAAAATCTCTTCTCTTCATTTCTATTCATCCATCCACTCATTCTTCTTTCATCCATACGTGCACCATCAGTCCAGGCTGAGCATCATCCTCACTAGAAATGTCCATGACACAATGTCCATATTGATGACACATTTATGACAAGGTTGCAGATTTCACCGCTGTTTATTTTGCGCAGCCTCTTTCCGAGCTGCATCCTGAAGAAGTTGTGTGTCACACTCGTCAGCGGGTAACTGCACGTACCGGACCACTGAACCTCGGATGAAACATGTCTTTACTGACAACTGCAAATCAAAAGAAAAGTATGAACTTTATTAACACTTTTTTCCCAAATGAATTTATTTGGTTAGTTTTGGGTAGTGGCTGGTTTCTCGGAACATAACACCAACAGCATGCAAAGAGTCAAAGCTACAAAGTATTGGATTTGGTTGAGCGAATACAGCCACTCAAGATTCATGTCTCAATAAATGTCTGTGAATTTCATATTTTTAGACTTACCCTGATATTTGAACTGCATCATTATATATGATTATTTCAGATCCTAGACCATTGAGTAAATTCTTATCTCATTAATTGAATGCATATGACAATTCAATAAAGCTTTATCATAAAAAATTATTACTCCTAAATCTTTATGAATAAGGGTGGTCGATATAGCAGACATTTCAAATTATTAGATTTTCTTGATGATAAGCAATATGTCACAAACCCAGTAATTTACATCTTATATTTCAGCACTTAATTTCCAGCACCATGCATCACCCTAGCATAATTCGTGGATTGCTTTTTAAATATGATGATGAACACACCATGTGAGGATACTTGTCCGGGTCGGTTACACTGATGTCTGTGAGTTTGATGTTCAGAAACTGGTCTACTGAATGAAGTGTTCCACAGATGCTGGAATGTGAAAATGCAGAGAATAGATTACACCTGCTATTGCAATGTAAGACCAGGGAAACAGTTTTTTTTTACCTTAAGTCCTGTAAAAGAGCCAGGCAGAATTTGGAATTAAATAATTCAGAGGTGTCCATGGATTTGGAAAGGCAGGGGCCATGGGCCATTTTTCAAACTGGGTGAAGAAATTGTCCATCAGATTAAGAAATTTTACTATTGCTACAACGGAAATGGCTCATTCAAAATTTCTGAAAAAGACTGAAAGCCCCAAAATTGCCCATTGGCAAAGTTGTCTTTCCCAATCACTGGGTGTCTACAAAATAACTGACAATTAAACTATATTTGATATCTCATGAAAAATTATTTCAGGATCAAAGTTTATGTATCTACCGGTTGTCTGTAAATCTATACATATGACTGACCATTGATTTTATGAAACGTCTCAAAGACTCACTTAAGAAGTTTTCTTACCTCAAATCATTTTTTAGTTCAACCACAACATCCTTCCCAACCAGGGACTTGAAGAATGAGTAGAACAACTGAAATTGTAAATAATGAATCAATCAACATTGAAAAGTGTTTCAGGTAACAATAGTATACAGTCAGACCCCGATAATCCGAATCTCGCAGTATCCGAACAGTAGCAAACTGTAACCAAACTAATCTCTATATAAACTCATTAAATGTTGATTCATTAATCCGTTGATTCAGTCTCCGTATCCGAACGCTAATTAGCTGTTACGGATTAATTAATTACAGCTATTTCTGCTTAATTAATCCGACTGTTCATCAAAGCGTTCGGTAATCCACTAGTCAAGCGAGCACCACACTGATTGAATCGGTAAACATCAATGACAGTGGATTGACATGGGAGTTGAGCGTGTCAGCAGTTTGTGATTGTAATAAATTGAGATGTCTCACTTTGTGTATCTGGAGTTTGTGATTTGTGTGAGAGCACAATTTCGGACATTTGGCGTAGTAAAGTTAAATGGTTAAATATTTCTGAAGATTCTGCTTCACTTATCAACCTGAGTGAGTGTCCAGAAATGCTTTTGTGCAATGATTGTTTATTAATATATGTATCCCAGTTGTTATGTGTATATGATATAAAACTCATTAGATATTCAAAATACGTTGTCGTCTGTCTGTAGATTTGGTTCGTTTTAGTAGTCCGAACGTTTCACTATCCGAACGTTTTTGATGAAAAACGGAAGTGTTCGGATTATCGAGGTCTGACTGTATACATCTTTCAAACCAATCACTATGGATGATGACAAGCTGCAAACTGACAAGCAGTTTCCTTTCCTAATACCTTGTTTACTTGCATTTACCATAAACAAAGATTTTAGCACCTTGAGTGCTTCGAAAATTAAAATAAGGGGGTGCTTTTCAAAATGACTTTCCACAGTATGCACAAGATTATTTTAAAATATCATTTAAATATTGTGACCGTGTTCAGTGGAATAAAAGTTTCAAATATCTTCTCTACCGAGATTTGAATTCATTTCATCAAGAATTTCATTATTCACTAATAAGTTATGACTTTATTTTCATTGGTTGTTTAAATGTGTCATTAAGTTGGTCAATTGGTCAAGAACATAAACACATTTTAGAATTTTATACAAAGCCACTTTGTTTCTAAAGGCATATAAATTCAGTCCTAACGGGTGCAGTTACACACAATGCTCCTGAATGGCAATTCAAAAAGAGATTTTAGGCATTTTTGAAAAACATCTTTAAAAAATGATGTTAATGCAACCAACAGTTAATTCACAAATTGAACGTGTATTGAAGGAATCAATATCATATATAAGCTCTAAAAATTTAGTGTGTAAGGGCACTCCAATCACTCCATCACCTTCAACTGTAAAATTATTTTAGCCCAAATGAACTGATCTAATGAAATAGAGATTTAAACATCCCTTTCCATAAATACCTTATCCAAAACTAAACACATATATTTAGTGCACTAATACAACTTACTACTTCTTAGAAAAGCGGCTCGTATAATTCTGCTAAAAGATTTTGAGATTTTCTTAAGATCAAAATTTCTTCGGCTTTGTAAATGTGATGTTGTTTCATTCAATGTTGGGGAAAATGTCACGCGTTACTTAAATAAAAGAGCTCTAAAAACGCTTCAGAATAATTATGACTTGATATCAATACATTAACAACCAGATATATAAATTCTGATACTCAAAACAAAAACACGACGTTTACCATGCTGAAAATGCCGCTTCCGTTAAATCTCGCGCACGCGTTATCTACGCCTAAAAGGAAAACTGGTTTTACGGATCATTTTCGCTTGACTATTTGCGAATGCGACAAAAAACGAACGACAAATCAAGAACCCAGTATTCTTTGAACGAAAGCCAAAGTATCTTCAAAACAAGTGTTTTATTTATACAAATACGTTTGATGTTAATTAAACTTGAAATTTTCAAACTATTTGACAAGAAAACATAAGTTCTGTTATTTCAAGGCGAAATATATTAAATCACGTGATAAATATCGCGAGATTGCGTCTGCCATTTTTCGAAGCAGAAGAGTAGCTAAGTCATACCGGTGGGAAGAAAAATAGAAACTCATCGTATTTGACAATATTCAATTGAGATGGATCCCCTGGTCGTCCAAGGTTACCCTCAGGGGGAACAGCTCTACGCAACTAGAAATCCAAAACAAGCTCATTTCAACCCATACACATACAATGGAGGGTAAATATCTTAGATTATTGTAAAATGTTTGATTTCAATTCACAGACTTATTGTCTTGCAGTTTACTTGCCCTTTCAGTAAGCAACGGGTACAATTATTGTAAATTATGGCTACTGTACAGGAAATATCTAATCATTATTCCACATCATGTTTTAGCATGACTTGTTTAAGAGCAGTTTTGACTTATCCACTTTTCACTTGATATGATTGAGTCCAACGTGCTAGGCATCTTCGTTTCGCAACATACAGGATCCAATTAAAAAAAGCAAATTTACCAAGATGTGACAATGGTTGGATGTTATCATTATAGACAAAAGGTTTATCTTTGCAAATGTTGCATCCGTGTCTCAATTTAAGAAAGAAGTATCGTTTTATTTACTTCGAAGGCAAAATCTTCAGGAAGCGTCTAGAAGATGTTTATATTAGGGTCTGATGCCCCTGATCAATTATGCAAGCTTATTTTTCCAGCAATCTGATTGGTCGATAGCATGACGTCATGATACAGCGATTCAACTTCAGCAGGTCTATTTTTAGTAACTCAAGTCTGTATCACTTTTGGTCGGACCTCGCTGAAGTCAATATGGTTTCTGACAACTGACGTGCCACTGTCTCTCGTCCATTTGAATTGCCGAAATTATTATTGATATGTCAAATCAATTTGATGATGCACAATATGAAACAAATCAAAACATTCAAATGTGCAATAAATAGACTAATCAAGATAAATATAAGATATTTTTTATGTGTTAATTATGATATTTCAGTATATAATATTTTATATTTACATAGGCCATCATAAATGAATTATGAAAGAATTAATGAAACCAGAACAAGTTCACTGTATTGGTTAAGGTTAAGTATTTGTTGTATGTCAATAATTCTTTCTATTTCAGAACTGTCTTGGCAATTGCTGGGGAAGATTTCTCTGTTGTCGCTTCTGATACAAGACTGAGTGAAGGATTCTCAATCCATTCCAGAGATATGCCGAAAACTTATCAAATGTAAGAACTCAAACCATAAACCAAATTCTAGAATAAGCATCTAAAATGTAATTTGAATATAAGGATGTGAAAAGCTCTCTTATTATATTCATTTCATAATGTTAAAAATTTCATCAAAATGAAGAAATAGATAAATTCAGTAATTGCCTCTTTTCATTATCATATGTCATGGTTGATAAATAAAATCCTAGTGAATAAGCACACCAATGAAAAATATGTGACAAGGTTACAAATATTATAAAATTAAGAATACTTTATTTGTACTTACAGGACTGATAGCACTGTCATAGGATCTTGTGGTTTCCATGGTGATGTTTTGACATTGACTAAAATAATAAAAGCAAGACTGAAGGTAAGTTTTGTAGAGATTGGTAAAGATATATTTAGAAAAATGTCTACAAAAAACTAATCTGCATACTCATATTTTCATTTACTAGAAGTATTGTCCACTCAACAGTAATTTAAAAAATCACAGCTTTCTTGCAAATGGATAAAGTTGGGGGAGGCGCTTGTCCACATCAAAAGTGAAAGCTTTGATACTTGGTGGCTATCAGGATCCATTAAAGGTTACCGGACAATAAACTTACGTAAAATACAAGAGTTAAAGTAACAGGGAGGGTGTACCGTCCAAACCAATAGATGACCAAGTTGAGAAGTTGCAGCCAAGTTTTCATAACGTTTGGTCTTATGAAGGGGCTCTGACTAGCACCGAAATGTTATTATAACTTTGCTGCAACTTCTACACTATGTCCTCTATTTGTTTTGACGGTTCCCTGTTTCTTGCAAATGGGAAGGTAAAAAAGTTAGATCAGATGCCATACAAATCCAGTTAACATAAATAGATGATCATATTTGATTTCATCGTAAAAAAAGGTTTTTTCAACAGATATTTGACCACGAGCACCACAAAAAGATGACAACATCAGCAATAGCAGCAATGCTGTCCACCATGTTGTATTACCGGAGATTCTTCCCCTACTACGTGTACAACATCATCGGTGGGCTGGATGACGAAGGTAATACTTGCTCAACTAAGTTTAATATAGTGATTCAAAATATTGTTATCACGATTGTAATTTTCCTTCAGTGTTGTTCCTAGGTGATCAAATCAGGGGGTCATTTTGGCCCATTCTGAGCTGATGGAATTCTCTACAAAAATAAAGTATCACACAATTTTAAGTAAAAAGGGTGGGCAAATTTATCCAGGATCCCCTCTAGAAACAATGCTGTTCCTTTAGATAAATTTATATGATTCTGTTGCTTTTTAGAAGAGAAAGCATCTCCTTGTTAGATATGTTTGACACAATGTTATGTTAATGGAATAAACTAATCACTATCAAATTTTCAAAACCCCACCACTCGGCCTGCTGCTGGAGGGTAGCTTGCTGAAGTTTTGTAAATGGTACTTGTATTATCGTGTCTTGACAATGGGGTTTTAATTTGGTTTATAAGAGAACTGAGATCGTTTTTTCATCTTTCTTGTATGTGTATTCTTTTGATTGTTAGTTGAAATCATTGAAGCTCACATAAAATCTTTACCGGCATCTGTATTGCCACTAAAGCTGTTCATTGAAACTGATTTTTCTTTGCAATGTGAACCAACTATGGAAACAAAAACTACTCCTTGCACTGACACATGTTTAATTCACCTTTGTGCTCTTGTTTTGGGTAATTACCTTTTATTGTAGAAGAATGTAGTAAAAATACAAATATGATGGTCTTGATCTATGAGTTCAATGAAAACTACTCTCTCTGTTGGCAGGCAAGGGTTGTGTGTACAGTTTTGACCCTGTTGGGAGCTATGAAAGAGAGGCGTACCGAGCGGGAGGTTCTGCCAGCGCAATGTTGCAGCCCCTCCTTGACAACCAGGTAACTTGATTACAAAGAAGAGAAAATACTTTATAAGAAATCATTCTTTCCTCATCACTTCTGCTCGGAATGTAATAAGAATCAAAATAGAAAATGGAACAAATTATGATGTTGTATGCTTTACAGAGGTTATAAAAGTTTGGGAAAATATACATAATTTTCTTTAAAGTATTGTCTGGCTACTCATCTTCCCTCATTAAGAAAGGATTTTTTTTAATGAAAAATGATTGCATTCTTTACGAAGTGACATTTTCATGAAATATCCTATTGTATGAAACCTTTTACCCCTCTATGATAGGCTTATCTAGTAATAAAAGGAGTATACAGGCCATACGATTTAAATATTAAATGTCATTTTCCAGATCGGGTTCAAGAACCAAGAAGGAGTGACAAAGGTTCCTCTATCACAGGAGAAATGTGTCAACCTTGTCAAGGACGTTTTCATCTCTGCCGCCGAGCGAGACATCTACACTGGCGACGGCATCGTCATCAACGTCATCACTAAGGATGGGGTCAGAGTCGAGCGGTTCCCTCTACGAAGAGATTGAGCTAGGTCAGTCAGAATGGCGGATGATAACCGATCGCGGTCAAGATGGTTCACAATGCAACCAATTCAAGTGCTGTTTCATTTCTCATGTCATGGTTTGCAGCAAGATCTGATGAGCTTTGCTGCTCTCATAATGTAAATATCACAAAATGAATAAATAATTAATATTTCTATTGTCTCCTGTTGTCAACCTCTTGGAATATAAACAATTTCAGATTACTGTTGAAACCTGTAAATATTTATTCTCCCCACAGTGGTTACTCAAGTAATCTTCCCTTATAAGCTATGTTACAAGTGGATCACTTTCTGGGCTTATTAGTTGCAGTCAATGTCATTTGTGTAACTACTGATAAGGTTATTTTGAAAGAACCAAGAACATTAGCCCACTTGTAACAGAGCCAGAGGTATGTGGGAAAATATGACTCGAGTTACTTCTTTTCAAGAAAATGATAGATACTAGCTTTGTGACCAAATCAATTGATTTTCTTTATTATATCCAGAGCCTCAACTTGATAGGTGATGAAAAATATATTGTGAAAAGATTTTGGTTACAAGATTGCTGAAGTAAATGTTTCACCCCAAACAAGAGTTGTTGCTTTTTGGAGATAAAGATATATCTCTTGGGAGACACTGTTTTGACAGTAGATTTTGAAAAATGCCAAGCCATGTTAAGAACATGAGGTCACAATTGTATACAACATCAAGTTATCACATCTTAAAGCTGGTATCATGACAATGAGTCTGGAATCTAAGGAAAGTGCGTTGTTCAGAGTTATATATCCTTTATGAAAATTCAATGAAAAATGACTTTGGATAAATAGAATTTCATAAATATTCATGAATTTGAGGAAGTATGGAATAACTGAAGAATTTATTTGCTGAACAAACACCTTGATGCTGATTTATGGTGTATTACCTGGAAGTGATTTAATCTATTTATATTACATGTAATGATATATGTCAGGAGGTCCCTGATGACTAAGGTTTATCATTACTTATTTTACATAGTTATAACTGCTGAATTGCTGGATCAAAATAAATTTGGGAGTAAAAAGTGTTTTCTGAACTTTGTTCATTGTTTGAACTGAAAACAAGATATTCCGTATGTTAATGCTTTTATAAATAATATGGACAGGGAAAGTCCTGACATAACATGACAGCAGTGATGCCAATGCTTACACTTGCAACTATACATAGTAAAAAAAAGTGTTGCTAAGGCTTGTAAGAAGGTATCCCCTCGCTTCCAGTACAACCCTAAAACGCCAAGGGCGTCCACACCGTCTGTTCAGTCACCAAACTGTCAGAAATCTACTCAAGGCCGCTGAATTGAAGCCCAGTAGCCCGTTTCACAAAGACCTCTTACCGGTACGACCTCGTAAAGCAGGTCGTACCCCATCTCTTACATTTTTTACCCGTTTCACAACGGCCTCGTATATTTACACTGCGTCGTAAAGAGCTTCAAATTTAGGACCCCGATTGACCTGTCGTAAATGATTAAGGACGTCGTAAATCATACAAACATGGCGGCAATCCTCCGCTTCGAATAAAAAAAAACTACATTCAGAAATATTAGGAAGCAATTAGCTTGTTTTTCATAGTGATTCCAAACATCTTTTTGGTCAACAAATTCGTCAGCGATTCAATTATTTCAATAATGACATAACGGATCACTTTACATTTCACTCAACTAAATCTCTTCAGTTGCATAGATACATGCAATTTCGTCAATTTAGGGGTCGATTACCTTATTATTGAGTAATGTGTTGGTCAAATCTGTCAAATATTCTTAGTGTTCTTGACTGTGACCGAGAGTAAACCTGACATGCCTGACAACGATCGACCGTCCTCCAGAAAACTCGCGTTGACTTTTTGTAGCCATAGATATACCGCTATTTGTTTTCACATACAACACACGTACCTCATCAAGAACTCTAGCCCCTCACCATGATACATTTGCACACTCTATTCACGAAAGGATACTAATACATCAACATTTAGTTCAACGAGGTGAGCACTGCAAAACTGCGGCAAGTACATTTCTGTGACCTTCACCTTTACTACGGCATGTCAACAATGCTTCGTAACTAGCGATGATTGTAATAAACATATAATTATAATTACAGTCCTTCCTTATCGCTTCCTTATTTAAACACTTTTAAATATTCATTGATAGTTAACAAGTTTTCCAGCACTGAAATAATAAGCAAGGAAAAAATAAGTATATAACTGGTCACTTTCGTCAAACTTTTGTGACGAAACGTCTCATCGCCAATAATTTTTCTAGACTTTGAGTGGGCTCTTGTTTGTCAAAATATAGTTTTCAAAATTATCATTTCATTGCATTAATTTTGCGACAACCCACCCAGCCTTTTTGTGTTGTTGACATTTTATGTTTGAAATAATATAATATTTTCTTAATATCTAAAAGAGGTACTTGAAAATAATTTTCTGTCAATTTATGAACATTTTAAAGAAAAAGATGTCAATATTCTAAACTAAAAACTTGTTTAGTGATATTTTAAAAATTCAAACACACAATTCAAATTCAAACATTTAATACGCCCTGATATTTAAAGTAACTGCTTTTATTCATTTCTGCTGGCATGTTAATGTCAAGCTTTGTTAAGTTAACAATCTATAGACATTATCAAAATCTTTGAAATAAATGAAAATAAGATATTTTGAAGAAATAATGTTAGTTTATATCCTATGACCTTTTTATGAACGCATATATATTTGCATATATATAGATTTGCCAAAAACTTTTTTTAGTAAATGTGTTTGTACAAATAACTAAATGAGTTTTAAAACTTATCAGAACAACAAAAGAACAATTTATTCATAAAAATAGTCTTTACATATATACAATTCTTGGAACAGTCAATTTACATTTTGGATTAAGTTATATATGCCAAACACAGTGTCCCAAAGATAACAACTTTAACTTATGTAATATATAAGCCTAAAATCCTACACATACATCACTAATTGACTTAAAAAGTAAAACAAATATTTCTTTTATTTAATATGTCAGAATTTAAAAAATATGCAAATCATGTATCCATCAGATCTTCAAAAATTAATGTTTATATCCATTGAGTTTTAGCATTATCCATATCATTTATTAAATTAACAAATATTACAATTATTTTCAAGAATCAAGACCAGTTGAAAATATTAGTAAGATATCTTAAAACAAATTCAGGTTTAGAGTACCCGTTTTGTACTTATAAATTGGAATTTGCAAATAATTAACTCATCCTTGATTTCTGCTTTTTAATTTGAATTGATAAATCAGAATGGCCTGTTAATATTATCCATTTAATTTTCAAAACATTTTTGAATGAAATTTTTTATGCATAGCTGAGAATATCATATCTTGAATATTCCTGCTTATTTGATCTATCAATTTGAAGTTGAAAAAACCCTTCTAAGTAATCAAATCCTGCAGTCATAGTATCATATAGGATATGCTTGTGTTCATGAAGAAATCTAACTCAAAGATTTGGGATACCCTTTTGTGCCGTGCACGATGCAATGGCTCCTCTTATTTTCTTAACCATGAAAAGCATGCATTATAATGCATGATATGAATTTTTTTAGCTTAGGTTATAGTTTTAAATCTGAAAATCTTACAGTCGATATTTTACTAACGTTTCAATTTGACCTGAATTAAAAATATTGGCAATATTGACTTACTTGTGTTTCCACTAAGGCCTTCTAAATTACTAAATTATCCCAAAGTTGTCATCCGGCGACCTTACCTTATACAACGGGGTCTTTTTTTTTTCAATTTCTTTTAGAATGTAAAGATTGTAGTAAATTCATGAATTTACCTTTTGAATTGTGTAAAGTACTTGTACATAATAAAACTCAAATACTTACAAACACTAATTTACAGGTATAGACAGGATATGACTTGTATGAATGCGGAGACAGGTGCCCGTCCTGCCGAGATCATATGTTGCTATGCAACCAAGTACCTCTTACATCATTTACGACTTGGATTTACGACACCGTTGTAGGACATGGATACGACCCCGTTGTGAAACGGTCGTAAGGCATGTCGTAAGAGGGTCGTAAACAAGGTCGTATGCCCAACGACCTCCTAAATTTAGGAGGCCTTTGTGAAACGGCAAACAGAAGAGTAGCAGTTGCGAAAAACTTGGGTGGAATTTAAGATCATGAGAGAAGGTTCAGTGGTCAGACGAAAGCAGGTTTCTTCTGCACTCTGTTTGGAGGCATCCAGGAACAGCGAATGCACCACGAAACATTATGCCAACAGTACCTTAAGGCGGGGGACCTGTGATGGTATGAGGATGCTTCTCGTTTGATTTGTTGTTGTGCCCCATTTCGATAACCATGCACTTGCAACAAAAGCTGCCTTCATGGACGATAATGCTAGACCACATCGTTCACGAGCTGCGGGGCAGGTAATCCAGAACAATGCCCTGACACACATCCCGTGGCCTGTAATGAGTCCAGATCTTAATCCGCTTGAACATGTTTGGGACATTTTGGGCCGACTGGTACAACGCAGGGATCCTCCTCCTCGGAACTTGCATGAAATGGAAGTGGCATAACACGAGGCTCGTCTTACAAATAAAGGTTAAAATAAAGAACATGATTCTTCACGAATGAACAAAGCATTATAATAGTCGATGGCTCACAATGGCATTTCAGTTGGAACGATTTGATCGTGAAATACAAATGAATATGGTTTAAGATAAGCCCATGGCAAACAAATAACATAAGATCTGGAATGGTTATGAAATACAAATGAATTGATACGGTAAAAGAAAATTCCATTGCATACAAATAACATAACAATGACATTATCCATCTTGCCGCGAATAAAAATACAGCCACTGGCGAAGGATCTTCCTACACACATTCCACATCATTTTTCATATCTTAGGATACATAAGGTATCAAATACAACACCTCGCAACCATTATGGTACAGACAGTCACAAAACACCAAATTTATAATCAAAATTTGACAAGCTATGTCCACTAAACACATTTCATCATATGGTACACCCTTACAAATTTCAGGTTTGGGGTTAGCGGTTCTAGAGAAGAAGTCGAAAATGTGGAAAGTTTACGGCCGCTGAACGACGGCCAGTGTCATAGACCAAAATACCATTGAATGTCACGGTGACAGAAGTTATATTAACAATAACACTACTGGTGGAAATTTCCTGAAGGTCTTCTTAAATCACTAAAATTATAATTGACAAAATAGTCATCCATTTCTTACATTTGTTTGACGTTTTTTTAATATACCATTGGCGTTAAATAGGTTTATCATAACATATATATACATTTCAAATTATCAATTTCTACTAGCGCCTACCCAACTATAACAAATGGTAAATGAGATGTAAGTATTAAGCTACCGGTTCAGCGGGCCATGTTTGACGACTGGTTGACCAACATGATGTTACTAACAGCTACTACCTATACAAACATACATTTAAATATATTCAAAACAGACAGATACGTGCACTGACTGATTAGCTTAGACACGATTGGGATTATTTTACACTTATGCAAGAGGGGGTCGTTGCACAGAGCAACTTAATACTAAGTTTTAATGTTAGTGCCATTCTTTAACACTGCACTAAGGTTACCTTAGTGATTTAAAGTTATCTTAGTTTTTGGTGCAAACGGACCCTGGTACACGAAATAAACATGTACTGCTCATCCGGTCATCATCATGATGTTTATTTACGGGAGGAATGTATAAAGATTGATACATGTATATGTATGTATGTGTGTGTGTGTGACAAGTTGACACCACATTTACTGTTATATTACCAATAACAATCAAAATATGAAAACATTCCTTTCCTCGCCCCACCTCACAACGAAAGAGAATCCGTTTTCTTAGAGGTCTTGTATTACACCACTTACAGCAAAGCTAACAATGGGCCTTGTTCTACAACCATTGAACAGATCTATGACAAAAGCAGAAACCGATGTCTCAAATACCCAAAATCAATGAAAGGACAGCGGGTAGGGAACCTATACAGGGGACAGAATGGCTTGATTCAATGTAAAAGGCATTTTTCTCTCGAGTGTTTTGTTTCTCTTTATGCCTTGAGTAGTCGTCACGGTCTGTAAGCTTTATCGATAAATGAGAATTATCACAAGGCTTCTTCCATAGGGGTTAATAGCTCATAATCACCCTTCCATACCTGGGTGATTGGTATTTATTGATTATGTTGCCATAGTTACATGGAACGTCAACGCATGTCAACCTCAGCGGATCTTAAAATCGGACTTATCCTCAGTGGTGTCGGTGAATATCTGCGAGTGGGGTGATGATATTCTCGTATTTGTATGTGATATAGAAGGTTCAAGGTGTACACCTTAGTTTATATGTTTGTATACCATACATCATTTCCGGATTGTCGATTTCACCAGGTGAGTGGACAAAATCACATGTATGAAAGAATAATCGTTTAACTCTTTATATGCTAACGTTCACTTGTTCACTTGTCATTAAAAGATCGATAAAAGTGGAATACATAGAATGATATCGTTACATAAATAAGATTCAAGATAAAAGTATTGAGATGGTCTTCATGAAATGTGGGTCTATCAATTAGCAAATATACATTTCTAAGTTTCTTATTCAAATTAAGGAATTCGCAAATTATTTAAGGTAGATAAACTCTGCTCAAAACCAAAAGGCGAGATATTTTTCTTCACTATATTTGTTAAGTGATGATAATACTTTCAATTTCATATTTTAATATATCGTGTACATATTCAATTAATATTGTTTATCAATAGTTTTCACTTTATCAATAAACTACACATATTGTTCTATTAACGTCTTGTACGACAGCCTGAGTGCAATAAAGTTCATTTCAGTTGCAAAACATGAAGGGTTAATCTTCAGACTCTTGACGGTCAATTTAATATAATCGTTTAACCATTTTCTACCTTAATCAATATAAAAAGCCTAAAGTTAAAACGATGGGCAAATAAGACCTAGTTTAATATCATCGTTTTAGCCGCCCTCTCTCTCCAAGGTAATTTGTCTCAAATCAAACCAAAACGATAAAACACTTTTAGCATTTTGGATTAAACGTCGGAGGAACAGACTTCAATATATCACAATCCTTAACTCTTCCCCTGCCATGGGCACCTAAGTGAATGACAATCTAGCAAATATCTGTTAAACCCGAGGCTAATAGAGGTTAAAATTTTGCATGCATCATTCAATGACACGAAGGCTTACACACACTATTATCATGTCAAGTGTTTCCCTTAGCGTAAGTCCTATCACCTGTAAATATTGACACTCGGAGATAAGGAAATACCCTCCCTCCATAACTGTTTATCTATAAATCATAAAATCATGTCCTAGCCAATTTTATAACATTGTAAAAGCGCTCTCTTGATGTTTAGAACACACCCATGGGGACCATACGCTATCTCCGCTCTACCCTGGAGTCATTTCGGGACCAGCATTCAACATGGAGGTTACTCTTACAGTCGGGACAAGCGTGGATAAAGAATCAGTAAAGGATAAGATAGAAAGGATAGAAAGAGAGAAAGACAAAGGAGAGGATAAACTCGATAACAAGGGTGAAGAGGTTAGATCTGACAAGACGAAGGATAAAGAACAAGTAAACGGGAATAAGGATGAAAGGGATAAAGAAAGGGTGAACACAGATAAAGACCGAAAAAACGATGAAGATGGTAAGAGAGATGAAGAGAAGAATGCCGAGAAGAAAAATGGTAAAGTAAGCCTCAGCATTTTCAAGGAAGATAAAGATCCCAAGAAGGGTAAAGAAGAGAAGAAGAAAGAGGATAAGGAAAACAGATCTAGAAAAGGAAAGGATAAAGAAGAGAAAGAGGTTTACGTGATCAAAGTTTCGGATCGGATCAGACGACCTCCGAGATCGATAAAGGTCTGCGAGATGAAGGAAGATGAAGAAGGGAGCAGATTTCCTCAGTATAGGGGGTAAGTATTGGCACTGATCATCTACTGATTGATTATCGATCTCCTATTGATTATAGATTGATTTTGGATCAACGACATAACATCCATCCTCACACTGACCATGGACTGCCTCTATCAATGGTTAAACTTAGATAGACGGAGCAGGTTTCCCCAGTACAGTGGATGATGATTATTGGTATTGATTATTTATTGATTGATTATTTATCTCCTATTGCTTGATTAGTGATCGATGACACAATATCCGCCTTCATTCTAACGACATACCGCGTCTATCAAAGATGTGAAGGGGGTTGGCAAATTTCATCAGTAAAAGGGTTAATATTGATACCAATCACCTATTGATTGGTTATCGATCCCCTATTGATTATTGATTAATAAGTGATCGATGAAATAGTAACCACCTACATACTGACGATATATGACCTCAATCAATGATATACATTAGAAGGCGAAGGGGGATTTCGTTATTAAGGGGTAGATATTTAAAGTAAACACGTATTGATTGTTTATTGATCTGCTATTGGTTAAAAGTTATTTGATGAAACAATACAACTATAAACAACTATTTATGGACTATGTCAATAGGGAAGACGAGGAAGAAACAGATTTCCTAAACACAGAGAATCAGTTTCATTATAGATTACCTACTGATTTATGTCCCAACTATTATATACATTTGACATACTGGTGCCGGTTATGCAATGCCGTATTTCAAGACATGATGCATGACGACTTACGATCTCCATTAGTCAGGACGATAAGGGTTAAAGCTGACTTACTCAATATGGAGAGTAAATAAAAAATCTGTTAAAGATCAACCATAGATCAGTCTCCTATTTCTTTTGGATCGATTATAAATTTTTATATGATGATTCAATAGGTTATTTTGTGAAGACTTCATCGTACAGGAAGAGTATGATTTCTGAGTAGACATCTGGGCCAAGATACTTGAAGCTCTCTTAGCACAAAGACAGTCGTAAGAACTACACACAGGTATTGGCTACGACAATCTAAGCGCTAAGGGAGATTCGAAAATCTAAGTCTTAAGTAGTAGCTACTTAGTACTGATCAGCTGATTGATGAATGGTCAATCAATCAAATTACTATAGACAGAAAGTGAACGAGTTAAACTGTTATGATTTGCTGAACACATCATATGTATCGATTGTGTATTTGTCCCGGACCACTCATAACATGAAAATTCAATGATTATCGAAGAATGTAAGAATGTAACAATGCAATATTTACTTACTGGCAAAGGAAATAAAAGACTGTTTAAAGTTTAAAGACACAGGATTTCTTCAATACAGACGCAAAGGTTCATATTTGAGCAGATTTTCAGTTACAAATCGTTCCCTCTGGTAATAAGAATAAAAAATCTTATTTCTAAAAGTTTTACCTAATAAACATTGGTTCATTCCAAAATGCAAACCTCTTACCAGTCAACAAATTCATCCGTAGTCTTCAATGCAGCAACCAATGGCGGTCATTTATGTGTGAATACCTTTAAATCATTTTAGGTGGGGAAATGGATTCCAAAACCTTAACCGAACATACTACATTCATATCAAAAGTTCGTCTCTTGACTAAAAAACTTTGTTATTCAATTCGAAACATTTATATTCGTTTTCGGGAGATTACTTTATAATTATTTATCAAAACACATGCCACAAGTAGACACCATGTGATTTTCATGGTGTCATATGTAATGTCATACGGGTCAAAACACCATTTATGATGACATTCATTCAAAACGTCTCACATACACATAAAAATGCCAAACACATGACAAAAATGAATTTTTAATAAAAATGAAAATGAACTTCGAACAACATCCTAATGTGTGTATCTTAGCCGAAACCACACGTATCATATTCACGAGTAGTAATTATATAACCTCTCAAACACTAACAATTCAAATTTAACTTCCATCTACTCTACATAAGTTTCAATAATTACGTTTTACTAAACGTCAATGTCCAGTTTTCGATCAGGATCGCGACTATATTGAAACTGCCCATCTACTGAACCGGTTAGCATTAAAATGGTACCTTTTATCAACAGTCATGTATGTCGTGTGACTCCAACAACTTACGGAGCGGCTCTTTAGCTCTATAATGGGGCAGTATATTGTCAAAATGTCCATGTTATAATTTCATTTTGTTAATTAATCTCAGTATTCTCTCTATTCTATCACGATGATTATCAGGTCACCAATTCATTATTACCACTTTGTTTAAGTCTTTACATGAATACACGTATTTATCTCTAAAAGCATGAATATATTTCACATAAAATTTTATCAAAATATCAAAGCATCTTGGCAGTTACAATTTAAATTCATGGTCGTTTATTTATAGCTGTAGGCAATTCAGTCACAATGCGTTCATCTATGCGATCAAACATATATTAATGTAGTAAACTGATCAGGCAACTGTATGGATAACATCCACATGATAGTGTAACCTGACTATGGTGTATTCTTGATTAATTTCAGTTGTAAAAGTAAGTAAAATAGCCAAATATATGATAAGTAAAACAGCCAAATATATGATAAGTAAAATAGCCAAATATATGATAAGTAAAATAGCTAAATATATGATAAGTAAAATAGGCAATTATATGATAAGTAAAATAGGCAATTATATGATAAGTAAAAGGCAATTATATGATAAGTAAAATAGCCAAATATATGATAAGTAAAATAGGCAATTATATGATAAGTAAAAGGCAATTATATGATAAGTAAAATATACAAATATATGATAAGTAAAATAGGCAATTATATGATAAGTAAAATAGGCAATTATATGATAAGTAAAATAGCCAAATATTTGATAAGTTAAATAGCCAAATATATAAGTAAAATAGCCAAATATATAAGTAAAATAGCCAAATATATGATAAGTAAAATAGCCAAATATATGATAAGTAAAATAGCCAAATATATGATAAGTAAAATAGCCAAATATATGATATGTAAAATAGCCAAATATATGATAAGGAAAATAGACAATTATAAGATATGTAAAATAGGCAAATATATGATTAGTGATAATCAAATTAAAGATGAAAGTGGCGACAAATCAACATTAAAGCTCTCCGAAAATCATTAACACGTACCCTTAAATTGTGAAATGTAAAGAGAAAAGAGGATTGAGTTCATGGGCACTCAAAGTAATATTAGATCTACCAACAACTATATAAGTAATGGGAGTTTTATAAAAAAAAAAGTACAGACAATTGAAAATAATGAACAATTGCAACTTATCATTCTGGAATATAGAAAGAAATTATAAATATTACCACAGGAATTCGATCATATATAAACGTTTCTTTTACTAAGAAAACCATACAAATGGTTACCGTTATCAAATATTTGCAACTCGTATACAAAAGGATATTTGAGGCTGCTAATAGCAACTGCAAAACACAAGATGCAGCCAGCAGTACATTGTGAGATACCTGGAAAGATATTACAAATCCTTATAATCGATTACAACTGACATTAAGCCCAATGCTTCCAACAAACCAGTGGTTCATTGTAACACGGTATTTACTGAAGAAACCTAACTTGAATAAATTGCCCGACGGAACCATGAACATTCCAGTTTCCAATACAAAAACCTGCCAGGGGTGTTTGGGTGGGGGTGATTGGCTGAAGTTCTACGGAACCCATTTTCTCTCTGGCCTCAAGGGTCAGCGAAACCATACCAAGTGAATCATTTCAAAACATACGAACAAACCTTGAACTATTTTACTCTACTTTGATTAGCTATTGGATAGATACAGTTGAATTCTACCAAGATATCTACTATTTGTCCATCTGGCTCAACTATTACTAGCAGTTATATAATAAGCCTAATGATAACGAAAATAAAAGAAGGTTTTTAATCACTCTCTACAATCCAGGTGAACGTTCTACAAATTCTCCATTAATATTAGCGGAGAATTACCATAACGTTTACCTTGGATAATCGAAGAAGGGTTTTATTTAGATGAGAATTTATTCTAAAGTATGAATATGGCATTTATCTTATCTAGCCTCTGGCATGAATCAATATCTCTATGCAGAATAACAAGTGTACCTAATGGCTAATTATGTAATTTTCGTAGTCACGCAAAATATCGACGGTAATATTGCCTGCAACAATAAAGTTAATCGACTCCCATATCATGCAATCTATCTCACAATGTAACTATCTCAGGGTGATTATCTCTCCTCGGGAGACTTACATTTTATAGATGGTAGTTATAGATTAGAGTTAGATATTATGCTTAACCCTTTTAACTATGAGAGTTAACATAAACATTAGAATGAATTTAACCTAACGCGAATCAACATCAATGTCGAAGTTTTACATATACATGTAGAATCCGCCATCAGTTATATAGTTGAAAACAGGATTATATATTCAAACCCAGAAAGTGGTCCACTTGTAACAGCTGTTACTTGGGAAGATATAGCTGAGTGACCTCTGTTGGGAGAAAATGAGTATACAGGAGACATTAGTCATTACAGAAAGGACATCGAAACGCGAACGTCAATCATAAGAATACACGTGCGAATGATATGATTGAAACATCATTTATAATCTAGTCGGTCTTTGAAGAGTTCATATTTCTAATTACGTTTTAGGTATGCCCTAGCCCTTGCCGGAGAGAACTACACCATCGTGGCATGTGGGATCGGGGAGAAGGAAGGAGAGGCCCTACCCCCACGGGACATCACCTACAAAATGTGAGTGTTCATTTCTTGACTAGTGACAGACGTTTGACATAATTATGTATCTGACCATTATATTATAAAAAAACCCCTATCGAAGTCTTTTCTTGTAGCTTGTATTGTACGAAATATGGTTTGGTGTTATATGATAAATAGTTATCAGCTCTTTCGTTCTCTTTTGTAATTTTGATAGATATATTTTGCATAATGAAGAGAAAATTAATAAGATTATGTCATTATTGCATGGATTTGGTTTTGTATAATCCATATCTACAAGTTTCTTTACTTTTTGTAATGTACATATTTTACCGAATGAAATTAGAGGCCCTCGTTCCCTGCACCAATCACAAACCTCGCTGTATGAAAGCAGTCTAAGAGAAAGATTAAATCATATGATCAAAAATGAATATTGATTTGGTCTGGAGAAGAAAGGACAAGCGGGGATCTTATATTCTACTCCCATTATCTTATGAGATAATTGGAACATTTCTAAGTGTCTAAAATCAAATGCAAAGAAACTCCTAACCTTGATCTCGGGTTAGGAAATTATAAATCAACTCACAACAATAACTCTGTCTTATCTCGAGGGTGTTCATAAAAATTACAGGAGAAGATTCCTTTGTAGAAGAAACAAGAGCTATCTCCACCTTAAGTGTTTGCTAGGAGCCGTATTTCATGTCACGTTATGGAAAGACGGTCACCCGGTTTTGTCTAGACTTGCGTAAACTAAACATATCCACAACTGCTGTCTTTAAAGGTTGAGACAAGGCAACTCACAACTGTTGGTTTTGAAGTAAACATTTTATTCTTTGAGTATCTAAACATTACAAGTTTCTGTTGTTAAGAATATTTATTTATTTTGTAAGTGAAAGTGCTTAGTACCTGAGAAATATGGCTTTTACGAAACGGGTGTTAATTTGTGTTGTACCCGAACAAGAGCGAGTGTAAAAATTTCATTTTCCATTTCCATTTAAATCTCATGGAAATATCCAGAAAGCGGCCTACTTTCCTTTCGACGTTCTGACGTACATGTATGTTTTTACTACGTCACATCCTCGTTAATCCAGCGCTTTCGTTCCGATTAATCTACACTACATAGACGATTAAATACGGAAAAATGCACTGAAAAAAACCCCGTTGCTATGCAAAAATGACACGTGCACACTTGCACATTTGAAATATATATCACTGCTTTTGTCTTACCATATTGGTAATAAAAACATGAATCATTCACGACTTCTACCCTCAACGTTCATTCGTATGACAAGTCCTCTATTTGTTTAAGGAGAAAAGTCAATATCAACAATTTAGAGCTTTAACTATTTATCAATAACATCTGATTTCATTTCAGAAATGACACAACCCTTATGGCCTCCCACGGCTTCCATAATGACGTCATCCATTTCAACCGGGACATGCAAGCCAAGATAGATGTATGCCAGGATCGTTATGATCACTTCAATGTCTAACTTTATCTCGAGTGGATTTTTTTTGCATACTCGTATTTCTACCCTCATACCCCATGCATGTTTATTACAACTAGTACTTGTATATTTATGCTGATTTACAATATCTGTCTGTCCCAAAGTCAAGACATAACAAATCTGTACATTATTTATTGTATGTTATGTATGGTTAATCTGGAACGATACATAAATGATTCTATCGGTAATGGGAATGGATAGATAGAGATGAAAAATAATCTGAATGGATATATAGATAAACAGATAACCTGAATGAATAGGTACAATTAATGGATATATTGATAATCTGCATTACTATTAACTCAGATATTTCCTGACAATATTAGTAAATTTCAATTCCAGCTTAATTTCCTGCTCAAACTTCACATTTTATTCTCTATTTTCTACTTATTGTCTGCTACTTTTCTTCTTCACAATGGTCGTTTTCTTCTAAACAATCTCAATTTTTTTCTTCACAATCTTAATTTTCTTCTTCACAATCTTAATTTTCTTCTTCCTAATCTTAATTTTCTTCTTCGCTATCGTCATTTTTTCCTTCCCAATCTTCATTTTCTTCTTAACTATTGACATTTTCTTTTCACAATCTTCAATTTCTTCTTCACAATCTTCAATTTCTTATTCGTGATCTTCATTTTCGCCTTCACAATCATTATTTTCTTTTTCACAATCGTCATTTTCATTTTCATAATCTTCCTTTTCTAATCCACAATCTTCCTTTTCTTTTCAAAATCTTCATTTTCTTTTTCACAATCCTCATTTCTTCTTCACAATCCTCATTTTCTTTTTCACAATCGTTGTTGTCTTCTTTACTATCCTCATTTTCTTCTCGTCAATTTTCATTTTCTTCTTCACGATCTTCAATTTCTTTTTCATAACCTTCATTTTTTCCTTTGTAGTTCTTCATAGTTTATCGGTCTTCATATTCCCCTTTTCTATCAAATTTTGTGATTGCTGACATTTTCTCTTGTCTTCCCATAATTTTCTTCATTTACCTTTCTTTTTTAGTAATGGTTTCATATTTGCATTCTATTCATGTTAAGGTCATTTTCTTTCTCATTACTGGTGAATCAAATATTCTTTTACAGTTATTCTCATTTTCATCGCTCAATTCAACAGTCAATTTGCGTTTTGTATGAGATTGTCTGAAATGGGAACCATCTGTTACTAACTTGAAATATTTCTGTCCTTTCCAGAATCCGAACCCGAACCCGAACCCGAACCCTAAATCTGGCACTAATCGCCAGTTCTGATCATCCCAACAGTTTACAAATTGAGCCACCGATATATACTTCTTTTGATCTTGTAATCCATATCGTTATAATTGTCGGTATTGACTTTCGTATTATTTGCTGCCATCTTTCATTATTACGGTTCTAACGGACACAACTATGAGGATTTTTATCCTAATAAATTGATAAATAAAAAACATTTCGATTGGTACTTCTATATAATCTGTGGTTTATGTTTGATCTAGCATGGTCTTTATGACACCGTCTATATTATGTATTTACTTATCTTTATAGCTGTTACTTACATGACCACAATATAGAACCTTTCCATTTTTTGGACAACATTGTTTATCATATATCATATAAGACACGACTTTAGAGAGCCTATGTATGGAGAGAATAGGCCAGTAATATGAAATATAAATTTGCCAATTTCATGTTATCATCAATGAAATTGTTATTGTAAGATTATAGTCAAACCACCATTAATTCAATGTTCTTGTTTTCAACCTTTGAACGTTGCTATCTGCATAAGAAGATCAAATTGTAATATTGAACAAGCTAATTGTTGCGCCATTGATGACTTGAATCTTGTTAACCGATAATTTTATTTTCAGCAATGTGTTGAGACGCTAGGCAAGCCAATGTCTCTGCTAGGAATGGCCGGGATAATTAAAGCTCTTCTCTTCAATAGGAAGCTCAACACTTTCTTCAAGTGCAACATCCTGACTGGATTAGACCAACACGGTAGGTGATTATCTATTTATATATGTATATATAGACAATATTTGAAAATGAGTTCACAAATGCAACATCCTGTATATATTATATAGACAACATTTGAAAAATATTTCACAAATTCACAGTATTATATATTCAATATATATATATATCATATGTTTCACTATTCGTTTTTTAAAAAGAAAGTAAACTAACATAAAACGGCGAATATGTGGGAAACTTGATTTTAGTATCCTCTTGAAAAGAAAGTAACATTCCCGAGAGTTAACTTTGTGTGTGTTGATATTAAAACGCTAAAAAGGCCTCCTTTCACAAAGAGACAGTTGATTGTAAGTCACCAAGAATGGTAATAAAGGTAATTAAAGAATGTTATTAAAGGTAATCCTAGCTAAACGTTCTTCGTTGCCGTAGGTTCTTCTGTTGCTTTCGATGTGATAAGGAAAGTTATACACTGATTAGCATTGCTTTATTTCAACGTCGGATTGAATAACATATCTTGAGCGAATACTTAAAAAGCAAGATTTATTATTTGTATTTCTGTGATTCCGATGATAATCTTTCTGAAGCACTAGTAAAATATCACATAGTGACTCTACGAGAAAGTCCTTTTGTCTACTAACTAACACAGCTTTTTTAAAAACAAAATTAGTTATCAGTTTTCTTGTTGGTTATTCCTATTTATGAACATCCATTATTAGTTTTTCATGACTTTTTATTGTTGAATTATTAATTATTCTTCGGGTACCTTATTTAGTCCCGGTCACATAACTCAATCTATCATGCTAGCTTGTGATTTTCACAAAGACCCCATTGGGTCTCAGGGTAAGACGTATAGCTGACGCTAAGAAGAGTGGAGCGTTCCACAGAACAGTTACTTTGAACTGCTGCAATACAGTAATCCTTTTTCAGTATTGAATAAGAGGTTAATACAGTCTAGGTCCTCATTCAGCAATTCTAGATTTGACTGCATACACATTAAGAGCCCACAGAAAAGAATACAATGGATGAAGGAATAGTTAATTATTAACATATAGACTAAATTTTAGTCTAGCAATACAGCTTTTACCGAGGTTATCATAAGAGCCTTCTTTGGGATAGTAAAAATATTTTTATATTTCCTTGCTAGGTCATCGAATGACACTGTACAGCTTGATATGACACCCCTTGATAGTAATAAAAACAAATTCTTTGCAGAATATTTCTTATCTGAGTTATATGGTAGTATATGCAATAACGTCATTTATCTTATTACGAAGGTTTCTCGAGCTTCAGGCAGTTTCCCGGCGCTTCATTGCACCTTAAACTACCTGGCAATATTTCAGCCAATGAAAACACCGAATGCATCAATACCATATTTGTTGTAAATTGTGATATAGGCCTATGCAATGATCCAGTCGCAAAATGAGGCGTATGCGTTCTGTAAAGACGACTCAAAGTGCGAGGTGTATATTCGAATAAAGTTTAGCTTTTGTAAAGCTTCCGAAAATAACTTAGGCGATTTGAATGATAACTTTTGAATAGGCGTCGCTGATTGCACAACTAACTTTGATTGCATCAATGTTGAAGATGAGCTACACTTTTTATTCAAATGTCCTTGTTTTATTAAATTAAGAAGAAAGTATATCCCAAACTTACCTGACAATGTTAATATCTCTTACTAACAAAATGTTTTACAACGTCAAAACTCAGAAACTCTTTTATCCTACTCATGTTTTATTAGAGATGCACTCACTCTGCGTTCAATGACTCTATCATCCAATTAACTTACATTGTATATTTCATTGTTCTCTCAAATATAATATTGTCTCGTTTTGTGTACATGTTTTGTACGTGGGCCTAAGGCCTTTTACTGAAATAAAGAATTGAATTGAATCAGCGTTCTACATTTCGTGCCCGAGAAACCTTCGTATTAAGACAGAGGTTGTATAGGAATTTATGACGGAGCTACCTCTGTTGGGAGAGATTGGTGGCCTTCGGCAAAGTCAGGTTCAGCTCACAAAAGATGGAAGGGTTACTCGATTCATGGCTCGGTTATCAGAGAGTTTATTCCTTGTCCTACGCTGAGACATAAGTTGTTAAACTTGTGGTGTCACCTAAGACAAGAGAGTTAATTCGAAATGTGCCTCTGTTCACCCAGCAGGAAAATGGGGTAACTAGTTTGGAAGTTGTGGCAATGTGATATAATATAACCATAAATCCTTTCATCGGCTGCTGGGTTGCATACTTATATGGAATTTAGAATTGAATAAGGAACGATGTTTGTCCTGAACCAGGGTAATAATGTCTGTAACGCTTTAAAGAGCCACTCCGTGAGTTGTTGGAGTCATATATGCCAAACTTAATCAATGGTGTCATTTGATCGCGAAGTATCGACTGTTACCAAAAAGACACATTTTAAACCTTATTGTTTTTTTTACAGTGACAATATGAAGGTAGAATGTCGCAATTATGATCGAAAACCGGACAGTGGCGCGCGTCAAATAGTCAAACATAATTTGGGAGACTTATCTAAAACAGCCAGGAGGGCAGTTAGGAGTTGATAGTGTTTGTTAGGTTATATAACTAGTATCCATGTACATTGGACATGATATCTACACCTCTGTGCATTTATAAGGCTGTTTTTAGATTTTCATGGAAAACCAGTAATTGTCATAAATATGTCTTTTGGACATGAAAAGTTGAGATGTTTTGATTTTATTTCACCACATGACATTTAGGTTAGTATCAAAGGTAAATAATATGTTATGAAAATCACGGAGTGGCTCTTTGAGTACGCCGTTGTGGTATGGAGTTCAGAACAATATGATAATATGATAATTATATTATGTATTACAGGCGGCGGCTGTATCTACGTGTTTGACCAGATGGGAGGGTTCAAGAGACAGGCCTATGCAGCAGGGGGGTCACACTCAACAAACATGTACAATCTGCTTACAAGAACGGTACTCTTGGTTCCTTATACACGTGGTGACACTAATTAACGTGACAAAGAGTATGTTTTTTGGGTCAAATAAGCCAAACTTCATAAATGGTGTTATTTCGTCGACAATTTGTGGTTGTTTCTGAAAATTGACATCTAAAGTTATAAGTTAGCATGGTGACAATAAACAATGGGGAAGTCGAGATTTATGATCGAAAACCGGACATCGGCGCGCGTCAATGGCTGATACGTAATTTTGGGAATTTATTCATAACACCACAACGAGAAATATAAGTTGGTATTGCCTTGTAGGCCATTTAATTATTGAACATGTAAAAGTGACGCAAAATTTCTTATCATTCATATGCCCGATTTTGATTTTCAATCGATTTAAAAAATGTCATCATTTTGGCATTTAAGGGATAAATATGCTTAAACTTCAGATAGGCAATTTGAACTTAGCTCAGGTCGAATGATATTTGGGCTCAATTTAAACATACAAAATTCATGAAACATACTCTGTGTCACTTTAAGGGTCATGAGCGTGTCCCTCACGAAATCTAAAATCACGTTATCTCGTCTCTCTCACGAGATCTCAAAGTTTTCGAGATCTCGGGTACTCTAGTAACAGTCATGTTGGATCAAAATTAAATGGAATGTATATTCATTTATGTCATTTCTCCATTCAAATTCTACTCTACTGATGAATTTCCTACGCCGATTCAGCCCTGTTACCCTTCGTCTTTAATTAATCTTCATTTACTGTCTGTATCATTTAAAACAATATTTACATTAAAACAGGGCATGATGTTTTGTAACCTGAAGTTTATTTCTTGTACTCTTGTAGGATGTTCATATCCAGGTGATCATGATAAAATTTAAGAACATTTAACACTTCCTGGGCATGTTTTGGAGATCTAAATTTCATCAAAAACTCCACGTAATTAATAATTTATTTCGACCATGCTACATCAAAGAGTACAAATATGATGACGTAAAGCATTATACAAAGAGGAATTGACTTGTCATCTTGCGGAATAAGCTTCTCATCCCTACAATAACAATGAATCTTTCTATTGTATATATTGCCTTTGCGTACTCATTAAGTATCAAACTATCAATGTATATAATATTCAGTATCCATATCAATATCTGGTTGATAGGCCTGAAGCTAAACCAGGATATCGCTCTTATCAAATATCTGATATATAATGCATATGGTAATCAAGCTTTAGATATTCAATTCTTTGGTGAAAAATGGATGTTGGGAAAGTGGTTTCAGATGTTCTTCAAAGCACGTAATTTCTAATTCGAATGATGGTTATGACATATAAAATTTTTGAAAAAAATAAAATATACTGACTTTGATATATTTAAAATCATATGCTTTATTTTGGCTTTTAAAGGGAAAGAATTTTGATCTTTATCATTTCAGGTAACAAAACAACCCAAATAAACACTCTAGCCAAACAATCACTTTAGTCACACAAGCACATTAGGACACACAAACATAATAGGACACACAAACATATTAGGATAGACAAACATATTAGGACACACAAAACACTTGAGCAAATACAAACACTTTAGGCAACACAAGCTCTTAACCACCACAATGACTTTAAGTCACACAAGCACTTTAGAACACAAAAGCACACTAGCCATACCAACACTTTAGGACAAAACTTGCACTATAGTAACGCAAACAATAAAACCCACTAACGCGCTTTAGGCCACATCAGCATTTTAGACAACATAAGAACTTTAGGGAACGTAAACCCCATTAGGTCATATAATCACTTTAGACCACACACACACTTTATGATTATGATATTTCTATTGTTATTATCCTATAAAAACTGAATCGTGGAAAAATTCTTTGATTTTATCATTTCTTTTCTCATTTGTTCGCGATGTCTTTGATTTTTTATTTTTAGTACTTGACTTCCGACTCTAACAAATACTCCATTTCGTTTCTCTTCATATGTTGTCAACACGCATGTGTCTATCATTGTAAATTATTGTGTCCTGCCGTTGTGCTCTAACTTTATGAATTTTGCCTCTGCCCAAATGATCCTTTCGTCAAAATGTCATAACGTTTTGAATTTTTGGATAATGTGTATTGTATTTGATACTTGAGTTATCATTTTGCATCCTTGAAATCACGTTTCAGAAAATAAAACTGAATTCTAAATTGCGAAATTCTGATTCCAGCTTCTATTCTTTAAGGTAAGATTTAGGTACAACAACCACACACCTTTACTGGGTTCCTAATTTTACCACATCTCTGATAACTCCTTCCTACTTTCTTGCCAGGGTTCCTCTCTCTTAGGATACAATCGTCGATATCTCTTCTTTAAGTATCAATTATCAAGCATTAGATTACACATGTAAGTCGCCAGGTTGTGCTCGATTTTTCAGTATGACGCAAAGTTCTTTCATTGGGAATTTAATCATTTTAAAGTTTTTAAGTTATGTTGCTGAATAAGCAATAAGGTTGAGTGTGATTTAAGTAAGGTTTTATCCTCGTGACTCTCCATTTCTTCAAAATAATTGGCCTCGGTCCCAGTATTTCTGATGAATGGAGAGTTACTGGACATTTCCCTACACACAAAGCTCGATTCTCTGGCCCTGCGTTTAATTTTTTTTCTGCGCCCAGAACAAAAAACTCGCATTCATGTAAATATGCATGTCATTTCTTTATAGCGCCTTCTGAGGTCAAAGTTGTTTCTCAATCATAGCATTAAAAACTCTTGAGCGTGAAATTGTCAGGATTTTTTCATAAGATATTTTTGTGGTGTTTCATCTTTTCATTTAAATTCGTTCATCGGAGTATTTGCACCTTTGTCACCCGTGTCCATCATTTGTCCAAAATCCAACCATCGACAATCATACAGATTGTTCAGTCACTGTCAATCAGATAAATTGCCAATCATGTCTAATTTTGAACAAATAGATAAGTACCTGTCCAACCACAGTAAACTTTTATTTTTTCCTTACATGATCAAGCACGTAGGTTGTCTTATCCACAGGGGCGTGTATCGCTTAGAAATAGCTTTAGAAAGACATATATACCCATAGACCCTACCCTACTACTATATAAAAGATCCTTTTATATAGTAGTAGGGTAGGGTCTATGGGTATATATGTCTTTCTAAAGCTATTTCTAAGCGATACACGCCCCTGTGGTCTTATCAAAGACAAAACCTATCGATTGTCCAAGTTTTGTCAATCTGATACACTGGTCAATATTGTGTAGCATTAACGTGGTCAAACTATTGTCAATCATAGATTTTGTCCTGTTATTGTAAAACAAATTGGCCTATGTATGGATGCATGTTTTGAATCGATCATCTTTCATCTCAAACATATCATATATATATATATACTTGCATGGATTCCCCCTTCCTATTGATCTTTCTCGCCTTAATGTTTTTATTGATGGGTTTTTCTTTACAGGAAATATTATTGATAGTATAACCTACCCGATAAGTATTTTCCCAGCATGCAACATTTTCTGGAAGTAGAATTCTGAAACTGACCTGTAGCTTATCCAATTGCATGCCAGAGCCTTCAAATAGCAAACAACCCTGTCCAGAACGGCAAGATGAAATAATTGGCGCTGTTTTGTCTATCATTTTCGTATAGTGTCTATTTTCTGTTAAAGTTTTGCAATTTTTTTTACATACATTGAATGGACAATAAGTATGAACCGCCATGAAATGACGGTTTTACGATCAGTTTATAATCTGTTGAGAAGCATTCAACATTTCATCATCAACACATCCTCGCACGTTACCAACCTTTTATATTAATCATGAATATAAAATGTATTTTGAATTATTACTTTGTCAGAAACAATATGTTAAAGAATATCCCGCCGTTCCCTTCGATTGAATCATGCAGCATTTTGGGAGCGATTTTGAGCTAGCGATATAGGAAATATAACTCTACGATT
This sequence comes from Phorcus lineatus, assembly GCA_921293015.1. NCBI lineage: Eukaryota > Metazoa > Mollusca > Gastropoda > Trochida > Trochidae > Phorcus > Phorcus lineatus. The sequence continues at coordinate 9,607,253 of OV121097.1, read as the reverse complement.
ACCTACCTGTAAGTCGATTCACACAGTATGTTATCTAATTCTGTTATCTACAAATGTGTGAATGTTTAGGATACAGGGGCGTGTATCGCTTAGAAATAGCTTTAGAAAGACATATATACCCGTAGACCCTACCCTACTACTATATATATAGTAGTAGGGTAGGGTCTATGGGTATATATATAGTAGTAGGGTAGGGTCTATGGGTATATATGTCTTTCTAAAGCTATTTCTAAGCGATACACGCCCCTGTGCTTTTACCCTCAAAAGTGTTGAATCATTTGGAAATATCCCGTCAGTGATGTAAACTTAACGTCACAGACTTCACTGGTTTCGAAGTCACTGTACAAGTGATAACAGTTTCCGTTTTCATTTTCAGATCGCATTGTCAGACTCCCGGTCAGTCCAGGTTCCAGTTGACGAAAACGAGGCGGTTGCTATCTTAACAGACGTCTTCCGGTCAGCCGCTAAACAGAAAATATTCAATGGATACGCAGTTGCCATCCATCGCATCACCGCATCTGGTGTTGTCGAGGAGTTCAGGAGCGTCGCGAGCTGAGCAGACGACAGAGATAATTACTAGCTTTTTTGAATAGACAAATGGTTATGATATGTATCTATGATCAGTTCCAATTTATAACGATGAATTAGGCCTTCGATTATTTTGTGAAACATATTCATAGATTGTATATGAAATAACGTTAAAATACTCAAATGTCACAATCGCAAATGGTCAATGATGATATTGAATTTCAAAATGAATGAAATGGACATCCGGAACCAAGAATATTAATAACGGTGTTAAATGATCGTGTATTTCTAACGGGGTAGAGATACTGAACTCTGACTGGTGCAGTCAGCATTAGCTATGCATTCAGAAACCTTGTTTCAGGGGTTTGAAATATACGTTAACGGCTGAAAAAACGAATTCTTTCACCTGTGCGTTGTGAGTTTCACTAAAAGTCAGCTTCTTCATCAAGAGGCATTTTAGAAGTTGGAATGACGCGAATGACAGGAAGTATATGGATAAAAAATGATTTTAGTCATTTTATGCACATACTCTTGTGTCTTTCTAAAAAGAATAAACAAGTTGATATCCATATATTTCTTGTTTTTTAGACTGAAATTAGACGGGAATTTATTTCGATATTTGATTTTAAAAAATGATAAAAATATTCGTGATGCAAGTTACATCGTAAGAATCAAAACATAACATGTCCCACCTGTCACAGAGGTTTTGTGGGACAAATGAGTGGAGTAGCCTCCCTGATAGGGAATGAATTATATATGTGTATCATACATTTGTTATTGGTTTTCAGTATATATACTAAGAAGTGAATATCTTTCTTTAGTACATATTTGTCAATATGCATGTGGCGTCATTCATCTAATATAAACGAATATAACATACATGGTATTATGCATATAATATTTTCGTTGTAATGACTGCTCTATGCATTCAAAGTAACACATTGTGTTTTTATATATTCATTTTGTATCCATCAAATATGCACTTATAACAAATATGTTGATACAAATATGAAAATAAAGTTTTTCTAATCGTATTGTCTTTATTATGTGATTGCTATTTCGCCAGTACATGGTGATGCGTCTATGTATTGATACCATTTAAAGCGGCAAAGAGTATGTTGTTTGTTTCAAACACCTGGAAGAAAGGATTGCGTTGCCAAGATGTTCTTGATTTCTTTCTATGTACTGCAACCCATATGGAAACGTGACACATTCCAAGTTATTCTGACAAATGTATATAAGCTCTTTGTTAAAAAATCAAAGAAACGCTTCCTTGGTTATGTCTTGGGTTGGAGCCTCCTTTCAATTCTTTATATATAAACCCTAAGGGCCACGTGCAAAACATTTATACAAAAGAGAGAAAAGTGTTATTTACAATGTAGCGTAATTAGATGAGCGTACTATAGAACAATTGCATGGCACACGAGTAGGATGAAATATTTTTGACGTTGCAAGACAGTAACATCTATCAACAAGGTCAGGTATATTTGAGTTCAACTTCGTTATTAATTCCATAACACTGGGACGTTTGAATAAAAATGTAGTTCAATTCCATTACATCATCTTTGCAAAGCTTACAAAATCTAAACAATATAGGTATTCCTTCTCCCAAATGTTTTCATGTTTTTGTAACTCTGCTCAGTGAAATTTCGATTAAGAATTGTAGAGTAAAGTTTTATGAAAAAGGTCTGTTCAATGGTCGCCTTAGTCTTTAGATGATTTGCCAATTATATCAGCATGTATGCTTTGTTTTCAACAATCATTTATGCTTGATTAAAAATTAACTAAAAAATAGTTTTTGTTGGCAACACCTTGAAACATTGATTAGGATATATATATATATATATATATATAAGAAAGAGTAAACATCGGATGGTTCTGACTGGAGCAATCTTCTTTAATACAATACGATGAATTCATTTCGACCAGTGTATCGGTCTTTTCAAGTATCAATTCATCGTATTGTATTAAAGAAGATTGATCCAGTCAGAACCATTCGATGTTTACTCTTTCTCTTATATATAACTTTCCTTCACGTGAGAAACCTACTCTCCTTTTTATATATATATATATATATATATTATAACCGTAAATTGTTGCAATAATATACTATGGAAGTTGATGGATGGAGCCAAATACTTTTTAAAAACTCAATAAATAAACAATAAAGGGTACCGTTGGATTTAGAGAAATATAAGATAAAAGTCCTAGTTCGTAGTTTAGGATCCTCAGAGACTTCATCTAACAATATATTATTCAATACTAAAATCTAATACCTGACCTTAACGAATATCCGCAAGGACCAGCTTTAAAGGGAAAAATGAGTGAGTGAGTATATCAGCAATACCAGCTTGACGGTACACCTATGATACACCCCAGATGGAAGGTATTCCAATGATACAGATGTTGTCACCTATTCATAGATTTTATACATGACTATAAGCATACAATTGATAAAATGACCGCATTGAAAGGATCAATATTTCCTTTTAACAAATCATGAGTTCTCGAAGCGTGCAAATCTATCACCATTAACAGACAAAAACTTCCAACAGCTTTCGTGAATGTACGCCCTGTAACAGCTGCGCTATCACTGTAACAATCCCTGATGTAATGAGATGGACAGTGTGAGTAACTAAATATAATTTATTGTTTGATTTGATAAGAGCGGATCAACATTGACTGGTCGGTCAACCAAGTTGTTACTGAATTAAACACGTGACACCCTCATTAACGTATTTCCTAGATCCCAGGAGAGCACTAATGGTATTTATTCGTGGGGAGAGTATGCTCAAAACGTGGGTAGGTTGGTCATTATCATGACCTTCAGCAAGACCAACAGGTAGTAGTGACCTTCATTTAGACAGCGTGGCAAATACAGGTAAATGTTTGTGATTTATTAACATGTTTTTTCAGCAAGATGTCGACCTTGGCTCATACTTACTATTTCTAAGCTTTTGTAACTAATGGTATTTAATCGTGGGGAGAGTACTAGTATGCACACAACGTGGGTAGGTTGGTTATTATCATGACTTTCAGCAAGACCAACAGGTAGTAGTGACCTTCATTTGGACAGCGTGGCAAATACAGGTAAATGTTTGTGTTTTATTAACATGTTTTTTCAGCAAGATGTCGACCTTGGCTCATACTTACTATTTCTAAGCTTTTGTAACATATGTTAAAATTTCCGTATTCTTGTATCATTGACAACCTACAAAGGCTGTTCGATCCAAAATAGATTTCTGAAGTCTCGTCTTCCGACGCAACTCCGTTTTGAAAAGGGCTGTAGTACGTTTTATTTTAAGATAAATCTCACGAAAGTAAAAATCATGTTTCCAATTGCAAGACAATGTCTTTTAATGAAATGAAGCCATGATCGGTTAAGCAACGCGAATGATTAGATGGTGTTCACACCAAAATGGCCGCCACTGGTTTTTGCTTGAACATTTCCACTACGACTACGGATGGTCGGGTTGAATAAAGAGGTGTTTTGACTCTCTCAAGATAATACATTTGGTATAAACTAATTTAGGAAGACATGAGTGTTACTGTACCCATACTTCTCAGAGTTTACTCATTTTATATTTACAGACGTACGCTCTTTTGTAAAAGGGAAATCCATTGGATAAATTGTAAAATAAAATATTATGAAAAATTATAGAGTGGGAAAAACGCTAATATTATGTATTTCAAGCCAAAAGACGTCTTTAACTTTCAAAGGACTTTTTTCGTTAGAAATATGTGAACATTGCACATTTAAAGAAACAATGATTGATTGATTATGTATGTAATATTAAAAACGCGATTCCAAAATTCAGTTATTACAAACACAATTAAAAGACATAGAGATTCATTTTCATTTTGAAACGAAAGATTTAGATAGTAAATTGTGGCCACTCATCCCTTTATTTAACAACCAACTACGATCGCATTTTGCAATGAATCATTCAAATGCTGTTGTATACACTGATATTTCTGTGTCTTATATATTTTTTGTTAAAGTTTTTTTTAATTTTTTAAATTATTTTTTTGATTTTATTTTTTTGCTTTAAACATTTTTATTCATGAAATAGTACATGAAGGGTTCAAAAGAGCTTATTTTAAGGCTGCTCCAATATAATCACATATGTCAATATATACAAACAAATGAAAGTGAGTGACGTATGACAAAATCGTTATTCAATTTCGAAGAAATATACACTGATATTGCATGTATACCATTTGTTTATTTAGCAGACATAATAGCTTTTTTTTTACGTTCTGACATTTTATTCAAAAAGTTGCAGTAGCATATGAAGCATAGCTGTTTAGATGCTTTTCTCACGATATACAATAAATAATCAATACATTTTCAGAAAGACATAGCATCATCAACAATACGATTAGATGGATAATATACTAATTCAACCAAATTATAGAGTCATAGTATAAATTATATGAAGAGAGGAGATAGACGGAGAGGGAGCTACAAATGAAGAGAGAGGTAGAGAGAAGGAGGGAGTGGGAGATAGTTTGTAAGAGGTAAAAACATATCAAATAATACATTGGTTTGGTTTGAGTCAAACTACAGATGCAATGGGGCGCATTTTTTTAATAAATTCACTTTTATCTTCAGAAATGAATTGTTCAATGTTATGATAATGTTTTATTTGATATAATATTTTTTTGTTAAAGGTATTGTCACTGTAACTTTGGGAACGAATAAAAAAAAAAAAAATTAAAAAAAAACAACGTTTGATAATTAATTGATTTGATTGAGGAATTGAGTAAAAATTTCATTTCACTCCAGGTATTGCCATGTTGCCACCATCTATGAAGAACCTTTGTCTGCTTCTATTGTCTCTATGTTTCATCATCTACGTGGTCAACATTTTTGTTGTGTACTTCGTCACTTCCGGCCCACGAAGTCTACATTACGGTACTTCCGGTATAATCAGTCTATCTACAATCCTCGTTGGCAGAAACTCTAACGAGAATCTTATTCATAGAAGAAACGCACCACAACAGCAAAATAATGGACAGAGAGACACAAAAGATAAACCTCTTTGCATTTATAAACCGTCTTGTAAGAAACTCATTGAAGGTAGTGAAGAGGATATAATGATGTCCAAGCTACATGCGGTTGCTTACCCTTACCAATATACCACGGACTACATCTCTGAAACCAAGAACTGCACAAACTTTCTGGAAAGGAGAGGTTACAAAATGGACGTAACTAAGGAAGAAGCGATGTTCCCTCTCGCCTACAGCGTTGTGATGTATAAAGATGTTGAACAGACGGAAAGACTACTCCGGGCCATCTACAGACCCAGCAACTTCTACTGCGTTCATGTGGACAAGGATTCTGATAGCCTCGTGAAAGACGCCATGGAGAAGATCGTGAAGTGTCTTCCCAATGTCTTCATGGCATCGAAACAGATTCATGTCATATGGGGAGAGTTTTCAGTTATCGAAACGGAGTTGATATGCATGGCGGATTTACTGAAGATTCGTGGATGGAAATATTTCATAAACCTCACGGGACAAGAGTTCCCTTTGAAAACAAATCTTCAAATTGTGAATATTCTGAAAATAATGAACGGTACCAACAACATCGACGCCAACAATCAAACGTAAGTCTGTTGTCTTTTATTGCGAATATTCACTTGTGACTTTGTTAAAGAAAATGAAAATTTTCATTATCTGAAACGACATGCTTTAATGTTGCAGTGCATATACGAGTTACCATATTTCAAGTACAGGTTCAAAACTCAACGAAATGTATCGCATATTTTTGTTCATTCTTCTCCAACGGAAGTAGCTCCGTCATTAATATATGACGGAGTGGCATACAAAACATTGGCTTACGACAATCTCTCTCTAATAAGAAAAAATCTAGGCCCCATTATCTTACCCGAATCAACCTTTCTCATCAATGAAAATAGATCATCCTAATTTAAAGACCTATAACTCCATCAACAATTGCTGAATTTAAGTAATTTCATTGGCTAGTTCTTCATAACGACAGGTTGGGAAATGCCATGTAGGGTATCGGGGATTGAAGGAGCATTGTAGATAAAATACCCGGATGGAGCAAGATTTTGACCAAACAAATATCACTGATGATTTGATAATACATTAGATGTTATTTTAGTTCAAATATATTTCATCGTTATTGTTATTGTCATATGATAATAACATCAATTAATAAAGCAATGACTTAAAAACAGGCGATGGAAAAGATTGAGATGGAAGAAGGCGTGGCCCCCACCTTTGCAAATTACCCCTTACAAGGGCAACATCCATTCTTTACTATCACGTGACTTTGTCAACTACACAATCAACGACATCAGAGCAAGAAACTTCACTCATTGGCTGAAAACCACGAGGGTCCCGGATGAGACTTTGTTCGCTTCACTTGATAACAACCCCTCTCTGGAGGTTCCCGGTTCTCCTAAAGGTGAGATATGGATTATAGTTTATTAAAAATCAACAAATCATTAGTCTACAAATATTCATTGCGATACGATTAAGGAAAATAAGCCACATGACACAAAGCCTGGCATAATACTGAACCCAGAAAATACTGATTATAGATTCATTAAACAACAAACAAACCTAGCGGGTGTAATTACAGAGGATCGTGATATTGTAAGTAAAACGTAGGTAAAACCCAGGTATCAAAAACCTACCTGTATGGAGGATGTAGGTTTTTGACATCTGCGTTTTACCTACGTTGTACTTACAATATCAAGTTCCTGTGTGTAATTATTCCTTCGAATAATAAAAAGAATGTTTTATAAGATTTCGTTTGGATTTGATACATACAAAGACACCATTAGACTTTAAATATAGTTTCCAATAATTAACAATAAGAAATGATCTAGTTGATACTAATTACGTTTGCATTCAAGATCAAAGAATATTTTTTATATTATCTAACTATACCGACTTTGCTGAAGGTTACCCGAACAGTGATATACTTTATCTTATATATATCATTTATCGCAAGAGAAATTACTTTCTTGTCCAGGATATGTCGACAGTGTTGTCTTACTCATTTCAGAATATTTCAGTTTGAAAAAAAACCGGGACACCTCTTTTATATTACTTTTTCTTGTCTAGGATAATTCGGGGGTAAACATATTACATTTTTATTACATATTTATTACATATTTAAAGGGTGTCAACTATAAGCGAATTTTCATGCGGCGAGTTAGGTTGTATCGTATAATTCGATTTAGGGACATGGATTAGAGTAACCCGGTATCATTATAATAAGATCTATAGTCATTCGTTTCTACACAACTTTAGATGTGCTATATTGATAAACGGTGGATAGCGAAATTAAAACAGTGATCTAGCGGGATAAATCAATAAAATGAATTAACTTTAGATCCTATGCTAATGAGATTGTGAGTTGCTCGTGTGAACTTTTAACGTTCGTCTTCGAAAATGTTTTCATAATCGATCAACCATTTATTTAACGATAACTATAAACTACTCATATACGTTATTTTTTTCCTATCTAGGACAAGTGAACACAGATTACGACATCAAGCCGTATATTGCGCGTTTCAAGAACTGGGGAGCTAAGTGGGGAGAGAGGTCATTCGACTGGCCTTGCCGCGGAAAAAGAGTCCGCCATGTTTGTGTATTCGGTGCGGGAGACCTTCCGCTTCTGACGTCACGCAGGGAGCTTTTTGCTAACAAATTTCACATAGAATTCGAACCGCAAACTTTGGACTGCATAGAAGAGTGGCATCGGAATATGACGGAATTGGAATATTTGGGACAATATAAAATGGACTACAACTTTTATAGGAAAATGCCTCAAAAGTAAAACTCAAGTAGAGACAACATCTTTTAAAAAATGTATACAATTGTACTTGAACTTAAGTTCTCACATATATATTCAATAAATTAATCCGATGGTGAAACATAAAAAGTGACATATTTTTTATATTTGCGAATTGCCTAGCAACGATTGTTTTAGCGCAGGATTCATTTCGTATACTCTGACGAACAAAACCAATATTTTTGACGTTCTGCGTAGCTCTTGCAAAAGAAGCAGGCCGTTTTTTGAAATTTTAAAATCAAATATTTTCAGTTATTAATAAATTATTAAACTTATGTGTGCAACGTGACCTTACTCAACTCTGATTTTACATTTGCTCTGTAAACGTCCTGATACTTTCCTGAGGTGACCTTAACGTGTAAAGGCAATGGTATAATCTACTGCGGACATTGTTTTTCAATGGATTCTTTCCTGAGTTCCTTTGAATATGATGTTAGTTAAAATAATTATTATATATATTATAAGATTGATAAGGGCGACACTCATTATAACATTTTCTAGCATTACTTCGGTAAAGATTAAAGGCGCCACCTTACCTTTATTCCGCATAATGATCGTTTTTGAATGACGTCATTAAAATCGCCATTATACACATCAAACCACTCGTCCTTCGGCCTGATGCGTTATTTATGATATTTATTTATATCATTTAGTATAATTTATTATATTGCAAAACTACTCTAAAAGCTACTCTATTTTTTAAATAATCTCACCATTATTTTTTTTACCTTAACGACATGGAGGCATTGAAAAAACCCCACGATTTGTGTGTTTGTCAGTGTTTCGAAAATAATGATAATTATTGAAATTAAAATTGTTCCTCTTAGAGAGCTTCACAGCAATAGTATCCCGAAAGCCTAAATACTGATGTCGATAACCTTTAATCTAGATACTAATTAAGCAGATAAGATAATAATTAATTACTAATCAACGTACGCTCAATATACAATAGCATGGTAGACATCAACGGTATATCATTACTAAGCATATCTTTTCTGGCAGTGTTTGAAGTTTTAACGAGGTCTGTTTCCAATCTACATAACAAAGGTGGGTGATTACAGCGCTCTCCCGACATCGGGTTTTATTATCATTACTTCGACCAGAAATACAGGTAAGAATATTTTGGGTATGTTAAGATTTTTCCTCAAGGGTAAAGCACTAATATGCAAATATAATATCCAATTAATGGCGATATTTATAAGGTGAACGTTTTGGTACAATGGTCAATGCTTAAAGCGCTACCAAAATTTTTACCTTGGTCAAACCCAAGCAGACATATCTACCGCATGACGGTATTACAAACACATTGCTTTACCGGATATTAATTTCCTTCTGGGTGAACAGAGGCACATTTTGAACTAAGTCTTCAAATTGACACTAAAAGTGTCTCTGACCCGGTTATTCCATCCGTCCAAAAAATATTAATTAAAGAGATTTTTTAATCCTTTCTGTTACTTAATACATGGCGAACATTCACCCTATTATTTCTTGTGTTTGCATGTTACAGTTACTTACTTAAGCTGACGCTAGAGGCAAATATCACTATGATACACTATGTCCAAACGAAGCATAGGCTATGTTGAAATGCAATTAAATGCAAATCGTTCCAAATTATAGTGCATAAGAAAATGTCTATCATATTGAAACCGGAACATTTTTCTAAACATCGTCTTTACCGGGATATGAACTTGTTCGTTTGTTTCCTCTCAAAACGTTCTGACGGCTATTCTCTGACTGTTTGTAAAAGAAATCATCCGAAGGATCGAGTTCGTATCCCGGGAGAGGCTTTATCATCACATTTGTATATTTATTTATATATTACCGGGATAAGAACTTATTCCATTGGTTGTGTCCTCTTCACACGGTCTGACAACAGTCCCGATAGCGGTTGTCTTGATGTGAGCTCAGCGAACCAATGGTATGGCCTCCAGCCAAAATCTTAGTTGTCAGTAGCCAGGAACAATTACCCCGTGTGAATCATTCGAAACCGGGATGCAAACACCCTTCTATTAAAAAGAGATGTTGTGAAAAATCTACATTTACATATACGTCTTAATCTGTAAATCTACATCATCGTTTACATTCTGCGTCCATATCTACATTTATATCTACATCTGTATCTATAAATATAAATAATCGTTTCCATTTTGCGTCCGTATCTACATATACATCTGTATTCTTATACCCATATTCTTTAACATTTCTTCAACGTCATCAACGTCCTCGACTATGCTCACGTTGAATGTTATGTTTACATCTACGACTTAGGCTACATAATCAATATCAATACTGCTACCATCACCAACAACACCTACATCAACACAACAATAAAAGTCAATAGAACAATAGGAGCATGATACTCGTAATAAGCAGAAGGACTAAAACTTTTAATTGATATGGCTTGGGCATCGTTATTATATTTAAGAACTATTATTAACATTTGGAGCATTTTTTAAACTTGCATTTGGAGCCGTTTAAAAAAATGGAGTTATTACATTTTGGAGTAGTTTTTTTGTGACAAATTTGGAGCCAGTATTTTATTACAATTTGGATCATTACACAGTACGCTTTCTGCGAAATGAACGCAATTTTAGGCTACGGAAATTATTACCAAATATTTTGTTTAAGAACCTACACACATGAATAAAATAACTTATCTTGATATAATATAATATGTTTTGCTAAATAATCTGGTTTTATTTTTCAGAAATATAGTATGGTAAGCTAACTTTATATTATTGAAAAGCAAACGATCAAAGGTTATTTGATATTATTGAGATAAGACTATAGCATGAATAAAATATCTGTACAAAAGACGTTCACGGTGAAAATACTATTTTTAAAGGAATTGATATATTACTGTTCAACTGTTGCTTAAGGAAAAGGTATTTCTTTTATTAAAACAGGTTAGTCCTAGGGTACATATAAAAACATGAATGGACATGTGTGACATATACACAAAGTCATTCAAGAATGCCTGAATCAATCATGCACACCACGAAAATCACGTTATCATGAAATAGCCTGTAAGGGTTCTCGTTGCAATCTGAATGGTAGGGATTTTTTCTGTGTATCCGTAGAAGTTTGTAACGCACTTTCATATAGCTGAAATGCTGAATCCACGACGTCGATTTAGGCGCCTGCTCGTTCGCCGGATCTTAAACCAATGGAACATGTATAGAACCTTCTCCAAAAAGCATTGCTAGACCTGGTGGTTCAAGCAGGCACCAAACAGGGACTCCAAAGATCCCTCCTGGAGGAATGGAACCGTCTCCAACAGCATACCGCGTAAGAACCGTAGTTCGTGCTAGACACATATACATACATGTTATTGTCAAGTTATTGACTCAAAAAGCGTCGCCGTTGACCTTTTTTACCTTCAGCTGCATTTACGTTTTTGTTCCTGGGATGTTTGTTCGGGTGTTATGACGGCGAACTTTTCTGAATAGTGTAATCCATCTTTTATCAGAATTGTTTGACGTTCAAATGACTTTTTGACAAAAATGAATATGTTCTGTTAATTCTTTAAAAATATAAAAAATACATATAACCGTTTGTGGTTTAGTGCTGAAATATGATTCTTTCGAGTTCGTGACGTTTTTTCACCATAACATTTGCGTATTAGTATTTAAATTTTGAGTTATTTTTCAAACGAGTTCGTAATTTCACAGACTAATTTTTCACCCCACACTAAACATCTCATAGATTTTGATTTTGGGGGAGATAAGGATAAGAAAGGTGCTTTAGCAAGGTCCTGTGCCCGAGTGTTATCTGGTATTAAAAGGGGAATAAAGACTATAATTCAATACATGAGTTTCATGTCTAATTATGTCAAACGCTGACGAGACAATCTGTGGGTTGAAGGACCCTTACGCTGGAACTTGGACATTATGCTATGTTATGGTTTAAAAAGCTGATAATACGTCGGAGTTGGACTGGGCTGCTTTAAATGCTATGTTGTAACAAAATGAGGACATGCTATAGTTTGATTTAAAAACCATATAACACGTCGGAGTGTTTTTAACGCTCTGATGTCAAAACCTGATTACATCACAGGCTGAATTAAACACTTGAATTACAAAAGACTGATGACATCAAAATATCATGACATTTCAAAGGTGACAAAATTTAAGACTACGGATGTTCGATTTTGCAATTAACTTGCGTTGCTATATTGATATCAGAAGACACAGGGGTGAACTTTTCTTTATAGCACGAAAGGTAATCAAAAATACCAATAAAAGATGTTACAAGCTATGTTAAATTGCTCATACCAACAATATTTGTGATAGCATTTATTGAAAAAATAGTCCTAGCTGAAGTTGAATAACACTCTTCAATCTATTCAATCTCAAGAGACCTCGCTTCTTAAACACATCCAGTGAAATATTCGCCGCCATAATCCATTATTATAAAGGAATAAGATGATATGAAAAGAGCAGGAGAGCCCTAATCATTGTCATCCCCCTTACTCTCCTGTTTTGTATTTGTTCAGGTATGCAACTGATCAAAGTGTTCGTGTTGCTACTTGCCCAATACGACTTTTCTATGGGTGATCAGAGCTCCTTTCACAGTGCTCTACAGAAAATATTGTCATCGTATAAAAAACATGACCTCTTGTCAACCAGCAATCCTACCATTAAGAGAACAGTGTTCTGTGCTTCTCGGGAAGAAGGTCTAGCTCACATCAACCTTCACGAAAAACTGGGGAGGAAAACGAGAACCGTCTCCGTCAACGATGTGGTAATTTGAATTTGAATTTCCTCTTTGCTTATTATCATTTACGAATTTCATTGCTTTCAAATACAACGATACAGAAAAAGGATTTTGGAGTATAATTCCCCACAATGAATATCTCGCCATAATCTCTCTCATTTGCTATAAATATTCGACTTGGAGGATGAGCGTGTAATTTATCATTAATTCTATTCGTGGTTATCGATTATTTATAATTTTCATTGGTATAAATACAAAGTTACAGAAAATAACGACTTCCTCTGCAATCGTATTTCTCGCACTTCTCAACAATTTTTTTATATTAGTAGGACGAATGCTCCCACATTATATTGTATCCTACCAGATTAATATGTTGCAACTCTTGTGTATATTAACCGGAAGCCTGTCATACAAAATAGTTGTTACTTTTCAATTAAAAATATCATTGAGTCTACAAATAATTATGAACAACTGTCTGACAACATTCCCCGCAAGACAAAACATGTGACACCTTTCTTACTTGATGATTTGGCCAGAGATCGGAATTGACGCGAGTTAAGCCCTAAAAGGAAGGTGTGTTTCATGAAAGATTTGAGATAATCGGATGAAAAATATAAAAATGAGTAAAGGTTTGAAAATGCGCAAGTGGTCAAAACGGTGGTTTTATAAATTGTTTAGATAAATAGTATTTGTTAAGCGATGTTATGCATACACATAGATGCATACTCTTTGCGCAGTTAATGCGCTACAGGAAATAAATTTCTTCACCATTTCCCATTTTTTCACATTTTGATAATGATCCTTAAATAGTGATTAGTAATTTTTAATCATCCAAATAGTGATCTATTCAAGTAATAATTATTTAAATATATGCCTTTTTATTGTATATTTCCCTATACGTTTGTCCAGTAAAACTTTTCAACATGATGATATCTCTTATAAATTTGTTCTATTTAAGAATGAACTAAATGGATGCTCAGATCTCATCTTAATGGACGACGGTGATGGTGAGTATATATTTTTTCATCAATCCGTGTTTATTTTGAGAAATAAAATATGATTAAACCATATTTGAATAACATGGCTTGGCCGGAACCGGAAATAACTACAACTCTTTGATTGTTTCGTCTGACCCTACCTTAATATCTAGCTAACATAAATTTCATCAATAGTCAGAATCCAGTAGTCAAACGTTCCTAGAATTAACACTGAACATCTACAGATGAACTCTAGTGAAATGTATATATATACTTGATACAAAGAGGCGCTGTCTCTTTAAAGTTTAGGTTACAATAGTTTCTACCTCCAGTTTGATTACACTTGTGGCGTTAAGCCAATCTAGTTAAAACTAGATGTATAGATCCGTCCACACCAGATTGGGCGTTAAGCCATTGTGCTCTCGCCCCATTATTTTTCAGTAATGGATTGTTGCAAATGAAAGCAGGATTTTCACTTGAAATTTCAGACTGTTAAATTCTTTAAGTTATTTTGTAAAAAGATCAAGTGAGTGAGAGTTATCTAATTAGGTTAATATCCTCTTAATTCTTCATTCCTCAAAAATAAGAATGGGGCTCGGTCCTCCTGGTTTTGCAGTTCCAGTTATTAGGGTACCTGACTCCTTCCTTGACAAATATCATTCATGAACCTTAAACCCTTCTTCTACTAGACCCTAAGGTTTACGAAACTGAACAAAACTATGCTCTTACCAGACCGTAAGGTTTCACGGAACTGAAACGATCCCTGCTTACCCTAAGCAATCCCGAAACTTAAACAAACACTTCTTGTACCCACCTTTCGTTTTCCAGAAATTGAAGCACAACCTGCTTGTACCAGGCAATCAACTTTCACGAAACTGAAAGAAACCCTTCATGTTCTTAACCCTAAGTTTTTACTTAACTGGAAAAAAATCTTGTACCAGACGCTGTGCTTTCATAAAATTGAAATGAACCCTACTCCAACCAGATCCTAAGCATTCATGAAGCTTAATTGAACCCTGCTTCGAATCCTTCCTACACTTCCATAAACCTTACACAATCCAAGCATGAATGGTAACCCAGCCTGGGTCCTGTTGCACAAAACACTAAGGTGACCTTAAGTCACTAAGGTAGCCTTAGTGCAGTGTTAAATGATGGCACTAAGGTTAACCTTAGTGTTAAGTTGTTTTGTGCAACGGCCCCCAGGTCCAAAAGGCATGTGTTCATTTTGTGGTTCTGGTTACTGATAGACAACAATAGACACCGAGTTTTGATATGAAGGAGAAACACTTCTGCTCTGAAAAAAACCTCAAATGAGGATGAAATAAAACCCAAAGGACGTTATTTCGACCTGAATGATGTAAACAGAGAAGTCAATGTTAGATTTTTGAGTTTTTTTATTCTTATACCCGGCATTAAACATAAAGAGTATGTCCCTCTCGCTAGATTTATACTGAGACAGAGAAGATGCGACTGTAATTAAAAGGATTCAAACGTACTCTTTCACCAAGCCCTCAATTATCTTAAGGGAATATTAACATCCGGACACATCCTCTTTTAAATGTCAACAGTGTAAAGTTTTCTGTGATAATTGCTGTTTGGTTCGTGGGTCCGACATATTATTCCAAGTAAAACTCCTTCATTGGCTTTCTTTCCAATTTAAACCTTTTACCAGGTCTACTTTCAAAAGTAAAACCTCATACGCGATTTTTCTCTTAAGAAAAAACCTCAAAAGTGGTTATATTAGGAAAAGAAAGAAAACCAATGAGTAATAGGCAAAGTATGACTAGGCTTAAAACTTTTGTCTCTTTCAAAATGAGATAACCAAACATATGCCGTCACTTGTCATTTACCATTAGTTTTATCAAATCTTTCCTTGTAATTCTTTAGTAATTTGAAATTTTTGAGAAACCAAGAAGTAGATAATTATCTCTTCAATTACAACATGTTGAATTTGCCCTCATCTATTGCCTTGCAGGCTACATCGTAGAGGAAGCAAACCGTGTAACAGTTGCGAAAATTGCCTTCATAGCTACAAGCAGTCGCCATGACAACGTGATTTATGGACTTGACATCGGAGATATCAAAGGTCTTAAACTCTTAGCGTTCGACAAAAGTAAAACCTTTCAGCTTGAGGAATTCACAGTGAAACACAAAACTGGAAGCAGGGGTCGTGGCAGGACGTTTTCAAATGCAATGGCTACTGGGCTATGCGTAAATAACAAGTCAAGATTCTGTGTCTATCTGGCAAAGAGAGTGTTAGTTCGAAATAATAAAATGACATGGTTCGAGGAACCATCTCTCATTAACGAGAAATTTGTAGGCAAGTTTTCTATAACCGAGATTCAAAATTCAAGGTAAGTGCATTTACCTAATGACCCACAGTGTGAAAATCTTGGTTGATGAGGTTTTAAAGGCTTGAATCGATCATCCCTTTTTGGGGTACAGAGTAGTATTTGGAAACTACTAATTAGATAAAATAAACTTTTTCTAAGAATTCACCAAAAAAATCGTTGTTCGGACATTCAGTACTTTCAGTCGATATTTCTGTACGATTTAGACATTAAAGCATTAAGGGATTCGTTGAACTTTTGAACTTACTAGATCCATTTTATTTCATACGTCACACTGTTGATCTAGCATTGGATGACAGGTCAGGCCGTCCAGTTCGCTGCTATGCAATTGACTAGAAATGCCCTGGCTCGTCTACTTTTTGGCCTTTTTAGTGCATGCAGTTAACCATTATTCAGAAAGCATCTCGATAAATATTACGTGTTTATATCTATTTATGCAATATTATTTGTCAATGTAGTTTCTGGGAGTTGATGACAAATATAGATTCCACTTTTCACAAAATACTCACATGGCTTATAATCATCACGATAGTATATTCGCATAGAGTTAAAAACCTGCAATTTAAGTTACATATGCGAGAAAACCTGCTTGTAAGGGAAGGTAACACATCACTGGAAAAATCAGTGATAAAGATCTTATCCTTTCTGTATGAAAAAAAATAGCACACTATTATGCATGTAATTTTATATTCATTTAAAAGAATCTTGAAACCAGATCCCATAACCTTGCATTTCAAGTAAAAATTCGTTTGAATTGAAATCGTCTGTGTACACATTGCTATTTGGAAATCGGAATAAGCTATATTGAGGTAAGCTATCTGTATCATAGGATGTCATTAGTGAAGGAAATTTGTTAAACGCCAAACATGAGTAGTTTTTTTGTTAAATAAGTTCTTTCTTCAGTGTATGAAATGTCAAAGGAAAGGCCTTCCCTACACGCCATTGTTAAATCAACTATGATGAGATAATATAGACCTGTCGATCTAAATCATTTTGATATGGCACATAATGTATAAACCAGATCATTCATATAAGGTTTTCAAGCTGATCAAAGACCTTATGTCAATGTCATTTCTGAAAGGTCAGTGACTGACCCTTTTTTCTTGACACATGCATCCCTTGTATAATCAGTCAGTTATGGGTATAACTTTCAAGCTGATCAAAGACCTTATGTTAATGTCATTTCTGAAAGGTCAGTGACTGACCCTTTTTTCTTGACACATGCATCCCTTGTATAATCAGTCAGTTATGGGTATAACTTTCAAGCTGACCAAAGACCTTATGTCAATGTCATTTCTGAAAGGTCAGTGACTGACCCTTTTTTCTTGACACATGCATCCCTTGTATAATCAGTCAGTTATGGGTATAACTTTCAAGCTGATCAAAGACCTTATGTCAATGTCATTTCTGAAAGGTCAGTGACTGACCTTTTCTTCTTGACACATGCATCCCTTGTATAATCAGTCAGTTATGGGTATAACTTTCAAGCTGACCAAAGACCTTATGTCAATGTCATTTCTGAAAGGTCAGTGACTGACCTTTTTTTCTTGACACATGCATCCCTTGTATAATCAGTCAGTTAAGGGTATAACTTTCAAGCTGACCAAAGACCTTATGTCAATGTCATTTCTGAAAGGTCAGTGACTGACCCTTTTTTCTTGACACATGTATCCCTTAAATGCAGATCAGTTAGTTGAGGGTAAAACTTTCAAGCTGATCAAAGACCTTATGTCAATGTCATTGCTGAAAGATCAGTGACTGACCTTTTTTTCTTGACACATGCATCCCTTGTATAATCAGTCTAGCTGATCAAAGACCTTATGTCAATGTCATTTCTGAAAGGTCAGTGACTAACCCGTTTTTCTTGACACTTGTATCCCGTATAAGCACATCAGTTAGTTGAGGGTATATCTTTCAAGCTGATCACCGACCTAACGTCAGTATGACATCGTACAGCACATTGACAGACCTCTTGTAAATAGATTTATTTTGAAATTGTGTTTGATTTATGTTCAGACAAATTTACATGAGAATATTAGCTGATGAAATATTTCTCATCTAAGTTACAAACGGGGATTGATTTGTTTGAAAACATCCTCAATTACCTTATATTTTAACTACAGAATAAATTGTGCTTCAATAAGCCCCTGGCAGGAATCGTTCTCAAAGAATAATTGTTTAGTTTCTTTAATTTGACAAAAGATTAATTCGAAAGAAACATGAAATCTAAAGTCTTTTTAATTCTGTATCTCTGCAAACATTAACATATCATCATATTCGTAATCATCACAATATATGTTGGTCGAACTACCTTATTAAGACAAGATTTGATTTGATGCAGGTCATCTTATTCTTCGATGGCCATCACCAAAGATGGACACTTTTATTTGATGCGAAAACAATCTCCGAAAATTGAGATCTTTGAATACCGAAACGAACATTTTGAACAGACGAGAAACATCATTCTGCCTCGTTTGATGTCTTACCTTTTTCTATTGGGAAAAGGAACGGAGGGAAACCTACTCCTTGCAGAAGACACACAGTTGTATCTGCTTTCCTCTAGTCTTCTTGCGGATGGTAAAACCACGATTGATGAGAGCGACCTACGAATAAAGCTACCAGCTAAACAAGATTATATTTTCACTTTTGTGCAGGAGAAAAGCTACATCATGTTCGTGAGGAAGAAATACCCATTTAAGGTTGGCATAATGAATCTATAACCTGCTCTGCAACATGTACGCTAAGAGTCATGTAATGAAATAAAGTACTGTATTCATGCTTATCTTTCTTATTTTGAAACGCTTATTTTATTTATTGAGGGATAGCCCACAATGACGTACTACAAATTAAAACCAAAAGTTTCAGTGATATGCTTAAAATGTCGAGGTTACAGCTTGGTAAAAACTTTGCTCTTATGGGACACTTTTGTTAAGTACTTTTATTGTATTCTGACTGACTTCATTGAAATAAAAAAAAATATTGTTTTTTTTTTGAAAATTGTAGAGTAAACACACTTGATGTGCTTATGACTTTAATTTGGCTTTAATGTGCTCCATATAGTATCGGCTATTTTGATTCAACATTCGTCATCGTACCGTGATGGCAAAAAGTGACAATTTAGATTTTTCAATGGAATTTGAACACGATCTACCAAATCATTTTCTTACTCTGTGCATGTCTATAAAGTTGACTATACTAAACCTACAACATTAAAATGAAATGTTTGTGAGGCATTTTAGAAACTGTCATTGTAAGGAAGACAAGGTACTTTTTGGATTATCAACTTCTTTTTTGTAATGAAAGCGACGTATAAGCTATACCGAAACGTCGCTATCATTACAATGAAGGAGTTGATAATCCATAAAATAACATTAAAATGATATTGTTTTTAGCAACAATAAGTTCTTTTCGATACCAAGGTCGCATGATATTCAAGTTTTGTTCCAAATAAGCTGCAGTTTGTGGCTGAAATCTTGTGTAAAGGTGTTACCGTTGCCGATTGGAGATTTACCGACTGGTGACGCTGTTGCCCCATTTGAAGGCATTGAAGACATTATCCTGAAACCTATGTTCGACTTCTTCTCAAGAACCAAAGGCCCTTTAAGGCTGAACTCGTGTGTTCCCGTACGTTGGCCGATGAGTGACTACGGTGACTTTATGATCCCAAAATAGGGCATGGCGGGCATGCTCTAACGACTTTTATTACCTACGCGGGCAATTCTATTGTGGTTCACATTTTACATACGATGCTTTAGGGCAAAATATAAATTGTGACGTCATAAACAATGCTTTGAAATCACATTTTGCCTATGACGTTCCAAATGTGACGACGGCAGGTAAACCGTTTATGCTTTTGGGTTGATTTTGATAATTTCCTTTGATTTCGCGACTTCGTATAAACAGACGTAAAGCAAACGCTCCACTCTTCTTACCCTTGGTGTAAACCCCACTATAAACTTCGCGCCGTGATCTATGATTCAGCCAATCAAATACTTTTATCGCGATGTTTGCGATTACATTTCAGCCAACCAAAGACAGCCTCTCTTATTGCTGCTGGCTGTCGTTCTTCCGCTAAAAGGCGACTTTTGCGATTCTGTTTTAGTTTATTGCAGCAAATCATACATATTTTCCCATGAAATGATATTCGCAATTCATTAAAATATTTGCAATAAACTTTAGATGATTTAGTTTTGAAGAATCGGTTTGATTTTAGAAGGGATGGGAGCCGCAATTTGAAATTGCCGACTCGCTTTTCAAGCGCTGTCATTGGTTGACATTTTTTTAGAAAGTTCGTAGGTCATATGTCACGGCGTGAAGATTATAGCGGGGTTTACTCCCAGTGTAAGAAGAGTAGAGCGTCAGCCTCTCCCTATCACGTCGCTATCGGCATACAGTACGTGTCCATCGTAATCTCCGTTGAAGTGTAAACAGGTCAAAGCCATTCCATGGAAGGGGCGGTAGCTCGTATACCAGCCATACGAAGTCGACGAAGGATTGTACTGATGCATGACATGACCGAGTGCCGTCGTCGCTGTTGATGTCGCCGTAACGAATCGGTTTCAAAGGTGAATCTGCCTAATGTAGCGATCTCCTAGCGCAGTGGTCTTCTCGACCTTACTGGTGCGATGCAAAAAGGTTTATTTAAAGGAATAAGCCAACAGTCCTTGTCCTGGATACTTTGAAAGAAATAAGGAAATTATCGTGTTACAAACTGTCACCGTTATGAAATTTAGAAAGAACCAAGACATATATCCTACATGTTTTATATGTTGTGTAGGACGAAAGAATTCGAAGAGCCTATGTGACGAAAAATGACTTTGAGATATCAATATCTTAAGGCAAAAGTCATTTGATACTAATAGCTCAATAGGAAGTCATCTAAGAGTACTAATGCTAATGTCAAACTCTCGTTTTCTTCCCACTCAGGCTTCTAAAGTCATTTTGTTTCTAGAAGTCGAAAGGCGACGGCAAACTGAGCATTACGTCTTTTTGATATTTTGAAGATATATTCTACATGAAACTGAGGGTAGTTAGGATGAAATGACTTGATGAAACAGGTAACAATGTATGTCTTTTAGGTATCAGTACTTAGATGCATATTCATCTGATGCAAATAGCTCAACAGGAAGTCATTCGAGAAAAATCGCAGGGGACCAATTGTCACCGAGTCCCCAAAAGTCCCCTCGTATAGAGAGTCCCCAGGCTGTAGAGAGAAAAAAAGCCTACTTGGATAACAAACAATCGTGTTAAATGATTCGTGTCCCTCCCTTGAGCCAGACAGGGTATAAAAGTCTGATATTTTCCCATTCCGAGACCTTCCAAGACCGTTGACAACACCTTCGAATTCGCCTTCAGTCTGGTCTGCATTGTATGTTCGTGTCTCCACAGTCATCTCTTTATGAGTGGTAAGGTTGTTTATCATATGAATGGATTATTTTCGTCTTTCTGATTGGCCTACTTGGTCACATGACAGCAATGACGTCAAGCGATGTCAACCTGTGTGGATCGCGAGAGGTTGATATAACAATCCAAACACCTCTGGTGTATAAAAATAGATTTCGAAAATCCCGGTCTACCGGAAATACCAGAAGAATGGTTATTAAACACCTATTTCATATAATAAAAAAATATAGACTTCAGACTCGGTTGATCCAATGATTTATCGACCTTGGACATGTGATATTCACAGAGGCGAAGCCGAGGTGAATATCACATTTCCAAGGTCGATAAATCATTGGATCAACCTCACTTTAAGTCAATAATTGTTCAATATCATAACGGATGAGTAAGTCGTTATGAACACTGATGTATTCGTGAAGTGATTAACAAAATATGCTTTCTCTTTTAAAAGAAACTTTTGGCTGAATGTCTTGTTCTGAGGATAATAAATCATAAAATATTTGGCCGAAAAGAAATTAATGTAAATCCCTTTTTAACACGTTTCTCTTTCGGAGACGTTTCATGATTGGGTTTGGAACCTGAAACAATACACAAATTTATGTGAGGATTACGTAACAAAAAAACCAAAAACCTTTACTATGAAAATAGCCTTGCTAAACATTCTTTAGTAATTTCTAACACTCTTTTGGCAAGGATGAGGGGCGCCCCCAAACTTTCTTAGAATAGTTTTTATAACAAAATAATGAACGTAAATTATAATAGTTAAGTCCTTATTTGCTAATATATATAAATAAGTACATATGTGCGTTCAAAGAGTAATTCAAATGAAAGAAGATCGGATGTGAATTGAAAATCTCACACCTGGGCACCTGCTAGTGTCGTAATAATGAATAAGTTATTGACATCATTTCTTTTTTCGTTTTGCCACTTATAAACCGTTTGGTTTTTACCAAACATATTCTAGAGTCTGTAATATAGGGATTTGTCCTCGTGTTATAACCATAGTACATAGAACAATATTAACTTTATTTCAAAACACATGGTTGAGGTTAATCTATTACGTTTTGCCAAGAATAAACAAAGGTTTACCTTATCATTCTATCATACACATAATGAAATAAATTTATGCTGCCTTGATATCATTGGAATTTCATTGCATGAAAAAGTGCCATTGTATAAAAAAATGTAATGCCAAGAGTATGGGGAATAATCTTGCTTTTAAAGTGATGGCTTTATCATCAAATATCTTACAGCGCTACGTCCCAAATCAAAGGTTAAAAATGTTATGGACATTATACCATGATATTTCAAATTAAGAGCTAGATCAGGATAATTATTTGTATTGTTATTATAAAGCATAAAAATATGAATCGTAACAACATTAATACACACTTTCAATGCACATCTTCTTCTTCATCCACCTTGTGATAAGGCCTAAAGGTTTTGAGCAACCCCTTCTCCTGTGCTTTGGCTCCTAGAAAGAAATACTTTGTAATAATGGAGTATACAGCAATGTTGAAGAATGTTTAAAAACGGTATGGGAATGGAAATGTTAAGAAAAATGACTTTTGATGATGAGTAGACTTTAACTCTCATGTCTTCCGATATCAAATATAATAACAACCTTTTTAAAATGTAAAAAGACCCCCAAGAAGCCGCAATCAGTAGTAACATTATCAAATCGTGTTCATATATTTCATATCAGAAAATACTTGGATGAGATTCTCTGTATATGATTCGAGTATGATTATATATGATTTAATAGAAAGAGACACGAAAGCATAATACATAACGATGCAACGCTTGTCTAAAATTGAAAAAAGTTGAAAATCAATCATCAATCAAATGAATTTTCAGAACATCAAAATAAACTTTCAAAGGAGTTATTAATGGACAAACAAAGATACCAAAATATACAAAAACAAACTTACCCGGATGACATTAGCTTTAAATGGTCTGCTTGAATCACCGATCTTTGCAATCGAGGACAATGTGCAGCAGGACAAATTCAGAGGAAAGAAACGATGAGACCTGCATCCATCCAGTGCTTTAAACAGCTCTTCACACATTCGAGGACCGTAGGGTTGTTTGAAGGAACTTATTACCCCTTGGAGTAGAGGAATCAGCGAAACGCCAAGCATGAACAGAAGGGGACAAGGACCTTTCATCTTCAAAGCCATGAGGAGAAATGTGTGTTCGAGATATGTCCTAAGTTCCTAACTTATTATTTGAATAAATACATTGTGATCATTCCAGGGTAATATTTTATTGATGGTCCAAGATTGTCATTGTATGAGATATTCTACAACTTATTGATACCCAAAACTTGAATTTGATGATAAACGTATTTAACCTATACAAATCCAGAGACAGTTACCTTAACTTATTAATACCCAAAACTTAAATTTGATGATACACTTATTTAACCTATAGAAATACAGAGACTGTTACCTTGAAGGGACATGCTAAACTTTATTTTATATACGTATAAAAGAAAGGGTAGCACACATGGTAACTGTGGTCCACATGTATAAAGAGATCACTGTCTTTACACCTGAGTCGGAGAAGATATCCTTGTTGATAAGTATTGATAATATTCATGTATATTGGCTATCAACATTGATAACAAGTCGATAACTATATCAAACCGTTTGCTTTTATCATTGAAACTTGTCAACAGACATCATATCAGTATTCCTTGGGTGATAAGATAACATCGATAACTAGAACGAAATATGGTGATAACATACTTATGTAGAGAATCTGACTTAAAGTCTTCTGTCATCAAACAAACTTCAGGATAAGACTCGTTGATTAGTCAATCAGCATTTTGTGAATTAAATTTTTTCAAATGCTTGTGAAAGTGAATAAATCAGGTTTCAAAGACAATTTAAATATGCCTAAGCGTACCAATACATGTGCCTTAATTTAAAGCATTTCGTTAACATCACGACACAATGTCATTAAATTTAGAAGTCACAATAATACCCATCGGATCTAGTGGATATTAGGCAAAAGAGATCCCTTTGTGTAGGTTTTATTTTCAGAAATATAAACACGTACATAGAACGGAATAAAATGTAGGTACCACAAGCTGTGATTTTAAATGCCCAATAAACTGAAGCCTCAAACTAGTTAAAGTGTAACAGTAAATAGCTTATACATTTTCGTTGATTAGTTCTCGAAGAACTCGTGGTTTGGTGAAGACCTTTTACAGATATAAATTTGAAAAACTACATTTTTACACAGTTAACGACATATTTAAAGAGGAGACGTAACGCATAATTGTGATTATTACAAATTATTATCTCTAATCGCTTTACTTATAAGAATCAAAAGAACCAAAAATTGAGAAAATATACGCATTAATTCGACTACTAGGAGACCTTTTATACCCCTGTTTTGGATATCCGCCTAGTGAGCCTGGCGAACGCTTAGACAAAATCACCGAAGCATGACTCGAAGCCACGCCCAGTGTGTGACGTGCTAGTCGTCAAACTGAAAGTCCAGCCCTTTGATTTTCTCTGTATTTTAAAGCTAATTCAACAGCAAAATAGAGGCAATAGCATGACCGAAAGAATTCC
Organism: Phorcus lineatus; assembly: GCA_921293015.1. Classification (NCBI taxonomy): domain Eukaryota; kingdom Metazoa; phylum Mollusca; class Gastropoda; order Trochida; family Trochidae; genus Phorcus; species Phorcus lineatus. The sequence goes on along the minus strand of OV121097.1, from coordinate 9,581,860 downwards.
AAAATACGATATGTAACTGCTTCATGATATCAACTTTCCCTCTTAGTCGTCAAATCCATTTTGATTGGACGGTAACAATCCTTGGACGCGGTTTTCTTGGGTGGGTTTATATAAAAAAGGTTAAGAACTTTGTCGGTGAGAGATCCGTTTCTATGGGATATCACGTAGTGTTACAACATTTATTATCGATATGAAGTTCTAAATTGTCTCGAAAAAATTGAAGGTTTTTGTAATAAACGGGAGAGAATGTAAAAACTTTTTTTATGTTTACTGTAGAAAAAATAATTTTGTTTCCCTTCACTTTATGACAACTTAGTACTTTTGATGATTCGTTTGTATTTAACTAACGTATATTATATTGTTAGCTAGTATAACATCTCACACCGTGTTGCAACATCTCTGTCTTCGAATTTAACAATCAATGACATGAAAACATACCTGGCGCAAGCGTTAGAAACATCCTATGTAATCCTAAAGAATGTTGGTACCCGTTATTCACGATGTACTTTTTAAAATGTGTGTCATCGTCCGTGGAAGTGCATGAGCCAAATCTCCTTCTCTTAATTTATTGGTTGAATATATATTCTAAAAGTTCATTGGTTCAAAATGACTGAACGCCGTGACAATAAACTAAGAAGCAGTCGAATGCCAAGATTACGCCATTATGACAGGACATATATTCCGCTTGGTGAGTCCAAGGCGTTAAAATTCAAAAGGTATAATTAGAGACCATTAAATCAAGAATTGAAATTGAATGCGATAGGATTATATAACGGCCACCTGTGTGTCATAAAAAATAAGACTATTTCAAGCAGTCTGATTGTTGTGACAACATTTGGCAGACGTCGTAATTGATGTACACATGCTATGGGATAGTGCGCTTAGCATCACATTTAAACACTGTCTTTCGCTTTGAACAATACAAATAATTCAAGATATATTCAACATCAATTCACCGGAGGTTTGAGTTGCTTGGATGACTTTAGATATGTTTATACAGTTGTTTAGAATGTGAGATTTCCTGTTGTTTTTCCATTAAGGAGGTTATACTTCCGCCGACTAGCACGTCACGCGGCAGGACACGCGGCTGGACACGCCTCAGTGACCACGGGCCAGTTCAGTTCTGTTCACTGGTGCTAATTAGCTGGTGATTGGAAAAAGCCGTATTAAAGTTGTTTATAGGCCGATTTCGAAAATTTAAACTCAAGTTACTGGCAAATTAAAATACGTATTTTATGAATCACGAAAGTTGCCATGGGTCATTTCAGTCGATCTTTAAACGAAAGCTTCTTTTGAAGTTCATTCAAAATTATTCATTCTGGGGGTATCTGTACATCAGACGATTTGAAACCCGCCATGCCCTGGCCTGCTAACAGCCCAGATATGAATCCTAACGAGCATGTCTGGGGTCATCTTAACGTCAGACGATTTGAAATCCCTCCTACCCTGGCCTGCTAATAGCCCGGATATACAGCTGCTTGATTTTTAAAAATTGTTTACCTTCAAATTTAGGGAAAATATCATGTAAACTGGTGTTAACCTAAGATCGAATTTTTTCATGAATCATTCAACCAAACGTTATCATTTTTACAAAAGATAAAGAAAAACCGTATCCCTTCACATACTTAAAGATGGTACTAAATTAACACGATCAGACAGGGATTTATTCAACACTGGGGTCCAAAAAGCAGAAACTCAAATTTATTGATTAACTTATAAAATAGTCATTTCAAAATATATTTGTAAAAGACTGAAGATATATCGAAATGATAACCAATGTTGTCTATTTTGACGAAATATTTTTCACTGCAAAAGAACGAAAATTGCAGTTTTATTTTTTTTTAACCCTATGCCCCTTTTGGAAACTTTCGAAAACTCCTTTCAAAGGATAAAAACTCGATAAAACCCATTTAAGTCAAAGGCATCAAAACTTGCATGTAGCTTGAAATTTTATTGACTTTTCAGTTAAGCTATATATAAAAAGACAAAATTAATCACTCAAAAAAGTGTAAACCCTAAAAAGGCACAACTACATGGGGTATGATTAGTCAACGCACTAAGTTTTGTTTATCTAGGCCTAACTGTTTCTTCCTGCTCTTGAAAGCCCTAAAATGAATACCTATTTGTGATGATTCGTCAACATACCAAGTTTCGTTAAGCAAGGCCTACCGATTTTCGAGTACTTTTCCGAAAACGATGTAACCATGGACAGACATTCAAACAGACTTGAAGACGACTGAAGCGACAATTAATCAAAATCAATCATTCCATACTTCAAATTGCAATAACGTATGAATCCCTTGGAACCAATTTTAACGAATTCTATACTAAAAGCTTTCTTTACTTATACACTGCCGAAAAAAAAAGATGTTCGAATCCTTCAAAACGTAAACAGTATGAAGAAACTGAGAAAAATTGTTGCTATATACCGAGACGATCGCAGATTGCATGAAGTGCTTCAACTAAAAAATTCTTTTATACCTCTTTTGTTTTACACCTGAGCATTTGATGAATAGAAAAACTATGGTACCACAGCAACTTGTTTTGTCGAAGATAAACGTCTTTGAAACAGGTGGAGTCGACGATCAAGCATCAATAACAGTAAAAGGTTATATTAGTAGGTACTTGATTGTCAACTACAGCCGTTTTAGAGACGCACTTCATTCAAGAAAAAGCGATTTTAAGACCCAAGAATGGAAATAATGTTTACGCTGAGTGTCCTTTTATCCTGATACACTTTGGCAATTTTTGTAGTAACTACAACATGCATGGCTGAGAAAACGTCTCCCTTTTATAGCTTTTCATTTCTATACATACCAAATGAACAAGGCGATGCAAAAAAAACCAAAAGGTCTACAAACATCATAATCATAAAAGAACCGTTGACTCCTTGACTAAGATCAAATCACTTTAAGTGTTTGATTCAAATACTGATATCAACTCTTGATTATTTCCCCATACAGTTTGACTAGTCAAGAACATTTGATATTTTTCCGTACTCCCGTGGTAAAGTGCATTCCTTCATATGCACACTGTGCAAGGATTCTAACAAGACAGAACTCAATCGGAAATGTTAAGTGACATTTTCATTGATGAAAGTATAGAGTATTCGTGTAACATATTTTCACCATTAGGAAATTTGAACATGAGAGAGACGTTATTTAACACTGACCCAAGAACACTGGGGATAAAATAAATACTTTAGGTATCAGACTTTCCATTCGATCCCAAAAGAGGTAGCTCCGTTATTAATTCCCATACAACCTCTGTCTTAATACGAAGGTGGTTTCTCGGTCTTCCAGCAGTTTCCCCTAGCGGGACAATATTACAACTTAAACTACCTGGCAATATTTCAGCCCATGAAAATACCGAATGCATGAATAACATATTTGTTGTCACACAGGCCTATGCCATGATGCAGTCGCTAAATGAGGCGTATGTGTTCTGTAAAGAAGACTCAAAGTGCAAGGTTCATATTCGAATAAAGTTCAGCTTTTGGAAAGCTTACGGAAAGTACTTAAAGAGCCACTCCGTGATTTTCATTACATAATATTTACCTTTGATACGAACCTAAATGTCATTTGTGGTGATATAAAAATTATCAAAACATCTTAACTTCTCATGTCCATGAAAATCTGAAAACAGCCTTATAAATGCACAGAGGTGCACAAATCACGTCCAATATACATGGATACTAGTTATATAACCTAACAAACGCTTTTAGCCCCTAACTGCCCTCCTTGTTGTTTTAGATTAGTTTCCAATATTACGTTTGACTATTTGACGCGCGCCACTGTCCGGTTTTCGATCATAATTGGGACGTTCTACCTCCATAGTGTCACTGTAAAAAAACCCAATAAGCTTTAAAATGTGTCTCTTTGGTAACAGTCGATACCTCTCGATCAAATGACACCATTGATTAAGTTTGACATATATGACTCCAACAAGTCACGGAGTGGCTCTTTAAACGTTTAAAATACTAGTAATTACTTTTGAAACGGCGTCGCTGATTACACAACTAACTTTGATTGCATCCAATCAGGTTTCTACATTTCTACACCAAGAAACGTTCGTATTAAAACAGAGGTTGTATTGGAATTTATGACGGAGCTCAATCTAGTTAAAACTAGCTGTAATACTAGTATAATACGTCCCGAAGTCCGTTATTACATCTAGCGAATTACAGGTCTATTCCATGTCGAGCAGGCGCGAACATCAGTGCTGGCCCAGCTCTTCGAATCGCTGGTCAATGCGATTGTTTTGCCGTTCTTTGCACCTCGATTACAAAATCCGAATGTTACCAATGTTTCCCAGTGAATTATGATCAAAAATATGATGACAGCATAAATCTGTCCTGATAACGTTGACGGAATATTTTTGGGTTGTTTATTTGATAATAACTTGGTCAAACAATGACAAAATAACTTTTATAGGATAAATGAAGACAAGCGTAGGGTAAACGTCAGGATGTGACATTAAACAAGATGCAAAAGAAACCCGTCTTTGATTGGTTGAAAGCTGTCTTCCTGCCCTCATTTTATTGGTCGGTTCAAAATCAGTCAAAGGTCAGCTGAACATGACCTCAATCAGTAATTCTCTAGATGTATTGACGGATCAACTAGATTGGACGGACCTACAAGTACCTCTGTTGGGAGAGAATGCAGTATTTCAATACGTTATCATCTGATGCAACCGGACAGTGACGCACGTCAATGACTCAAACGTAATTCTTGAAACTTATTTACAGCAGACACAAATGTAAATATGGATTGGTAGTATTAATTAGGACTTTCAACTAACATACATGTAACATTTTCGCAGAATTTCGACGTCGTAACATTTATGTAGCCGTTTTTTACTGAAAACATAAAAGTGCTAGTAAGGTAGGCGATTTGAACTTAATTGGGGACATATGGCAATTTGGCTCTTATTTAAGGAACATAAAAAATCTTAAAACATACTCTGCGTCACTTTAACAGATGGGTGAGTCAATATGGTCACCGATCTATCCGTGAAGTGATTAACAAGAAATGCTTTCTGTTTCAAGTGAAAGTTTTCACTGAAAATCTTCATCTGAGGATAGTAGATCACAAACCTTTTGGCAGAAAGAAAATTCATGAATATCTTGCTTTTATTTCTTGTGCTCTTGGCATCGTTCTCATCTTAAAACCTGAAACCGATATCAAAACTTCGTACGAACACTCTTTGAGCTATAGTCTCACAATTAGACTCTGAAATGAAAAATGCAAAAATGAAAAAAGTTAATCGAAAAATTTAAAAACTTATTATAAATGAAATAAAAAGGAGACTGAAATTTGAAATCAAGCTTTAAAGTCTTTTTTATAGTCTTGCTTAGGCTTCTACCTTATTTCAGGGTCTGGCCTACAGACTAGTTGAGCAAGGCATTCTTAATGGAACACAGAGTATGTTGTTGGAGTCAAATATAGGAAACTTCATGAATAATGTCATTTTATCGAGAAGTAGTTCCTGAAAATAAGGATCTTAGTGCTTATTAGTTCACAATAATGACCATGACAAGGTTACGGTCATGAGTTTTGATCGAAAACAGGACAGTGGTGCGCGCCAATGACTGAAACGTAATTCTGGAACGTTATTTCACAACAGACATCAAGATAAATAGGGTTTGATCTGGTTTACCTTTTGAGTTAAAAAAGAAGTTTAGAAAGACAATTTTAACTTAGAGTCATGAAACATGATATTTTGGCTCTTATTTAAGCCACATTAAAGATTTAGGAAACATACTCTGTGTAACTTTAAAGCATGACCTATCGGCATCAAGTCCGCCGTTTCGTTTTGAGGAAAATGGCATGAAAAGAAACGCTGTACTCACAATAATTTTACAACATTATAAAAATAATCTAAATGTTTCCACACGTTTACACATGATTTGTGATTTGACCAATCAACAAAGCCTTATACACCCCCTGGAACCGACTGTCCTGCAGAGGTGAAGTGATCGGCTAACTGTCCGCCTAAATGTGAAGTGATCGGTAGCGTGATTTGGATGAAAGCGTAAGTTCGGTGTTAAAAATCGGCTCGTTATTCATAAAATAAGATCAATATGAATTATTTTTCAACATTTTACGCCTTCTAAGGTTCTAATGGATGTTCACAGAAAGTTTTAAGCTTCTACGTCCATCATGAAGAAAGATATCGGAAATTATCGGCAGAACACATGTTTTCAAAGTGACAAAGTCGTAGTTTTTAACATAAAAAATCTTTATCTGTTTTCTCTTAATATGATAGTATAAATGGTTTTCAACAGCCACTGCTACTGTCAAAAATTGGAGAAATTTGGATGACAATTAAAAGAGTTTTTGAACAACATGCAAAATTGATGTTGAGTGAAGTGATCGCGGTAGTACAGTGCACAACGACATCAGTGATCGGAAATTTGAAATGTTCAGTGATCGGAATTTTATGTACAACTCTCCCTAATATCTAACAGAAATGAGGTACATGTTGTGTTTTTTCGATGAAACGACGTATTTTTTATTAGTTTCAGACTAAACAACATGGAAGAAAACGTAAAATGTGGATATTGCCCTTATGTGTCCGTTTTTTCTGAAGTTGTTAATCACTGTGTGCAGAAACACAGCGATATGAAAATAAAAACAATGACCATAACATTTAATGAGAACAAAGGGAAGAACAAATATTTGCCAAGTGTGTATGATATTATTCCAAGTGAACTTCAGGGTGCGAAAAAGACATTAAAAATTTGCAACAAAACAATGTCCTTATCGTTAATGCCTTTGGACACAGCTAGTCCTATAAGCAAGAAGGCTAGACACAGAGATGGTGATAAAAAGCCAAATGATTTACTGTTTGGTGAAAGATGTAATGATACTACTGACGAGTCGGAGTGTGACGCGTACGTCCGTGAAATGACATCATTGATACCTGACGTTGTGAAAGAACTTCACAGCGCAGGCCATATTATGGACTTTATGAGCTTTTTAAAACTCATTAGATCTGGGGTCTTTCCACTCGACAACATTGCATTCCTTCTTCTACTTGACGTTGCAAAATGGTTTAACTGTTCAAATACATGATGTACATCTTTTATGCGTTATTTCCCCCAGACAAAGCAGTTTTGGAAAATTGGATTGTCCTTATTTCACGGCAAGTTTTTACGATTCATGGGTGGCTTTAAAAATACAGGAATCCTAGTAGAAGGTGGAAATAGGGGTATTTACAATCCAGAAACAAGTCGCATTAACTTTGCAATACCTGATCGCAAACTATTGAATCAAGGTTTTGAACAGATTGTCACATCACCTGGCATCATTGCTAGCACGGTACTAGGTGAACCATAATCGATAACGATTTAGAGAAAACTACCTTCAAAGGCTAATTGATAATGACTAGAAAAAGCCGTTTCTATTCATCAAATTGGTATATTGTGAAATATTCGAACAAATTTGCACAAACCAATCTACAAACAAAAGGAAAAATACGAACTGTATTGAATATATCAAACTGTTGTTAAAATTTCTATTCCTAACTTCGGAATGTCATGAACAAACGAATGTTATCAAATTGTGCTTCATTTTGTGTGAATTTAGTTTCTCTTCATCTGGGTACGCCATGCCACACATATCACACTTGAATTGAAAGGCTGGTGCGTGGCGACTGATGTGCCTGTGCATGGAAGAGGAGTGCTTAGTGGTGAAGGTACAAATACTGCAGCACAAAAAGGTGGCACTAGAAGCTGTGACTGACTTAGTTGTTGGTGTTGGTGTTTTGTTGGTTGAATCCAGTTGAAGGCTGGATGTGCAAGGTTTGGAATTACTGGTCGAATAATCTCTCTCGAAATCCCTACTACAGCCTGTGCTGGTACTTGGGGTGGGTTCGCTTGAAGAATCATGGGGAACTTCAATCTCAGATCCAATACTTATAAAACTTAAATCTAACCGATCTACACCCTCTTCTGATCCCTCCATTAAGGCGTTTTGTGCACTGTACATTACCGATCACTGCAAACAGAAATACGATCACTGCAAGCATGCACAGTGGTTGTACAGTCATCGACGCCGACCACTTCACATTCCCTTTTAGGCCTATTTACAGATTAATATGCATCCAATCGAGCATATATTACATGTCTATGTTGAAAAGTTAATCATTTACAATATTTATATCTTAAAAATCTGTATTATAAAATCAATAGGTTAAAAACTACGACTTTGTCACTTTGAAAACATGTGTTCTGCCGATAATTTCCGATATCTTTCTTCATGATGGACGTAGAAGCTTAAAACTTTCTGTGAACATCCATTAGAACCTTAGAAGGCGTAAAATGTTGAAAAATAATTCATATTGATCTTATTTTATGAATAACGAGCCGTTTTTTAACACCGAACTTACGCTTTCATCCAAATCACGCTACCGATCACTTCACATTTAGGCGGACAGTTAGCCGATCACTTCACCTCTGCAGGACAGTCGGTTCCAGGGGGTGTATAACGATGTTGCAATTTAAGGCCTTTCACACTCGAAGGGCTGATAAATGGCTTCCATTCTCATTTTTGTTTTATTTTATCGACAGTGCTCTCTCATTTATCTAGTTGTCAGCAAAATATTTACCCTTAGTAACTTGTTTCAATTAGGTTATATTATAATCACGTACTGTCATCTTTAAGTGGAATGTCCCCTTGAATTTCGTTTGAACAAGAAATCCCAGAAAGGACTGTCCTTTTAATGACCCTGGACTCTGTCCTCCTAATTAATTAATATCGTGAAAAACAAACATCAACTATAAAAAATATGTTCTTGAATTTCATGAATATTTTTAAATCCATCCTCATAAAAAAGAATGTCAAATCAATCTTGTTAATAACATTTTAATGATAAATGTGTTTCTCCGCCGTTTTCACATATCCCATATCTGTGCTCGGGATGAGGCCCCAATTTTTTCAGATATAATCGTAGATATAATTATCATTATTGAAACCTATCAGACATTTTGTCATCTTTTTTAAGCTAACGTGGGCTACGTTTTCTAACGTACATTAGTTAGGATCTACCCAATGTAGTAGTTTCAGACCTAAGTGAGGTGAGGTAATATGGGGTTTAACCCCGCCTTCAAGAGTATTTCACTTGAATTGAAATTTTGTAACCAAAAAAAAAGGAAACTTGCTGGCTGCTTATCCCATATTATCATCAATTAGGACATAATACTGAAGTCAGTTTAATTCCTTGTTTGATTGGATGTTTTAGTTCTACCCTCAGAGTAGTTTTAGAACTACCCTCAAAGTAGTGCATAGTAACTGTTTTGTAACAATACTAGACCAGTTATTGGGAAATATGTAGTAGAAAGGGGAAAATAGTCATTTTGAAAAAAAAAAACATTTCGAAAAAAATGTTTCTAAAATATAACTCGGATCTTTCATAAAACTGAGGAAAAGTAATTAATTTTAATTTTTTAACATAATCACTTGTCGCATGTGTCACTATAATCGTTTGAGGTCTAAAAAAATAACGCGACCTAGGTAATATCATTCTCTCCCAACAGAGGTAGCTCCGTCATAAATTTCTATACAAATAGAAATTTATGACGGAGCTACCTCTGTTGGGAGAATAGAAATTTATGACGGAGCTCCCTCTGTTGGGAGAGAATGAGGTACTATCTCTTTAGAAAAAAAAGGTCAAAATAAGGCGCATACACGAAGGCTTGAATTGAAATTTTGTAACCAAAAAAAAAAGGAAACTTGCTGGCTGCTTATCCCATATTATCATCAATTAGGACATAATACTGAAGTCAGTTTAATTCCTTGTTTGATTGGATGTTTTAGTTCTACCCTCAGAGTAGTTTTAGAACTACCCTCAAAGTAGTGCATAGTAACTGTTTTGTAACAATACTAGACCAGTTATTGGGAAATATGTAGTAGAAAGGGGAAAATAGTCATTTTGAAAAAAAAAAACATTTCGAAAAAAATGTTTCTAAAATATAACTCGGATCTTTCATAAAACTGAGGAAAAGTAATTTATTTTAATTTTTTAACATAATCACTTGTCGCATGTGTCACTATAATCGTTTGAGGTCTAAAAAAATAACGCGACCTAGGTAATATCATTCTCTCCCAACAGAGGTAGCTCCGTCATAAATTTCTATACAAATAGAAATTTATGACGGAGCTACCTCTGTTGGGAGAATAGAAATTTATGACGGAGCTACCTCTGTTGGGAGAGAATGAGGTATTATCTCTTTAGAAAAAAAGGTCAAAATAAGGCGCATACACATATGCCTAATTAGAAACAAAATGAATTTTATAGTATATACGCATTTCCATCCATGATATGCTATAGTGTTTTCACTCTGCCTCATTCCTTGGTTTAAATAAACCGCGCTTCAAACCACGTAGGTTAAAATCGATACTGTCTCGGTGATCACGGAAATTACCGAGCACCCCCGATAATGTTGGACTGACGTCATACAGACAGCGCCATCTACTGGCTTCAGCCATGTGTAATTTGTTATGATATTTACGGAAGAATACGGAACTGTCTGGCTGCTACATATTGTCAGAACAAATAAGAATGAGTGTTTGGTAAGAAAGCTTCTTTACTAAATTATGAAATCAATGCAATGCAGAATAAAACAACAAGTGCATCCCATGCGATGTAAACAAGCTTTGTTTTGGTGTAATTTATGATCATTTTCTACTGTCTGTCAGTGTCAATGGGCACTATGTTTGTTTTCACTATGCTTAAAGCTAAGGTAGCAAAGATTAGACCGCTATCCTGTTTATTTCCTGTGTATATACGATATTGGTATTATTGTCATTTTAAACAGCTGACAGTTATGCTCTTGACTGACATAATAATGTGTCGTCATCTTTTCCTTGCTTGCAAAACAAACCATTTAACTTATCGGATCTATACTCTGTTGTTTAATTGCTCGTGTAATTCATATTTAATGCAATGAGATATTATGTATGTTAGTAAATAATCTAATCAGTCAATGTTGTTAATTATGCTGTAAATATTAATCAAGTCATTTGCATAATCTGTCAAAACAAATATGATTTCATAAAGATCTTAAATACTGTTGATTTTCCACTGAGTTAATTGTTTTGTCATGTCGATTAATTAATCATTTTGATAGTTTTTTGTTTTAATCCAATCAAAGTTTCTGTCTAATCGAGCTTTGTAAAGTGTCACTGTGACATCACATGATTCATGTAAACTTTGTCGTCTCTTCAGTTCCATGATTTGTTTGACCTATATTCATATTTACCAACCAGATGTCACCATGATGTCTTATTCAATCACCCGTATGTTTGAATATTTTAATTTGCTGGTAGCTCTTTGCTTGATTCTGTATTTAATTGGATTTATTTCATATTGCAATATATATCAATTAGCATTTTTATCTCTTCAGGCTTTCACAGCCAGAATTGCCTTCAGCATCAGGGCTGCATTATGTCCATACTTTATCATGTGTGGTCCATAAATTACTACTTTTGATTTCTTTGAAACTACTGTAGCCATCAGATGAAATTTATATGATGGTTACCTTAGTGTCAGAAGGATTTCAGAAGATACTTGAGATTTTATGTTTATCAATGATTGAAGTTTCAAAGGGCACTCAGATTGTTATAAGGGTCAGATATGTTAGACTTCATAAATGGTGTTATTTAATCGACAAGTAGCGGTTGTTTCTGAAAATTGCCATCTCAATGCTTATTGGTTAGCATAGGGAAAATAAACGGGGAAAAATCCTGATATTTATGACTGAAAACCGGACAAAGTCAAGTGCCAATGACTCGAAGGTTATTTTTAAAACTCATAGACATAACAAGAAATATAGGTTGCTATTGATAAGTAGGTAATTTAACGATTGGCAGAATTGTTTGATTTCTTAACATTACAATTGCATTTTTAATTTGCAAGTGAAAACCAAAAAATGTCTCAATTTTGGCATTTAAGAGATAATGAAGCAAATTTAAGAGAGGCAATTTGAAGGTGACTTAGTTTATATTGTTTCTGTATCAAAACAACATACAAACACATATTCTGTGTAACTATAAGGCTAACTTAGAACAATGGCATTACAATTGATAAGAAGGAAAACTACACTTTGGCTTTAGTTGGCATATTTTGCGATACAGAACACTCAATTCGGTACATTTTCAGTGTTAGGACAACACCAAGACTTTAATTTGCTGATTTTTTTCTTGTAAATAACGTCTAATGAAAGTAAAACTGAATAAAACCTGAAAACATTGATAAGAAATACTTTTTTGAATAACTTAAAAAACTGATAAACCCATTTAATTTACTGTGAAGAAATGAAGTTGTTAACTTTTTCAATCCTACAATAGAAACAAAAAGAAGCACTTATATGACATCTGTTTTTGTAACAAAACAATTCCTCTGTACCTTCGTTTTGTCATCAGGGAGGAAGAAATTCATATGATTTTACCAAAGTTGCCTACTTGAACAATAATTTAGAAGTAAACCACATTGTAGTCTTAAAGAGCCACTCTGTGAGTTGTTGGAGTCATATATGCCAAACTTAATCAGTAGTGTCATTTGATCGCGAAGTATCGACTGTTACCAAAAAGACACATTTTAAAGCTTATTTGTTTTTTTTTACAGTGATGTTATGAAGATAGAATGTCGCAATTATGATAATGATAAAAAAACTGGGCACTGGCGTGCGTCGAATATTCAAACGTAATTTTTGAGACTTATCTAAAACAGCCAGGAGGGCAGTCAGGAGTTGATAGTGTTTGTTAGGTTATATAACTAGTATCCATGCATATTGGACGTGATATCTACACCTCTGTGCATTTAAAAGGCTGTTTTAGATTTTCATGGAAGACCAGTATTTGTCATATTTATATCTTTTGGACATGAAAAGTTAAGATGTTTTGATTTTATATCACCACTTATGACATTTAGGTTCATATCTAAGGTAAATAATATGTTATGTAAATCACGGAGTGGCTCTTTAAGGTGAAAACTACTGGCAGCTGTTACAGTGTGAACACTTTTGAATGATGTAAGGTAGGTAAAATGGATTACATGTGGCTAAACCACACATGTAACTGTTGTTTTAGAACTGTTTCTTTTGATTTAATAAGATTGCTTTGTAATTGATAACTTTTACTTTTGGTTTCAAAAGATCATTTTTTTTGCCCAAAGACACATGCTACATATGTGATTGAACTTGGGAAATTTTACATTTATTTTGAAAAAAAAGAAACCTATTTTATTGTTATGTTTTTGGAGTATGGGAGTACTAAACTGTTACAAAGTTCAGTTTTAAACTTTACATCCTCAGTAGAAAAATTTTGAAAACATAAATACATTTCAAACAAGGGCATGATATGATTGAAATAAGTGGTATCATACCACCTTCATTTTTTTGTGCACATAAAAATGACCAAATACTCCTAAGTTACAAATGTCTACATTTTTACGGAAATAAGGGTAAGCAGTTATGTTTTAGATCTAATTTAATATTAGTCATTATCATGTGTTTGATAAAAAGTGTCCAATTTCTTAATCAGTTTAAAAGTCCACTTGAGAAACAATCCTCCCCTAAGAATTATATTATAGCTCCAAAACAAATGCGCCGTCATGACTCATGACCCAACACTGACAATTGTATTTTATACTTTTTTCAACAAAGAAGTTGTTTCACAAACACTCATTGTATTGATAAGATATTTAGCGCTCTTTGACAGGGGTGCAGAAACATCTGAGATAAAAGCCAGGAGAATCACTTGTTTTATGAGTAAGAGTATAAATTTATAGATGACAATTTATCTCAAATGAACAGCACAAATAATATGACTGAAAAGATTGAGGAATACGCCTACTAGAACTGTTTTGTAACTTGATCTCTGTTTGTATGAGCTATGTAAATTGACACTTCAAGGACTATGGTGTCCTCGATAACACAAAGTTAGAAGTGATTTAGCCTCGTTCGTGTGTTGAGAGATGGTGGGTGTAGGTCTTCATCAGTAGCTATGGCGTCACCTGGTGAGCCGTTTTCTTTCAAATTTGAAAATTATTTTCTCATTGTCAATCCTCACTTAGCAAAGAGGACTCAATTCATGCCCTCACTCCTCACCTTCGTTTTTTTTAAAAACCTGTTTTTGTGTGAAAGCCATAGTGAATACTGTATGTTTGCAAAGGTAGTCAAGCATTTAGCAAAGTTTACGACTTCCTTCTTGCAAGGAGATTTGAGGTTCATCATTATACCAAAATCTAAAATGCATCTCAAAGAAGAAAGAAGAGAAATTTTGTTTAAGAAAAAATAGGTCTCCTTATTGCCATGCATTCATATTATGAGTCAGAAATAATTAATTTATTACAACTTGTAACACAATTTCAAGCCCAATGAGCTGAAGAACCAATTTCTATAATGAAAAGGAAGGAAAATCCTTTGCCTGCATATGTTTAAATTTACTCAGTGTTGTTCTGTCCCGACTTCCTTGTCACAAATCAGGAAATCACAATGAATTGTCAACTTGTCCTTGAATCTTCAGGTGTATAATCACAGTGAAATTGTCAGAGGAAGGAGTCGACCATTACTTTTCACCATCTTTTACCAATACTTTCTTTTGTCCATGTAAGAATTATCCTCTATTGTTGGCTCCATCAATGTATTCTTCAGTGGATCTTCATGCTGCTATCATTATTTGAACGCCGCCTCTCACACATGACTAGAATCATATTTCTAGTTACAATCTTTGTATGCTTTCTAATCAATAATAGCACATAATGTATTTACTCCTACAGTGTCTCAAAATACTAGCCCCTATTAATCCTGTAAACTTTATGACATGGAAAAAAAAGATTTATGGGAATACTGAATAGTTAAATTTGAACAACATCATTTACTAGAGAATTCTTGGTAAAACATATATCCTCATTACATTGTTATGCATAGAAGAGGTTCTTTGGACACTACCCCACCGGTTTAGTTAGGTGTTCTTTCAAATTAGAAGTTAGATAATTTTAACTTTGCAAAGTGGTCTATCAGTTCAGAATTGACCAAAATGTCCCTCTCGGCTGATCACCTAGGAAGAACTCTAGTGTTCTGCATAGCATTGGTATTTATTTTCAAATTGATAGCGGTCACAACTGGTCAGATTTGAAAATATACATATATCTTATCCTACTGCAAAGGTAAATATGATTATTTCTACATTGGCATTTCTATGCTGAAGTTAGCTTAAGGAAGTTGGTATAATATTCCAAAAATTTATGAAAAAATGCTTTTTTATAGAAAGTGTTTAATGAATTTTATTTAATAGCAATAATAGTGTGGATTGAATTTTAATTTAGGGATGAAAATGGAGTCAAGTTCCTCTGCCAGTATATATGATATTTTGGCAAGTATGAAATTCATTAAGATGCTCTGTTTGGAGGTTTGCATGAAAAAAGGTATCCAATGTCAGAATTTTCATCGCTCAACCACTTCATAGATAATCAGACATCCTGCATCCAATTATTTGAGGCTATCTGTGTTTCAGGTTCCCCATGCAGTGACTATGACCCCTCCCACAGCCCGCTGACATGGAGGATGCCGTGAGCCGTGAGTCTGTGGATTCTTCCTCTACTGGAGACGATTTCGTTGTCGTCAACGCCGACCCCAAGTTCAAATTAACAGGAGATATAAATGACCTTGATGAGGAAGTAGGCGCTGGAAAGTTTCTCTCACCAAAAATGGCAGCCTCCGCTGCTACAACTCCGGAAACTCCTAGCGATGTAGAGAAGGTGGATAACGTGATTCGAGGTAGCCAATCAGCTGACGTCCTGATTCAAGATGCCCCAAGCAGTGATGGACCAGCTGGAAACACGGAGACCATGTCCGTCGTAGGACCAGGGTCAGCCGATCCCACTCTTAATCAAATTACTGCAAGTGAGTTGGTTCTCAGATGTGTTAGGGTACTGAGGTCACTCTTGATTTGAAACAGTGTTTCAGTTTGTTTGTTTAAACCGTTGAGAGAATCTAATACATGCAATGTATATATGGAACAATTATTTATTAGTCTCTATCATTCTATATGCAAAAGTACACAATATCAAATTTTTGTAGAAAGTCGTTTTTTGAGGATTTGAACCCATATTCCCACTCAACAAATTTGACTGGTAAGGCTGGATAAAGAATTTATACTATTGCAGATAATGTTATTCCAAAGATAACAAATGTGCTTAAGCAATTGATAGAAGAAATTTGTACCTTGGAAGTGTACACACATATTCCTCATTCATCGTTTATTTCAATATGGAACAATGTAATCATTAAAAAATTGTCACTCAAACCGTTCTTCCCTCAAACTAACTATGTTCTACCCTAGACCGAGGCCGATCCACGTCTCTACCCAGTATTCCAAGCACAGACTGCACAGTGTTCGATGGAGTCACATATCTGGGATGTGCGACCGTCAACGCGCCTCGGAGCGAGGTGGAGATTTATCGCAACATGGCTGTCCTCAATGACCAGTCTCAGATGGCCATACCAGTTACTCTCACCGTTCCTAGCACGTCTGATGGAGTCGTTAGGTGAGTTAAGGTTATATTTCTTGTTTTTTTAGTGAAGTTTAATTATGATCTTCCCTTGATTGGCAAAAAGTGTTCTTGAGATATTTAATTTGAATTTGATATTTAAATTGAGTTCTCTCCCTTAATGGTAAACAGCTTTGTCATATGGAATTTGTTTTAAGGCCTGTTATGGTAAGTTGTTACAAATGGAATTGTCTCCCTTTATGTGTAGAGTTCTCTCCCTTATACATACTTTCCTTACATGTGAGTCTTTGCACATGGGTGCTTCAAATTTTTAATCAAATGTCTTTACAGGATAAGAAACTACGCATCGTTTTAGAAAAGTTTTGTGATATTTGTGATGGTAATTAAGAATGCACTAGAAATTTGATGATTTCTCACTCAAAAAGGGAATTATATGCTTCTCAGTCAAATTTCTCTCAAAAGGGAAATGTTACAGAGAGTACTTCATCATGATTAGTCTTAATTAATTTTTGACAATATAATTACTTTATATTATCTGTGAAAATCATTATGTTGTCAGTAATCTTTTTAGAGCTTCTGCTCATCCTACTTTCCTGTACAGCGTATCAAATTTGATGTTTCAACCCTAAAACAATAGAACCTTACAAAGCCCACATGGCAAGACCTAAAAATGTACTGCATGCGGACAAGTGGCTATCTTTTGGTTGGTTCTGTCCTTTTTTTGGTAAAAATATTTTTTAATCTGTTTTGCAATGTTGGCTTTTTGTTGTTGTTTTTAAATAACTGAATGTTCAAAATTGTTGTACAATTTCCAAAAGTCAGGCTTATAATACGTTATTTGCTGTAACTCGGTTGATTTAGACAGAAATTATTCCATAAAATTTCCCGAGAGTTGCCCGACTTCCTGCATCATTCACTAACTGTATGCATGGTGAAACAATCCCTGAGTCGTCAGCCCCTTTCAATGAGGTTACTAGATGTTTCTTCCCACATACCCTCTGTTTCAAGTGAAACATCTATTTGGACAAGCTATAGCTAGTCCTGATTGGTTGCAATTAAAGTTATGTTTGCAATCAGGGACATTGTTTCGTTATGAACATTAGTCAACTTAGTCAATTTCTTGAATTGCCAGGTTTATAATGATCGTTGCTTTTATAATGAAAGCAAGGTATCATTTTACCAACACCATAAAATATGAACCTGTCATGAACCGAGATTTTATAGTGTAAAATGACTTCAGCGACATCTCTTGGTAGAGAATGCAAGGTCATGAATTATCAAAACCATGGCATTCAGCTATTTCTCTTATGTTGGAAACTGACATACTGGTACACACAGGGAACCTAGCGACCTCTTTTCCTTTTGGCCAATGTTTTCTAGATAAGGCAGTCTGATTTCTTAAAAGTGCTGTTTTGGTTCACAGGAAAAGCTGTCAAGTTTATGTCAAAGCATATGATATGAACATCTGAATTTACGGGAAATTATAATTTTGAGATGTTGGAAGACAAAAGGTTTTTACTGACACCAAAAAAATGTACATAGGCAAAGTTAAGACAAATTTTAAATATCTGCATTTGGGTGATGAAGACAGAATGTTAAATTAGAAATGTGAGTGAATAGTTGTAGACCGCACATTATTGTCAAAAAAAGGTTCTCACAATAAAAGTATACACACAGATATTTCATTCATTTCCATAGTGATTAAACACACTTTATGTTGATGAAATGTAACTGCAAGATAAAAAATCCGTGTTAAATATTTCAATGATATTAAAATTAATGTGAAATAAAAGGTAAAATAATTTTAGTGGTAGGCAGCCATTTTGTTTGTTGCCATGGTATCAAGTGATAAGATAGCTTTGCTCCTTTGTTGCAGCTCGACAGATGGACTGGTTCGGTATGCAGTTGTTACGTTTATCTTTGTCGCTCTCACGCCACTCAGAGCTCTGCCTCCATTACTGCCTTTCATTTGCTCAGACCGTCAGTTGATAGGGAGTTTTTGTAACTGTTCTAGGAGACACATCATTTTGTTCATCGCCATGCAGAAAAGAATTTATGATATTTGGATTTGTTTGAATCAACTGAAAATCTGTTGGTAACATTTCCAAGGAAAAATCAAGATATTGATGATAAAAATTGCTCTAAGACCCTCCAGCAGCTAGAAAAGAAAATGTCTGAAAACCAAATTCTGATTAGGTTGACTTTATGTGCCTACATCAATTATATGCATTAGAATTGGCTTAATTGAAATGTTATGTGAACAAACTTTTCAATGTAGCTTTATCAGCATCTTGTGTGGTTTTGTGGGTAACGCTTATCTTTTGATTTCAGGGAACATTATTATAGATACCATATGCAACATTAGAAAACTATCTTAACCTTAAAGGAATAAGATATCTGAAATTTACTAATAAAGAACCTCCTGATTGAGTTGATAACTGAAACTTCAGCCCATTACTGACTTGAAATCTGAACATCATGAAATAAGTTAATAGCTTACTGTTGTGATGTTTGTTTTCGATTTTCTATTCAGTTTTATTTTTCCAATGCATGCTTCAGTATTTTTTGCACCGCTCTCTTTTGTTGTCTGCAGCAGTTCACTGATATGAAAAATAAATGACATATTCGATAAATTAATCAAAGGGCTTTTTGAATTAAAAATGTATTGATTTTAAGTTGTTAAATTCTGAACCACGCTGGGTGACAAATAACAGGAAAAAATTAATCATCAACAAGGACGTTATTACAGCTTTTGCAATGAACTAAGAGCACAGGATAAAGAGCTTTGATATCAATTATTAACCAGGGGATTGTAAGAAGGAAAATATTAACTAATCTTTTATTAACAAATGCATCAAACACTTGTGAAAGGACCACGCTGTTGGTACTAGGAATGGGAGTTTTTTGCGGAACAATATTTGCTTACTTATGAGAAACTCACTTAAAACTGCTCAGACCCAGGAGACCTCGTGGTACCAAGTCCCTGGACTAAGCAGGTCATATTTGTAGATATATTACTGAATGAGTCATTAATTTACAAGGGTTACTTTCTCACTGTGGCCATTGGTTAATATTAAAGAGTAAAATTTTTTCACAAAGTTTCAGTTTAAAAAATATTTCCAATGAATTGAATGTGAAAACTCATAGACTCGGATAGTGGTTATTACTAACGGTGTAGGTTGACTTTGTGAAGTCTCTGATGATAATAGGTGCTTTGTATGGAGATTCACTAAGACTGCTTGCTTTGTTTCAGGTCTAATCTTTGCTTTGCTATTGTTTGGTTGTGTTTACTTCCTAATTTGCATAAACAGTTGATAAAGATAACCAATTCTTACACAAGAGGAAACTTGAAAGAATATCTTTTCACTTGCTCATTTGGATGTTTTCATACTCTCATACAGTAACTTCGTAAAAGCTGACATGAACATTATCTGACCTTGACCTTTTCAGTTTGATTGACCCTGGGAGCAGCACGGAGATTGCCAGTTACCGCATCCATCGCATTCTGTTCTGCGCTCGTGGACCTACTGACAGCAGTGAGAAAAAGTGCTTTGCATTCACCTGTAGCCATGGCGATACAGCCGAGACCGCAATATTCCAATGTCACGTGTTTCGATGTGACCTCCCCGAAGCTGTAAGTATTCCTTAAATTTTGCATCGTATTTGATACACTTCTGTTTTCATTTTTAAAGGAGATGAACCTACACCGTTACAAAATTTAAGGGCTATTCGGCTTTATTCTATGAATCCCGCAAGAGACTCGGCATCTTTTTCTGCAGTAGAGAACTATTCTACGTGCAATAGGGTTTGGATGCAACGCTACACTGAATTTCAGTGCAGTACAAACCAAGGTTTGCTAGTTCCAGCCGATGCTTGCAGGTTTCACCGCAATGCATATCCACAATGGTGTTGTGGGCTTTCTCCCTGCATTAATACTAGCAGTGGCAATATAAGTTAAAGTGCAGTATCACCCAAGGTTTGCCACTTCCAGCCGATGCTCCCATGTTTCCTCCACATTGCATAACCACAGCAGTGTTGCTAGCAGCCATGATATGAGTGATTTCTCTTGAAAGGGGTGTTAAACCTCAACTCACCTCAACTCCGAAGCTAATTACTAACATTTGGCCCAAGCTTTACAAAGCTAGACAACTTCTAAGGTTTTGATCCTCCAGGTTGCAAAGATCCTGTACAGTTTTGCGACAACATTCCGCCGCCTACCACGAAGCACTCGGACCTCGTCCGGATCTTCGCTCCAGGAGATTGATCACAACTACGTATTCACCGTCGGTATTGAGTTTAAGGAGGAGGACGGGAAAGGCAACTACTCAACGGTGCCGAAGGACAAGAATGTGTTCAAGTTCCGGTCCAATGTTGAGAAGAGAATAAGCATCAGTGTCTCGCACACAGGCCCTGTGGACTTGCGCATTGAGAGGTGGGTTTAGTCAGATTAACCCTTTCACCTTGAAGAAACTAGTGTCAAATTAGTTTTCATAGCGTGTTTTCAGACCTGTAGGGGTGAAATTGTCTATTTTCCTAAGAAGCTCCTGTCAAAGGTTTTTCTTTAGGCTCATTAAGGTCATTTAAAGAGGTAAAACTTCCGTCTCATCATTTAGTTATGCCCAACAATTCACTTTGAATCTATCAAATCAGTACTTCATTGTTTCAGGCAATGTTATATTCTATAATGTGCAAACAGTGCTATATCCTATAATGTGTAAACAATGTTATATCCTATAATGTGTAAACAATGTTATATCCTATAATGTGTAAACAATGTTATATCCTATAATGTGTAAACAATGTTATATCCTATAATGTGTAAATATCGCCTGAAAAGCATAAATGGCTTTTGTCTCGATCACTGGTTAGGTCAAACCTTGCTGCATTTCATCAAAGTTGTGGTTTGAGTGCAGGACGAACAAGTACAACCTATAACAGGACTATCAAGATCTGGCACAGTAAGCTGAAGAAGTGAGGAAAAGCAATGAAATTCTGCTATGCTTGATTTAGCCAGTGATTGAGGCTGGCTAGATTTCTGCCTCGAGTGGGAAGTTGATGATGGGCCAAAGTTACAAGCATCTGTTATTTTCTGTTGCAGGTGCTTTGGTCTGCTCATCTCGCCCGGCCGCAACGTGAAGAATAGCGACATGCAGCTCATTGAGTTGGTGAGGCTTCCTCTTTGTTCCATCCACCTTTTTGTAATTCTTGAAAATTCTTTAGTTTGAATTTGACATTGGTAATCCACAGTTCCATTTTGCCAGTATATCAATGTTCCACTCATTAATAAAAGACAAATCGGCCCCTCTGTCATGTAGGAGTCTGAGATAGTAAGAAACAAATTGAAGAGCTTATCTAATAAATTTGGATTAGGCAGAATTGAATTTTCAAACTGTAACTGTAAGACCTACTGTAATTAAGTTATTTTGTTCACTGGAGAGTTGATCTAGTGATTTTTGGAGATTCCTTTGAAATAAAGGAAACAAGTGCATGGAAAAAAAATTTCTGCTGAACTGGAGTATTATCAATGTCAGTGTTGATTCAAGTTGCAGACATTTTCACACTTTTGGTTTCAAAAGTTTATTCTAATTTGTTCAATAAAATTTTAGGAACTTTGAAAGTACCCTTCATCATCCAAATTTACAGACTAATTGATACTTGGCTCTAAATACACTGAAGTCGTCACTGTTTCTGCCAATTGATGGTTCAGATTTTATGGTTAGTATAACTTGTCTTTATTTCCAGAACTCTATGGGGTATCAGAACGATGGGAGGAATTACCTTATCTCGGGACAGTGGGACCCTAACGAAACCTGCTTCCACGTGCTGAATGAGGAAACACCAAAAGGTAGTCTACATCAAGATTGTTGGATACTGACAGAATAATCTCTGTATACACCTTGTCTGCCTGCACTAATCCTTACCCTAGAATTAGAAGTGAATAACTCTTCAGAGTCACCAAGAACAACAAATGGTCATACTGTTGGGATTTTATAAGGATTTTAAGCTCATCGTACTTATAAAGAGATCGGTATAATGCATGGGCAATCTTCCAGCATATGTCAGCCAGAAATTGTCCGAAATATTTAAAAAATTTCAACTGCTCCTCAAAAACTTCTTACAACCAAAACTGAATTTGTGTAAGGGAGGTAACTCTCACTCACAGGCTGATCACGTACATTGGTTTTTACATTGCCCTTCAAATATGAACTTGACAGGCATTTCCCCTAAATCCCTAAGACAACTTTTTCAAATCCTTTTTGTCATAGGAAGCTCAAATTGTCAGAATATCATCTTTGGTACTTGAAAATTAGTTTTACATTAGTTTGAACACATCAAAGTTAAATCAGGGAAAATAAAGCAATCATCTATATCAGTTGGCGTGTTTCCTTTTATAGACACACGTGTGTTCCTGACAGTTGCGGTGGACCTTGTTATATTTGGTATCCAGGAGCCTGTAAGATTTGCCGTGGAGACCAAAGCACGCATCTACCCGTCTAATGAGCGGTTTTGGTACTTCACCAAGAAGCCTCACTTTGAACAGTTCCATGTCAAACTCAAACAGGTTGGTGAATTATTAATTCATTAGCTGATAAGTATTTCATCTACGATCTTTCTTTTGTAAAGATTCGAGGGAGGGTGGCGGTTACTCGAGCAGAGAAGTGGCTGAAAATTGATAAATCAGCATAGCTGTTGGTTTTATTTCGCTTTATCCCAGCCAAATGGAGCATTTGACAAATTTTGCAATATTTTTAGTTTGGTTCAACAACCCAACCCAATAATTGAAATAGATGTGCAAAGAAAAGTTTTGACTCTGGGGTTTTGACACCCTCATGACGTCATGTTGTTGCTTGGGCAATGGGGACTTTCTGGAGCAGGCTCGGTGTAAATGAGCTCCGAAGGAAAGAAAAAATCAACAATGAGAAAGTAAGAATAGATAGAGAATTTGTTTTATTGAGAAATATTGTGTGTATTCATGTTATGTATCTTCATTTATCCTCGGATTTATGTACCATACATGGTCTGTACCAGGTGGAAGGGAACAATCAGGACGGAGCCAACTACGAGGTGGTTCACGTGGAGAGTCAGACCGAAATGGACAGGAAGTCCACCGGCATGAGCCTCAGTCTCAACTCCAGCAAACACATCGCTGAACCTGTGCAGACTCCTAACGAGGAAGACGAGTCGGGTATATCATTTATATACTTACTTACTTTTTTAAAAATGTATAAGTTAGTAAATTAGTCTAGTTACTAACACAATTACTCAATAAAGCCTTTTCTATCTTGTAAATGACAAATAACATCTTAAAGGGTATTTCATTAGTGCATCCCTGCTGTTACTGACAATGGCTACGCATGGGGACCGGCGTATGCTGGGTCTATAACAGGATCATGTTGAATCAAGTATGTTGGCGGACACACAGGAACAGTCATCATACCTCAGAGTAGCTTCAAAATACATTCAATCTATCAGATACAAATGTTTTTCCAAAATTTTGAAATATGAATTAAGATGTCACTAGCAAACAGCGCATAGTATTCGATAATCATATATATCATCTTTCATAAATTTATTAAGTTATTTCAAAAACTAATGTTACCCTAAAAAATAAAGTTGTTGAATTGTTGCAATGAAAATATTTGTCCGCCATTATTAGCTGAGTGCACCTGTCATTTTAGTCCGGCACAGCTGGTATACCCCTCTGGCCTATTCCAGTTGTCAATAAAGTGATTCGCCGCTTTCGTCACTTCCGGTGGCATACAGCGGATAGTTTGCCGGGTTACTAATCAAGCATAGCCAATGGATGGGGCCCTGCTATCAAAACAAGGGGGATAACTTGTTTGATGTACTTCCTGCTTATTGAAGTTTGATGACTAACCTTTACCACTATTGATAGATAGGTCTAGAACATAGCCGTAAAACAATATTTTATTGCCAATTGGATAATAAAAGGGATATTTTACAAATGCAACATTGCCCTTACAGACGGTGATGAACCCCTGCTATCGGGATCTGGGATGGTCAGCAAAGAGGTCACAGACGAGAATCTCCTAGATTCCTGGCATGATGTACTGACCAAATGGCATGCAAATCTGGCCCAACGACCCAAGCAGGTGACTCATCTCGCTCGCAAAGGTGTCCCAGAGGCGCTGAGAGGCGAGGTGTGGCAGCTCCTCACAGGATGCCACGACACCACAGAGCTGCTGGAAGCTTACAGGATACTCATCACCAAGGTGACAGAGGTTTTGTTTGATATCGTTTACTATTTTTTCAAGCCAATTGGCCATTTTCATATCTATGTGAAATCATGTCAGATAAAAAAAACTTTGTTTTACTTTCCTTCTTTGTATTATTTTTATCTGCCAGTGCCAGTAGGAAAATATTTTTCATACACATTTATGTGAAATTATATCTTGGGAAATACTGTGTTTACTATTAATATGTTTGATAACTTTATATTTACGAATGCTAATTAACCTTCATCTTTCTAAAGGAGTCGGCGTGTGAGCCTGTGATCCAGCGAGACATCAACAGGACATTCCCCGCTCACGACTTCTTCAAGGAGTCTGGAGGTCTCGGACAAGACTCTCTCTTCAAGATCAGTAAGGTCAGGCTCTTTGCTAACACATATGTTAACAATATCGATTGCTAACTGCAGAACTGTAGCTATGTAACCTACTTTACTAGCATCATTATATTATTTAAAAAAAACTCAGTTTATCAAGAGCCTATTTAATTTATGAGGCAGGTTTAGCTACTCCATTCCTGTGATATTAGCCTACTTCTTTTCTTATGTTGCCTGGAAGGAGTAAACGTGGAGTTGGATGATGATATACTAATCACGTCGCTCTTTTGCAGGCGTATGCTATCTATGATGAGGAGATCGGATATGTACAAGGCTTGTCATTCCTGGCTGCTGCTCTACTGCTGCATGTGAGTACTCATATTTTGTTCAACTAAGGTCAAGAACCATCAAATTAATATTGGAGGATATTTTTCCTGAACTTATTGGTTTTCCACCAAGTCTTATCTTACCTACTCCATGTTTAATCAAAGAAATTTAATTAGGCTCCCGAAATTGCTGCGCACTATGATCTTTTGCTGTACTGAAGACATCCAATGGAATATCCAGGGACATCATCAACAACATTTATTGTCCCAAAATGTATATGATTTCAATAAGAAACTTGAAACGTGTATTCACCATGCTGTGAAGATGTACCTTTTGTATGTACTGGTTAGGCATAAGTATAAGATTCTCAATTATTCAGGCACATTTTTCTTCCATTCTACACCCTGATACTGTCTGAAGCAAGGGCAGATGAGTAAGCATCTTCCTACTCATAGCCTTACGTGCGCCTGCTAATAAAGGCGTGACAGATCTTGATAGTCCAATGAGAACACTTCTGAGAATTGCAACTTTTTGCTGAAGTTGGCGCTGCATTTAAAAACGAATTTTGGCTGGAGAACTTAAAGTTGATGAGTTTGCTGTGCTCACTTATTTTTTGTTTCCTTGTTGTAGATGCCAGAGGAGCAAGCTTTCTGTGTGCTGGTGAAGATTATGTTCGACTACGGTCTGCGTGACCTCTTCAAACAAGGCTTCGAGGAGCTGCACCTCAAGTTCTACCAGCTTGAGAGACTGATGCAGGTACAGTTACAAAATAGAAAATACTAATCGACATCCCGTTAAAAAACATTTTTTAATCACATTGGATTGAGTTTAGTATTTTATTTAGTACTCACTAAATATTTCAAAGAAAAACAAAAAGTCCCTGACGTTAAAATTGCTGCTGTACTGCTTACATTGTGATGTAATGCATAATATTTGTGACATCATGCATAATGATTGTGTCGTCATGCGTTATGATTGTGACATCATGCGTAATGATTGTGACATTATGATGTTATGATGCGAAATGGCAGTATCTTCAATGGAGTCTTTTAGATAGTTTTTGTGATATGTTTTCAATTGTATATAATCCTAAAAAATTAAGTAAATCAAAATGTAAGTTTCTGCCTGATTTAATAAACACTAATGTTCAAATACTCTTAATACCTTTCTGGCTGGCTTGTGGTTTTAAAAAATCAACCAAACTTTTCAAATAATGACAGCTCAGTAATGCATTTATACTGAGTATATGGAAAAATAACGAAGCCAGGTGGGCTGCAACTGGTCCCAACTGAAACAAACTAGCAATTTGCTGACGGTCAGGCAGCTATCCCATATTTCTCTGTTCCAGGACCAGCTGTTGGATCTGTTTGGCCATTTCGCGGACATGGGTCTGGAGATCCACATGTTCGCGTCCCAGTGGTTCCTGACTCTCTTCACCGCCAAGTTTCCTCTGCACGTCGTCTTCCACATCCTCGACCTCTACCTCAGCGAGGTGCGTTGCTCAATAGTTTGGACAATTTTTGTTCTTGAAATCATGGGACGTCTTGATCGTGCTATTAACACTACTGGAACCTTATGAAACCTGTGTTTGGGTAATTGGGGCAATGGTCTTCGATATTCTCGACCTCTACATCAGCGAGATACCTATCTCAGTAGTTAGGAAATATTTTGTTCATGAACTATGGCACATATATTTTGTTGCATGGTAGCTTGACACTGCTGAAATCATATGTATAAGAGTCTTCCAAAGTCTACCTCGGTTGTGTATCTCACTTGTTTATCAAAAGTCTGTATTTATATACACAACTTATAGAGTATGGCCCTTGCTCATTTTATTAAACTTTGAACTATTTATTGTCCAGTGATAGGTGTAAAGCTTCAGCTTCTTGAGATGATTAGAAGTAAAGCTGCAAGAAGTAACAGAAGCTAAGCTGTTCTAAATTTTAAAAAGTAGATGTTTACCTTTAACCTCTCCTCTGTTTGTCTTTCAGGGTAAAGACGTCATCTTCAGTGTAGCACTGGCTCTGCTCAAGGTGAGTTTAACATGTTATTTTTATTTCAGTAAATGGTTTTAAAATGTTTTTGGAGTTTTTTCTAGCGTGAAAGTTTCATGCAGCTTTGGAAGTCTTCAAAGCTTTCAATGTATCGTTTAGTTTCGTATCGTATCATAAATCTATCAAGGGTATGATTATTATGGTAATGACTGGTAATTGACAAAATATGATTATCAAATAAATTATATGCAACTACTTCCAATTTGACTCCAAGATACTCTGTTTCAATGATTTGATTCAATTTGAAGAGAGTTTAATGTTGTCAGGCCTTTGAAACAAATATGTCAACATTCACTGTAGATGTTATAGTTGTCTGTATCTTACAGAACTCGCGCAAGGACCTCTTAGCTCTGGACTTCGAGGGAGTGTTGAAGTATTTCCGTGTACAGCTCCCCAAGAAGTATCGCACTGAAGAGGCTGCCCGTGAACTCATGAGGACTGCAGTTAGCGCCAAGGTAAACTCTAGACCATGTTGTTATTGTTACGAAACAAGATTAACAACTTGTATATTCATGAAACTACATGTTATCTGGAGTATATGTTTACAGAATCAGGTGGCATTGGGCATTGGGAATATGATAGGATTAAGCTGGTTCTACATAACACCTTTGATTGGTTTTCTAGAAGATGAGGTGGTGAAAAAATAATGATAGCAAGTTTATGGATATACAACTTCTTTAATCTGGGAAGGTGAATTCACAAATATACTAATTGTTGAATGATTTGTAAATATTTTATCTTGTGGAGTTGCTTTCAGGGTTTTCTATCCACCTGATGAAGGAGTAGGCATATAGACCAAAAATGTCGGTTTTTGTCACAAAAAATTAAATGTTTTAAGAAAATCTCTTTCCTTTTGTATTGCACCTCTTTAAAAGTAGGTTATTGATATAAAGGGGAACGGTTTAGTGTTTGCTCCATGTAACTGTATGCTTTGTATGTAGTAATTACATAGTTATTTGTTGTAGACTTGATTTAGTTTTGACTGATTGTAGACTTAATAGTGTAGTTGTAGAAGTGAATGTAAATTTTGTTTCATTTCAAAACACTTTAAATTGAGATAACTAAAAGTACCTCTGTTAACAACTAAAGTCATCCTGACTTTTGCCTCTCGAACAAAAACGTATATTTGTTTATGTTGAAATACTCGCTTAATGTTGTTTTGGTACTCATTGTTTCATTATGTCTTGCACTTAATTCATGTTAAATACTTTTTTAGTATTCAAAGCATGTTTTTTCTTTGTTGATAGAGATCTTTCTTATAATTCATTAACTGATTTTGTTGATGTAGAATTTAATGACCTTAATTGTTTTCTTTTTACAAATGATATCTTTGCCAGGATTTTGTGGTAGGAAATTAACACTAATATTGGTCATTTTCATTTGGGGATTTTATGATGGGAAAATGGATTATATTGCTTGGGATTGTAAAGGAAAAATAATTTCTTGGCTTTCTGAATGACATTTCTTTAAATAATTGGCTTATTGATTTTGATAAAGCTGCATGATAAGACCTTGAAGAAAAACTCATACATCCTGAATGTTTTTTTCCTCAAAGATGACGACAGTTATTTTCAGAAACACTTACAAAAATGAAAGCAGTTTCCCCAGATTGTTTGTGAAGTATTATGGCCAGATGGTTGCTTTTGGTTTTGGGTCATTTTTCAGGTTGCATGCTCAATTCTCTATCTAAATATGATGAAGTGATTTCAGATAATGAATATTAAATTAATTTGTCATCAAATCTCTTAAGAGTTTTGACTGAAGTATCCCTTGAAACAAGTTGCAGAGAATAATGTCACTTTCATTGCCAAATAGTAGATAAGAGATGAAGATATTGCCTCAGATCAAATATGGTGAATGGGAAGAATGGCTATCAGAAAACCATCTTTTGCTAAAATGTGCTCAAATGTTCATGATTATTGCTAACGACAAAAATAATAACAAAGTAGTGCTAAGAAATAACTGAATCACTCTCATATGTTTAAAGAAAATTTGTCAAAGAATAAGGCATTTAAAAAAAACATCTTTCTAAAAGATTGTATCTCACTATGATCTGATACAAAGTAACACTTGTACCTTGCTGTGATACAATCTGAGTACTAGTATCCTGTCAAAGCTTTTCACCCACGCACATCAGCGTCAAGTTTATTAAATTGTCTGCATGATTAGATATCAAAGCCTGCCTGTAATTCATTAAACCATTGAAGGTGAAAAAAAAATGCAAATCTTGCACCAGACAGATTTTAATGAGATTGTACAATCTCTAGTCATAGTCCATTGCAGCTAGCAATGTATAAACCTATAAACCTATATATAATGTAGTAAGTAAATTTGTAATCTTTGAACTAAAACTCTTAAAAGCCCAGGATAATTTCACAGGCCACTTGCCAGCAGACAAATGCTCACATTGGTTCCTGACTTAACTTCTTGTGTGCTGCAGGTGAATGCACGGAAGCTGAAGAAGTACGAGCGAGAGTACGTCCAGATGAAGGAACACCAGATGCAACAGGAGAACCCCATTGAGAGATTCGAGGTGAGCTCACCGTCATTCATCTTACAACACCTTTAAGGGCTGAAATATTGCCCAAGTAAACAATAATTCACTCACACACTCATTCACCTTACAAAAAAATTATAATTATTTTTGTCTTCATTACTTTCTTTGATACCTTTGGCATCCAACAACAAATTCTGGTATTGTTGTATCTGTTTATTGCTTTGAACCAAGCAAGGAAACAAGGAACTTCCATTTAGAATATTTTGGTATTTAAGCTAAATTGATCACACAATAGTGTTATCAATGTTGGCTTGGGCTTTCTTTTTCAAATACTTATTTTCAATTGTCCCCACGTGTAGACAGTTTTTGCCTCAGTAAAACTATAAAAGTAAATACATTTTCACATATTTTTTATATCATCCATCAGAATTAAGCTGGTCTGTTTTTTAAATTGAATTGTTATAAAAAGCAGAATTTTAATCAGTTTACTTTGGTTCATACCTATACTGATTTTCATGAAGAAACTGGTTTATACTTCAATCTGTGAGTGAGTATGGAAACCATACAAAAGACACTGCCAGCTGCCTATAAATCCATTTATTACCTACGAGGGCAATCATATCGGCGTTCATATTTTTCATAAGATGCCCTAGGGCAATATACCACTTTTTCATTGTGACGTCACGTAAAAAACAATGCTTTGACGTCACATTTCGCCTATGACGTTGCGTTCGAAATGTGACGGCGGCGGGTAAACCACCTATGCTTGAAGGTCGATTCTGGTAATTTTCTTTGATTTCTCAACTTCGGTGATAAACAGAATATCATATTCGTGTCCATGATATACTATGTTTACGACACTCGTGCCTGAATATCAGTATATCCTTCACTCTCGCTCTGGAAATACTAATATTAAGCACTCGTGTCGTAAACATAGTATGTCATGGACACTCATATGATATCCTCTATGTACACGTTCCTGTCCCCAGAGAGAGAACAAGCGCCTGTTGGAGGACAACCTGCGACTCGAGCAGGAGAACGACGACCTGGCTCACGAACTGGTGGAGAGCAAACTGGCTCTGAGGTCTGAACTTGACGCGGTACGTAACATATATGGGATATGGAAATGCTTTCGGAAGAATTCAGTGTTTACAAAACATCAAAATGTACCTTCTCTTACAACGAATAATAATGAATTTAGTTGTGAAGCTTAACATGCCGAAAGAAGAGTCTGTAGTGACCTCAAAATCTTTTCCCCAGCTCCTTTAAATATTGTATATGATATATGTCCAAGTCCTGGTATGACTCTTTTAGTCAAGAGAGGCGGATATTGTGAATGGGTCTTAATGATAAAAAGACCCCTATTTAGCTGCTTTGGCTTAAGTAGTTCTTTGACACTGGCTACTGTAGCAGTCATAGTGGTCATTGTCCTATTTGTAACCTGGGCTTTACACTGTGATGTGTCCCTTTGAACATGGCACTTCCTCCACATAACTCTCTGTCCATCAAGTTGTATAAATTGGTAACCGGAACTTGAATTAAACCTGGTTAAGTAGCTGCCTTAAAAGTAGAATTTCTTCATGGTAATAAATCACTGCCAATGAAAATGCATTCTATGTGGATATGTGCACTATGTCAATATCCTTACTGAGAGTTTATCACTTGGAACTATGGATGATCTGTGTTGCAGCTGGAGGACAGCCACGAGGCACTGATGAAGGACTGCAGCACTACCAAACAGATGCTGTCCGAGACCGAGGAGGAGAAGCGGAGACTGGAGACAGAGTCCTCACAGGTAGGTGGGCGGGATGGCACTGTGGTTAGCGCATTCGGCTTCCGATTAAATGGTCCTTGGTTTGAATCCTCACAGGGAAGTGGGCGGGATGGCACTGTGGTAACCGCATTCGGCTTCCGATTAAATGATCCTTGGTTTGAATCTTCACAGGGAAGTGGGCGGGATGGCACTGTGGTTAGCTTCTGATCATATGGTCCTTGGCCTAAATCCTCATTGGAAGGTGGGCAGGATGGCACTAGGGTCAGCTTACGATCATATGGTCTTTGGTTTGAATCCTGCCAGGGGCTCATCAACTTTGTCTGCATTAGAGACGCAGTAAGGCTTGGGTGCAATGCTACACTGAGTTTCAGCGCAGAACCACCTGTGGTTTGAGTAGCATGCATGCATGTCCAAAGGCTTTTTCACTGAGTACTTGTTATCTGTTGGTGGTTATGACTTAAAGTCTACAGAGTTTATGGTTGAAGCTGTGTTTGACTTAGTTGTTGGAGGTAGGACTCCAACATATCACTTGGACATTGATTTGGTTTATTCGATTACATTTGATTAATGTATCTCACGATATATTGTTGTTATATATGTTCTTGTTGAGAAAACGCTTAACTTTTTTGGCGTTCTTTAAGTAAGCTCTTTATGCTAATTGAGGATCGAGATTGTTTGTTTCTGTATTTAGGAAATTTATTATGATTACTTTGGTATTCAAAGTCTTGACATATTAAGTGCATTTTAATTGCAAAAGAATCTAGTCATTACAAGTCAAGATTGAATGAATTAGCATGTGTTGAGTTTAGGTGCACTGAATCAATGAAGTTCTAATTGTAGGCACATACAAGGGGTTGGTTGGACTAATATTTTCAAGGATCTCATGACGCTTAAACATTGTTTCAGTTGAAGGAGATGTGTCGGAGAGAGATGGACAGATCTGAGTCGGAGAGTCAGAGAAACTCCGCCATCATTGCGGACTACAAGCAGATCTGCTCCCAGCTCAGTGAAAGACTGGAGAAGCAACAGACACATTCCCGAGAGGAACTTGGGCGCATCAAGGTATATCTTTAAAAAAAAACTAATGTTATAATCTTCTGAAATCTTTAGCTCCAAGTCTATGTGTCTAGTTTTGTGACTCCCTCCCCAAATTCCACCCAATGGTGTAAGCATGTACTCTAAGGTACTGGGTTTTCTTCAATAATGAAAATGGTATCCAGAAAATATTGCACGTACAGGGGAAGCAAACATGGTCAACTTCAAACTACTTTCATGAGGGAAAGTTAGTGAACAGGGAACAAGTTATATGGATTTACAACTTCTTTATTACAGGAATGCAACATTTCAGTGAAGATACTAACACTGTCATCACCTGCTTGATAACAGTGTTAGTATCTGCACTGTAATGTCACAATCCTGCAATGAAGAAGTTGTAAATCCATAGAACTTGTTCTCTATTCATCTTGCCAACTTCTAAATGCCTCCTAAAGAAGTCAAGTTAGTAAGGTCATAATCACTTGTTTGGAGTCTATTTGTTAGATCCTTGACAAGTAATTTCTTGACAAGTAATTTATTTACAGTTGTTTCTTTTATTAGGTTAAGTTGTAAACCATCTTTTAGTGTAGTCTTGTTGGCAGGTCTTGTGGCTTATAGCTGCAACATTCTACTTAGTAGGTCTCTAAGTTATAACATTGGCTAATAGCAAGTAATGAGTCTTTGCAATAGTTGGTAATTAATTCTCTAAAACCACTTCTGGTTATTGTTTCAAGACCAAACTATCATTCAAGAGCATCATTATATGACAACCCAATCAATTTTAACTTTAGGTCCAAGTTAAATTGTCATCAAAGTTGACAAAAGTTTTCATAAAAGCTGACTTTGTTATAGAGGTCATTTCGTAAGATATGATGTAATCTTTGGCCTCCATTTCTGTTCCAGAACCAGGTGAAGGGGTGCGAGAAGTGTTCGCGGATGTTCGGAGAGGACGGTCGTGTGAAGGTGGCTGCGGTCAAGGTATCGGCAGAGGATACCAACCCGCAACTCCTCGACCTGGAGCGCCAAGTGAGGGAACTAGAACTAGAGCTAGCTCAGACGAAACTAGCCCTGGTGGAGTCCGAGTGTAAGACTCAGGATCTGACTCACCAGCTCAACTCCGCCATCACCGAGATCCAGGCCTCCAAGAACACCTGGTTCCAGAAGACCATCAGCTCCATCAAGGAGGTGACCACGGTCAACAAGAAGGACCCTAAGGACTGAGTCGGGGTCTTCTCAGAGGGGAACTACAGCTTTCTGGTTCCAAAATTTGAGGAAGACTATAATGCATCCTTGAAATATTTGATCCTAAAGACGTTTGGTTCCAAGGACATTGGATCCTCAGGACAATGTGTATATGACTACGGATCTTCAATTTTTAGATAGGATCCTCAATTAATAAATTGGATCCAAAGGACAGTTTGAGCATCTTCTTCAAATTTCTTTCCGAAAATTATGATTTATGACAGTGAGATGTTTTGAATCTAAACTAAGAAGAAGATATTCATTGGAACCTAAGGACAATTTTCAAAAAGACATTTTGTATGCTGGTCTAAATGATATCTCAGCTTTTGTCTGTGTCTGTGGGTCCTGACTTTCACTATAGAATCCATATTCTGAGCGGATCCCAGAGACTTTTTGCAAAGAGATCGGGAAGACTGATCATTGGATACGAATGACTTGTCAAAGAAGATTCAATTGACAAGGCCAGGATCCTAAGTGAATGGGTCTGAGAGACTGTGTGAAGGTAGGCTGAAGAGTGATTGATTGAGGAGTCTGTGTTCTGAATTCAAAAGGCTTGGTAAGGAGATCAATACAAAGACTGAAGTTGGATCGTCAAAGTGTGTACAAATCCTAATGCTTATTGATGTGAATTATTATTCAAAGATCCAACGTGTATCCTTTTTTGTCTGGATCGCAAAGGAGCCATGTGTAGATATATAGAGAGGACTCATATGAAGGAATACGTGACACATAACAGGTTTCAGCTGTACTGAAAATCAATATTATATGACTGATGAGTATGAAGATGTTGAAGGTGGCGGTATGAGGTTCTGTGATCTCAGAGATCCCACAAGAGATACTGACTGAAAACTATGCTATGATCTTTTAAGAGCATATACATGGAAATTATATTTGTGATCAATGATTCATATTTCCAGTCTGGATCACATATTGAGTGCACTAAATCATGCATGATCCTCTGGAATTCCTCTGCTAGTTGTATCTCACAAGTAGGAAATTGGATGGGCTGCACTTGTTCATGTGATAAGGATGTCTCTGTTGCTTATCTTACTGAGTCTATAACCAATGGTTGACTAGCATGTAATGTTCCTTTGTTTGAGTGTCACCCTCTTATGTTGCAAGTATTATCTTCATTGAGAAGAACAGTTATCAGCAAATTAGGCTGCAAAATCTCCTGGAAGACACTCCTCAAAGCCTGTGTAAGCTTCATCCGTTCTGGACATTATAAGATGAGCTGCATTCGACAAACTTAGCCTTGACCTCATCCAGCAAACGCTCTCGAAACTTGTGTTAATTCATCTCTTCTGGACATTTGAAAATGGAACGTTGAGCTGCATTCAACAAACTAAGCCTCAGACTGACCTTGGAAAGCCTCTGAAAATTTGTGTAAGCTTTGGAACTTCTAGACAATCATTTACATGATGCGGCGAGCTGCATGTAACAAAGTTAGCCTGAGCGCCATCCATAACATCTCTCCTGAAATTTGTGCAAGCTTCATCCCCTTCTAGACTTTCATTCACATGATGTGGTGAGCTACGTTCAACAAAATAAGCCTCGGCGTCATCCGTAGAACTATCTTGAAGTTTGTGTGAGCTTCACCACTTCTAGACATTTATTCACATGATAAACTGCATCAAAGACATGACATCAATGTGTCAGGCCATGATTGGTACTTGTTGAGTGTTTATTTCTGATGTCATCCTAGAGAACAGTTGATACTGGCGTCTCAGATTTCACAAAACCTTAGCTAACTGATTTGAGAAGTGTTTGATATTATCTGCATGTTGATGAATTTATTGATGGTTATGGGAAGTCAAATATTCTGGTTCAAGTAACTAACCGAGTGAACATTTTCACAATACATAGTGTGTTCACACACATAATTTGAGACTTTTAAAAAACCTCGATGTATATGGTATAACTCAGATCTTCACAGTATTCCTGGTATCAGTAAATAATTTGAGATCATCACAAAAAACACATTAATAAACAGAAACTGACCGAACTTCTGAGCAGGTGGAGTTGATCTTCACTAAAAAATTTCTTGCATAATTCTTTTGTCTGCTGTTCAATGTCATGTTTGATGACTTGATGTGTTTCTACTGCCAGACATCAACTTCCTGTTAATGTGTTAAGTCTACTCATAGACCAGTAGCAGTTACCTATTCCTCTTATTTACAATATCTGGGTTCAATTTTGTTTTCATAATGCCCATGGGACATGTATTGTCAATTTGTTATTGAAACTTTGTTCAATTCTGGTATATTATAAATGCGATATGCTAATATGCCTGAGCTGTAAAGTATAAATTAGCATATCATACTAAAATTTCACAAATTCAGTAATAAACACAACATAAGGGTTATATCTGTGTACAGACAATACTGTTTACACAAAGTGTGAGTTTGCACTTGTTATGAAATCGGAAGGTATGACTATGACAGTTACAAATTCAACGACACATTTAATCAAGACTTGATAAAAGGGTTGTTGTTACATGACTTCAATTCTGGAAATCTCTCGCTTTTATCTGTGCATGCTATGTTTGTAATGATTACATCAGCTTTTGTTTTGTTTTGAGTACTGCTTCATAGCATCTCTTTGCAAAAATATGATACAATTGATGTAAAAAAAAGAGGAGAAAATGCAGATATTGAGAATTGTTGTTAAAACATGAAAAAAATATGTATAGCAACATGTACAAAGTTGTTCACTTTCTCTCGGAAATGAATACAAAGAGTAAAATATCTAATTTAGTTGAAGACAGTTTCATCAAAATGTCTAATTTATTATATTGGATCAAGGTTAGGCAAGTGGCTACAGTTTATGCAATATTATGCAAATGGTCGGGAACTGGAGTGCAATGAGATATGTTGTCTCGTCTTGGTCTCTCTTCGTCCTCGAGGCTATGATCTCCGATGTCAATAGTGTGCTTATCTGAACTAGGACTGGTCCTGTCCATTTAGAATCAGAGCAGTGTGTCGATGGACAGCGCTAAATAGTCAATTCATTCAGTTTTGACTCTTGTCTAGGTCAAAAAGTGTAACAAACCTACTTGAACAGGATGCTGAGACTTGCTTTACTGTGCTCAGGGCCTCCTTTCACAAAGCAACTTTAACTTAGGTTAACCTTAACTCCCATTCTTTGACTTTGCACTAAGGTTACCATAACGGTTTAGGATCACCTTAAAGCTTTATGAAAGGAGGCTCTGTACTGTAGTAAAGTTTGGGAGGATTATCAACTAGCAAGGCCTAATGAGACGAGTCGGACAACCAAATTAAAAGTTTCGGAAGTGTAGAAATCTATGTTATTTTTCACTTCCAGTTAAAGACCGTTAATGCATTTTCAGTGAGTTATCGTGTATACATTATCCGATGTATAAAACTTTTTCATAGCTCATCCTTGATCGAAGAATCAGAGAATATACAATGAGATTAACATCAAAAGAGTACAGTTAGTTATTTCCAAATTTACAATTTGATGGGATTGTAAAGATTTGCTAAGATGTTTTCATGATCCTCAGGTCGAAATTGTATACTGCTTTCCCTGTGTTGTAGCTTGTTTTTCAGCTTCATGTTGAAGAGTTATTTTCTATGATTTCTGTTGGTTGATATCAGACTTCAGTGCAATGTCCCCTAAGACTTTTTCTGAAATCTCAGATTGGAATATTTCATCTCAATACTATCTGCCAGCTAGCCTTGCTGAACCTGTTTTTTTCATAAAAATTCACTTCAGTCCACTCTCCACCACCAAATCAGCTGAAACAAGAATTAATCAGCGGATGTTAATTGGACAACTAGTCATTAGGGGACGACCCAGTATATTCAAGTGGGTTAAGGGTGTTGGAATTGGGGAGGGGGTTTGTGAGGGTATCATTCATTGAAAAGAGGAGGTATCGTGCAATGACAAAAACATGCAAATTTCTAACAGCCACCTAACACCCATTCTCTCCCAACAGAGGTAGCTCTGTCACAAATTCCTATATAAGACAGGGGGTTGTATAGGAATTTATGACGGAGCTACCTCTGTTGGGAGAGATTGCCAAACACCCCATCCACTTTGATCTCCTCTCCATCAACCACTTCCCCCGCCCCTACCCCCATAATGGATCCGCCACGGAGTGTTAATCTTTAGTTAGTAATTTATCTTAGGATTTAGGATCACTCTGTTGGTAGAAGAACTATTTTTGTGAAATGTAAATATCTCTTTGTAGTTTATGACCATACTCGGATGAATAACATATAGGGCTGATTGATATGCTAATGTAACAGTGTCTGCACCTGCTTTTCTTTTATAAAAACTATCGAAACATTTGTTGAACATGCTGATGTTTTATGTGGGAAGGTGTATTTAAGAAACCTGGACCAGATAAAGTGTATTCAGAATGAGTGCCATATTTCAGTGCTAAAGTATGCTCTTACCATCTAATGCACAAAGGTTAAAACAACTTTGGTCTAAGCTTTTGATTCAGTTGTATTTGTTTGACTATAAGTCATACCAGAATGTGTCACTACATTAGAAATTTTGATAAAGAACTATGTTCAGGTTCATTATTAATGGAGTCTGAAATCCAATATTTTGTATGAAATGTAGATATTTTCTTTGTACAAAGAGAAAACAGGGTCTTTATGTATGTTCTGTTTTGTTTTGTTTTGTCATGTGTTTGTTTATTAGCTTTTAATCTACTTTTGACTTGTTAAGAGAACTCATTATGTTTGTAGCAAGATTTAGTTACAAAGGTTTACAAAATGTTAAGATGAAATATTTTATTTTTGATTTCAGTTTGAGAAAATCCTGTTCTGCTTACAAAATATCTCAAAATTATTTTCAATTTACATTCAGTTGACAATTGATATTTCGGACTCTCCTATTGTAATAACTTGTTTTTATAATTTCACAACCAATTTTATAACAGGAAGTTAGTTTCCCTATTTGATGTAAGGAATTTTCAATTTTCTACAGAATATTTTTAAGAATAAATTCAAAATATTAATGACAATGTATGAAATAAATCCAAACCTGGTGATCCTAAATTTTTTATTTTCTAAACAGAATGTATGGCAAAATAAAATTAATTATTTTTTCTCTGTGAGTGCTGATATAGCATTTTATACCATACACAACATAAGCTAATGAATGTCCGCACAGATGGGAACACTCTGTTGTGTCATCTCAAGGTTTGCTGTATGAATTAAAAAATGATTTTTAGCTGGCTAGTTTTCATTATACACACCATATATAGACTTATAAATAGAACTTGTTTCTAGATTTAATTATGCCTTTAAAAGATCTGAGGTTTAACTATAAGATTTCATTTGAAGAAGTATTAACATCTTTTTCTGTGAATGGAAGCATAATATTCTGTAAATCCTTGAAATCATTTCAGACCATGTTTTGTTTATGTCAAGCATAATCATATTGTCTTTGTGTTGAGCCTCCTGTCCATTAAAGCTGAGGCTTTTCCAAGGAATACGAGTTACAAATTATTACCTTGACAAGTATACGGACATGTTCAATGGTTTCTTCTCCACAGGTTCTGAAATGCTTCATTGAGATGTTGTATACACAATTTTGTTACCTTCGTTACTCGGAACAGGGTTGATTTTGGACAGACTTGTCTTGTTTAAATTGAGACTGTTTTGAGGAATGATTGTTAGATAATGCCTCCACTGTGTTTTAAAACACCTTAAAATGCAACATTGTGTTGCATAAAGAGGATCTGTAGTACCTTTTATTCCTTGGAATGTAGATTTTGATCAGACTGTATCACAGCTTGTCCATAAAATCATTGTACGGCAGGCCTCCTGTCACAAAGCAACCTTACGTTAACCTTAACTCCCATTCTTTAGCATTGCACTAAGGTTACCTTAAGGACTTTGTTTACCTTAGGGCTTTGTGAAATGAGGCACTGGCAATGAGTCTATATGGAGTCAAATATAAACAATAATTTGTAAAAAGTTGAATATATGCATTAACCTACGGTAACTTTTTTCCGACGAATCAACTTAGAATTTTGTCAGCCTATTGCACAGCTTCGTCCCACATGTAATCATGTATATTGGTACCTCCTTGTTGTGTGTCATGCACTCGGTATGTAAATATGTGGCTGCTCTGCAATGCAACGAGAGAGGATTCTCGACTATTTATTTCTGGCTTGTTGTACATGATGAGTAATGGTGTAAGAAATCATACCCCACAAGAAAATGCTGGTTTGTCGTTATTTATTCATGGTATTATAGGCATGAGATCTCTTATGAGTGGGGACTGAGTAGAAAAATTGCTGGTCTTACTATTTTTGTGGCATTTTAAAGAGGCAGTAGCAACATTTTCAGAGGAAATTTTATTTCTCAAAATTATCAAGTATACAAAAATTATTGGCGGTCATTTTAGTGGACAATCCTTTTAAGGATTGGAAATTGATTTAAGTTGTCGAGCTTAACCGAAACATTTTACTTTCAATTGAATTAAAAAGATTGCCTCCCAGTTGGTAAGATTTATTTTTGTTTTCGAATCGTCACTTTATTTACTTTTAAAAATGTGCTACTGCTGCTTTAAGAGTTTGAAGTTCAACAGGGACAAGTATCTATGGCTGGTAACTTCTATATTCCAAGATGATGCAGTTTTGATACAGATTACTGTTTTGATTTTATTGAATGTTGAATGTAATAGTTGAATGAAAACAATGCAAGAATCTATGAAAATATAAATCTGTGAAACACAATTGTGATCTCTGAATAAAGAGTTTACACCCATTACTGCTTGTCCTCATCTGCTGGTGTGACAACAGTTTTAAATAAACTCAAATGAATTAAACACAAAAGCCAAAAAAGTGAATTCGTTTAAAAGCCACTTTTCTGTTAAGTATTATATTCAAATGTGTCCCAACATTTGATTCATCATTGGTGAAAAGACTTGTAATAACACCAGTTTTCTTTTGATTTCGTACCCTCAGTGCAGTAAAACGTGATGGCCCAATTATGATGCTTATAGTTGTTAGGAGATATGTTGAGGTGATGTCAATTGATAAAAGAA
Organism: Phorcus lineatus; assembly: GCA_921293015.1. Taxonomy (NCBI): domain Eukaryota; kingdom Metazoa; phylum Mollusca; class Gastropoda; order Trochida; family Trochidae; genus Phorcus; species Phorcus lineatus. Next base: position 9,540,818 of record OV121097.1, on the reverse strand, counting down.
TCTTGAAATGATGTGAGTTGATATGAGAAATGAGAAAGTGATGTCAATAAGTGAAACTTTTGAAGAGTTTTTAATTGATATTATAAACCTTTAAGTGGTTGTCAAATGATATAAGATATCATAAAGTGATGTCTAATGATATGAAAAATCTTGAAAAATAATATCTAATGATATGAAAAATCTTGAAAATATATCAAATGATATGAAAAATCTTGAAGTGATGCTGTGAAACAAGGAACACTGAAGAGATGTCAAATAATATGAGATATCTTTATGATGTCAATGGATACAATATATCTTGAAGTGGTGTGAAATCATATGCAACATTTTTTAATTTAAAATTAATTCTTAGGGCCTAAAATCTTTAAAAGAAACATTTAATACAAAGTGCCAATTCAATATTATTGTAATTCAAATGAATGAAAATCTATTAAAGGGATACACAAGGTAGGGAATCATGAATCTGAATTTCAAAATTTGTCATTGAACACATTATTATCTACTTCACTATTTATGTAAGGTCAAGAAGATGGACTCCATTATAATCAAATGATTTTTAATTGCAAAAGATAGATCCTACCCTAAAAACATGTAAGAGCCGAACATAAAATTCAATAAAAAAGAAATCTGAACGTAAAAAAACAAATTATTAATTTTTTTTACCCCATTTATGGCGGCACTGAAGAATCTTGTAGTTTGGTATTGTTTTGCAAGTGATTGGCAAATAAAAGGGGCTCTGAATATTGTTAGTGGTCCCCGATCCTAATATTAAGCTTCTATCATTGATGCCTAGGGGCGTTTCTGATCTAAGTATTGCTCGATGAGGGTCGTGTCACAGTCAGGTTGCTCTGGTTTATTTCACCCAATACCGCATAACAAAAAATAAAAAAAAACCATCAGAGGCCCACTAAAATATCGAATCATGACAAAGTATTTCTAACCTCTTCGCTGATTGGCTGGAATACTAAGGTCACCTGACACGGCTTCTTGCAGCTATAATCAGATCAGAATCACAGAGGGGCATTGGTGATTTTCAATGCGATTCACTGTTCAGACAGATTTTTCTATCACATAACTTTAGAATGAAAACGATATCACATTGAACTAATGTTCCAAGCTTACACTTTACTGAAATGTTTGAATATGAAGACGGAGTGTTGAATTGATTTGAATACAATCTTTAATATGGCACTCATACAACCATATGTGCATGTCACATTGCCGCATCGTACTACACTTGCTTCGATGAATAATAGAGGATATTCATTACAAATTCTAGAATTCAAAATTATTTTCAAAACGACTTTGAACTGATTTATACATTTCTAATGCAAAATTAATACAAATTCTAATGCAAAATTAATACAAATTTGAGGTCTTGCATGTATATGAGATATACCATATGATTCTTCACTTAATTATGCATCACACTGAACCCATGACCTTTTGTGTCGTAAAGTACCCATCCTGCAATACCAGATGTCTGTTGCCATGTAACCATTCACCTTTCTTTTATATTTATAGGTTACATTTTAGCTAGAATGAAATGTTATGTTAGATTTTAGTGCTACAGTTCCTACAACAATTAAAAACTTCTTTGATGTGAATATTTGTAATTTGCCAGTGTAACTTGATCAACCATGATTGAAGATATTTGCATAATAACCAACTCAAATGTGATTTTTCAGTTATGCCTTTGACATGTAGATTATTCTCATGTATGTATATGTGTAGCAATAAACGATAACTTGAATGTGCCATACAGTTTCATACAAAAATGAAGTGGAACTCAAGTATATCCTGAAACAGATTACTTTCTTGAGGAGTAGTCAAACGAATTAGCCGGAAGAACTTTGACATATTGTTACCACTACACATGTACAGTCTCTCCTGTCAGTGATGTATCTGGTGTAAATAAATATAGTGAGTATGAGCACATCGTCTGATCATTCTTTGCATATACGTCTCCCGGGAACATACTTTACCAAAAATAATTCGGAGTGTAGTTTTCCTATGGTTACCGGGACCTAAACTTTTAAAGCTTTCTTAGCACTACGATAGTCATAAGAACCATCAAGTAACGTTAAATCTTAGCAATAAGAGCGCTTCGAAAATCTTGGCCCAGGCTATCACAATATAACTAAATAATCAAGGACCTAAAAGGTCAGCTGGGCTTATAGCATAGCCCGTTGTCCACGTCGGGCGTCCTATTGAATCAACTAGAAACCAATAATCAACACTTGATAACCTCACTTGATTTAGATTACATAAATCATAAATCTCAAAACTATTAACACAAACAACTGATCTAAATAAATTATAGGGTCTTCCCTTGTACAACCCTCTTGTATTTGTTTGTTAGGCAAACATGATGTAGTATGTCAAACAATGTATGTTTGAGAGGGCATTAGCACGTATTTAATTTTTTTTGATTTCTTCAAATATTCCCCAATAAATATTAGTTTGTATCAAATATATACGTTACTCAGAGGGTCAAACATCCTACTACTCATCCCGATTATGCGTAGATGAAATAATCAAGTATGTAGCCAAAACCAATGGTACCCATTCTCTCCCCACAGAGGTTGCTCCTTCATAAATTCCTATACAACCTCTATCTTAATACCAAGGTTTCATGGGCACGAATTGTAGAACGCTGATTGGATGCATTAAGAGTTAGTTGTGCAATCATGTATCATTCAAATCGCCTAAGTTATTTCCGTAATCTTTCCGAAAGCTAAACTTTATTCGAATATGCACCTTGCACTTTTAGTCGTCTTTACAGAACACAAACGCCTCATTTTGCATAGGGCTATGTGATAACAAATATGTTATTCATGCATTCGGTGTTTTAATTTGCTGAAATAATGCCAGGTAGTTTAAGTTGAAACCTTCGTATTAAGACAGGTTTTAAAGGAATTAATGACGAAGCTACCTCTGTTGGGAGAGAATGATGGTGACCATTTTTGTGTGAATAATTTTAGGATTGGAAATATATTCCCATTTTAACCGAGCGTGGTACGTCCCTTTTAAAATTGCTGCTTTTGATTAAAAAAACATTGTCTTGCAAATGGAAACATTTGTTTTCGTTTTCAAAAGATCCCCTTTTTAATCTTAAATACGTGCTACTGCTCATTTAGTGTGTCAACAAGAGGACATTCTAATGACGTCATACAGAAATGACAAACAAGTTTCAATATACAATCTATATGCAGTTATCAAGAACAGCTCAAATTTATATATTCAAAATAGCAAAAGATTTACTTTTAAGTAATATAAAAAAAAAGTAGTTAGACTGTTAAACAAAAGTTGTAACTTACAAAACAAACGTTATTGATTCAAGTTGAAGCACTTTTGAAATAAACAGAAGTCAAAACATTGAACAAATATGATTTTTATATGTGACTATATGTCTGATCACCGCATACCTAGATTTCAGACGTATGAACATTCAAGATTTTCCCCTTATGATTCATAATATCAATACATTCATATCTTCTTTCAGCTGTTCTAGCAAAATGCATGTCAATGTTTCTGTGAAATGCCTTTACACTAAGAACAATGCCCCCTCTTGTGCCTTATATTCTGTATGTGTGTATATATGTTTGTATCTGTGCCTGTATGGATGGATGGATGGATGGGATGGATGGATGGGATGGATGGATAGGATGGATGGATGGGATGGATTGATGGGAGGGATGGGATGGGATAGATGGGATGGGATGGGATGGAATGTGGACAGGAAGGGATGGGATGAGATGTATGGGATGAATGGACGGGGTGTATGGGATGGATGGATGGGATGGATGGGAAGGGATGGAATGGATGGATGGGGTGTATAGGGTGGATGGGATGGGATGGATGGGACTGAATTTATTGCATGGATGGGATGGATTGGATGGGATGCATGGGATGGATGGAATGGATGGGATGTGATGCATTGGATGGGAATGATGGGATGGATGAATGTGGCATTTTAAAATGCAAATAAAGATTGATCGATTGATTATATGTATCAACACTAAATAACAGTATGGTGATTTTGGAAAACCATGCAACATGAGTTCAAGATGTGAACCATCGTGATTTATTTTAATAAGGAACTGGGAACTGAGAACTGGTTGCCAACTTTACAGACCCTTTCCGGGCTCTGTTACCAACTTTCTTATCATTCACTGACGCGTTCGGTTGTGTGAGGTAGATTTTGTTTTTACCGGAAAAAAGACCGTAACGACCTGCGAGCCGTGTAGTATCGAAATAAAAAGGGTTTACACAAAAGCCATTCATTGAAATGGTTGAGAATTTAGGGGACGATGCTCCTAAGTGTGCGTAAATTCATTCCTTCAATCTCGTCTTCTCAATTCTGTGTTTTCAAGGTTTGGCCAAATGAGTTCATTCTCTTAGTTGTGACTTGTACTCTAAGCTTAAGGAGCAGTGACAACATTAGTATGTCCATAGAAACGTGCCGCTTTGAAAGGTGTATCTCCACCAGCGTTTATTATGTTGACATCAGCACCCTTGTCTACGAGCACTGATACAACTTTGTCATATCCGTTCCAACATGCTAAATGAAGAGGTGTATTACCTTTCCTGTTTGTCGTGTTAATATCAGCACCCTTATTCAAGAGTGCAGACACAACCTCAAGATAGCCCCTCATACTTGCTGAATGAAGGGGGGTATCCCCCTCATTGTCGGTTTTGTTGATATCAGCACCCTGACCTAATAGAACTGAAATTACATCAACATATTTGTACAAACATGCTAAATGAAGAGATGTCTCACCATACGTGTTTGTTGTGTTGATATCAGCACCCTTTTCTAAGAGTGCTGACACAATATTCAGATAGTTGTGTCTGCATGCAGACAGAAGAGGCGCATCACCATTCCTGCTTTTAGTGTTGCCATTAGCACCCTTATTTAAGAGTGCAAACACGACATCAACATATCTGCTCCTACATGCTGAATGAAGGGGTGTCTCACCATCACAGTTTGTTGTGTTCATATCAGCATCTTCATCTAGAAGAATTGACACAACATCTAAATATCCATTCCGACATGCTGAATGAAGAGGCGTTTCACCATCAAAGTTTCTTGTGTTGATATGAGCGCGCTTATCTAAGAGAACTAACACAACATCTTCATATCCATAGCTACATGCTGAATGAAGAGGTGTGTTATCCTGAATGTCTGGTGTGTTGACATCAGCACCTTTATTTATAAGAAGAGACACAACATTGACATATCTGTTTAGACATGCTGAATGAAGAGGAGTTATACCATTCATGTTCGTTGAGCTGACACTAGCATTTTTGTTAACGAGAACCGACACAACTTCAACATGTCCTTCACTACATGCTTCATGTAGAGGTGTATCCCCATATCTGTTCTTCGTGTTGATATAAGCACCTTTACGTAGGAGTGCTGACACAACATGGATATATCCATTCCTACAAGCTGAATGGAGAGCTGTAAATCCATATGTGTCTGTTGTTTTGACATCAGCTGTTTGTAGGAGCACTGATGCAACATCAACAAATCCTTTTCTGCATGCAATAGAAAGAGAGGTTTCACCATTTCTATTTGTTGTGTTAATTTCAGCACCCTTTTCCAAGAGTGTTGACACAATCTCAACATACCCCTTCATACACGCTTCATGAAGAGGCGTATCACCATTCCTGCTCGTTGTGTTGACATTAACACCCATTTCTAAAAGAGCCTTCACTACATTAGTGTGACCCGCTTGACAAGCTAAGGAAAGAGGTGTTTGTTAAGATTGGCTTCCTGTAAATGTGGTATCTGCACCCTTCTCCATTAACATCCTCACAACAGAACCGTCCCCATCCACTCCATCTGTACAGACATTGAGAAGGGGAGTTCTTCCTTGATTGTCCTTTGCATTGACATTAGCATTCCTCGTCAATAATATCCTAATCATATCTTGGGAACCTTTCTGTGCAGACACATTCAGTGGTGTCCGATCATCTTGATCTGTGACCTCAAGGTTGATGTCCTTGTACTTCTGAAGAAGATATTCCAGAGAAGAGACTGAAGAGTGTTCACAGATACCAAACAGGACATCCTTCTGATCCTCCTCTGTAAAGTCAACAAACTGATGGATGTATCTCAACAGCTTGTCTGAGCGACTCTTTGTTATCAGGAAAAGGAAGGATTTATTCGACTGAATGTCACAAAAATGAGAGATTTTCGAAATAGGTTTTTGAAACTTCGTTTGCATAGCATAATGTACATGCTTTAAAACCTTGTACATTACATACTCCATTTTGGTTAGTTTTACACTATATATTTTACATGCCATTTGCATAAATTTTGAGGCAAAGCCGTAATCATGAAATGAAGGATGTGAGAAGACTGCGGAGATATTGTATGCATGGAATTCTGCCAAAAACCTTTCAAATAAGAGATTTTTATAGTTGTTTTCTAGTGATACAGTATGGTAACTGTGAACTGTGGCATCCTGTGTTAGCCCCTTCAGTCTGACTCTTTCACTGAGGAAGGACAAGCTGCAGAAGGATATAACGAACTGAGGATCCAACTGACAAATACAGAAAGCTGCACTGTCATAGACAGAAGGATGATTAAACTGTATGAGCTGATTATCCAAAACCAAATAAGTCCCCATCAATTTCCTAGCTTCTGTAGAAAACTGGATTCTTTTGTCGTGGTCTGTTATATCTTCCAAATCTAATGTTCCATCTTTTTTCAACATTTCTCTCAACAATGGTCCTGTATGAGAATCTGCCATTAGAGACTCCATAGATTGGTTCAGGAAGTCAAGTGGCTTTGAAAAGAAATGTTTCATGTCAAGTAAGTTGTTTTTCTTATACATCGCTGCAAACAATTTGCAGCTATGGGCGAAACCATGAGATAATCTTAATTTACAAACATCTCTAACAGTTCTCATATCAATGATAATATCATTTTGTTTTGCATGACAGTTCCAAATCTGTATTCTTTCATTCTCTTCAGAATTCACCATATTTGTTAAATCGACCATATTCTCGTCCCGTAACAGTGAATGTTTAAATCTTCCCAAGCCAAAACATGCTTCTTTCAGAATGCTTAATCTACTGATCAGGATAACTGTTAAGTCAGGTTTCTTTCGGCTCAGAGTTTTATTGCTTTTTTCATTTTCCTCATGTTTGTGTTCAGATAGAGCAAATATATCAGCCAGGACATTCTGCCAAGTCTTTAACCTATCAGAATCAAATGTCAAAGCTCCAAATATATCATTCAACATGATCACAGACTGTTTAACCTCTTTTGCCTTGAAGTAGTCATCAGGAATCTTCACATCAAACACCTCCCTGCCTCTGTCGTGGAAATGTTTCAGAACCATATACCCAGCTGTAGTTTTGCCCTCACCAGGACAACCTGTGACGGTCACCCATGGTATACCCTGGTCAACCTTCTTGAGGATAGTTCTTGTAGCTTTAGTCATCGCCATACCTTCAGTCCACTCTTTGAATGTCTGTGCTGTCCTTTCTGTATAAACAATGCTTGAAATAATAACGCAATTCTCAGGAATTAAAGAGACACGCTGCATCCTGCCCAAAGGAATTTCCGAAAATATTTTTGATTACATGAGGCGGTTTTTTTTTATCAGATTCCCGACTTGAACTTTATAGTCACAAAACTGACTAGCATTGAAATGATAATTTCCAGCAACAGTCAATATTTATCGATAAAATGACAACTTGAATAACTCACAAAGTGACTCGTCATCAGTCTTTACATGAGGGAGATATTAAATTTAAGATCGGTTGGAGATATTTACGTACACGTAAATTCCATTACCAATGAATACATAATTAATATAATATCTAATAAGTGAGTGAGTTGTTGTTTAGCGCTGCTTGGGCAATATTTCAGCCGTTTTTTATGTCAAATGAGACAACAAGGTTAAGTTTTAAAACACTTAAGACGTTAGTTTGAGCTTGATCAACAAGTATTTCCTAGTAATGTTAGGTATAAAAACCATGTCAACTTACCTCTCAAGTTCTTGAGATGAATTCGTGTTGCACTAGGTAGTGGAAGATGCGGAGGATGTTGATCCAGTAGAGGGACTTCAACACGTATTTGTCCTTTTGAAACCACTGTTATTGGCAGGTTGGTGCTGGTCGGGTAAACTGTAAGGAGGAAAACACTGCTTGATTGTAAACTGAAGCATGTGTTCTTGACACATCACTCATTGAAGACACCTTAGCCTGTGCAATGTCCTCGGGACATAAGTAGTCCAATAATGATTGTGGCTGAAATATTGCTAAGTAGTGCTAACCATAACTTTGCAGACATGATACATTTGAATGCTGCTCAGTCAATCTCATACAACAATTATTCAAAACTTTTTACGAACAAAATATTTTATCAGTAACTGCCTTCCATACTAGATCTTTGCTCACTCCTCGAAGCGTCTTCATTGAAAACACCAACGAAATCATGATTTTCATCTGACATTTTAAACAGTTCGTTATAAGCATTTTATTTACTGGAATTTTTTCATTTTTTTATAATATCAATCATAAAATCATTCTCCTAAATTTCCTGTTATTTGAAAATATTCACCATTTTTTTAACCAAACAAAGCTCTCTATGTAATGACAATTATGAGTAGAGACGAGGCGGAGGAGTAAAGCCGGTTTATCTGGGTGAAATTTGTAGCATACGGTGTTTAAATTTGAAGCCATAGCACTGATGAATTATTTCAACAAATAAATAAAAATCAAGAAATGACTTTAAGCTGGAGCCTGCCATGTGCCATGTGCTGCGATAGATTCTGAATCTTCAACAGGACAGATACAACCTGACCCTGAAGGTACAAGAGCAAGACTCCCGTTTGAAGATGAAGATTCTCTAGACGATGTTTGTGATAAATTGGAAGTGCTCATTCTTTGCCAGAATTTCGGGCTTGAGTAGAATTAAATGTCCCTGTCGATTCGAGGATGGCTCTTGCACAAGAATCCGTGTAGAATCTTTAGAACCGGAGTCTCATCTCAAGTCACTGTTGTCACCTCTATGATAATGAAAAATTCTGATCCAACGGCATCTTTGTCAGAATCCATTCTTGCTCTTATCGGCAGTTCTGTAAGATAGTTCATGTAATATGAATAAAATATATAAGTATAAAGAAATAGCAGAGAAATGATTCAGAAGAACTAAGTAAGATTAGTAACACCATACCCATAGGAAATCGACATTTATAGATATGTTTTTCTCTTGAAGGTGAGGGCGCTTTTCTTTGTCAAATTGTAATAATAAATATGTAACAAACAACATACAACGTCTAACATGATTCAAGTGGATCGCGAAATAATCTTTTAATAATGACCTACATTTTCAACAGGAGTGCCTAATCGAAATACGTTTCTAATAAAATACACAGATAGGACTCTCTTTTTGAGAACTGTTTGAAAGGCCGGTGCTCTATAGCTGTAAGAAGTAAAACTATGTACAATAGTTTCCCGTCATTCATCTTTTTCATTAGATATAAAGCTATTGATAGCCATTTACACAAATTAATTTATAAAGGGGCGTTTCTTTGTAATTCTTAAAAATCAGTGCTATTTAACAATGATTATTTATTTGTAGACTCAGGCCTCAGGAGACGGTCTATAAACTCTATCCAAAGGCCAGTGTTAGGATCCATGTCCCAGAAGGTCCAAGACAAGTTTCAAAGGATTTAACTCTGGACTCGTATCAGGCAAGGGGATCAGATGGTGTTGTTATTCTGAGCAGACACTTTCAGAGCTAGGCAGAGGAAAGACTTAGCGTTATCATCCATGGGTACAGAGCTAGGCAGAGGAATGACTTAGCGATATCATCCATGGTTACAGGGCTAGTTGCCAATGTATAACTGTCAAAATCCGGTACAAGGATAGGATTAAGTATGTCCTGGATTTTGCGAAATAATATAGAGCTACATTCGAAAGAAAGGTGATCTTATCGTGACGTTTAAAGTTAGATAGCATCAATATCAAATTAAGGTTTCAAAGTCATTTAATTTTTCGAGTCGTAAAAGTAAAAAATGTTTGGCCAAAATTTCAAAAACATTTGTTACTCTTGAGTTTTAACCACTAAAAGGCACTCGTTTTACATTTTTCAGTGTGTAACCATGAAACCTTGACGACGTAAGAGATTTTTTACTCGCCCGTTAAGTAAATTCGATTTAGTTATCGGGGTTTTTTTCCAAACACTTTTTACCGTTATTGAGATTTATAACATGATGCGTCATAGCTTGGTTATAATGAAATACTTTAATATTTGATTGCATAATTTTATCTTTTAGAGAATTAATTTCCGAGACTAAGTGTTAGTCAATGTAAGTAAATATGATACCTTTGAAACTTTCAAAGCCATGCAACTGTCTCATAATAACATGGAGATTTGATTTCATAGTGTTTTTTCCAAGACCCTTTTTGCCGTTATTGAGATCGAAATACATGATGCGTCGTAGCTTGGTTATAATGAAATACTTTAATATTTGAGTGCATAATTTTCTTTTTAAGATAATTAATTTCCGAGACTACGTGTGAGTCTTTGTGAATAAATATAATACCTTTGAAACTATCAAAACCAACCAAATATCAAAATAACACGGAGATTACCATTTCATAGTGTATTGTCCAAACACGTGAGGGCCAGATACGGTAGAATTACGTCGTATGTGAATGTTACTTCCGCGTTCCACCGTTTTAGGCCTTTAAATTGCATTGGGTGTAGTACAACCTGTTTTCTCGAGGCAGAACAAAGTTCCTCTATTGCCTTTCAATGGATATCATTGCACGAGTGAAGGAATTATTATCACCCTTTCTCGAAATAGAATCCCTTTTAAATCAGTTACCTACCACGCTCACAGGGGCGTGTATCGCTTAGAAATAGCTTTAGAAAGACATATATACCTATAGACCCTACCCTACTACTATATACCTATAGACCCTACCCTACTACTATTTATAGTAGTAGGGTAGGGTCTATAGGTATATATGTCTTTCTAAAGCTATTTCTAGTAGTAGGGTAGGGTCTATAGGTATATATGTCTTTCTAAAGCTATTTCTAAGCGATACACGCCCCTGTGACCACGCTTACCTTGTTGCTTTTTCTGATCTAATTTACATTGGAGTAAGATCTAGGCTTACCCAATTTGTGAGAAATTTTTTTTTATACAGAATATGGTTATTTTCTTAAAGAGCCACTCCGTGATTTTCATAACATATTATTTACCTTTGATACGAACCTAAATGTCATATGTGGTGATATAAAATCAAAACATATTAACTTATCATGTCCAAAAGACATATATATGACAAAAAACTGGATTACCATGAAAATTTAAAAACATCCTTATAAATGCACAGAGGTGTAGATATCACGTCCAATATACATGGATACTAGTTATATAACCTAACAAACACTATCAACTCCTAACTGCCTACTACGGTTTTAGATAAGTTTCCAAAATTACGTTTGACTATTCGACGCGCGCCACTGTCCGAATTTCGATCGTAATTGCGACATTCTACCTCATACTGTCACTGTAAAAAACACCAAGAAGCTTTCAAATGTAACTTTTTGGTAACCGTAGATACTTTGCGATCAAATGACACCATTGATTACGCTTGGCATATATGACTCCAACAACTCACGGAGTGGCTCTTTAAGCTGTATTTTTACTAGTGATGTCATCTCTGACAAATTATGAAATCTATAATTCAAACATTCATGATAGCGCCAGTCAGGGAAGTTACCATATCAGATGTTTCTTAATATTTACCCTATTTCAAGCATAGAAACAGACAAGTTTGGTGAAGCTAGCATAATGGCTGTCGTAAAGAATAATGTTTTCGTCATGTTTCCATTTTTTCACACAGAGTTTTAGTGAATGAAATAACAAAAATATATAAAATTAACAACACTGAAATAACTTCTGAAAGTGTAAACAAACTGTCATCCAACTTAATAAAAGATCATCAATTACAATAGATAGTTTGAAGTTATTGAAGTAAGCGGGGGCGAGGGGATGTGAGCTCAGCTAGCTTCTTCGCTGTTTCAATACTTCTATATGGCCTCTACAATTTAAGTGCCAAAACGAAGGCTACTAACGTTGACCAATAACTTAAATTTGTTATCAATTGAACTATATGAATTCGCTTTAGATATTAACTGCACCATCCACATGAGAAGAAGATGATAATGTTCAAACACTGCTGATCAGTATTCACGTGTTACTTTGGCCGTTAATTGTTCATTTCCGAAAACGAAAAACGCCTTTCTATTGACATGAGATAGTAATTCCAGTACCTGCATTGTACAAAATGACCCAGTTTAATTTTATTTATTCATTGATTACACAAACATTTGCATATCGGATTACATTTTGGGTAGTTCTTGCGTACCGAACATTTATTATTCCAATGAAGTCACTATGTTTTCTGGTGTAGATTTCTTTGTAAATGTGTCATACAAAAAGTCTGAATCATTGTCAGTCTTGACACGCTTGACACTCCATCCATCCATACACATACACACCTACATAAACTTACATACATATATTCTCACATACACTTACAAACATACATGCATGTATAAATAGATAAATAAATACAATAAATAAATACACTTACATACAAACATACATACACTTTCATACATACACATATAATAATTCTTACTTACACTTACATACAAACATATATATATATATATATATATATATATATATATATATATAAAAATAATGGCAACTTATATAGCGCTAATTCCATAAGACATGCTCTAAGCGTTAGCAATAGTGAAAGTGTATTACGTGTGTCTTTAGTCTTGGTTTGAAAGAGTCAAATGTTGGAGATTGCTTCATTTGGATTGGGAGAGAGTTCGACAAGAGAGCGGCAGCATGTTTAAATGTTCTATGTCCAAACGATTTCAGCTTGGTTTTAGGCACAGTTAGCAGTTGTTGATCTTGAGAACGTAGTTTGCGGGTGGGTCTGTACTCTGTGATGAGGTCTTCCAGATAAGATGGGGGCTAGCTGGTTCAGGCATTTGTAAGTGGTTGATGATATCTTAAAATCAATTCTAGCGGAGATAGGTAAACAATGTAAGGATTTAAGAACTGGAGTAATGGGCTGATGTTTAGATGTGAGAGAGATAATTCTTGCAGCTGTGTTTTGAATTCTTTGTAATCGTTTTAGTTGATCTTGAGTTATTCCGAACAGAAGGCTATTGCACATTCAGCAGTGAGATATTTACGGGCTTGGCCAATGCAACGGAGATGAAAGAAAAATATTTGACACAGATAGCTGATGTGATAATCCATTGGCAGCCTTCGGTCCAAGAAAACGCCAAGGTCCTTTACCTTGTTTGTGACAGGAACAGATGACGGGCCAATTTGTATATGTTCATGTGATACTGCAGATAACTGTTTATTAGTACCAATAAACATGATCTCTGTCTTATCAGTGTTCAATTTGAGCATGTTTGACGTCATCCAACTCTGTATATCACTGGAACATGAGGATAATTCGGTCATAGCGGAGTCTTCATCTAACACATCAAAACGCTTGATATGTTTGGAATCAAGCGGATGAAAAACGACCGAACCCATGCATGCATGCATGCATGCATACATACATACAAACATCGAACATACATACATTCTTACATACACTTAATACATAAATACAAATCAACATATTACCGCACCTCTCGAATGCTCATGCTGAAAAGTACATTTACATCAATACAAAGGTATACTATAGTCTTATATCCAAGTAAAGTAAAATATAATTCAGGACAATAAAAATAAACATACATACGCTACATTCGTACAATGTTAGATAGAGAACAACATCCCTTTCTATGTCATTCCGCTATAAAACAACATGGTGGACTGTATGCCGTTAGGTTCTTTAAGACTTCTAACTTAACTATACATTGAAAACCGTTATGCTTTACATATGGCGCCTAGGCCACAGAACATTGAATAACACAACATGTTGTTGAAATATTTTTGTCAAGGTATATTTTACAAGAACGACATCTCTGTTTCCTTTGAAACCTGTCTTTTATACCTAGCTCCAATAAATAAATTTACCATCTTATAAAGGATAAGAATGAGATATATCTTTATTATCCCGAAGGAAATGTGCTGAAAACTGCTAAACAAGTGTTAAAACGTACACATACACAACATAGGCAGAATGAAAGTATAACCAAGCCATATACCATATGAGCTTCCATACACATGTAAATAGGTAGTTAAACAACTTCAAAAACTTACAAATATAAAATAGATACATGTTGATGCATTTAAGAACGATTTAATGTCGCTTATCGTGACCATAAAGAACACCCTTACCTTCAATTCCCAGGACAAGACTTGAAACAATTCAAATCTTATCAAGACGGGGAAGTTATTCTACTAGTGTTATACGTTTATGTAATACAACACGATGTAAGTCAAGGAAGTGTCTGACTACCGAGCAAACCTTTAGATAGAAACAACTGAAGCATGTGAAAAGAAGAATTGTAATTGATATAAGCCTAAACTTTGGTAGGGTATCTATTCACGTGTGTAATCATGGTAAAATGGGACACCGCTAAAGTATAACTTTAATACGTACTAGCCTAACACAAACATATCATGAAGCCTAAATTCAAGTGACAAAAGTTGCCAAATACAATTTAGGTGTTACGCACAAGCTCGGGAGACATTCATACAGGCCATATACAAGATACGACCTGTATTAATGTCTACCGAGCTTGTGGTGTTGTGCTAAAGGAGACATTTATATAGTGTTTCGGCATAGGTGATATTTTAAAAGTAATTGGATCATTTTCGAACGTTGTAATATTAATGTTATATTATTAATATTTTTTTGCAGTTTGGAAAATCATTTTATTTCTTTACAGCACCTTTTTATAACGGTTTCACACGTAACCCCAGCACGTGGTCAATACATTTGGATAAATTTTGTACCACCTTCCCAGCAAAGCGTATCTAGAGTCAGTCTCCATGCCTGGCTTCTCCAAACCTAGCTGGCCAATATGCAGATTCCAAAGGGCACTATATAAGTTTGTCACAGCAGACTAGAGGCTTTGCAAAGAAACGTTTTAGATATGGCGCAATGCATCAGCAAGTGATGGAGCCTGGCACTAGTCTGTCTGTCGGTCTCTCGGATTTAAAAAAAATAAATAGCAGTTAGGGAGTAACTTTATTCTAATTCATCATCTCTTATTTCTTATGGAAATACTATCTGTAAGCACTGAACGCATTTTAAAGAGCCACGCTGTGAGTTGTTGGAGTCATATATGCCGAACTTAATCAATGGTGTCATTTCATCGCGAAGTATCGACTGTTACCCAAAAGACGCATTATAAAGCTTATTGTTTTTCTACAGTGACAAAATGAAGGTAGAACGTCGCAATTATGATCGAAAACCGGACAGTGGCGCGCGTCAAATAGTCAAACGTAATTTTGGAGACTTATCTTAAACAGCCAGGAGGGCAGTTAGGAGTTGATAGTGTTTGTTATATAACTAGTAACTATGTATATTGGACGTGATATGTACACCTCTGTGCATTTATACGGCTGTTTCTAGATTTTCATGGAAAAAAAGTAATTGTCATATATATATATATATATATATATATATATAATTATATATATATATATATATATATCTTTTGGACATGAAAAGTTAAGATGTTTTGATTTTATATCACCATATATGACATTTAGGTTCCTATCAAAGGTAAATATGAGGGTCCTATCAAAGGTAAATATGACAATCACGGAGTGGCGCTTTGAAGGCACTAGTGCACGCTTTTACGGTTTTAATTTGCTATTTTAAGGTTTAAGAGGACTTATGCATTCACTTAGCTTTCTATCGTTGCAAAGAAATACTTACAATTCTTTACAGTTGACCTGCAATCAACAATGAAAAAGTTTAGACGGCCACTGTCGGCTTTGCTATGTCAAAAATCTATGGTTAGCTGTGCACAAAACGGATAAATTATGGACAGTTGAACGCGGCTGAACTAGTTTCATGTGCAGCTACCGTATTCGACGTGATAAGCGCCCGGGGCGCTTAAAAAATTGGTAAAAGGGGGCGCTAATTAAAACGATAAAAATTGTCCTCAAGTTTAGTCTTGAAAGTGTTTTCTTACGATACACATGTCTTTGAAATATGGTTTTATAAGTTTTATCATTTTGGTGGTGGCTGGGGGTCTTGAAATACCCTGTATACTTCACTTTAGTGGAAGTAAAAGACTTATTGCAAGACTGAAAAACCTTCCTCAATGAATCAGCATGCAAGGTAAGTAATGTTGATAGGTGGGCGTTAAATCAGGACGCATATTGTTCACTCAAAAACGTGGTGGGTGGGCGCTTATAGGGGAGTGGGCGGTTATTAAGTCGAATACGGTATTGAGTTTACCTAAACTCTGAAATGAGAACAAAGAATGAAAAATGTTTTATGAAAGCAAGGTTGTAAATAAACCGATTTAATAACACATCATTAGCATTGTTATTAGATTGACCAAAGCGGCTGCCGTTTCCGCTTTTCTGTTTATAAGCAAATTTTAATATTTCCGATATCGTAGTTCATGCGGATTTAAATTTACGTTGCATTAAATACTTCCGGCCTTTAAAAATCAACTTTACTACCTGAATACGTAAATATTTGTTAAATAACTTACCAGGTAGATTACTTGAGTGAGGGTCGTGAGTAATATCGAGAGATATGCAGTATCTGTGCATTCATTGAGTTAAAGAAATATTGGTGTGCACTAGTGTGTTTAATGTTTTTATTTGATATCGAAAACCGGAATTGGCCAATGATTCAACGTCATTTCGGAAACTTATTCACAGCATGCAAAAAGAGAAACATTGGTTGATAGTATGTCATTTAACTAACTAGTTATTTTGGACACCATTTATAAATGAAAACAAGAAAATATCAAAATTTTGGCATTTTAGAGATTAAGATGCAAGTTTAGGGAGGCGATTTTAACTTAACTCAGGTCATAAGGTATTTTTGCTCAAGATCACTAAACCCACATCAAAAATCATGAAACATACTCTGTGTCACGTTGCTGACCATTTTATGTTTATATTTTGCTTTTATATATAATATAAATATGGGTGTGCAGACATTTTCACTTTTAAAATTGGTGCTATGGGCATAGGTGGAGTTTTATCAGTTTATCCTGGGTAATCAAGAATGTCTGAAACTTGACACGTCAATCCAATTGAATTCCTTTCAGGGTATTATAATTGTTATCAAAAAAAACAAACAAGACAACACACTTGATCATTGTTTTATTAAGGATATTACTGCTCAGAGCTAGAAACTTTCTGAAAAATAATCTATAATCAGCTAGTCAGAAAACATATACATTCCATAAAAGTGTATCAATAAAATCTGATTAATAAATCCTCTAAAAATAGCACTTGAATGTAACATGAAATGTAAATACATATTTTAGAGTACGCAAATGTTACACTGCAATATCTCATCATAAACTCTGTTTGAGATCCTAATACTTGTATAAAGCAGAGTGTGAAAGTCATTTCGACGATCAGTTATGATATTATTTAAAGTAAAAGAGATAATAATTGCAAAGATAAGCATTATGACTCTGAAATCAACTTCCCCTGCAAGGCATAATTTGCACCAGCCTTCACCACTGGTCAATTCAAGTCTTGCTGCTAAGCAACAAATGTGGTTTGAGTGCAGCACCATCAAAGGCAACAAGTCGCAGCCTCTTTGAGATTTCTGATATGATTATCACCTGCAGTAGGGCAAAGACTCACAGATGTTGAGGAGATGCAGCAAGGCTGGAACCAGTGATTGAGACTGGAACAATTTATGCCTTGCTGAAGATCACAGATCCCCACCCTCTCTCATATTTTTAGTTGAAGGAATGACTTAATCTCCGCCGCCCCCTACCCCTCCCAAAATTTAATCCCAAATCATTATAATCTCAAATGCATATGATCAAATAGTAGTCTAGTAGTCTTGTTGTTCAATTGGTGAATTGTTCAAAGACATTTGATAAACAGAAATTGAAAGTCTATACAAAATATATCA
Source organism: Phorcus lineatus (assembly GCA_921293015.1). Classification (NCBI taxonomy): domain Eukaryota; kingdom Metazoa; phylum Mollusca; class Gastropoda; order Trochida; family Trochidae; genus Phorcus; species Phorcus lineatus. The sequence continues at coordinate 9,522,713 of OV121097.1, read as the reverse complement.
ATCACACCAAAAATCTGCTTGAAAATGGAATTCATAAATCATTAAACAACAAACTTGTACATTATTGTGGGTTTATTGTTTATTTGCAAGTGAGATCATTCTTGCTCCTTAAGTGGGAGTAATGAAAACAATATATATATATTGTACTAAAAGATTACACAGAAAATAATTTGTTAAATAATTAAAAAAAATAATCTAATAGTTATAAAAATTATTTCCAAACCAGCACCATTATATTCCCTTGAAAAATTGCACATTACAATATTATATAGGGATGATAATATATGGATTATGTATAATATAATATATAGGGATGTCCTTTACTATTCTGGTCAAGAGAAAATAGATGAATTTAAAAAAAAGTTTGATAAGCTCCAAGGAAGGAGAAAAAAGCTATGCAAAATCTAAAGAAAAACCTAGCACTATCAAGCAATTACTTAACATCATTTTGTCTTTCCTTGATAGCTGTGTGTTTAACACTGAAGGAACGTTTTAGATATGCTAAGGTGTAAGTTCTGGTTGTTCTTAACATTCTAAGTGTTAAGTTATATCCTTCAGTCAAAGCCTTACTTTAATTTGATAATTGTAGGTATATATTGTATGTATGGTCTGCAGTCAAATCTTAACATTAATGAGATATGCTAAGGTGTGTAGACCCCTCAGTCAAATCTTTACATTCATGTGATATGCTAAGGTGTGTAGACCCCTCAGTCAAATCTTTACATTCAAGAGATATGCTAAGGTGTGTAGACCCCTCAGTCAAATCTTTACATTCAAGAGATATGCTAAGGTGTGTAGACCCCTCAGTCAAATCTTTACATTCATTTGATATGCTAAGGTGTGAGTATTCCTATGTCACATTCATGTTTTATGCTAAGGCATGTACATCCTTCAGTAGGAGGTCTAATATCATCTGATAAGATAAGGTATGTACATTCATGCAATAAGCTAAGGTGTTTTCGCCTTCCTTCACAGTCTTAGCTTCATGTGGAAAGTTAATGTTTGTGCCCCTCGGTCACGGCTTTTTTAAAAATGTGACTGGCTAAGGTGTACAAGGCCTGCATGCAAAGCTTTACTCTCAAGTGAAAAGCTAAGGTGAATGAGCCCTGCTGTTTCAGATTTACATCATGTGATAAGCTAAGGTATGTGTCCCACTGCTCAATAATCAATGGCAAGACTTAGCAGACCTATATCTCGTAAAGTAATGGAAGGTGAATATCACATGACCCCTGCCGATGAGAACTTCATACAGTGAACGTTACTTAATGACTGATTTTAATGAGATTTATTCTTATGCGATAAGTGTATAACGAGTATTATGCAGGAAAATATCTGAGTAAACAGAATGGCAAAAATTGGACAAACAAAGAGACAAATTCAATATCTTATATAAGAATCAAAGAGAATTCAAGAGCGTTAAGTATGTTAAACTCACCTTACATACCAATTATTACCAACTAATTAACCCTGAGTGTATCAATATACTAGGTCATCAGCAAAAAACCTCTTTGCTTTCAAAATACCCATTCCCATTTCAAAAAAAAGAAAATTTTGATTAAACATGCAAAAAATGTCAAAGACACAATAGGTTTCTTCAACACATAAACAATACTGAACAAAAACATGTTCAAATAGTTTGATACTGTGCATAATTCATGTATCAGCTAGTGGAAATGATATGATAAATCAATATGAAAGACAGGGTGTACATTTCTGATATTCTAGAATTCAAACAAGTAAAAATAGAGCCAATGGCTCTGTAGCTCTTCAGTCATTTTATAAATGCTAACAGGGTCACTATATGAGCTGCCATATGATCACCAAATGCATCAATTATAATCCTTGCCAGCTTAGGATTCTGTACACAAGATTTCAGCTTTTTAGGACTTTTTTTCTAGAGCAGAAGATGAAATTACGAATTTTTAGGCGTGTTCTCTATGGCCCGTATCAGGGGTCATGGGGTCACTTAATCTTTGAAGTAGTAAATAATAATAATAATAATGGATATCTATATTGCGCAAGTTATCCACACACGAATGCATGCTCAATGCACTACCCTGCATTATTACCCTGGTCTAACCCAAGCTGCCGGTTACAGCGCTTAAAGGTCACCTCCAACACAATCTACAGCAGGTACCCAATTACTACTGCGGGGTAAACAGAGGCACATTTTGAATAAAGTTTCTTGCCTAAGGAGACACCACAAGTTTCTCAACTCGTGCCTCGGTGTGGGGCAGGGAATAACCCTTGAACTCGGGTAACCCACCCATCCGGCAAGCCACTGATAGCGGTCAACTGAGCTACGCACAGGACCACGTGCCACCAATCCCCATCAGCTAAGGAGTCTAAGTTATAGAGTGTGGCCCCTGTGGTCCAAATCAATAAATTAAAAACCTCATTGGTCAAAAAGTCTGTAAACAATATTTTATATTTCCTGAGTCATTGTTTCTGGAGAAGAAAATGAAAGAGTTAAAAGAAAAAGAATGTACAAACGGAAAGACTAACAGATAGACGGACGTTTGACGACATGCCATGCCATAAGCCCATCCCCTATCAAGACAGATGAGCAAAAATGCAAAACATGTGAAGTTTTTTTCACAAACTCTTTAAATCTCTGTGGAGAATGATTCCTTATAACATCACATCCATGTAAACCATTCACCTCAAATCCATGTCAACTTAAAGGGGTTGCAGCATGATTTTTGTTATTCATATATTTTTCTGAATTGCCACTTATAATAAAAGTTTATATACATTATATTTACTTTAGAGGGAAAAATATAGTCCCCTTAAGTTTTGATAGAAACTCGTAAAGATTGATTCTAAGAGTTATTGAATAACAACTTGCACTCTCCAATGGAGTTGAAAATGAATAAGGAACAACGATGGTACCTACAAAAATAATATTAATAGTAATAATATGTGAATATCACCCTTATTTCCATTTAATAAGTGTGCCATTTGAATTCCATTATACAAATTTGGGTACATCGCTGAAAAGTTCCCGATCTAAATCTGTTGGTGTTCAAAACCAAATTGTATAAATAATTCAATATTACCTTGTATTGATTCTGAATATTTTTCTTGCAAGCAATCAAGGTAATCTATACACATTCATTTGAGCTAAAAAGTAAATAAATATCTTGGTATTAAAAAAAAAATGGTACATAACTCGATCTCAGTCCCTTAGTATTCAAAAACATTTAAAATTTAGCATAAATCTTTACTTCATAAGGAATCTGATCCTATCTTGTTCAAACATTTTCAAGAATAACCCCATAATTAAAATGTCCACATAACTCAAATCCATACATGTTAAAAATCTGATCCTATTTTGTGCAAAATGTTCTCAACAAGTTTAATACCAACAACCTCATCTAAATCTCTTTGTGTTCACAACCAATTTGTTAACATAACTATAATCTGTAAGCGGTAAAGTGACAGATCCTATTTTGTGCAAACAATTGTAAAAGTCTTGTGCCGACGATCTTACAGCCCCTTGTTGAAGTAGAGAGTGTCAGGTAGTTTGCCGCCACGTTTTTCACGAGCCTTCTCTAAATTGTCCTTATCGAGAAGAGAAAGTTTTTCCGTTTTCACTGAGCTGAAAGCAAGGTAAATAGAAAATGTGTCAAACAAGTACAGAATTTACCCAATTCTCATTAAAATCAGTTTGAACCAATTACTGATCCCTACATCGTTTATCTGAGCACTGGTCAAACAATAGCAGAATTTACCCAAATCTCATTAAAATCAGTTTGAACCAATTACTGATCCCTACATCGTATATATGAGCACTGATCTATTTGACATTTGTTCTGAGTGTTTGAACTTATTTAAGGTGAAAGGTCACAGGCATGGTCATGGTGAAATACAAAGAACAAACAGTTATCAAAAGAAGGCCATTTTGTCAATGAATTACAAAAGGGATAGCAGTAAGAAATAGAAGATAAGGCGTCCGTCTTAACCAATACAGTAAAAAGTTTTACTAAAAAACGTAAAAATCTGTTTGTCAGAACCATGAAATCAGGTGATGAGTACAAAACTGAAACGGTATTCCTGTATGATGCTTGAAGCATCATAAAAGACTTACTGGTAGGTCAAATACTTTAAAATTTTGAAACAATGCATTTTGGTTGATATTGTTTTATTTTGATAACAAATACCTTACAAAAATGATGACTGTGTTATCTTCATACCTACAACAACCTATTTCTAATATATTTGCATATGTCACACCGAGCATGTTATATAGTCAATTCCATGATTTTGCATAGATTTTATGGTGCATGTGTAAAGAGTTGGTTTAAGCGTTAAATATTTAAAAAAAACAAAACCGCCACACAATTACATAAAAGATATCACTAGTTTTATAATTAAAAAGCCAAGGCTTACCATTGCTGTGGAAACAATGCACAGGCTGTGGGCGTCATGAACAACAGGCTGTTAACAATAATACACAATTGCAATCAATACCTTTTTAAAACATTAAATAAAACTAAAGAAAAGTTAGCAGAGCTAACATAGTCAAAAATTGGTGTGATACATGATATTGATCTTTTTATTATACTAGTGAGATAAGATACTCTGTTCTGTTAGTGAAAATTTATACCTAGGCTACAACTGTGATAACCTTTATTGTCACCCTACGCTACGTCACTTTTATTTATTTAGAAAAGAGAAGTAGTAACTGCTTACAAACTACATGCTTTTATTAATGTTAAAAGGTCACAGTTGAAAGGTTACGGTCAAAAGGTCAACTTACATAAGGCCAGACAGTAGTACTTGTAGAGGAGCATTAATGAACTTTGACCTTTGCATAAATCTTGTCTTTTCTAGGGTTTCCATTACGTAGGGTAACACCGCTATAAATAGAAACAACAAAACATGACCATCTGTGTCATATCATAACTGAAACCATTTAGGCATTTACCAACAATACTCTTGTTTAAACCTACTCTTAGAGACACTTAGATATTGTATTATCCTCATGTACCAAAGGTTAAAAGGGGCAGTAACACATTTTTTAAATGATTTATTTCTTCAAATTTTCCTTGCTGGATAATTTATGCCAAATGAGAATCAAAACATCATGTTACTCAACCTGATCAACTGTAGTTATTCAGGAAAAACCAATGGCAGCCATTTTTGTGTAAACACCTTTTAATCATTTGAGGTAGTGAAATGGATTGGTAGGGCTTTACCCATTGTGGTATGTTCATTTTATAACTGATATTTTATTACAAAACATAGTTTTGTAATTTAAAACATTCACTTTTGTTTCCGTGAGATCACTTTTTTCATCTTAAAAAACCCTTTCATGTTCTGATTCCGTTCACCGTATCTCCTGGAACTTGTCATGAAAGTGAGAAACCACTCAATATTGATTTGTGTAAGCCAATCAAACTTCTACATATGTTGGTTTTATTTCCTCAGAATCTACAAACCATTCAATATTTTTTTTTATTGAAAATTATTTAAGTTAAACAAGAAGATTACTCACTCATGCTGGGTGTGGCCATGATGATTCTTGAGAAGACAACCTGAGAGATTCCTTTCACTGCTGCATACTAAAATATGAACAACACAATAACTTAAAAAACTATTAAAAGCTTTAAATATTGGTTGGTTTGGTTAGAATGGAACAAATACACCAATTTTCAATCAAAGATGCGTCTTATACAGACTGAAATCAAAATTTTCAACATGTTCCTCCTTTCTTAAAATTAAAAAAAAAGCATTATGGCAATGAGTGCAGTATGCACAAATCAAATTTTAATTGTGTAATGTATTGTGGAAAGTATCATGAAACCTGAACTCACTTTGGACTGGGTAATTTCGTTGTTGTTTTCATCATACACTTTCACGCCCTCTGTCAGTTCACTGAGAGTAAGAATGAGAATAAAAACGATAATATATACAATTGTTAACAACCACATAAGCAATCAATACTTGTGCTTTTTTTGCCCTTAATCATGAGATGTCAACATAATTTGGGACTGAAACTGCTACTAGGTGTATGTTAATTTACAGCACCAGGACAAAGCAACCTTTACTAAAGTTAACTTTAACTTCCATGCTTTAACATTGCACTAAGGTTACCTGAAAGAGCCACTCCATGACTTTAATAACATATTATTCAACTTTGATACGGGCCTAAATGTCATATGTGATGATATAAAATCAAAACATCTTAACTTTTCATGTCCAAAAGACATATATATGACATGAAAATTCCCATGAAAATCTAAAAACAGCCTTATAAATGCACAGAGGTGTAGATATCACGTCCAATATACATGCATACTAGTTATATAACCTACCAAACACTGTCAACTCCTAACTGCCCTCCTGGCTGTTTAGATAAGTTTCCAAAATTACGTTTGACTATTTGACACGCGCCACTGTGTTTTTATCATAATTGCGATGTTCTACCTTCATATTGTCTCTCTAAAAAAAAAAAAAGCTTTGTCTTTTTGGTAACAGTCGATACTTCAATATCAAATGATACCATTGATTAAGTTTGGCATATATGACTCCAACAACTCACAGAGTGGCTCTTTAAGGCTTGATGAAAGGAGGCTATCCAATTATCTTTAAAATCTCTTCCTAGCAAGCAGACCTCCTCTGCAAGAACTTCCTTTCACAAGCCCTTGTTAGTCACCTTACGACAATGTTAAAGAATGGGAATTAATGTTAACGGTAATAAAGATTGTTTTTCTGAGAGGTAGCCCTGGTTCTATTTAACCCTGCTTCAGGACAGCTATCTTGAACACAGCATCGATTTAAGTCAGACTGACTCACCTCTGTCTCATGAGCGGAATGTTGACCATATTGGCCGCAGCTACTGCCGCAAACGGAACAAATCTCTGAACCATCGGTGCTGCCCTCTATAAATAAATTGATGAGAGAAACAAGTCACTTATGTTTCTATAGATATCAATTTTGGTATATCAGACCAGATTTAATTATAACCAAGCATGTTGTTTAAACCATATAGAGCATTATTTTTGGCAATTATATAAGTATAAATTTTCAAACTTCTTCAAATTATTATGTTTCAGAAAAATGTTAATCTAAGCTACGCTAGATTAAATAAGAATGAGAACTCAATGGAATATCTGTAACAAACCTTTGCTAGGACGTGTTTTAATCCAAGAGCTGTAACAAGAGCACACGATGTCGCACTGACATAGGCGACAGCCATGCGTCTGGAATAAAATAAAATAAAAAGTTTTGTCTTTGCAAGTTCAAAGTCTGAAATCTCTTAGAATACATGCCCCAGTTGCTATGTGCTATGTTTAAAGTTCATGTTACAAGTTTTTTTAGATTTAATGGCTGATGGTAGTTTACTACTATTTTGATTTTGATGACCCACAGTTGATGCTGAGTCTAACCCAAGACTAGCTGAAATCCTTTGTGCTGATCCCGTTTCCTCACCAGACTCTTACGAGACTGACCCTCTTGGCATTCACGTCCATACACATCCTGCTAAATCAGCATATTTGAATCCGCTGCGCTCCTTCCAAATACCCTGATCTCTTTTGGACCAAATGACTCGTATGGCTGACATCTTGATATTTGTGGCAATGTTCACCTTTAATTTTTTCAGCCAGTAAAATGTCGTTATGAAAAGAGCTTGAAGCTACTATCTTGAACTCAACAGATTTTTTTTGCCGCTGTTGCTGGATGCGAGTCGTCTCATTGGCTTGTTAAATAGCTAGCGATACAAGGCTTTTGGCCTGAAGGAGATCAGGGTATTTTGAAGGAGCTACACTATACATAGAGAACATCTTTGGACTCAATGAGAAGAAGTGGGGAGGGAGGGAAGAGGGAACTGCTATAGACCAACTGAACTAATGCACAGCCTTATGAAAACTTCCCAACCAACCTTTGAAACTTTCATAGTTATATATCAATTTGATAAAAGCATAAACCATATAAAATCTTCACCATATAGAGAAATCGATAGCATCACTTGTCGCATTCAATATACTATGTCGTCTTTAAATATAAGAGAGCTTCTTTGCACACAGCTCTTACTTTGTAGATATCTCCGAGGCTGCATTTCTGTTGGTGTAGTTGACGAGAGCATTGAAGGACTGGTTCGCCCACTGCCAGAATATCACCGCTGAGTTGGATCTGAAATACATAAAACAATTTCATCAAAGCAAACTATGAAAAAAAAAGCTTTTTCGTTTATCTAAGATTGTTGCAATGATTCTTTTCTCACTCTCTCTACAAAAAAAATTTAGTGACCACTCTAAAGAAATCCCAGCTCATAAAGAAAGGGCAGAGTCACTTTATCGTGGGATATTCTGCAAATATTATAAAAAATACCAGCTGCTTCAACATTTGTAATTTTGCACTAGTAATCTATAAATATATATAATACATATTATCAAAACTCAATCCAACATTTAGATAAAAACACATAGATTTTTATATTGTTGTCAAGCAAGACAATACAGGATAAACAAGTTCTTCGCTCTTATCAACCCAAACATTTACAATCATCAAAGGTACTAACTTGTAGAATGTGATCATAGCACCAATGAGGACCATTCCACCGGGAACCTGGAAGGACATTCGACCAATCACATTCTGCAGCTCACCAGAGTCTGGATGGAATGCAGAGAGGTAGAGTTGTTGCGCTCGACGGACATCGGTAGGAGTTGTGTTAGCTGGCTCTTGTTTGTTTCTGAATGAAGTATAGTAAGAAAAAAACCTTCCAACGGACCATAAAAAGAAATGATGATTTATCCAACATTTTACTTATCAACAGTTGGAAATGAACAAGTATTTCCTCACCGTCGAGAATCAAGATAAATTTTTTCTTACTTCTTTTCTGAGTTTTCTCACTCACTATTTTAAAGAAGTTGACAATCCATTGATTAATTTTAAACCATTCCAAGTTGCTCAATTACAGGAATCTAATCTAGTATCAAATCAAATAAGTTGCATATTCCAGATGTAAGAAATGTGCAAAAGCAGGTATAAGTTCAATAGACAACATTTCTGAGGATATGGTTGAATTCTTTTGAATTATAAAGTTTTGATTTCAGAAACATCTATAGTTTACCGATACTGTTCAAGCAATGTTTTGGCTTCCATGAGTTTAGATGTCGGAGTAGTCGTCAATCTTGGGTCCGTCACCCAGAAAAAGTATTTCAGTCGTCCAGTGAATGTTCTTGGGTCCCAACGAGGAGAATCGAGATCAATTCTTTCTGACATAGTTTCCAATTGACTGTGTCACTTGAATGATATATTTTCTGCATAAAAGGAAACTATATCATCATCATTATCATCATCAATAGAATGCATTTAAGAAATAAAGATGAATAGTTAGATAGGCGATTTGAACTTAACACAGGTCATATGTTATTTTGGCTCTATTGAAGCCACATAAAAAAATCAGGAAATATACTATGTGTCATATTAACATTCAATATTTCATAAATGCAAACAGGTGCAAAGACGTTTCACCGGGAGAAACAATCACTTATAATATCCGGGATATGTTAACATTAGCTGATGAAATGCAATCCAGTGGTGCAAAATTATTTATATCTTTCGTATATAATATGTAAATTTTACATGGTGGTTTTACGTCTTGATTGAATCAAAATGAACTTTAAAGTCAAAATGAAGCGTTGCATGAAATAAAATATAGCTACGTTTCAAAACCAAGTACAGTTGGAAAAAATCCAAGGTCAAGAGATATATATCTATTTTATGTTCTTTTGCTAACTGTTAACCTGTTAATCATTGTTCAAATTCAATTAATAATGCATATATTTCACGCATCATACGTTGTACAACAGAACAACTTAGATATACCTTCTCACAAGTTTGAAAACAATCACTTTTTCGATGAGAAATTAGAGTTATCTTTCTTGTTAACTCTCCCGCATCGGAGACCAAATAATTGTACACAAAAATCCGTGACGTCACACATAGTTACCCAAAACTGAGATAAACCTACGGCAATGGTAAGCATCTTTCGGTTTTGAGACAAAATTACGAATCTAGATAAACAATATTGCGATGATCTAACATACAAGCACGGTGTGTTAATCGTTGGGAACCAAAATGCCCTCGTTTTAAACTCATTTTGTAACCACAAAACAGATTATCAGCTGTTTTTTCAATCTGATAGATTTGCCGACAATGTGAACCCTAATTTCGACGTAACCCTAGACACATAATGTGTGCACGTATTCAAGACATTTTCAAGTCTTGTAACATTTTTTTATCGATAGAATCAATTTCATTTCCTCAAACATTTACTGAAGAATTTTCTTCTTTTGAACTTGTTTTCAAACCATATTCCTGTGTGTAGGCTTGGCTGATCCATGTGGTTTGTCACTTATTTTGCATTGCTTCTGGCATGATGTATCCTATGCACATGATGGAGTTAATGTAATGATTGTACATAGCTAGTACATCAAAAAGTAAAACAAAACTCAAGGAGATTCCACTACGTTGAAATGGTTTGATGATGTTTTGACGAAAGAGGTCCATGAAGGAAGAAGTACTATACAGTTGAGATGATATTGGAAAACTTACCTTATATTATTATTATTATTTTTTCCTTTCTACAGTAATAAATTCAGGAAAACATCTTAAGTATATTATTTGAATATTTAAAAAAAGAGCAAGTGAAGTTTAATGTGTGAAAATATCACCCAGACTAGTACAGCCCTATATGGTAAAAATATGCTGAGGCTAAAATATGATATTGCACTTACAGAAAATTCAATCTGATGTGATCATGAAATGCAATCTTTTCATGTTTAAGAAGATGAGGAAAATGTGATGACCTTTTTAAAGTTTAAAGTATTAGGAATGTCATTGAGGGGCACAAAATAAGTGTATTCGAAATTAACTGAAATCGGTTACACCTAACAAAGAATTCATCATGAAACTGTTTGCCTACTCAGATTCCAATTTTCAGCAATTGAAATATATATACTACAATCTTTTATTCCTTCTCTAAAAAACATCTGAAAACAGTTTTGAAGTCCTTGCTTATCACCAAATTTGAAATATTTTGATATTCAAATAATGCATGTATATCTTTAACATTTCTTAAATGAAGAAAGAGTAATTTTGTTTGTGTTATAGGCGTTCTTAAGTGTACATCATAAATCATGACTTTAACCCGTTTTAGTCAATATATTGAAGTGATGAATATGAAAGGGTTAGTAGATTGTTTGTTGAAAGATTCATTTCCTCAACTTTCACTTAGCATTAGATTATGAAACCCGTAATATCTTCATTGTTTAAAAAAACATCTAAACATAATATTTCACCATGAAAGAAGTTTCTAACATATTCTTTATTCTGTAGCAAGTTGAAAAATGAACTTGTATTGTTTGGTGTCCATTTTACCCTACATTAATGGAGATTTTATTTTCATTGGATATATGATGAAGAAGAATCATTATAAGATAAAGTGATTTACTTTTATGAATTAATGTTCTGATTTTTACCTACAGGGTTTGCTAGCATTACTACGGAAACTAAAATCTACCCCAGATAGAGAATTAAGAATTTTACTTCTGGGATTAGACAATGCTGGCAAAACCACACTCCTGAAGAAACTAGCATCTGAAGATGTATCCCACATTACCCCGACACAAGTGAGTGATGAATATTATTATTTGCATGTTAACTGTAACCATAGGAATTATGCTCAAGTTTTTTTTTTTCAAGGTTAAGGCTTTTTAATTTCATTTCTCATTTGAGTATTGCATACCTTATAAGTAGAGCCATAAAGGTACATCAATGATATCAGTTTTACTATGGTTACAGTGTGAATCTTAAAGTGCCATGGGGTATATTTTATGAAATTGTCTTTGGCTTTATTACTTGCCAAATTATTAGATATGCTGCGTGAAGTTTGATTCCTTTTTCTTGATTTCCATATCCATACCAAATGGCATTTGTGACATCATAAGTTTCATAGAATTAAAAATTATCAAAGGCATTATTCATGTTCACATGCTGCATATAATTGCTATAATAATGCGGACCATGACTGTCTATTTGTCTGTACACTTTCAGTTTCAAATTAGCAAACAACCATTGGGATTTAAATTATATTGTACAATTATGTCTTATTGTGTATGTGTTGCTTATCAATATTTTCTTGATATATTGCTCCTTCATAAATATTAATTTTTCGAACTGTTTAAATTGTGATTTTGTCCCTACATGTGAAAGCAATTGTTGCAATACTATGATATGTGCTGACAGTGACTTGCTCTCTGTGTAGGGTTTCAACATAAAGTCTGTGAATGCATCTGGGTTCAAACTCAACGTGTGGGATATAGGAGGACAGAGACAAATCCGACCATACTGGCGGAACTACTTTGAGAACACTGATGTCTTGGTAAGTATCATGGTCACTAAGGGTGCGCGGTATTATCGGTATATCGGTATATTGCAATACAGAAACAAGACGATACATACCGGTACACTCTTTTGAAAATATCCAATATATCGAAGGTTTTAAAATTTACAATTTCTTTGTAAAATTGCAGAAAAACGTAACAAAGAAATGTGATTTTATTGAAAGTTGTTACACAAAGTGTAAAATTGCAAAGTGAAAATAGCACATACCATTTAAAAATCCGAAAGCAGTCGTTGAATTATCTCTCTTTACAAAACGACGAGCCAGTTGAGCATAAATCACTGTTCTAATTGCTGTTATTTAGTCAAGAGAGCATAGAAAAACTAAAATATGAAAACTAGCAATATATTGCAATACGTATTGCAATACGCTTTTCTGTATCGTAATATATTGCAATACAGAAATAAGGAGCGACACCCATCCTTAGTGGTCACATTATACCTGTATGCCCTAAGTCAAGGTTTCATCTTATTTTACTTCGATTTGCCCTCCAATAAAATATTCAGTCAGTCTGTTGCCTCATCATAATCTAGGATCCAGCACTATCAAATTAGAATTCAGGTCATTTGCTTTCTTTAATGAGCTTTATTTTCAAGAGTAACAAAGTAAAAGTTTGAAAGTTTACCCAGTCATACAGGCCTGAAATAAGGCTCATTTACATGTGTTTGAAAATCAGAGACATGTTATACTGGAGTGATAGCAGGTAAATTTTAAATTGAAACTTAGCTCCTGTTCACGTTTGGTTTCCATTAATATTGTGTTCCAGACGCAGTAAGGTTTTGGTGCGATGCTGCACTGAATTGCAGTGCAGTACTACCCGTGATTTATTAATTCCAGCCAATGCTTGCAGGTTTCTCAGCAATGCATAGCAACATTAGTTATGCAGACTCTCTCCCTAAAATCATACTAGCTGCCATGAAATACTCTTGAAAGCGGCCTTTAACCCAAAATAACCTCACCTCACATCAATTAAAAATTCATTCGCCATAAATCCAGTATAACATTTCTCTGGTTTTCGAAGCACAAGGTTTTTCTTCATTCTACCATGATGATTAGTTTATGAACACATATTTGCCAGCAATTTATTTGTCTTTGTATTCACACTAGATTTGAAGTAGAAATCATTCTAATAGCATTTTTCATTTCCAGATATATGTGATTGATAGTTCTGACAGAAAAAGATTCGAGGAAACAGGGCAGGTATGTAGCAGACTTTTCATGATGTAAGCTTGAAAGGAGTATAGATAATTTTAGAAACAGTATTGATACATGGAAATGTTAAACATCAAAACATCAACCAAAGTCCAAAGAGTCGTTTCTCCCATTATGCCAAAAACCAAGATGGCCGACCAAAACTCTTTTTTTAAATGAGTGTTTCTATGGTTACAGGAGCTGAACGACCTACTGGAGGAGGAGAAGCTAGCGGGAGTACCACTCATCATCTTCGCTAACAAACAGGACCTGCTGACGGCCGCCCCCTGTGATGAGATCTCCAAGGGTCTCTCTCTCACCTCCATCCGAGACCGCAAGTGGCACATCTGTGCATGTTCAGCAATAGAAAACGAAGGAATTCAGGTCAGAAACTCTTTTTAAAATTTTGGCAGTGATGAGGAATTCTGATTACTAGTTTAAAGAAAGAGAGAGGCATTTTTATTGATGAAGATGTCTTTTTTGTGAAATACCTTTCTTTCCTGTCTTACCAACTCTTTGATCGCCCTTGATACAGCTGAAAAAAAAATTAGATTCTTGGTGAGCTTTTGGCAAACTTTAGACTGATCACTGTATTGTCATTATTATTTCACTCCTGAAACTTGGTCAGATTAATTCAGTGCGTTAAAAGCATCATATTGTTATGACTATCACAGGAAATATGATTATCGTGATAATGATTCTATTAGAAATAACCGAAATAACTGATGTCAGACTTATATGGATGCAAGGGGGGGAATGTTTGAAAGAATCCTAGTTGTTGATTTAAGAAATTGTAACAGAGGTTAACAGATAATTGTTCTTGTTGTACTTTACCTCATTTTTTACTGTTTATTTCACAGGAAGGATTAGAGTGGGTCATGAAGAATGTAAAGTCAGGAAAATCTGGGAAGAAAAAATGAACCAACCAATCAGAAGAGTTTTTTCAAGGGAGGTAACTCTTAAAAGAAGAAGAGGTGAACCAATCAGAAGAGTGTCTTCAATGGAAGCATCTCTGGGCTTCATATATCATCATTACTTGAAACATGCATGTCAGCAGTGTTTAAACAGCATTTTAGGATAAC